>OX421975.1:26567121-27767121 GCA_949128135.1 Parasteatoda lunata
TAATGCTGATAAGAGCCAGACTAACAAAATCCTTTTCCGCATCGTTTTTTATTTATTTATTCGTTTATTTATTTATTTATTTATTTGTTTTAAATTTTCCTGTAGTATTCTCCACTGTCTTCCACTCTCTTCTTTTTATTGTATTTAATGCTGATAAGAGCCAGACTAACATAATCCTCTTCCGCATCGCGTTTCATTTATTTATTTATTTATTTGTTTCAAATTTTCCTATGCTATTCTCCACTGTCTTCCACTCTCTGCTTTTTAATATATTCAATATTGGTAAGAGCTAGACTAACAAAATCCTTTTCCGCGCCACGTTTTTTTTTTTTTTTTTTTTATTTATATGTTTACTTATTTGTACATTTTTTAAAATGCTGTTTTTCCTTGCATCAGTACTCAAAAACAGAACATCTTCAATTAAATCTATCAACATACCCTTCAACATTTTAGGGTTTCGTCATTCTTTTTTTTAGCGGTAGTTGACTGAAACAGAAATTTTGAAAACCAATAGAATTTTTATAATACTTTTATTAGAACTTAAGAACATCCTGAGCAGATCTGATCTTTATTGTATTTACAGTTCGTTTCTCTGCGAAAAACTATAAGACTTAAATGCGTGAAATTACGAAAGTGTTTAGAAAAACGTTGAGGGCGTACGGTAAAATAAAAATTTAAAAAAACTTAACACTCGATGAACTGTTTTTTCGATTAAAACTTAACACTGGAGAATTTTTAGCTGTTAAACTTGTAGCAAAAATCACCATGCGGGCCTCTTTATAGACCGCAGGAATGCAACTAGACTTGAAATTTGACAAGCCGAAAGGGTTATGCTTGTTTATGAGCTTAAGACGAACATTTTTTTAAATTAAATTTGTTTGAAAATTATTGCAATGTTCATCGCTTTTTTTGCAATTTTTTCACACTTTTTTTTTTTTTTTTTTTTTTTTTTTTTGTTATACGTTACTTCTTGTTTTGTTGCGCAAAGCATTTAAGATTTAGATCCTTGGAATTATGAAGGTGTGTAAAAAAATTTACAAGGAAAAGGGTTGAGGAAGAGAAATTAAAATTCTATTATTAGTTCGTAAATTATCAACTGCGGTTCATCGAAATGCAATTACAGATTTGAAATTTGGCTTGAGCCATTTTTCTTGAAGAGCCATTTTCTTTCAAAAGCTTAAAACACTTTTTTTTTTTTTTTTTTTCTTTCAAAATTTCAATTTCTTTGAAAGTGATTTCAATTTTAAATGCTTTTTTGTAAATTTCTGTTCTTTTCCTTCTTTTTTTTTTTTTTTTTTTTTTTTTTTTTTTTTTTTTTTTTGCTTAGAGCAAAAGCTACTAATCAATCGTTGTCGTAAAACTTATCTCACTTTCGATCTAAACTTTATAAGCTCGCTCTGAACTTGATCTGAAAAGTAATAATAAATAAATAAATATAGTAAAAATATAAAGTGGATGTAGTTCATTTACGTCGCACTAGAGCTGCACGAAGGGCTATTGGCGACCGTCTGGGAAACATCCCTGAGGATGATCCGAAGACATGCCATCACAATTTTGATCCTCTGCAGAGGGGATGGCACCCCTGCTTCGGTAGCCCAACGACCTGCACGCGAAGTTGAGCACTTTACGGTAGAACAGTTTAACGAGGACCAATACCGCACACCCTCGGTCCCTACGCAGACTGATGCAAGTGGTCACCCACCCGCACACTGACCGCAGCCAGTGATGCTTGACTTCGGTGATCTGCTGGGAACCGTGTCTTAACGATCAGTCCACTGCGGGACAAAAATATAAAGTGAAAAATAAGATGCTGCCAGAGATAAATCTTAACATTTGCATCAAAATCGAGTAACTATAAATAAAGTAAATTAGTAAAATTAAGTAAAGTTGTAAAATTAAGTAAAAACAAATGTTAAAAAACTCAAGAGACATAAAAAACTGCTTCCAATTCGAACTACCGATATGGTTATCGTTATCTATTGTTAAAAATCAAAATCATACGGATCATGTAGTACTTCTTATTGTGTCGCACATTCTGTTTAAAATTGTTTTTTCAAGTTTTTCGAATATTTAAAACTGTTAAATGATTAATGCAAAGAAGAAAAAAATTCTTTATCATATTCAAGGCAAAAAATTTTCTTCCAGATTTCCTGGCTTTAATTAAAAGAAATTCCTTCAGATGACGCGGAAAATCGTCTTTTAATCCATTTTTTATGAATGAAAACTTTGCTCATCGATTACGACATGAGATTACAAAAATATCGCAAATAACGTATAGGACATATGGAAAATATCGTAATGTGGTTTCCATTAAAAAATTTCGAAAAACTGTGACGTAATTTTCAGATGATTTTCTCCTTGATTTACAGGTACAATATCAAACAATTTCTACAATTAAAGGTTGCACTACACAATTTTTAAATTTAAATGTTACACTGTTAGGAAAAGGAAGAATTTTATTTTTAAATCTCAATCATTTATCTGATATAAATTTTTAAAAATCCTTAGTCTAATTTAGAAGTTTTCCTCTTTTAAAAAGGACAGCTCTTTTAGAGAAAAGAACACCTTAAAATCCGTTCTTTTCGGAAATGCATGGTCTTTTAATACCAGTAATAAAAACATGAATTTCTCATTTTAAAAATATAGTGCATGGAATTTAAAAAGCTCACTGAGCATTCTTATAGCAAACCGTATAAGTTAAATATACATATATTTATTTTTTATGCTTAAAACTAGCGCGATTTACTTGGAATAAAATGGCCCGTCTGTTAGCTTTTCCTTTATGCAAAAATTGCCCCTGTTTTTTAGGGATAAATAAACACAATATATGATAAAGAAAATTAATATTATTTTTGAAATAACGAATAGTGGTCTTTAAGTTCTATGACTTTTTACGCCTCTTCTTTTATTTGTTAGGCCACTGCTTACTTATAATACATCAAGCTTTCTAATCAATTTTACATGTCATCAATTCTAATTATAACTAAATTTTTATAACATTAACTAGGCATGCGTCATTCAGCAATGTAAAACTTATTTCATAGAAAGTGAAAGGAATAATTTTAATAATAAAGGCTTAAAAATTAGTAGAATTTGAATACCAATTTCAAAATTTTATTACATGAACTTAAATCAATGTATAACAATTATAAATTTCGCAAAACAAAGATTATTCATATGGAATTATTCTGATCGCTTCCTGTGGAATATTATGGAAAATTTGAAACGCTCGATTTTCGATTATTTATAAATTTTGCTTGTAAAGAAAATTACAAGATTTCAAATCTCACAAGTATACACGAAAGTAAGTTAAAGGTAGGTAAAAAGTGTGGAAATTATGGCAATGAGGTATTTCGAATATTGTTTGAAATGAGTAATGAGATTTGCATATTTTTCTGCTCAATAAAGAGATTAGGATTCAACTAAGCTTACATAAAATCAAGAAGCAATTAAAGGAAAAAAAACTAATTCATTATCTAAGCCAGTGTTTCCCAAACTTATGACTTTTTCGTACCCTTTCTACATTTTTCGTAACGCTGTGTACGACTAACAAAAATATGAATGTATTTTTTTAAAAATATGTTTCTTTTTCTTTTTTGGTACAAAGTTTTGTAGATACCAACCAGCGATCCATATTCTATGTTAGGAATAAAAATTATATTTTATAAAAATAATCAAAATAAGTCGAATTTATTACAAACCTTTACTATAAAAAAAATTGCACAAAAGTTGAAAATCACAACTGGCTGTTGACACCACTAATTATTAACTGTCAACTCTGCAAGAAATAGCCTATAGAAAAATACATAATCGTAAATTTTCATGGCTAGTTTTGTTTTTAAATAAAAGTTTTTGAAATTTTCGTTTGTTGCAAGATATTTCGCATAAGAACGTGTACCCCCGCTAAACTGTTCCCGTACCCCAGGGGGTACGCGTACCACACTTTGGGAAACACTGATCTAAACGAATATTCTCTTGAAAGATAATTTAAAGGATTTCCCCCTTTTCATTATTTTTGCACGAAAGGAGAGTAAAATATTTCTGGTTACGATTTGCTTGACCCTGTTTAAATTAAATGTTTGGTTTAAAAATATGTCGAATGGCAAGCATAATTTATTTTCATTTTTAATTGTGTTAACTGAACTGGAAATAAATATATATTTTTAGTTCAATATGAGATCCGTCATGCATATGAAGTAAAGCTTGGAATAGGAGAAATGTTTAATAAGGGATAAATTTGTGTCCTCCTTCCTTTGTTGAGATAAACTATTACACCATATCAGAAACAACCTCATCTACTCAACGGAATTTTCCATGCGTCGTACTAATGTACGACTAGAATTAAGTGGAGTCTCTTGACCATAAAGTTTTCTATGTAAATATTTGCCTCAAGTTTTTTTGTTATTCGAAGCTAGGAAAGAGGCTTAACCGGTTCTGCCACGTAACAAGTCTTGCCTATAGAGCAGGGGGTGCCAACCTGCGGCTCGCGAGCCACATGCGACTCTTTAAAAGATTATTTGTGACTCTTGATTAATGTACCCGAGTTCCCTTTTCATTTTTGTGCTATTATATTTTAAAAAATTATTATCCAACGTTGTAACAAATTTAAATTCCGTCCAAGTTAAGAATGATATGACTCATCGAAATCTGCGCGAACGAACATAAACAGTGACGTAGAAGGAATATTGACAGAATTCCAAAATAGATTTCAAGACTTAAAGTATTTTAAATCATCTCGTGATTTTTTTCTGAATCCATTTGAAATTAACATAATTCAAGGTAAGTTTTCCATTTCCAATATAATTATGACCCAAAAAGCATCTGGTGAATTAGAATTAATAGAGATGCAAGAAGATCAAGCTCTACAAGTAAAATATAAGACGACGTCGTTTACTGAATTTTGGAAATTTGCGCCAGAATCGAAGTATCCTAAATTAAAAAAGGCTGCTTGTCGAATTATTTCAATATTCGAAGCAACGTACTTATGTGAATCATTTTATTCCACTATAAAATTCGTGAAATCCAAACACCGATCAGTATTAACTAACCAGCATCTCAAAGAATTACTGAGAAGTGCTGTCACTAATTATTCACCAAATTTTAAAGAATTATCAAGAGAAATAAAATAAGTGTGTTTAAGTTTTAATATTTAAATTCAATACACATATTTTGTACTTTTATTTACATGTTTTTCAATAAATATAATTTCTGTAAAAAAAAAAAATTAATACCTCTTTTGAATACCTTTTAAATACGTATTTAATTGCGGCTTGCGAAAAATTTCAAATTTTGAAAAATGGCTCGACTATTAAGGAACTTGGCCACCCTTGCTATAGAGCAACAAACAAGCTTCGAAACGGGTATTTGTTCAGATTTTGGACAAAGTTCAGACAAACATTTATGCTTTGTCCTTAAGCTTGGTTAACTTCACTCCTTCGCAATATGAAAAGATGCCAAATCATCCAGAGTTTTTTTTAAAGTAAACAAATAAAAAACAAATAAAAAAAGCATTATATTATTATTGCATTGGGCAATGGGGAAATTGGATAATGAAGAATAGTTAATCTCACTTATACCACCATTCATCTCATTATAATGATCATTTTCACCTGATATAATAATTATATAACTTTACGTTTTTACTGCATGTCTTGAGAATATTTTGTGCTCTAGCACAAACTTATACTCCGCTCTTTAAATCTTCTTTTACTACTTTAGGGATTTTCGCTTAGTTTCTTTTACTACTTCTTCCACTTCTTCTCTTTTTAAAGGTTTCCGTATCACGTAGTTCTATAAAAGAAAATACTCTTAAAGAAGTATTCTAATAATAAAATAAAAATATCAAAATGACAACTTGTTTAAATGTTCGTAAAAATTAAACAATAAGGAAAAAATAACCTGAAGCTGTAATTTTTATTGTCTTTAAATCAAGAATTAAAAAAAATTTATACCTTCCTTTGAAAGCAGCATTCAGGCAAAGGGCTGAGGTTGACTAAGTTTCGAGCTTTAACAGCAGAACTACACACTGTTACATTTATTTAAACAATATTATTAAATTCAAAGATAAAACTTAAATACGTTTAAAGATATCCCTCTCTCCCTTACTATTTTTTTATTTTTTATTTTATCGCAATAAAGTAATTCGACTAAAATTAACAACATTTATACATTTTAAGAAATTAAAGTGAGAAAATTAGCTATAGAATTACATGCATTTTGTGTAATCATTTCGTTAAGTTATTGTAATTAAAAAAACATATTCCGTATAACGCGATCATAATGTCATGTAAAAATAGTGTTTTCTTGTTGGGCTTTCCAGCATGTATTTAGATAATTTTAGTAGAACAGAAATAAGCTTCTTTGCAAGCTATAAGCATATTTCAAATTACTTATAAAGCTTTGAGACTAGTTTCCATATCCGCAATTTTTGAAATAAGCTATGGATTACCGAATTATAATTTTATTATAGTTAATTGACAATTACATTTTGATATTGGTTTGCTTTTGATGTATTAATTCTAATTATTTTCATGACAATTTATTTTTGGTATTGTTTTATCGGGTAATCTCCATCAATCTTTTCATGTGTTTCTTTATGCTAAATATTGACGTTGTTATGAATTTATTACTGAGTTATGCAATGATTATCGTCTAATACTTACTCCGATTTTTCTTTATATGTTATTATTCGTTAATTGTATTGGATATTTTTTTATTATTTTTAGAGAATAGTAATCACTAGCGTGAGCTGGCATTTTTATCATAGTATCCAGATTATCATTCACTTTCAATAACGTTAAAATTTTAACGCCTCTTTTTATTATTGCTATTTATTTTACTTTATTTATTATTATTTTTTGGCAGGTGACAGCCGTTATGTTTTTTATTATTATTATTTTTTTATTAATAATTGTATAAAAATTGTTGAATTTACTTGCATCCTGCTTATGCAAAAGTACCTTGCCATGTTGCTGTTTGCTGAAAAAGGATTATTACAAGAAATAAAAATAGATTTTTCTCTTTAGTCCCCTTAGTTTGTTTTCAGGAAAAAACAAATTTTGACTTTTTATAAAACATAGTGTAATAAAGTAAACTTCCCTTCTAGAACAATTATTTTCTTTGGTAAAATTTTCTCTGTAAACCATTGGTGAAATTTTTTTTTTTATTCTTTTACCAACTATTTATCAGAAATTGGAAAAAAAAGGATCTCCTAGCAAAATTGAACAGTTATCAAACAATATGATTTTTAAAGTAGCAAGTCATTATAAAAAGCATAATAATTTGTTAAGCTTCAATTAAGAACATTTTTAATTATGCATTGAAATCACTGTTACAAGTTTTTGTTTCTGAAACTTTATACGTGTTCATTTATCATGTTTATTAATAATTAAACACAATTTTTTTTTTCATATGTTAGTTTATACTATTCTGAGATAGATTATTTTGATTTTTTTTTATTATTATTATTCTCCGTGATTAGCTTAGATTGTGCATTTAACTATTTTCAATTTATTTTTTACAGTTATTTAACTTTTTAAAGTGGCATAAATTTAATTTTATAAAGAAACACTAAAATGGAATTATTTTACAATTATTTAGCTAGTTTAACACTTTGTACTTATAAGGAAGAATATTTTATCATTTCATTCTGTTTGATAATTTGTTTGTTAATTTAATATAAATCATTATGGAAACTCTAGAAACAGTTTTAAAATTACACAGATTATGTTTTCATAATTACATATGATTTCTTATTTTGTGTGTATTTTATAATCATATTTTTTGAACATTGCTGCTTTTTCTGATAACTTTCAACGTTTAGTTACCTAATTTTAAAATCTTCATTGTTATTTATTTAAACTCATACTTCAGTTTTATTTAAAGATATTTTAAGTGGAAAAAATTGCATTTTAAAAGTCCCTAATTATATTGACAAATGTATATACAAACCCTGCATTTTTTTCAGTATTTACAAAACAAAATTCTCATTTTCTAATTTAATAAAGTACACTCCAGTTTTTTCAAAATTATATATTTCTTCATTTGTAATCGTCACATTTTGATAAAAACGGCATAATTTTGTAATACTGCTAATGCATTTAATTCTACTTTTCTATAGTGCATTTATCCTATGCTTTTTCCCTCTTTAGTATGATTTAAAAATGAAAAGAAAGGTATAAATAAAAAAGTTATCAATCTTTTAATGGAATTTGGTTTGTTTTGTTGTTACTTTAGTAGTAATTACGGTAACTTAACTCTTATAAAGAGTTTATTTGGATAGACTAAATATTTTACTACCAGCGAAGTTCCTTAATTCTTCGAAAAAATTAATTTTATTGACAATCTTGAATAAATGTTCTGTTATTATGATGTTTTTATGACATGGTTTTTCATATGTCATCTAAAATAAATCTTTAAGAACTCTAATTAATGAATTATTAAATTTTTTTTTCATTATGGGTTCAAATAAATTTATAATATATGACTAAAATGTGTTTTTATAATATTTGTTCTAGATGGCTAATAGACAGTAAATGAAGCAATGGCAACATTTATTGAAGAAAAAGGTTCTCAGGTAATTATCAGATCTTTGTAGTTTGTTATATGGCAATTTTCAAAAGGTGGAAGCATAACACTGATCTAAACTTTAAGGTCTATTCTTTAGATTACAATTAAATTTATATTCGCAACCAAAAATTTAGAGTAATTATATAGTTCCATGTAATAGCCAGAATTAACATTGATTATTGCAAAAGTTTTCTATGTATTTCCTGTTTCTTTAAAAATATTTTATCTTACCAAAGAAGCCAATTTTAGGGATTCATAAGGTGAGTCAAAGCAATGTAAAACCAAAAAAGTTATTTTTTTAAAAGTGTCTATATATATTTACAGCTAAAAATAATAGTATGAAGTTTAAATAGGATATTTACTTGATAATATCTTTAACAAATGGCTGTCATGGATAAATTATATTTTATATTGAATTGTTTTTCAAAAAATAGTGGTTTGATTCATGTTCAAAAAAGTAATGTAAAAAAATGTGCTATTATTTTAACAGAAAATAAATTACAGTAAGTAACTTGTTTATCTATCCTTTAGAACAATTTCTCAATATTCTGGCATTTTATAAAATATTTAACAATAAGGCAGTAAACTCTATTTTTTTACACTTGAAGTGTAGGATTGTTGAAATTATGTAATATACACCATGCTGATAGTTTTTCACAAAATAATCTGATGGCCTAAAATTCAATAAAAAAAATTATTATGGTGGCAATTTTTTTTAAAAATAGAAAAGTATATTGCGTAAAGGGGTACAATAAATCATTAATAGCATTCAAAATTTACGTTATTGCTCACTCCTCTTGAGAAGTGCTCTCTGATGATTTTTATCTGAATGATTTATTATAATCTGATAAATTATTTGATCTTATTAAACTAGGTTTTTTTATTTTTATCCCAAACATGTAATTTATATAACTGCATGACAAATATCAGTAGTCAACTTATAAAATAAACTTATAAACATGAAAAATTTAAGCCTGCAGGGAAACATTTTTAATACTTTTTTTAAAAAATGAAATCTATGATTATTTATTCATGTATAAAGTGTAATACTACGCATGAATCGTAGTAAACATAATATCACATTTTGTTTAATAATTATTGATGCTTATCTTACAACAAGTTGTTGAATCGGGAGTTGTTGAATCAAGATGTTGAATTCTAAAAGTAGAAAATTAAAAAGAAAAAGCACAAGAAGATAAAAAATAAATAAATCTTTGCTTTGGAAATTAGGATTGTTTCTTACCAAGTTCCAGAATGTAACTATGTTAATACTAAACTATGTAACTATGTTTAATACTTGGCAAAGCAAAATATCCAGTTTTCTATGCAAAACATAACAAGCCATGCATTTTTATCTCCCACCATTTTTCCTTAATTGATTTTTAATTGGTATATCATTTTAAGAACACTGAATCCTTAGAACCCAAGAGTGAATTTCTGGGTCCCTATTTAAAATTTTAATTCTCTACCTTTATTGATCTATTAATGTGTAACATTATAATTATTTTGCCTGAAGCAAAGAATTTCAAAACAAGAGAAAGGTAATATTTGAACAATAAAGGCTTTTAATTAGAACAGATCAGAACACCTGTCGCAAAGAAAAGCAACAATTTAATATGATACTCAGAATTATTCTAGTTTTATTCAGCTAATAATGCAGAAGAAAAAGAGGTTTTTTTTTATTATTATATATTTATAGTTTGGTTATAATGTTGGCAATATGTTAGTTTTTCATGCTGCCAAACTATGTGTTTCTTGGATGCTTAATAACATATTTTTCATGTCTCCCTCTAAAATTTTTAGTATATTTGAGCCATTATAGTGCTTAGGCCAAATCACAGATGTATAGTTTACACCAATAACTCCAAACTAATATTTTTTCTTACGGCACGTTAAACACAAAAGGAGTCTTGAGCATTTTGATTATGAAGTTTTGGAACAAATATAAGTTGAAATAAAAATACCTGAATATAAATTGATGGAAACAGATTTTTTTTGCATACTATTATTTCTTCTAAATGTCAATCATGAAATTTTGAATTTTTAAATTTTCTTTGTGGAATTGCATTTTGTGAATACAAGAATAAGAAACAACTATAAAAAAAATTTATAAAAATTTAACTTAGAAAAGCAGTTGCAACTGAGATTGAACTTATGAGGATATTTGTTTTGATCTTTTTTCTTACTATTTATATTATACATTACTATTTATATTTCATCATTTAATTTATACTTATTCATTTATTCTGTAATAAATATTTCCTTATGTAAAAAATCTTCCATATTTCCATGATATTCAATAATATTTTTAAAAAAATATTTTCCTGGTTCCATAATATTTAAAAAGAATATTTACCTTTAGTTTATTCTATTAAAAAATTTACCTCATGGGGTACATTTTATATAAGAATAACCATTTAATAAACATGTTTAGCTAAAACTCTCTGCTCATATATTTTTATTGTTAATAATTTATTTAGATTGAAATAGATTACAATTTACTTTGTTGCAAATTTATATAAACTTTGCTTTGAACATAATTTGTTTTGCTATCATTTAGATCTTTAAAATGTATTTCACTGAGCATCAATTTACAATTTTATTAACCTTAGAATTGTTATTCCCCAAATTTGCACTGAAATGCCGAATTTTATTGGTTGGTGCCTATGCACAAAGAAAAAAATATATCACCCTGAATAACTTTTGTTCTAATTGTCGGATTTTCATGTACTAATTAATGTCGTAGAGGTTCAAAGGAGTGATTTCAATAATTCTAATTAATTAATGCAGAAAATATTTTACATTAATATATTATGCATACTTTTTTCCTCACAGATTTGGATTTTTAATCATCAAAAATATGGAATATAGCCTTAATCTTCAGTTTTATCTTTTCTTTTATCATTTAAAATTTCTAATTATAAAGTATTGCAAAAAAATTTTATACCTTGCAATTCATAATTTTTGACTATTATTAAAAGAAATAATAAAAAAAATAATGAATAAATATTAAAAAACATTTTTATCTTCGAATCCTCTTTAGCTTAATGAATTTCATTTCGTGTGTGCAAAATCCATTCACTTAAACATAACTTAACTCATAATTTTTTACCATTATTAAAGGAAGTAATAAAAATATAATGAATAAATATTGAAAACATTTTTTACATTAAGTCTTCTTAGCTAAAAGAATTTTATTTCATGTGTGCAAAATCCATTAACTTAAACATAACTTAACTAACTCATAATTTTTTACCATTATTAAAGGCAATAATAAAAATATAATGAATAAATATTAAAAACATTTTTTACGTTGAATCATCATGTGTGCAAAATTCATTCTCTTAAACTTCCTGAGATACAACAAAATACTCAAAAAGTGAAAATAACATTTAGGAGCCCAAACTTCTAACTGCTCTTTTTTCAAAAACTATTGGGACCATTATTTACAAATAGCAGTTACCAAATGGCGGAGTCATTTTCCTTCCTATTTTGGTTGTCGAAAACCCAAATCAGTTTGGGGAAAATGTTATTTATTTAAATAAAATATGCTTTCGCATCTGATTTTTTAATTTCAAATATCATCTGTGTTAATTAATTACCACATTTAAGGCCTCTTAATCATTACGATTATACTTAGTTAATAAAAATCTGATCATTAAAAAAAGTTTTCTTTTTGTGCACTGTGCCGTATATGAATACTTATTGTCATTTATCTAGAATAATTAATGCTCATAGATTAGGTTTAAACATAGCTAAAATTAATTTTAGCTATTGAGATGTTAAAGCTCTTCTAAAATTTAAAAAGGGTGTGTTAAAAAGAAAATTATATTAATTGTCTGATTTGCAAGATAATTTTATTTCTAGATGTAGATGTTCCATACATTTCTATAACTATCTGGTATCCCTAATTTTCAGAAACGTTTAAAAAAATGTGCCCTTTAATCTGTAGAAATGAAAAAAGTTTACATTTTAGGGATCTTTAACTAATATTTAAGAGAGGAAAAAACAAATATGTTGTCAAGATTTGACAAATAACCGTTGAGAAAGCGGGGTTAAAAAATATTATCTCTCTGTATATATGTGTGTGATGCCACAATTGGCAATACATCTTTATTTCCTATCCTTTAAAATATCTTTAATTACTTAAGCTTATTTTATTAATCGAATTATGTTTAAAGTAAATCAAAGACTTAATCTTTTAAAGCGAACATAAAATATTTCTTCTTTTTTTTATCGATAAATGTAACGGATACTTTTTACTTCATAACTAATGCAGATTATTAATTCACTGCCTCGCCTAATCTAAAACACAAATCTATTTATAACTTTTTTATTCTAAATTTCTAACCGCAAAAATGTTTAAGTTGCATGGTTGTAATAATTCCCATAATTTTGTTGGCGACTCGAGATTGCCAAGGTATTTTTGAACCCAATATTTATTATGCTGGGTTGGCTATGTAATATTTTAATAAATCGCCAACTTTGGATCTCCTACCCATGCTTCTCCTTTGTCCGTTGGGAACGATTGCTCTCTCTCTTTTAATTAAAAATTTGTGGCAACTAGGAGTGCCCTATGGGCACTCCAGTCCCAGCCATCCTAACCGTTTTAAAAATGTCATTTTAATAAGAATGCTAATGAAACTTCTCAATAATGAGATTATGTTTTCTTGATCCCTTTATTTTGATGGTTTGTAATATTATATAATAGCCATTGTTTCTAATCTTTATGAATTATTGCTTAGTAAATAAATTTTTACTACGATTTTTATATATAAACCTGTTTTGATGTTTTCAATTTCTCTCTAATTATTAATGAATACTCAAGTTTTGTTTGCATTTCTGTTTTCTCATTTAAACATTAGTTTGTATTCAAAATTATACATTTTTCTTTACTTAATTATTAATAAGAATTCATCAGGAGTTGGGATTAATAAATACTTTACTTATGAGGCAAAAATAAATATATGTGAAATTGACAAATTATATTTAAATTTAAAGAATTTACTTATTAATAAAGTATTGATATATTTTAATTATATACTTATATTTTAAATTACATAATAATATTAATAAAATACCTAATGCTAAGCTATATTATATAATTTTTAAAAAAAAGTAACTAAGTCCTAGTCTCTAGAAATCTATAATAATTAAGGTCTGATTATTATATACATCTACTATACATTAGATATCAATTCTTTCTTTCAATATTAGTATGACAGAAATTTTAATATTGAATTGATATGAAAAATAGATGCTTTAAAGTTTTAATAGTAGATGTCAATAAACTAAGGTTACAAATCTGGCGGGTTCAGAACAATGGAAGTATTGTTTAACGGGTAACAAGATGAAGAGGTCGGGGGTAACATTGCTTTATCCTATTGATGGTATTCTATTATTTCTTACTTTGAATATCACTTGCTAATACTTTTCAGAAATTTTTCTTTTTTTATTTAATTTTATTATATAATGTTTTGACTGTCTTACAAATCATTAGTTGTGAGATCTTATTTTTAATTCCATGTTTTATTTTTAAATTAATGCTTCTTAAAGTAAAAAAAAATTTTGATCATTTTTCATCTTATTTTACTGTTTATTAATTAAAAATGTTTTTAGTTTCTTTCCAGATATACTAATGTTTTAACTGACTACAATCTCGAAAAGAATTTATTTCCTTCCTTAAAGCCCGAAGATATAGTTGAAATATATGGGGAATCAGGAGCAGGGAAAACTGAGCTTCTCTACCACTTCATAGCTCGTTGCATTTTACCACATAACTGGAAAGGTTTGATGTTAGATGGTCTGGATTTAAGAGTCATCTTTATTGATAATGATTGTCACTTTGATTTACTAAGGCTGATAACTATACTTGAAACACGAATAAAACACTTGCGTCAATCAACTTGCATCAAATCTGAAGAAATGTCTGTTTTCATAAATGAGCGCTTAAGGGGTCTAGAAATTATCAAATGTTTCAGCAGCGATCAGTTCTTGGTGACTCTGCATTCTTTAGAAACTTTGTTATCTTTGGAGAATCATAAGACTGTTTTAATGGTTGATGGAATGACATCATTTTATTGGAGTGACAAAATGAAATACGTGAATCAGCATCAAAATTTACTGAAATTTTATACTCAAATTGCCACTGTACTGAAAAAGATGTCTCAAAATTGTAAAATCCCTGTATTTGCTACAAGGAGAAAAGTTATCAATTATGAAACAAGCGATAAAAAAATTCTTGGACATGCGTGGAGAAATTCAGTTAAGTGGCAACTAGAGTTGACTTTTAATGGTTCTCAACCTGATAAAACTGTTGTTTCTGTAACTAATGTCAATATGTCATCCACTTGCTTATGTGCAATAGGCAAAAATGGTTTTGTAGTTCATGTATAAAAGGTTTTAATTTCTTTCAGTTCTTTTATAGTCATTCAGATTTTTTTTTTCTCTGGTTGTGTTATATTTTAATTCATTTTTAATTTATATTTCCACTATTCAATATTAAACTTTAAAATAACATATTGAATAACCTGGAAGGGTTCAATGTTAAAGTTGTTATAAAAAACTTAATTGTGTATCAAAATTATCTGCAAAAATCAAATCTGCATAAAAAGAAGATTAATTTTTGAGTAATGGAATTTACAACTTTCTTAAAGTAACTTGGAAAGTAATAAAGAATTTTCAAAAAATTTTGTTTTGCCTTGTGTTTAATATGTAAATGTGATATAAAATGTGGTGCTTTTGGGCTATTCATCTTCTAGAATTTCTCAACTGGGTACTTGTATTAAATGCGGTCAGCCCCAGGAAAGTTAGTGCAAATTCAAACAAATTTGTTTTATATTTATAACCGTTGTTGAACAGCCGACCCTATCTTTGGGTTTACGACTAATAATGTTCAACTCCGTAGCCTTGAACTCGATCCAGGAGACAAGGGAACTCCTGGATCAAACATCGGGAGAAATTTGCTTTCGCGGAGGACTTTTTTGATGGAACTAACCAGCATTTGCGTTAAATGGAGAGGAAAACCTCCCATGGTTAGCCTAACGGCAAGCTGACTCTAACCCAAGCTTTTTCTATCCTTGAGGATATTTTATGTCACCACTGTGGTCGGTGCAAGCCAGATGCGCGGAATTTGTATCGCCTAGCGGTTGCTGAGATTCGAACCTGGTTCACCTCGTTTAAAGGCAAACGTTCTATTCTCTGAGCCATCACGGCTCAAATTTGCTTTATATGTAATAGGACATATCGAAAAGTAATAGAACAATGCTTGTCCTTAAGATTGGCAAGTATTGTCTTTAGATCATTACTAAGCATGATATATTTAACAAAGTTAATATCGCATTGTAGCTCTAGTGTGACATTAACAAATATTGTTTTTATTATTTAATCAAGTAAGATACCGTGAGAATTAAAAGTAAAAAAATATATATACTTAAATAACAAAACTATTTATGGGTAGAAAAGCTCAATGTTTTGCTGTTAAAAATTTTAAGTTTTTTAAGTACACTTTAACTAAACCACAGGCTTGCAGTGAAGAAGTTTCTACAACAATAATCAGAGGGCACAAGTAATTCTAAATACACAAGAAAACTGATTCGTATCGTGTCCTGCGAAAAATTTAAAGATTTAGTCTAGAAATATAAAGGGGTGAGAGATGGAGTTAATGTGAATATTAGGCTATAGAGTGGACAAAGATCACTCAAAAACTCTGTGAATTTTGTCAAGAGGTAAAAAATGTGCCACATTATCATACGCAATTACAAGACAAACCATTTCATTTTTAAGTAGCAAAGGTGGTGATCCCGTAGAATAAAACTAAAACATTGAAGTATTATAAAAAATAACTAAATTAAAATTAGAACAATTTTTAGCTTCGAAATGTTTCAAATAATATTTCATTTGAATTTCAAGAAAGTATGGATTGGAGGATCCGGATCCCCCCCCCCCCTTTCTCTTGGCTGCATGGTTGAAGGAAACACGATTACTTCACGCAACTGAGGTACTTTTCTTGTACATATCGATCGTAGGTATCTACTCTATAGAGAACTCTAAGTGCTCTATGACGGAAGGTTGTAAAGTCAACCCTACTAGGTTTGGAAGTCTTATATTGTCCTATGCTGGCTAGTTTTCGTATATAATAGGTGTGAAGGCTAGAGTGCTCCCTTCAACTTGAAAAATGTTCAAACTGGCAGTTGAGTACAGTGGGAGACTAATCATAACATAAATTAAACATCAAAAAAGGAAACGTGTAAATGAGGCAGAAATATTAACTTCAAAGTTTTATGTCAACAAATATTTTGGGGTGGAAATATTTTTCTGAAAAGTTTATTTACGTGGAGCTAAAATTTAGTTCTTTCTTGCAAAAATAAGATAGATTTTTTAAAATACACATTGTCTCAAAATGGACTGATCGTAAGACTTGATTGCCAGTCGATCACCAAAGTCATGCATCATTGACAGTGAGAGGGAGGGATGATCACTTTGATCAACCTGGGAAGGGAACGAGAAGTGGAATGTATCAATTTTTTCTTTGAACTCTTTTAAAATAAAGTACTCGACTTCACGCAAAGGTTGTCGAGCTGCAAGAGTGGTGGAGCCGACCCTTCTGCAAAATTGTCATAGCAAGCCCTCGGATTATTCTCAGGAATGTTTCTCTGACCGTTGCAGGTGGGAATGTACTTTATTTATTAATTTGCACAATGGAATGTTGGCGACGGTCTGGAAAACTTCCCTAAGGATGATCGAACCCATGCCATGTGAGGCCACTTCCTCAATTTTGACATAGATCTGAAGAGGAATAAAATTTCCTCTAGATACCTGTACCCATAGTACTGCTCAAAGACCGACCACAGAACTTTCGATTCCGCAGATTTTGCGATTTATTTTAACCCCGGCCTTCTGGACCAGAATCCAATGTTCTGATCACTGGGCTAACACAGTCCCTCTGACCATCGCTAATAGTCTGTTGTGAAGCTGTAGTACGTCGTAGATAAAGAGCTATTACAAATAATTAAAGTAAACATTAGAAAAATTTAGTATTCGATAGTTTAACTTATTTTTTTCTCATATGAATATGAACCTGATTTTTACTCATAAAAATTGAGTCTTATGCGAATGCTAATGCGAGCTCTTATGCTAATGCGAAAAATCTTACAAGCAATGAGAATGGACCTTTAAAATCTTCCCTTTGTGGTCTCTTAAGGAGACCGTTCTCACTGCATTAAATTAACGCACCTCCAGTGATATCAAAGGTTCGTTGAAGGATCGATTTTCAAGGACCTTGGAAAACCTGCTGATTTGCATCGGCCATTGCCCGTCTTTAACTTCGCACCAAAGACAAATATCATCGTAATCGTAGATTTAAAAAATGCATTTGCTTACATTACAAACATATTTTAAATGGACATTTGTTAGTTTTTAACATGTTGATTAAAAATTTATGTATATACAAATGACGAATTTTGTTTAACGTTATTAATTATGTTGTAATTCGCCTGAGCTAAATCAAAATGGCTCTGTTCGAAGACACCTTCATTGTATTTGTAACCCAGGTATGTTTTTGAATTTTCAAGCATTTTTTGTGTTTTAGGTAAAGCTATATTTAATTATCATAATATTTCAGGTTTTGTTTTTTGCTGGTGGCTGGGTTTTTTTCATGAAGCAATTGTTCCGAGATTATGAGGTAATACAGTTTCTCTATAATATTTTGCTTTTCTTTGTATTAGCATATGGTTTTTAAAAAGATTTCTGTATCGTGGTCGGCAGCAGTAAAATCACCAAGTCTTGGCTACTTTCGAACAGCGGCCGGGGATATTTCCGTATCGTTATCTGTGGCAGAATAATCGATAAGTCTTGGAAACTTCTGGACAGTGGCCCGCGAGAAACTGAAAGAAAAAAAGGGACCAACTCGAACGGTATAACTCGTAGCCACCCCCGGGAAAACATCTACATGTTTTTTAAAAAAAATATGCAAGTTTAAAATTTATTTGGGATCTTGCCGATTGTAGTTGGCGAGACAGATCATGATATGGAAATATTCTGTCGTGCCAACTACAATCGCCAAGGTGCCAAATAGATTTTAAACTTGTGAATTTTAAAAATAAAAAACATGTAGATGTTTCCCCGGTGGTGGCTACTAGTTATACTTTTCGAGTTGGTCCCTTACTGTGATGTTTTTTTAAAAATTTTTGCTGGCCACAGCATAAAAGTTGCCATGACATGATGATTATTCTGCCGCAGATCAAGATACGGTAATCTTCCCAGATTTTCACCCTGGGGTGGCTAAGAGTTATACCTTTCGAGTTGGTCTCCCACTGGCCCATGAGAGACTAAAAAGTACATAACAGGGGGCCAGCTCGAAGGATATGACTTGGAGCCCCCCTTCTTCACTTACAATGATTTTAAAAAATTTGTGCACATCTGGGGGGTGGGGAGATTTTTGTATCCTGATCTTTCGCAGAATAATCATCAAGTCTGCTACTTCTGTCTAAGTTTACAATCTATTTAGCACCTTGGCAATTGTAGTTGGCGCTACGAATCACAATAAAGAAATATCTCATTAATATATTGTTCATAAATATTTCATTATCATTTGATAATTGGCCATGTTCCTCTCGTTCACATTAAATTATAACATAATTAATTGTTCATAATATATTATAATTATAACATTGTATATAATTTTTTTTTTAATATTAATTGTTTTTTCTTAAAATGAACATGATATAATTTTTAAATGTTGAGATATCACAGCTTTAATGTAAAAATAAAATTAATAGAGTTAAATGTTTTCGAAAAATGCTTAAAATAAAATACAGCATTATCAATTCCATTTTCTGATTATTTAAAAAATTAGTTAAATAATGTAATCTAAGTAGCATTTTTTTTTATTTTTTACCTTACATTAATCATTATACTTGTTTCAATCAAAAGCATAAATGGAAATGAAGAGCATGTCTAAGTTTGATATTTTACTTTTTGATTTTTGTTTAAAAATTTTTTTCAAGTAATAAAATATTTTATGGTATGATTTTATTCATTTTTTTTATATTTTCAAAATTCATATTTTGTAGTAAAACAAAGAATATGCAGAATTTCTTTGGAATATTTTCTTTGTATTTCATTTTATTTAATTTGTATTATCAGGGGTCTGACCCGGCCAAATTTACTACCGTTTATCCGTACCTTTACAAATTCAACTTTAGGAAAAACGGTAGTTTCACGAAATACTTTTTCTTAAAATTTTATTTTAGTATCCTATAAGAAACAATACATCCTTATTTTTGCCATATTTTTGTGTTGATTTTTTTATATAATTTTTAATTTTCACGAATTATGTCTAAATTTTCACAAAATAGGTACGTCTCAGAAAAAACTAGACATACCCCTGATTATGTTAATAAGCAAATTTCAGATATCTTAGTGGGCTGGAAAAAAAAAAAAAACAGGGTATTTTTTGGTACAGTATACATGTAATAGACTGCTTGTTAATAAAGGCAACAAACTATAAAATATCTAATTTTATCTTTTTTTTTAGTTTACAGTAAGGGCAAATTTTATTGTTAGCAAATACTCCACGAAAAATTTTATTTATTTTCTCAAGATTTTCTCCTAGTTGATCTTTATTGTTTATCTGTTGACAATTTTTACTTTATAATTAAACTTATCAAACAGAAAACCTTCACTAATTTTACACAAATTTATAAAAATATCTTCCTCAAATGCAAGTTATTCTTTTAATAACAGATTTTTTAATATTTAATTAACCATTAATTGAAAATTTCTTCCTGTCATGTCCCTGAAATCTCATAAAATCAAAGCACCCAATAAACTAGTTTGACAGTTCAGATGTCTGTTTAGAAGAAATTTGGGTCCGTTAACGGAAATTTCACAAAATCTTTTCATAAAAACGGACCCTTTACAATATATTTTAACTTAAAAACAGACCCTTCACAAAATAATTGATCTTTTAATCGGACCCTACACAAGAAACACATTTGCGTATTATTGTAGATGGGTGGGGAAAATTGACTGATGCCGGGTGTTCAACTATTAATAGATATTTTAAAATCTACTGGCAGTCGACGTATATTGCTGTAATCACGTTTTTCTGCTTTAATTCTAAGGCTAAGTTTGATCTCATTTCATTAATATTATGTACCTTAACCTCTTAGAAGTCAAAAAAAAATTTTTAATTCAAAATTTAGTACTCTAAGAAAATATTTCTACTTCTACAATCATCCTGTGTACATTCTTATTGATATTAAATGATATTTTTTTGTAAATAAATAATTGAGCAATATATTATTCATGAAATTAATTGATAAAATATTATGTAAATAAAAATGTACTTCTATCAATTTTATAAGAAACTTATTTTAAATTTAAGAATTTTTTAAGTTTACTTAATGTGTAACACATTAGAAGTGATACATAACTAAATTGTGTTATTTAAAATATGTCAATTGAAATTCTTAAAAATGTAAGTAATTTTGTTTCCATTATTTGTCCGAAATGATATTCTGTGTTGTGCAGTGTAGGCTAAATACCAAATATTTGTATGTTGCATCTCTAATTTAGTAGCAGCAATAGCTGTTTATAATTTAAAAAAATTAAATTTTCAAAAATAATTTTACAGTGTTGAGCATAATCTTGTATCCATTTGCAATTTAAAAACTCCTTGAAAAGGTTTTTTGCAATAACAGGACCCTATTTGCACAAATTCAAAAAACAGGACCGTGGTTGAAAGAATGTGACTTAACGCTTATTTTATATTCACAAATTACGAGTAATTTTTTCACAATTTTACAAAAACAGGACCTTTCACAAAATGTCTGGACAGACCCTTGCAGTTTAATAACAATGACTGGGTTCTAAACAATAGCTTGTTTATGACAAGTTTAGTGAAGATAGCACTTTAGTTGTATAATAGATTTTTACTTATTGTTAATTTATATCTGTAATATTTATTTAGGTTCATCATGTATTTGTACAACTTATGTTCTCCATTACATTTTCTCTTTCCTGTACGATGTTCGAGTTAATCATATTTGAAATTCTTGATGTTTTACATTCCAGGTAAAGATCTTATGCTGTTAATTTTATATACCGAAGTGCTATTTAAAATAATAAATGCAAAAATTTCCCCGTTGAATAATTTCTCCATTAAATAACATTTTGTGTTAAATGAAGAAATAAAACGTGATATCATTAATCATATGTATAAAACATTTAAAAACTTCATTTCTAAAGGAAAGTTGCACAATGCAGCAGAAATTCCATAAGGAAATTGAAACTAATAGAAAATTTTAAGGAAGAAAACAATAAAAAAAAAAAGAAATTTATTGAAAAAAATGAGGTTTTTCTTATTAATAAATTTGACTTTGAAAATCTTTATACTCAATACCTCATACTCAAATACTTGATATTTGTCGTTGCATTTATGGTAAATATTTAATTAATGAAAATATTAATAAAAATTATTAGATTAATATTTGTACCTAAATTTAATCTTTTTGGAAATACTCTTTTTTTTTTATCAACAAAAAATAGCTATACCACAAGGTAATTCTTTTTCTGGTGCTTTTGCTAATATTTTTTTTATTTTTTTGATGCAAAGTATCTTGAGATTAATGATTTTAAAGCATTTAGATATATTGATTTAATTGTGATAATTATAATTTTATTTTTAATATTTATCCAGATTCGGTTTTGAAGAGAACTAATGATAATTGTTTAAATGTTGAATATTTAGACTTTAAAATTAATATTGATTATAATCAAATTAAAATTGGGGTTTATAATAAAAGGAAGGTTTTAATTTTAGGGTTATTTTTTTCTGTAATTTTGATACCAATTTGTGTAGTAAAATTTTCAAAAATTTAGTTTTTTTCTTAACCATCTAGAATTAATAAAATTTGCAATTATGTTGAATACTTTCAAGAGGCTACTAGTAATATTTTAAAAAATTTAGAAAGTAATGGTTTTCCTTTTAACTTTTACAATATAGAAGGTAAAATTAAAGAAATTATTAAAAATTATTAGTTTTTTTTATATTTTCATTAGGCTAAATCGAAATTTAACTGAGTTGCCCAGTTAAGCTTTTCTATTTACTGATGGCAACAACTTTCTAACTTTACTCGTTTTCTTTTTTGTGTATTAAATGGGGAAGTAGACTGTCTGTGAATTTTTGTTGGTCATTGATTTTCAGATTGTTGTGTGCTTTGGTTTAACAAAGGAATATTTTTAAATAGGTTTTTGAACATTGTTTTTCTTTTTGTATTTTATTTTTGTTTTCTCTTTTTCTCTCTTCCTTGACTTCTTGCAAAACCTTTAATGTATAAAGAGTGCAAATCTTAGACATTTGTCTTGCTCTCTCGATAGAAAAGGTTTTGCATTTTATGACTTCTGAGGCTGGTACCCCTTGACGATGTCTGCTTTAGATGTCATTAATATATTTTCCATTATTTTTATTGTTTTCTTACATAAAATTTTCTATGGGTTAAATGAAGAAACTATTAAATGTCCCATGCTATACATCTAATATACTATGTATGCACCATGTTCAGGTGTGTAGTGTAGTATGTGCATAAAATAACAGGATCTTTTAAATAGATTTTTGTAAGGGAAAGCAACTAGACTCTATCATAGACTGTGAAAGTCTATAGTTAAAAATATAAAATTCAAGTTAAACTAATAAAATCTGATGCATATAAATTTGCTTATAGGATTCAAACTAACATTCGCTGTTATTGCTTAAAGGGTTCGACTTAAGTTTAACTTCCCCCCGTCTTTATTGCATGCAGATTTTTTGATAAAATCAATTACTTTGTTATTATGGTTGTTACCTTTGATTTATTATTGGTACAATATGTACACTGGTCTTGAAATCTTTTAAGTTTAAGAAAAAAATTTGCTTTAGGATTGAATTGTATTTTTAAGAGTAGTTGCTTAGGAGGATGCTATACTTCCCCTCTCCATACCAGCAGCAAATCCTTTTTCTATGGAAGTGTTTCTTCTCATGATTTGTTTGCATTTTGATGTTTTGAAAAAACTCTTTCAGCATGTGAAATTTCATAGTTTATTCTGTAAACTCACTCTTTGTTTTACTATAAATTTTAAATTATTGATGTACGTGAAATATCGAAATCGAGTATCTTCATAAATCACTATTGTCATCAAAATTCATTCAGCAAATTCTTGTTTTTCAGTACAGATCACAGAACTATATAAAATAACTATATATTTTTCGAGTTTCTAAAAGAAATAATTAGTAATTATTTTCTTCGATTAGGAGATGTTTTCTTAGAAAAGAAAAATGTGAAAACAGCTTAAACCATGCCTGTGCCTGTCCTCTCTTTATTTACCATTAGGAGTGCAAGTTCTTGTTAAGGAGGTTTTATCATGGTAGGGCCTCTTTGCTTTCTTAGAAAAGCTTTGGGTTTTTATTGTGGCTGAAAATAGTTTATTTCATTCTCGCTCTTTTTTCCCCTTTAAAAAAAAAAAAAAGAATATTCTAGGTTCTTCTGGAAGACGTTTTGGTTCCTTTTCTTTCAAATTTATTTTTCAAAAATTTTTTTCTCTTCCTTTTTTTTCTTTTTAAAAAGTAAATTGCATATAAAATTATGTTCAGTGTGCTCATGCAATTTTAATAATTAATACAAAATAGCTATGTAAAATTCTAAACCTATATTAAAAATTGTATGTAGTCTAATTACCTAATATATTTAATTACATAATATAGTTATGTTGCATATTATGTGACGTCAATTAACAATCTTTCAGGGCGTCAATTTTGTGATAAGCTGAGTCTTGCAATAATTTGCATTTTTTTTTTTCATTTTAATAAAATTTGTTAAAAAACTTTCTTGTTGAGAATGTATTGTTTGTAATTTGTACATTCGAACTTATGAATCAAAATTACTATATATATATATATCACAATAGGTGGAAATAATATGGAATATTTCCGTGAACTTCCCATTATTCCTTGAATGTAGATTAATTTTTAAAGCAGTAGCTAATGCTATGTGAATGAATATTTGAATATTTAATTTAACTAAATTTTGGCTCAATGGCCCGAACCTAATCAAATGTTAAATTTATACAAAAGTTTTAAAATGAATGTGTTTATTTGCTTTTTATATCAATCCATATGCAACATATTTTGATAGATATGTTTAGTCACAGTTATATCCTTATTAAAAATTAAATTAATTTATTTCTTTTTTAATGATTCGTTTACTTTTAAACATAAATTGTATGTAAAACTATGTTTATTCAATACTCATAATTAAATACATTGGTGAATAGTTTTCTTTTCTTCTTTTTTATAGTTGGAGCTGTCTTTTTTGCGAATTTTTTTCTTTTTTTCTTAAAAGAATTTTTCAATGTTAGGCAGTTCTACAGTATTGTAGCTAAATTTGTTGGAGATGAGAGGATAAACTACAGCTAACGTGGCTCTTATCAAACACGGAGTAACACTGCAGTTGCCTCCCACAACAACAAAACTTCTTTACGGGTTCCCTATGAACGAATGTTTCATAGAAGACCAATAGTTTATTCTAAACGATCAGAAGAGCATAAAAGGCAATAAACAGAAGCTTGCTAAAAGTAACTTTGCAAAAAGCACTTATTCCATAAAGTAACTAGTAATGTGGCACCCGGTGCCTATGGTGAAAGGCCAGATAAATGAGGAAAATTATTCGTATTAGAAGAATTTTTGTCCGACTTAAATTTGAACGAAGAAGGGATACAGGAAATCAAGAAAGACACTCGAGAGCAACAAACTCTGCTTGATTGGTGATCAAAAGAGAGAAGGACTTACAGCATCCAATTTCGGTGTCATATGCAATAAACTGCAAATGTGACACCATTATAGCATGCAAATGCGACACCATTATAAAGAAGCTACTTTATTGCGATATCAGCACTGAAGCTTTGAGATATGGGGAAATGCTTGAAGTTGATGTTATAAATGCTTTGAAATGCTTTTTCATAAGTCATAACATGCAGTCTCTTTATTGATAAGGACTTGCCATTTTCAGCTGCTTCACCAGATGGTTTAGTAGATAAAGATGGTGTAGTAGAAATTAAATGCCCAGCCCAAATGTCATCACATTACTCCTGAAGAGGGTATTTTATCATGAAAAATCACATTTTGGAAGATGGATAAAACAGAATATTCTTGGAGTCAATACAAATCATATTTATTATTATATATATATGTATATACATATACATGCAGTGTTATCCTGAAGGGGGTAATTTCCCCCCCTGTCGGGCATCGTTTGCTCCTCTGTCGGGACAAACTTAAATACTGTCCGGAAAATGCTACCTTCTTGTAAAGAAATTTGCTAAAATTCTTAAAAAATTTTTACTTTTTTTTTATAATCTAAATGAGAATAAGTCAAAAACGTAAAGACTAGAATGTGTTCTTTTTAATTACCCTTTACCGCCAACTTCTCCCTGTTCACTTTTCAGCAGAAAATTTTGAGGGACAAGTCTTTTGTTTGTGTCCATATTGAAAGTTATTCAACACCCCTAAGAGGTAGGGGGAAATAAGAAGACTGTTCTAGCTCTTACGCCATGATCTCTTACCACACTTTTTGAGACCATACATGCACACTTTCTCAGCATTCAATAACGAAAAGTATTTTTTTAAATCGTCACACTGTTTAACTACAATGAAATTCATTTACTTTAAAATTACTTCATTAACTTTAATTAAAATTCATTTATATCTTTAAAAATATGGCTTGCGAATTTTATTTAACAAAATTTCACTTGAGTTGATTTATTATATCAAAAAGTAATTATGAATTCTTTTAGGTTTTTTTTTATTTGGGTTAAATCATAGTATTTTTGAAATCTGCATTAAGTGGGGTGGCCTAGCAAAAATTCTTTTCTTAAATTATCATTTTGTATGTAGAGTTTAGCTTTTAAGTACTGATTAAAGAGGAAGAAAATGCTTTAAGTGTTATTTTATCACTTGAATCTTTTTGGAAAAATTTCTTTCTAAAAGAGAAAGTTGGCAGCTAGATTTTTTTGTTTTATTGATATATATGTACCGTTTCAATGTTATTAATATTTGTAAAATTAAAGAAATATTTGATTACTTATTTTTGTTAATTTAGTTCTAGGTATGTTCATTGGAAACTAGGATTATACGCTATACTTTTTATGTTGATCGTCGTGTTGCCTTTTTATATTGGCTACTTTGTTTTAAGTAATATTAGATTTGGTAAGTTATTTTTTGCAGTGATATTAAGTTTTTTATTTTTTTATTTGTACTGATAATGTGAATAATATATTTTATACACCAAAAAATGTGTAATTTTAGATTACACATTAATGAAAATTTAAAATGACTTAGGATATATAATTTTTACTATACTTACAATATACTTTATAGGTTACGTGATATTGTAAGTTAAATGATTTTAAGCTTATTGTTTGATATAGAAAATGTTAAGTATAATCAAGAACCATTTCTCATCTAACATCCAATAAAAAATATATTTTTTGATACTGTTGTAAGATCTTGAGGGGAAAAAATACATAAGGCATGAAATTCTTTCTTAAATCTATGATTTCCAATTTTTTTTATTTTTATTTTCCTTTATTCCTAATTTTTATCATTAGTATTTTCTAATCTTTATTCTGTTTCTGAGGACAATGAAATAACCACTTTGCAAAACAGTTTCTATTGTGTACTTTTCAAAATGGATAAAAATTTATCATATAAATTTTTAAATCTATGGATTTATAACAATTGAGGTTAGGTTAATTTTATGGTTTATTAGCTGATCATTCACTAATTAATTTTGGTAAAGTTGTTTGTTTTATAATTTAAACTCAGGTTTCTATGGACAGTTTTGCTAAGTCCAGGGTATGTGTGCACCTGGAAAGTCATGAGAAATCATGGAAATTCATGAATTTTGATATTGAACAAAATTTGTCATGACTTTTAACTATTTAAAAAAAATAATAAAATCATGGAAAGTCATAGATTTAGGCTGCCGAAAAATCTAATTTTTAAAATGGAATTTACCCCTTCCCCCAATTTTATGGTATCTGAATTTGTAACAAAATCTCCACTCACAGTCATATTTTATTAAAATATGAAATGTTTTTATCATGTTCTTTAAAAATTATATTCTCTCAGAAAATAAAAATAAAAACATTTCTAGAACGAATTATCTTTTAAACTTCTATGGTTTCAGAAGTTTTGTTATTTATTATTTTTATTTTATCAATTTAAAATTCTAGCTGACGCAAACCAGTCATTGGCGAATTGTTTTTATTCCGAAATGAGAACCAAAATAATCAGGAGTATTTCTTTCCTTCCAATGAACAAGAAAAGCATCTTTAGAATATAATTCTGCAGAAAGAAAGAGAAAAAAATTATTTGCTTATTTATTTTTTTTAGCTATTTTATTGCTTCAACTCTTTATTTACTCTGTTTTTTAAGTTTAAAATCTATAAATATGAAGATGCAGAGTATAACAGTTTTGGTTGTACCTATCATTTCAATTAATGTTATTATAATGCTTTTTTAAATTTATTGTTGTGTTTTTGTCCGAGAAAGAAGTGACTTCGTCAAATCATGAAAAATTCTTGGAATTAGTCATGGGAAGTCGTGAAAAGTCATAAATTTGAAACAACAGTGTAGCAGATACCCTGTAATAATTAATGTTTCAATAATTTTGTTTGTTTAAAATAATTTTGTTTTCATGTATTAGTATAATCTTAATTAATTACAGCTTACTAATATTCCATTATTCTTAGATAATTTTGACCTGCTAATCTATTAGTGATATATCTGAATAAGTTCAAGACTTGCTGTAAATTTAATTAATACTCTAATTTGATACTTTTTACCTCATGAAGCAGTATTTAAACAAAAATTTTGCTAAATAGTCTGATCGCAAAATAATCTTCGAAATTGTCTTTCAAATGCATTGTTATGTTTATGGATATTGTCATCAACAAAAGTAGAAAAGTATCTGATTATGCTTCGTGTTTCTCCTTTTTATAAAGGGAAGAGGAGTGTCATTCCGTATTCAAATACATTCTTCCAATTTTATTATTTCATGTGTTTTTTTTCTTCTCCCTTTTTTATTGAAATCTTTTACCTAATTATATTCTGATTTAAATTAATTTTTTAAAGAAAAGAAAAACTATTTGCTTACATTATTAAAGCCAACAATAGAAAGAAGAAACTATTCTTTCCAAAATAATTATAATCATTTGATGGTAATAAAAAATTTAAATCTGAAAATTTAAAAAAAAAAAAATTGTACACAGTTACTTTTAAAGTATTAAATATGACTAATTTCCAGGCCTTGCTTATGAATATATTAATATTTTAATTATACAGGGTTCCCACAGTCCTTAAAAGTCCTTAAAATCTGCTTAATTTTTATTTTGAAAAATAAGGGCTCTTAGAAATACTTAATTTTGCTACAAGGTTTTTAAAAGTCCTTAATTTTTCAGCATCACTGTAGTTGATAGTAACGATTTTTCAGTTCAGTTTTTTAAAACAAAATGCCATTCTTTTATCACTTAGAATTAGACCATGCATCAAGGTTAAAGCATTTCAGAGAGACAAAATTAATGAGTGTAGGGGGGCTACAGGCAAGAGGAAGAAAGCATGTCTCTTCATTAATGTATTCTTCCTTTTGTCTAGAATAATACTCTATTAGGAGAGTGAAGAATTCTAAAAGAAAAGAATAGTTTGGACAACGGGGATACTGCACATGGAAGAGATAGCGCCTTTTTTCTGGGGGGGGGGGGCACTTTTAAGGTACCTAAGTAGAAAACCCCCACTAACCTTCAAAATGAACAGAATTAAAAAAATTCAGTTCTACTGGGAA
Source organism: Parasteatoda lunata (assembly GCA_949128135.1). Taxonomy (NCBI): domain Eukaryota; kingdom Metazoa; phylum Arthropoda; class Arachnida; order Araneae; family Theridiidae; genus Parasteatoda; species Parasteatoda lunata. The sequence goes on from OX421975.1 coordinate 26,596,566, forward strand.
CGCATCTGCTCGTAGGATTTAAGTAAAACTCCAAGAAAAGAAATATCAGGAAGAAAAAAAATTTGAACTAGAAATAATAAAATCTATTTCCTAAAATCTTAAAGAATTAAATATATTTGTATAATATTTCAAGGCTTGATAAGTTACTGTGAATTTATAGAAAGCGGTAACAGTTTTTAAAATTCAAGATTTTACTAAAAATTAAACAGATCTGTAAGAAACAGGGTTTGAAAAATCCCACCCCCACCTAGGTTTTTCATCAAAAACCTGTGGTTTATTGGGTTTCTGATGAAAACATCAAGTTTTTTCAAAAATATTTCAAATTTTTTTCCCAGAGTACTAAATAAGAAAGCATGATTTGCTTCGAACAAGGAAGTAAAATATTTGGTAACTATTTATAATTTGTTTTGTTGCTATGTAAATTTTTTTTAAAGTTTTAGATTCTTATGCTATTATTTTTTTTTTCTTAGGGATAAGCAGATTGTTACATAAAAAAAGTACTCAACTAAAAGATCCCTATATTTTAATAATCATTTTATTCAGTTAACATTGCAATTTTATATACTGTTTTGAATTTTTATTCAATTTTTGGTTGCTTTAAAATTAGTTCATGTTTTTCCCAGGATGTTTAGTAACATAAAATGTAATTCCTAATAACAAGTTTGGCTGGAAATACTTTTGTTTAAAGTTCATCATAAAAGTAAATATGACTCATTTGCTGGTCTATTAGCGAGATATAAAAACTAGTAATAATTGTTTCAATGTTTTTTTCAATTTTTTTTATTTACTCTTTTTTTTAATGTACAGAAAAAAATTGCAAATCTTAATTTCTGAACTTAATTTTACAATTCAATTTCTAAGAAATCATTAAAAGTAGTTTAATTCAGGTTAGTTTCATAGATGATGTTAGCTTTTAATAATATGAAAATGTTTTTTAAAAAGTTCCCACCCGAATTTGCAAAAATTGTCTGGTACTTCTTTGGCAAGCCCTGTTTATCAATACAATTATATGAGTGCTTACATTATAATAAAATTGTTTATTATTTATTGATTTTTTTAAGAAAGGTAAATAATTTGCACTGTCACGGGTGGCATATGTATGTTCGATGATAAACAATCATACTATTTTTCAAAAAAAAAGTCCTAAAAAGTGCATAATTTTTGCTTTGTTAAAAGAGTGGGAACCGTGTTATAGCTTATGTATTATATTGTATTATGCTTTTATATGTATTATAATTATATCAACTTATTATTTTAAAATTTTTTATAGTGCAGAAAAAGTTGATAAAACCTCTAACAGTGGTTTCATGGCTGGTATTTATATATTTGTTCTGGAAAATTGGAGATCCATTTCCTATTTTAAGTCCCAAACATGGTATGAATTTTTTTAAAAATATTATTAAGATTACTTTAATTATCAATGATAGTCTCTACCAGGGTTGGCAAGATTTTGCCGCAGGTGGAAAAAAACCATTGTAAAAACCGTCCTGGCAAAAACAGGTTTTGAAACAAAGTGGCAAAAACCTATATTTTCCAAAATGATTGGACAAAAACACATTTTTGATACAAAATTATTCCTAAAATTGAAATATATACTATAAATATATATAATTTTAAAAAAAAAATTAACAAAATTATTATTCCATAATTAAATCATAATGCATTAATATATCATTTTAGTAGTTTAAAACATTATTGATCAGAAAATTAGTGATTATTCTCTTTTTTTTCCAGTGAAATGAACTTATTTTAAATTAATATAACTATAATTTAAAACATAAAATATCTATCAACATGTGTAGTTAATTTAAATATACAAGTATCAATGCAATTTTTTAAATTTGCCCAAATTCAATACTTTATTAATCATCACAATACAATTTGTGCTGTCTTAACATAGCATAACAGAACACTAGTTTTGAAACATTATTTAGAGTCAACCTATTCCGAATTTTAGAATGTACAAATGAAAAATTCAAAAACACTCTTTCAATGGCAGTACTAAGAAGGACATGAGTGTAAATGAGACATTAATTCCCAAAATTCACTGGAAACTTCACAAGAATTTAAATTGTGTGGTTTTGTTTGCATTTTGAAGTAATATTGAGAAATGAGGTGATTATCAAAATCTATCTAATAAAACATCCATCTTAGCTTTCTTATGTCTGTCTTTAAATATAGTGTAAGAGTGATATGTAAAATCATACATACCAAAAGTTATTATGAAGAAGTAAAAAAAAATATAATTTGTTAAAAAAGCATTTATTTTAGGATTCTAAAATGAAAAGAGGTCAAAAACTTTCAATCCTTTAAAAATTATTACCCTTATATTAATCATTAATATTTTAAAAATAATTTTTTCATGTAATGTATCAAAATTGTTATTCCTTATGATTGGTTTAAATTTGCTTCAAGTATTTTGTAATAATATTTAATCAGCAATTTAAATAATTTGGTTTTTACCAGGTTTTTGCCACTGTCCTGGCAAAAACCCCTTTTTGCGGACAAAAACTCCAACCCTGGTCTCTACAATCTTTGCTTTAATATTAGTTTCTGTTCAATTAATTTTTCTTATGATATTTAAGATTAAAAAAACATATCCTTAAATAAAGCAACAAAGAAATGTCAGTAAAGCAGAAAAATTCATTCATTAAAATTCATTCTCAATTATTTGCTGCGCCAAACCAAGCACTCTCATCATGTAAATGCAACCCTTAGATTGATTTGCATATGTTTATTGGCTAGTTAGGGAGTAAATCTGTTACAGAAATGAATTTAGCATCAGATATCTTAGCTGTTTGAATTAAGATAGTTTAAATTATTATTTGTTTTGAAGGTATATTATCCATTGAGCAAGGCATTAGCAGAATAGGAGTCATTGGTGTGACATTGATGGCCTTGTTATCTGGATTTGGTGCTGTTAATTACCCATATACTTCAATGGCATATTTTATGAGGTATGCTAAGTGTATTATTCAATCAGTCTGCCCTGTATCAATTTAAAAGTATAGAGTCAATAATAGAATAAGTCTTTATTATCTTTTAAGTTGTTAATATTTAACCTTTAAAATTTTAAATTATATGGAACACGATACCTGACCTGTTTATTATATTTTATGTCTACATAGTGTTACCTTAAGTATTTTCCAATAAATGATGAAAATATATCTTAACCTTATCTTTAAATTTAGCATTTTTTTTAACTAATTAATTATATCAATTTAGATTTTCATGATTGAAAGTTGTAAATAATTATGAATTATTTTTTGAATGGGTATGATATGTTTTTCAATTATTGCTATTTATCACATTGACATTTGAAAAATAGAAATATGATTATGAAATTAATAGTTAAATATGTCATATGGAATACCTAATTATTTTGTTAAAAAAACATGTAAATTTGATAAAAAAAAAAAAGTCAAGTATTTGCCAAGTGTTTATTTATGTATTTTTTAAAGTGAGATTGGGCTTATAAAAAAAAGTATGTTATATTGAACATTAATTGAATATTTTCACTTTGAATTGATTATTTGTAATATCAATTGAATTACTTCAATAGGAATATAATTTGAAACTTGCCAAATTTCTGTTAAAAAAAAAATTATAATTCTATTAAAAAAAAAAGTTCTTATTTATGTTTAAATTTTTAGAATTCGTATACTGATTTGATGGTTTCATAATTTTTATTTTGATTTAGTGAATTCTTTCTAGGAATTCTTTATTTTTTAAGTGAATGATTTTTGTCTGGTGGGATGAATTGTTTTTTATCATAAAAATCATGAAGGTACATCAAGATTCCTAGCCCATGAAAACAAATTGAAGTTGTCAAATAATTTGACAGTGGCAAGCGAGGAAAAATGGAATGTTTCATTTTTAGTAAAAACATAGAAACATCCTGTAACAAATCTGAAAAATAATCTATCCTAGAATTCATAACAATACTAATGAGGTTTAAAGTAAATAAATATAACTTCCATTGCAATAGTTTCTTGTAAGAGTTACGCTTCAAACTGACTAAATCATCTAAGATTTATTAAAATTCAAATATAAATTTGTATAAAATGTTTGTTCTTTTAACGATTTCTTTTTTTTTCTTAAATATATATAATCTGAAAAATTGACCATATTTGAGATTTGCATATTTGAATTCACCATATTTGCAATTCAATGGGACTTTCCACTTTAATCTTTATAAATTTTTCATAGTTTAAAAAAAAAAAAAACAAAATAACAAATAATTTGAATTAAATGCTAGCATTTTTCTTTAAATAGTCTTGGATTATGAGTTGGTAATTTGTTACTGTTTCTCTTGCTGACATCAAAATATTTACAATTAAATTACAAGTCTATTAAAACAATTTTGTAGTAGCTTAAATATTTTATATATTTTTTGTAAAAATTTTAAATACTTAGTGTTAGAATTATATTTTAGGAATGTTTCACCTTCAGATATTCAATCTCAAGAGAAAAAAGTCATGCAGACTTTGGATATGATAATTGTAAAGAAAAAGAGGTAATTTGCCCATTATATTTTTTAAGAAAAATATATCCAATGTTACTGCTCTATGTTACAACAGATCTCAGTTCTATTTTATTGCCTTATACTACTAAAAATATTCAAAGAAATTGACAAAGTTTGCAAATACAATGATCTTTAAAAAAAAAAATTTTTCAAAAGGGTAATAAAATAGAAATTTTTCAGCATAACTTATAACTTTTTAACAGCTTATTAATCATAACTTATTAATTTTTGACAGCTTTGACTATTAATCTACATTTTCTCTTACTCGAAGACAGTAGTTTTGAATTCAATAATCTAGCTTTTAACCCACATCCTTGTTGCTTAATATAAATCTAGTTGTAGGTGCGATCTAGCCTCAACTGGCTCTTGCGCTAATAACTGCAAACTAACTGTTCAGCTGTTTTTTGTCACCGATATGTTATGCCAAATAATAAACATTTATTGCTTAAGGTTTTTTATTTACTTTGAAAAAAAAAATGGAAAAAAAAAACTTGTGAGAAGTTTCTATGAGCGCTCTTCTCAAAACGAATTAACATGATGCTTAGCATTTTTAAAAAGTGCTTAATGATGCTTATTTTCAATTTTTATTCTTTAAAAGCCCTTAAAGTTGCTATTTTCATAGGGTGTTTTTAAAAAGTGCTTAATTTTCCCTTTTCAAAAATAGGATCTTTTTATTTACCATGTCGATTTTCGCCACATATTATGCAAAAAACGTGGTTTTCTCATTGTTCTACTCAATGTTTTCACAATTCAACCACAATACATTGTGGCGTACCGTCAGCCCATAGTGTATGAAAGCGCCAATCATTTTGCGTGTTTAATGAAATGCTTGCAAGTCTATGTGTGTACTGAGCTGGGTTCGGTGAGATTATTGCACGCTCATGTGCAACTTTGTAGTATTTTGCAAGAGATTCTCAATTTCAGGCTTCATTTTCCACCCTCAGATATCAAAACGTAAAATCTCTTGATCATTTTATAAAGGCTAATATAATCAAGAAAAAGAGTTCTTTGTCAGAAACTATAACTGGAACTACAGTTATTTTATCATGATCATGTAAAGTCTTTGAAAATTATTTTGCGTTTTGTTAACGTATATAGTGCTTAAAAGGCGCTCTTTTATTGTCGAAAAATTTGGCTACTTACCATGATTAACAGCAGTTAATTTTGGATTCTATTATAACTCAAAATATTCTTGTCTATACACTTTGAGTTTAAAAAAAAATAAATGCTATTCTCACAATAATATAGCTTATCAAGTGCTAACATTATAAGGGATATTATAAATATAATCATCAAATTTAAACTTCATACTTTTATTTTTAATTGTAAACATTAGAAACTATCTATATATATGGTTTACATTGGCCCTGTTAACTTGATAAAAGTTTAAAATTTATTTTTTTGGTTGAAAAAAAAATATTTTTTTAAGATATTTATAGAAAATATATGTTAATTTCTGTTATTAAATAGAATTTTAATTTTACTCTTGAATTTTTTCTGTGAATTAAATTTTACCTTAATTGTTGTTAGAGGCTTAAATTTAGATCTGTGTTATACTCTCACTTTTTTATGAACTGCCCATGAACATATGAATATTGTTTTCAGATTAGCTCTTCATGAAAGGGAAAAACAGCAACAGTCAACTTTGTCTCATGCCACATCTGGTATTTGGAGTATGCTTAAAAGTGTTACCACATCTTCCAGCAGCTCTGTTGAAAGTATCCTTATTTCATTTGATTATAAACATTTTGTTGTATAATAGACAAATTCAGTATATACTGCTGTATACTGAAGTTTTGTGTTCGCAAGATGAGAATTATTTTCATAGGAACCAAGTTCCAGATATAGTTTGTAGAAAAGGCTTGGTTTATTTTTAAAATTACTAATTGACTATAAATTTTCTTAAATGCCATTGTAGGAGAAGATTTCGAGTACATTCTTATAACATTTTTAAAAACTTTTGATTGTGAAATTTTCAAATGTGTTAGCAGTTAAGACACATAAAATTTTACAGAGCAGTTGTGGTTGAAAATTTTGTTATCCTAGAGATATTTAATAGAAATGTAATTAAACCTTTTTTCAAGGAGTTAGTTTAATGTTATAAGAATTACAAAAATATTTTCCCTGGTCCAAATGATTTCAACAGATCGATTTGTTTACATGTTCTTATTAGATTTTTTGAAATCCACTTAAAAATTTAAACTAAATAAATTTAGCCAATACAATATTTAAATTCTTAATAACTAATTGATAACTGCAAATGAATCTTTATATAGTTTTTTTTAATGTTTCAGCAGCTTTAATGATACATATTTACAAAAAGTTGAACAATGTAATAAATATTTCAAGCCAAAGAAAAGATTATTAAAGTGAAATTAAATAAAAAATTCGGCAGAAAGTGTAAAATTAACAACTATAATTAAGTACGCATACCAAAGGCTTTGTAAGAAGAAACATTGACCAAAATGCCTGACCAAAGAACAAAAGACTAAATCAATAATGTTATCTTGCAATCCCTCTTACCGCAACACTAAACTGGCCGATGAATGTTTTGATAGCAGTGGTATAGTTATTTTTAATTCTGGATAGTGCTTTTGTTTAGTTTTTGTGTTAAACTAAAATAAATTTCCTTCTATTAACTGGGCATTTTGACTTCGTTTGTGTATTTTGAGAGCCCAAGCAAGCTTTTTTTTCAATGTGTACGTAGGTGTGTTAGTAAACAAAGCACGGTTGTCTTAAGGACAGTTACTTGATACTATATCATGGTGCACAGCGCTTTTAAAATGTGCTTATTTTTAATTTTCATTTTTTAAAAGCCTTTAGGTGCTTTTTTCATGGTGTTTTTTAAATGTGCTTAATTTGTCTTTTTCGAAAATGAAGTTTTTTTCTTCACCATGTCGATTTTCTCCGCTTGCAACTCTGCTGCATTTTGCAAGTCATTCTCAATTTCAGGCTTCATTTTCAACCCTCTGAAATCGAACCGTAAAATCTCTATCTTTTTATGGCAGCTAATATAACCAAGAAAAGAGTTCTTTCTCAGAAACTAGTTATTTTATCATAATCATGTATAGTCTTTGAAAATTATTTAGCATTTTGTTAATGTATATAGTGCTTAAAAATGTTTTTGAGTGCTTAAAGGTGCTTATTTTTTGTTGAGAGATTTGGCTATGAACCCTGTATATGTTGAGATTATTAGTGATAAAAGACGTCCTAAAGCAAAACAGAGATGTGCTTCACTATCTAATTTTTCTAATGGTTTTACAGACCAACAACCAACAGACTCAAAACAAACTTCGGTAATCATAAGAAATTCACACGACTAATTAAAAACAATGCACACAGTCTCAACACAGAATGCGAAGCAGCTGCAACAGCAACAGAATTAGATAATTACACCAAACAACTAATAAATATTGTTACCAAAATCTCAAAGCAGATCTACAAGCTAAAAACCTCCAAGGCTACAACTAAGCCAGCATGGTTTAATAGCGAGCTAAAAATTGATAGGAACAGACTAAGAGCTTTATGTAAAAGACACGACAACTGTCAGGACCCCACACTAAAATTACAAATAAAACTGGCTCTAAACAAAAGTAAAGCAAATTACAAAAAACAAATCAACAAAGCAAAAGAGCACTCATGGAAGACATTCTGTAATACTCAAACACATAATTACGGGGCTGCGTTTAAAATGGCCCATAATAAACTCTTCAAGCCAACCGACCTTAAATTACATATTCCTAACATTAGTCAACCGACCAAACAAGAGACAATGACCTTCCTCACAAAACATCACTTCCCAGACAAAGACGCAAACATACCAGATAAGCCTCCTCGAACACAAAACAACACCAACACAGAACCCAGTGTGGAGCAAAACGAGGTAAAGGATGCTTTATTCGCATTCAAAACAACAAAAGCCCCAGGTCCGGACTGGCTTGACTTCATGATATGGAGAAGGGTCTTTGATGCCGACCCAACAATCTTAACAAACTGGGTCAATAAATGTCTGGAGCTTAATCATTTTCCAAACAGCATCAAATCAGCAACAGTAGTTTATTTCGCAAAACCAAACAAAGATCTAACACAACCAGATGCCTACAGGCCCATATGTCTTCTACCAACAATAGGGAAACTCTTGGAAAAAATTATTTATCAGAGATTGATCCATCACCTGGAAAAAAACAACAAACTCAGCGACTGCCAATTTGGCTTCAGAGAAGGCAGATCGACTGAGTCGGCTCTAAAAACTGTAATTAGCGAGGCCAAAACAGCCAAAAAGAATAAAAATTGTAAACGGCAATACTATAAATCCCCAATATCGGTTGACATCAAGGGTGCCTTTGACTCCATACAGTGGACACACATAATACACAGATTAAATACTATAAACTGTCCAACACAGCTCACAAACATAATCAACAGTTACCTCTCACACAGGTCAGTGGAGTTCAATGGTGGTACTGATACAACTAAAATCGATATCTACAAGGGTTGTCCACAGGGCTCCTGCCTAGGACCCCTACTATGGCTTATCATTGCGGATATCTTTTTACAACAGTTCAAACACGACCATGTTAAAACACAAGCTTTTGTAGATGACTACAGCTTCATTGTCTCAGGCAAAACAAGGAAAGACCTAGAGTCAAATGCTAATGAGGCAATGACACAATTCAGCAACTTTTGTAAGGCACAAAGCCTAAATCTGTCAATTAACAAGTGTAACTACATTACTTTTAATAATCCTTTCAAGCAGAGACAACCAATAATCAAAATAGACAGTAACACAATAAAATCAGTAAATCACATCAAATACCTAGGTATAGTATTGGATCATCATCTAAACTACCTAGAACACATCAAATCACTCAGAACAAGAGCCACAACACTACACAATAATCTCTTAAAACTAGCCCCAAGGACCTGGGGCATTAATACTAAAATGCTCAAGCATTGGTACAAGACTGTGGCAGAAAAGACCTTCACTTACGCTGCAGCAGCATGGGGTGCAGAACTAAATAAAACCGCAATCAAAGAGCTGCACAAAGTGCAGCGGCCCCTACTAGTCAGAATAACAAGATCATTCAAAACAGCACCCACACCAGGTCTGAATGTTCTGGCAGGTTTACCGCCATTGCACCTACAAATCCAAAAAGAAGCACTACTCGCTAACACACTAAGATTCAATCAAGAAAACACACAATACAACATAAAAGCGGGTGAATATCAACAAAAGATAAAAACACATATGGTCTACCCGGCCCATAAAACTAGCTATAAATACACTAACCTACCAACAAGTACTAGAACTAGCAAAACAACGACAGTACAAATCTACACCGATGGCTCCAAAACAGACAAAGGCGTGGGAGCTGCATTCTGTGTTTACCACAACAACCAACATACAGATACATGCAAATTTACGCTAAAACAAGAAAACACAGTGTTTCAAGCAGAGGTTTAAGTCATCAAAGAAGCCATTAAATGGCTAGAGACACACAGCTGCAAAGAAGCAACAATTTTCACAGACAGTCTGGCTAGTATACACGCTATTAGGAAAATGAAACAAAAAGACCCACACGTGGCAACAACACAAAGACAACTAGAACACCTAGTCAGTAAATGCAACACACAAATACACTGGGTGGCAGCGCACACAGGTAACATAGGTAATGAAGCAGCGGATTTAGCGGCTAAAGACGCAGCAGCAGGTCATGGGATTCCCAGCGGTGTTCTGCTTCCACCATCGAGCCTAAGAAATAAACTTAAAACCATCATACAAAAACTTTGGCAAGCATACTGGGACGAAAATGAAAAAGGCTATACAACAAAATCATATTACCCTAAAGTCGACACAGATCGACTTATAGGCCATCCAGCAGCAATACAATTCCTTACAGGACATGGCTTCTTCCCCTCATTCCTACACAGGATGCAGCGAATAAACACAGACACATGCCCATGCGATGACACAGGCACCCCAAGTCACTACCTACATGACTGCCCACTAACTGAAACGTACCACCTCAAAAAACCCAATGAACAAGGCAGAACGATATTTGCAGACAGTTTCAAAAACAAGCATATTATGCAAAAACTAATAAATATACTTGAAATAACCAGGAACATCACAGACAATATGTCATAAACCTAATAATAACTTTGTAAAAATACTGACAGCAAAAATCTCTATGACTAACATTGATACATAGTCCCAAAACATAACACAAACAAAACACGCATATCCCACAATCAACCACGGACTGGCTCACAATGGCAGCCAACGTGTCATAAAATAAAATAAAAATAAAATGGTTTTACAGGGCCGGGATAGCCTGGTCGGTTGGGCACTGGGCCCATGTCCAAGAGGTCGTCGGTTCGATCCTCGTCGGCTGAAGACTCCCCGTGTAGTAAATGGTGACTGATGCACGTTAAATCTGTCGAGTCTCAAAGTCCTCCATGTTCCCATAACAAATCAATACCTCTGGGGGTACTGATTTAGGAGTTTCCTTGTCTTCTGGATGGGTTCAAAATTACAATACCACGGAGTTGAACATCAGTAGTCGTAAACCCATGAAATTGGGTCGGCTGTTCAATGACGGTTATAAAATAAAATAAATGGTTTTACAGGTCGGGATAGCCTGGTTGGTAGGGCCCATGCCCAAGAGTTCGTAAGTTCGATCCCCGCCGGCCGAAGAAAAATGGCCATGTACGTTAAATCTGTCGAGTCGCAAAGTCCTCCATGTTTCCATAACAAGTCAATACATCTGGGGGTATTGAACCAGGCGTTTCCTTGTCTTCTAGATGGGTTCAAAATTACAATGCCACGGAGGTGAACAATAGTAGTTGTAAACCCAAAATTGGGTCGGCTGTTCTACAACGGATAAAATATAAAATAATGGTTTTACAGAAGAGCAGCTTGTAAATTTTTTTTATTTAATTTTAAATATACTTCTTTTTTTTTTTTTAACTTAAACAATCAGAGCTGCTTATTTTTTCTGCAATTCGTTAGTAACTGTAAAATAAAATAAATGGATCTCCGCTAATATTAAAAATGCCACCCTTTAAATTTTATTCCAGTGCACTTGTAAATTATGTTCTATATTTTACTAATGTAATGTTATTGATTTTTAGAATCTCTCTATAGTTACAAACAAAATTGTTCTACTTTCCAAAAAATTTTACTCATATTGAAAAATTTTTTTAAATATTAATTAATAAACTTTATTGTTTTTCTTCAAAACCTTAAGATATTAGTCAGCTAAAGCAAGATATCCGAGCTTTGGAAGAGTTGAGTAGGCAACTCTTTCTGGAAGCAGTTGATATTCATAACATGCAAGTATGCATTTTTTGGATAATTAATAAAACAATTTAGATATCAATATTATAATTAATAAAGAGTTTCTGCAATGTTTATTAAAAAAAGATGGCTTTAGTTTTAATGCAACATAAAATTTTAGTTCATGGTATTCTGAGGAAATGAGTTAATCAGCAGCTAATTTTATTGCCTGATAACTGTTTGACGCAGAATTTTTATTAAACTTATTTTTCAATATTTTATTCATTATTTTGTATTAATTTAGGTCAAAATATTATATTTATCATTTTAAGTATATATTTATCATTATGGTTGTGAAATGCTGTGTGGAACAACAGTGTCTTTTTTGTATTAAAGGCAATTAATTTTAATGCAGAAAAAGGTTCTCTATGTAATAATAATTTTTCAAATTTGCAATTATTTAGATCTAAGAGAAACAGTTATTCATCATTAAAATTTCTTTAATTTACAAAATCAATTATTTATAAGAAATATTTATTAAATAAATTTGTTTTGTGCTATATTTTGGTACAAATATAATTCTGATAATCTATCTAACAGATTTTTTTAAATAACTGGTATTTTTTAATAATTAAAAAATTTGATTTTGCTTGTAATTAGAGCGTCAAAAAATATATACATATATAAGGGACACTGGTGTCCCACCTGCGTCAAAAGATTAACAAATTCTTTTAAGTATATTTAAATAGACATTTTATGTTATGTATTACATTTGTATTTTATAATATGTTATGTTAAGAATATATTTTGTTGAGGGATTTCAGCCTGTTTGATTATGTATAAATTCAAACGAAATACTTTAAAATATTTAAATCTAGGTATTAAGCAGTCAGCAAATAATTAATGTAGTTAGAATTTCTGCTAGGTTTAGTTCATGCAGAAGCTAACAAAATTAGTAGTCTTAGGTGCTGATAATATATCAGTTTATCTTGAATGATGGTTTGATTTCATTATGTTCTTAATAGAAAGAATTTCTTCACAAAGTTAACTTCCTGAATTGTTATTTTGATATACAAAGTTATCATCAAGTAAATAATTTGTTACTGATTAACAGGGGAAAAAAATTAAAATAATTTTTAAATTTATAAAGTTGAGTTAGTTTAATTTTTGAAAATTTCTTTTATACTTTTATAGGAAAGAATTGAATGGTCCAAAACACTGAAGGGAAAATATTTTAATTGCTTAGGATATTTTTTCTCTTTGTATTGCATGTGGAAAATTTTTATTGTAAGTATATTTAGACCACATAAATATTTTAAAACAATTTTTGATTGGGTGTGAAAAGTTTTGTTTAATTTTATATTTTTATTTATTTATTAATTTTATATTTTCTTATTTTATTTGTGTAAGTTGGTTTTCATTTTTGTCTTTATTCTACTTCAATATATATATATACATATATATATATATATATACATACAGTCCAGTCACATTAATGTGACCACCACCTACTTTCAACGTCAACGTGAAATAACCAATAGCAGGTGGCAGCACATTATAGGATGTCCTAGGGCATTGGAAAGCGTTTCAATCGTTGGCGTAATGCAGAAACGTAGCCATTTATCCGTCCAAAAGGGCATGATTATTGGCTTTCGGGCCAAGAGTGGAAGCATTTCGGAAACGGCTAAATTTGTGAACTGTTCGCATGCCGCCGCAGTAAAAGTATACTGTACATGGTAAAATGCCACAATCCAAAATAACCGGCGTCGCACGTGTGGTGCACCACGGGCTATAGATGACAGAGGCGAACGAAGGCTTCAGGGATGCGTTCAGGCCAATAGACCTGCAACTGACCGTCCAGCTGAACCAAGGGGCTACCAAGAGTCTATCCTCAACAACTGTTCAGCGAACGTTGCTGCGCATGTGCCTCTGCAGCAGACACCTGGTTAATGCACCTATGCTGACTGCTGTTCATCGGCGACGAGGGCTGGCATTTGCACGCCAGTACCGCAATTGGACGTCTACAGAGTGGTGACAGGTGGCTTTTTCCGATGAATCACGTTTTATGCTCCATCGAACAGATGGACGTTGGCGTATATGGCGTTAAACGTCTGAAAGCAAACACCTTGCAACAATTGCCGGAAGGATATAGGATGGAGGAGGGAGCATTATGGTTTGGGGAATGTTTTCCTGGCATTCACTGGGTGCGCTTATCATTGTTCAAGGCACGATGGATCAGCACAAGTAGGCATCTGTCCTTGCGGACCATGTCCACCCCTACATGCGAATGATTTTTCCTCAGAATGTTGGCATCTACCAGCAGGACAATGCGAGGTGTCATACAGCTCGTAGTGCATGTGCGTGGTTTGAAGAGCACTAGGATGAGTTTACTGTACTCCCCTGGCTAGCAAACTCACCAGATTTAAACCCAATCAAGAATCTGTGGGATCACCTCGATTGGGTTGTTCGCGCCATGGATCTTCCACTGCGTAATGTAGCGCAGCTAGCCAGGGCACTGGTGTCGGCATGGCTTAACATCCCAGTGAACACCTTCAGAAACCTAATTGACTCTCTTCCTGCACGTCTGCTCTGCCAAAGGTGGTTATTCTGGGTTTTGACAGGTGGTCACATTAATGTGACTGGACTGTGTATATATATAATAAGATTACAATTTATTTCTTGTGCAATATGTTTTAGTTAATTTTATTTAAAAGATTATTTTTTTATCTTACAATATTTAAAATAATCATTTAAGAAATATCAGTTTTTAAATTATTGTCCTGTTTAGAAAACCATAATTGAACCTATTTTGCATCAAGCAATGTTATTATTACTTATATTAAATAAATTTCTTACACTACGTTTATTTTTAAAAATATTTTGATTAAAGTTCTCCTGTTTTGTTTCTACTAGTGTTAAACTTTACACTGTTTTAGTGATGCACAATATCAATTTTCTATGTTTGATAAATTTATTTTCCCCTTGTATGAAAGATATCTTGTTTAATAGTGCCAAGAGTTCATCATAAAATGTTATTACAGTACCGTCTTTACGCATGGGCACACCCGGGCAGTGACCGGGGGCCCCAGGCACTCAGGGGGCCCTTGAGAATCTTAATTTTTATAAATTGTGTTAAAAAAAACTAAGACTAAACAAAATTACCTTATATATTTTTTAAAATAAATATATTATATTGTATAAAGTGTGTATTCTGTTTTTCTTGCTACAAATAGTGATTGATTATCTTGCAAACGACAATAATTTGAATAGTTTACCACCAGAGAAAATTTAAAAGGCAACCGAAATCTATTTTTCTACGTAATTTTTATGTGAATTCATTTTATTTTGGGTCTACTAAAAACAAATTAAATACATTTAAATCAAAATGTATTTAAATTTGTTCAAATTATTGCATATGTAAATAATGCTTTATTTTATGTATGTGAGGTTTTCTAGTTCGATTTTAAGCAGTATGACATGTTATAAGGGCCCAAAACTTCTTTGCCCGGGGGCCCTGCATGCTATTAAGACGGCCCTGTGTTATTAGCAACTTTTCTACAGCAAGTCAGGGTACCCAATGATAGAAAATTATAAATTTATTGGGAAATTTTGAGGAATTTCTTAAAAATCTTAGAGAAACAGGGAAAGTAATGAACAGCAAGTGATTAATGAGTGCTTCAATCCTTGAGCAGCGCTTCACTAAGGATGACACAAACTTTCTCCCACATTCCTTCCCAGTGGTCCTAAAGTTTCCATTCATATTTTTAGCAGTAATTAATAGAATTTTTTTTTTGTCGTTTTCATTTTCAAATTTTGATATTTTAAATACAATGTTATTACGATTTGAGAAATTTGAATTTGAGTTACTACTTTTTGGCACATTAAATTCTGGCGATTTTATCAAAACTTCATGTCATTAAATGCTTCATTTTTCAGCTGTTATTTATAATTTTCACAGCTCTTTCCACATTGTTTTTCAAACTTTTTTCTTAAACGCATTGTTGCAACGTGCGATTGAATTCAAATTGTCAATTTTTGAGACGTTCAATTCGTAACAATAATCTTCCTCTTTTTTCCGATTGTTTTTTCTAAATTTAATATTTTTATATAGTGTTTTTAAGATAAACATGCATTTTTTCAAACTTAAGGAGTTGTTTTTTGACTAGTTCTGTTTGAAACTATTCTATCGTAAATCTACGTCATTTATCAACAGATATTTGTCTCTTTTTCGTATGATATTTTTTTCAAATCAGATTTCTTTAATATGGCAAGTCAATATAGCCCAAGTCAAATAAAGATTAAATTCCAATCACTCTTTCACAAATTATTATAGTTGCTTATCATTTTCAGCCATTTTGACATTGTTTTTAAATCCCAATATTTAAAAAATATGATTACGACCAGCATCATTATCAAAATAAAATTTAAAACAGGTTTATGGAATGTGCTTATTTAACTGCAAAATTATTTATAAGTTAAACTATCTCTTTAAAAATAAGAATTTTTTTTAATGATTAAATTAAGAACTTTGTATATTTTGGGTTTTTTAAAAGCTGTGCAGATTTTTGAGAAATGCAATACGCTTTTGTGTGATGGATTTTTTTATGGGAATATAATGCCCTCTTCAATTTCTAGCACCCTGCTCTTTTTAAGGTTTAGAATAAATTTCTGCCTTACACTATCTATTTGAAAATAAGTTCTGCCTTATTTTCAAATACATAGTGTTTATTTAATAATTTATCTGTCCATTAATTTAATTTTACTCTGTTGATTATACATTTTATATGATAAAGTATTTTTTTATTTAATGAAATTAAATATCTGTGCGAAACAAGGAAAATATTGGACATACAGGGAATTTGAAAATGTCATCTCACTAGACACCCTGCAAGAGTCTCTGGGTTTAATCATTTGTATAAGTTTGATTAATTTTTTATCTGTTATAAAAAAAAATAAATAGGTTATTTGTTTTTGTACACAAATATTTTCGTTTTGCAGTGCACTTTCAATATTCTATTTGACAGAGTCGGAAAAGTAGACCCTGTCACCAGAGGAATCGAAATCTCTGTTAACTACATGAATATTAATTTTGATGTAAGTTAAGTTTATATATATATATAAATGAAATATAGTAATAATCTGAATGATGTCGATTTTTTTTACTTAACTCTTATTTTTTATCAGGTGAAGTTTTGGTCACAATATATATCATTTATCTTAGTTGGAGTAATAGTTGTGACTTCAATCAGGGGTTTGCTTATCACTTTAACAAAGGTAAAAATATATAGTCTCCTTTTTGTCTTTGTGATATCAGTTGTGTTTTTTGAATTGGTAAAATTTAAATAGTTCCAAAATGATAGCATATCTCTCTGTTGAAAGTTATGTTTTGTAACTCTGTATAGCAACTATTTTCTATTACAATTAGTAGTTATTGATGCGAGAGCCAGTTATTATGGCTATATTTTTTCTTGTGTAATTAGTCACATTAAATGCTGATAATGTATGTATCATAGTTTTGTTCCTAGTTTTAAATTAAAGCTTTTTGTATATTTTAGTTCTTCTATGCTATATCTAGTAGCAAGTCTTCAAATATTATTGTGTTGGCTTTGGCTCAAATAATGGTAAGTGCATAAATATAAATTTTTTCTTCATTTAAACTTTTTTATTTATATCCAATTGTTTTAATTGCAGAATTAAGCTTCGGTCTGTTTTAGTTAATATCCTTTTTAATATATATATATATTTTTTTTTAAAATTTCAAATGTGTTTTTGACTTCATAAATTTTGACTTAATTTTGTCTCCTTGAAAATTCTAATTTTTATTTTACATTAGATTTTTAAGTAGGGCTAATTAGGATAAGAGAAGAAAAATCAATAAATTATAATTGAAAAATATTTAATTCAAACTATGAGCTAATTTTCTTTATCTTGAAAAAAAAAAATTCTTTCTGCAGTAAGGAGAAAAGGAATAACTATATTTTACATATGAATTATAAACTTTGCATTTATGAAACATCAATCATTATATTGACCTGTATATATAACCCAAATTATTGTAGTTTTTTGTCTGTTAGGTATGACTTTACTAATATAATTTTTTAAGTAAAAAATAAAAATAAAAACGAACTGGTTCTTTATTTTTTTAGTCAAGGTCAACATATGATAATTTATTTACTTTTACTACCCTTCTTGAATCTAAAAATTTTGGTTTTATAGATTTAATTGTATCTATATAAGAAATGATGAGTACTATCAACAAAAAGTGTTGTCATAAACAGTTTTGAAATACAAATAATAATTATATGCTTAAAATAATTTATGTTTTAGGGAATGTATTTTGTTTCCTCTGTACTGTTAATTCGAATGAATATGCCATCAGAATACAGGTATGAATAAACTTATGTTTCATTTAAATTTGGTTTTTGATCTTCTAGTCAATTTCTTTCATAATGTAAAGAATTAGCTGCACAGATATTCAGATAAAACATTAAAACAGCAAACTAAAAAAGTAATAAGAATCATTTAACAACTTGTAAAAATATTTAGTCAAAACTATAGAAAAGATAAGTTAAGTAAAATGAGATTATTTATTTACAAATCTGAAAACATAGTATTTCTCAATATTTTACAACTTAAATTTTTTATTACTATACAAATTTCAGTATTTTCTAGTTTATAAGTAGTCAGAAAATGTAGGAAAAGCCTCTTCTCAACTAAGGAGCCTTGGCACCCTTAAATGGTTTCAAAATTTTGCAAAATTTGAATATAAATGACAATGAATTTTTAATAGACAATATGAAGTCTCATAGAAGTATTTTATTATTTTTTGCTAACATGTATTATTTTTTTGCTTGTTAAATTTAATTTAAAATAACTCTCATAAAATAAAATATAAAAACACAGATTTTGAGAGAGTTATTTCTCTGGTGCCACCTATTTTGTAGCAATTGTTGTGTAAAAGTGAAATTATATAAAACTATAACTGTAAAAATAAAAAATTGAAGTCTGTTTAGTTGTGTTTTCATATAGAATTGTACTTTAAATTAGTGTTTAGGATTTATTTTAAGATATTTTGAGAAATGCTATAATAATAATAATTTGAAATACACTATCGAATTAGATCCTTTTAAAAATATATACTTAAAGGTTCAGAAATATATTTGAAGTATTAAAATAAAATGTAGTTTTGATAATTAGATAGCATTTTAAAATGAATTGGTAAAATTTTCAATACCATCATGATTTTTGTAAAAGTCTATACTACTTTTTACAGAAGTATAAATAACATATTATCATTAAAGCTTGGAGTATTTTTAAAAAGTGCTTGATTTTTCCCTTTTTCGAAAATGAGATTTTTTTCTTTCTTTACCATGTCAATTTCCACTGCGTAATATGCAAAAGTGTGGTTTTTCACATTGATCTATTCAACGTTTTCACAGTTCATTCAACCGCAATTCATTTTAGCTTACCGTCGGTCTGTAACATGTGATAACACCAATCATGTTACGTGTTTGATGAAATACTTATGCATGTGCGTCTACGGAGCTGGGTTTGGTGAGATTGTTGCACTCTCATGTGCAACTCTGCTCCATTTTGCAAGATATTCTCCATTTCAAACTTCATTTTCTACCCTCTGAAATCGAACCGAAAAATCTCTCGATCTTCTTATGGTGGTTAATATAATAAAGAAAACAGTTCTTTGTCAGATACTAATTATTTTCTCATGGGCTTGTAAAATCTTTCAAAATTATTTTGTATCTTGTTAATGTATATAATGCTTAAAAAGTACTTAAAAGATGCTTATTTTTTGTTGAGACATTTGGCTATGCCCTGTAATCTTATTTTTGAAAAACTTAAATTTTTAAGATATTTTATCTCTTTTGCAAATGGGAATATCATAATTAGACTTTTTATTGATTATAAAAAATTCTTGACATCTGGAGTATTTTATTTATTTTGTAATAGTTAGCATAAAATCCTTATTTAAAAGAATATGTTCGTATAAGTTTTTATTATTTTTTTTTCTCTCTTTCTTTCATGTTGGAAGTTATTTAAAAATAATATTGGGGAATATCAACATGTTGTATCATTGTTTCTTTCATGCATTAAATGTAACTGTATTTGAATTCATGTATAAAAAGCTGTTATTATTTTTTTTTTCAGATCAATTGTTTCTGAGGTATTAGGAGATTTACAATTCAATTTCTATCATCGATGGTTTGATGTAATATTTTTAGTTAGTGCTCTCTCAAGTATTGGATTTTTATATATTGCTCATAAACAATTACCAGAAGCGGATAATCTATAAAAAAAATTCCAATTTCATTTTGTTACTTTTTTATCATTATTTATTTCAATTATTATTGTTGGACATCATTGTATTTCTTTGTTAAAAATAAAAAATTATTTAATTATATCTTGTGTTTGATAAGTTTTTTTTTGTCATTGCATATATTTTAACACATATGTAGATATACAATTACCTATAAATCAGTTACGTTTTGTTGTTAGTAAAATGTTATATTAATAAGCAATCTAGACTATTAGTAACAAACATTTATAAGTCCTTTTTTCTTTTCTTTTTACTCATTAGGTTTATATAGAAATTTATGTTCTAAAATGACTATCAAAGTAACAAATATTTCCAATCAAGTTTCAAAGGCCTAAAATGTATTAATTTTTTACCAATTTATTATAGTTTTTAAGTTGAAAGAATTTATAACTTTAAATTTATGTTGCTCCAATGATAGTAATAAAAATTATCTGATGTCTATATAAAAATGTATTATATGATGTCTATATACTAAATATCTTTTTTAGAATTTACTTGGTAATTAAAAAATGACCAACTGCATCTTATCCCTCTAGGTTATTTAATTTAAATTTGTGTCATTTTACTAAAAATTCAATTATTTGAAATAACCAATAAGAGAATTATTTTTTGATATTTTCAAAATAAAACAGCCTAGCACTGAACTATTGATTCATTTACCTCAAGGGGTTTACCATTCTTTGGTAAACACGGGTGTCACAATCCCGAGGTGCCCTAGTGTTGTTTATATTCAACAGTAGTTAATTCAATAAAATTCTAACATTTAGAAAAAGCAGGTAATTACAACCAGTTGTAAATACCTGCTTGTAAAGTTTTGTTTTGAACAAGTTATTCCCTGAACCCTGTAGCATAGTGGAGAATTATGGAAATACAGTCTTCATTGTAAGAAATAAAATCCTTAGTTTATCAAACAATGTCATAACTATTGTCAATAACTTATAAAACAGTATAAACATTACAATAAATTAGCCTTACTTATTCAATTGAAATCAAGAATAAACTTGTTCCTCTTCTAATTGATTTTAAATAGTGGATATTTATGCTATTTATACCTGTTTCATATTATTGGTTATTTAAGAACAATATTTCCATGTATTTGGGTGTCAACAAGTTAAAAGCTGCAGTACAATCTGTCACTGGGAATAAAGAAATGTATTCGTGAAAAAAAGAAAATTTATTGTTTAGTCTTCATTGGTCTTAATGGGTGTATTGTCGCATATTATTTAACAAGCCATTTGTTCAGTGATTATTTGAGTAATAATGCTCACACCCCTCTAACCTCAAGGGGTTTACCATTTTCTGGTAAACATGGGTTTCACAATCCCAAGGTGCCCTAGTGAGGATGGATAATAGTCTAATTTCCATTTTATACATTGTAAGTAAATTATTGGATTTTAAATAAATTGAAATTTTTACAACATTATGTGAAACAGTTGTGATTTTCCCCCCTCCATCCTATAAATCTCTATAAACCAAAAGGATCCACCCAATCATTCATTTCTGGAGCTTATATAGTTCTCAATTTATCTATCATGTCCTTGTAGACTTCAATAGATATTCTATTGCAGGTGCGTTTTAGATTCAATAGCACAATTATTTGCAAAAATATTAAATTATAAGCACATCGCTCTCACTATACATATTGTTTATTTGTATCGTGAAGAGCATTCTCAAGTACAACTGCCATCATGTTATATTTGAATGGTAAAAAAAGCAAGGTATACTATTTTCAAAACCCATTTTGTTGAGATGTGAAAATCCATGTTTCTCCATTTTTTCTTCTTTTTTTCTATTACTTCCCCCCCCCCCCCAAGAAAAAATATGCATTGCACTAAGTATGAAATGTTCCATTGCTGAATGCCAAGTCTCTTCAACTAAAAATAATTTTGTTTTATCTACATAGTTTAAACTGTACCAGAGGAAATATAACATAATTCACCCATACTTACTTTCATATTCTACAGTCATATTAGAGACATTATATGATTCATTGCACTCTGTAATAGATCAAAGTAACTAATCATAGTATACATACATATATTACGCACCTGCGCAGTATGTGCTACAAAAAAGAAGAAAAAAACTTAAAACTGCAAAATTGGGTTATTCATTTTTTGTCCCTGAAGTCATCACATTACAAGTTGAATGCATTATATTACCCTATTCTTCAAAAATGCTACTTATTATAACTGAAAAAAAAAAAAAAAAAAATTCTTCAAAAGCATCATGGCTGTGTAAAACTTCCATGTGTATTTCCTTACTTAGAAGATGTAACAAGAAAAGAGTTAAGAGTAGCAACATAGTTTGACATTGGAATTTTATTTCCGTTGTTTCTCCTATGCATTTGTGTAACGTAAACCACTGATTGGTTTTGTGATAGTGATTCAACTTGCACCTCTTCAGCACTGCATTCCTTCGGGATTTGTTTAATGACGACCCTAAAGGTACGCTACTCCCGTTAACTATAAGTGTGGTGTGCTACTTAGTCATCTTTTAATAAGCTTTTGATATGGCACCTGTCTTCGGTTTTGTTAGTCTTAATTGTGAAGTATTCTCCATTATTTTTTGCAATGTAATCATTGATATCTTTCTCCAATTGAAATTATTATCTTTGATTACAATGGGGGTTATTTTGGAGACTTTCTTTTGAAATGTTAACCCATATTCCGGAATGGGGTCGATGATGTGTTATTATCCCTGTGATTTTGATTAAGGGTATCTTTGTAGTCAGTATCCATAGGGTTATCGTGCGACTTATTTTTATTAACAACTGGGGTAGTTGATATAAACAGAGCAAGTTGATCTATGGTGAAAGCATCTAGTTTGTGAGAGTTCTTTAAGTAATACGGATTTATCAGAAATTTTATATTTAAGTTCCTCATATCAGAGTTTAAATTAGTCGTGATGCCCATTAATATTATACTGGGTTTCTGTGATCTTATGGCCAAAATCTTCATAATAAGCAGCATTGTACAATAGCTTAATGGTTTCAGTTATGTTTTCGAAATATGCGGCGATATTGTTATTAGCCAAGTCGGAATCTTCGTTATCATAAGAATAAATAATGAAAAATATGACAGGTGTACAGGTACCAGCCCCGGAAATCAAATGAACCTCTTTTATCGAGAGAGCATGACAAATGTCTTAAGTTGCTCTCTCTGTACCCTGTCTGTATTTTAATGCGCAAAAGGGGAAAAAAAGAAAAGGAGCAAGAAAGCAGTTGCCATCATTAGTAGAAATGCTTAGCCGAGGCAACTCGACCAAGACTTGATCACGCCCTATTTAAAAGAGAACAAAACTAATAATTTGTAATTTTTTTTTTTCATTTTGAATTCAATATTACAAAGATTAAAAGTAAAAGCATTATTTTCTAAGTTTTTTTTTAAAAAAATCATTACATTTAAGTCAGAGCAATCATCATCTGTTGATTGGACTTTATTTTTTAATCTAGTTTTTTTATTTGATTTGCCGGTATTTGGGTAATTTATTTCGGGAATATTTTTGGCTGGCGTGTTTCCCTCATTAGCTACATTATTACAATCGATATTAGTGTCCTTAGTAACATCTACCGCTGCCATAGGGCTAACGGAACTATGAGATGGAGTCAATGGCCTTTTTTTTTCCTATTTAATCTTCAGGTGAAGCCAACACCGTCTCGTGGCTTCGTTGACACCGGGCAGCAATGAAGGCTTAAGGTTTCCACAACAAAACGATCAATACATTACCAGAGGAAATCTCTAATAAAAACAAAAATTTGAACGAGAAACGGAGCGCATCACCGCACTCTTATCATCTGCTTCTCATGGAGGCCGTATAACATGCTATATCCAGATAGTACAAACTTAGCATTTGACATTGTGATAGGTTTCCAACTAAACAAACGAATGCATGTCCAAACCAGAAAATGACAAAATGTACTCACCACAAACAGGAAAAATTGATTAAAAAAAAAAAAAAAATGAGGATTCATAGCTGAACTACATCAATTTTTCGAACACACCCATGCACAAAACAGATATTGAATATGAAATTTAGCTAATTATTTCTTAAAAAATGCTAATAAATATATAAATAACTATATAACGGATATATAATAAATACAAATAAGAAAACAGTGGGTTCCTTTTGTGTCAGTCGATGTTAAGATTGAAATGATAAGAATAATTGAGATTTTTTGTTTATATCTTATACATTTCCAAAGCAGACATCAAATGCAACTTATTCCGTTTCTTCAGATAGATATTTTTCAACTAATATTTCTTACGTTAAATGATTTAAAGTTTATAAATATAGTACATTTCGAACGTAATTAAATCTAACCGCTACAAAAAGTTCGGCCGTGTTCAATCTTAGAGGAAAAATAGGGTAGAGATATAGCCAGTCTATTGTTTGGGCTCTGAAAACTTGTTCAAAGATCGGGGTTACCTTTTTATGAAATATGTATTATGAAAAGGATATTTACTTACTGGTAACTATGAGTTTAGCAACGTCATCGTATACTTGTTCTTGGGATGAATTCGGATAAAATATTTGATCCAAAGTATACACTTTGTTCATACAAAAAGGGTATGAACAAAATAAATAATAAATTACATTATATCGTCCACAACTTGGATGAAAAAATTTAAGATTTTGCAAAATATGTCATATGTAGACTATTAATTGAATAAATTTAATAAGAATTCTATGCCCTCTATGAAATAATTGCTTATTTAGAAATTTTGGGTTTCCTTAAAACAAATGTAAGTATAAAACCTATGTTATAATAATAAACTTGTTTTATTGCGTTTAGTTCAACAATGGTTGTCAACTAACAGTAGATTCATTTTAATACTCCTAACGTTTCTTTGAATAACCAAAGTTAAAAACAAAATATCAACCAATAAAGCAGCTAAAGTTAAATAATGCATAAATCAATCTGAAATAAATACTTAAAACTAAATGAAAAAATTTCAAATTTTTTTGAATTAATTTGATATGAACCAACTTCTGTTATCTTCAAATGACCGAGATAATTTATTGTCATAAATATTTCCACTTTTGCTCATGCAATTGTGAATTTGTAGCAATATAACCTTTTATGCCTTGCATATGATGCCTTTTTTAAAGAGCATTTTAAAAAGTAAAATAAATATAAAAGGTAAATTGAAAAAAAAAAAAAAGATTTTTTTATTTATTAATGGCGACACTAATTTTATTAATTCTGAGCACTTGGCCTCAGAAATG
Source organism: Parasteatoda lunata (assembly GCA_949128135.1). Taxonomy (NCBI): domain Eukaryota; kingdom Metazoa; phylum Arthropoda; class Arachnida; order Araneae; family Theridiidae; genus Parasteatoda; species Parasteatoda lunata. The sequence goes on from OX421975.1 coordinate 26,621,928, forward strand.
CCGGAATCGCTACTCTCTTCTCTTTACCCAGTGGGCCACGTCACAAACCCGTTTATAGGGCGGGTTACATTCACATAGAACACCAAAGCTTCCTTACTATCTATCTTTTTCATTCTGTTCTCTTATACGGCAGCGGACTTTAATGTTTGTAGTTTGTTGAGATGCCATCTATGCATATAAGAAAAAATGTCTTTACATTTGTCTTTTTGTCGCCATCTGTTATGAAAAAAAAGGACTTCCGGAAGACAAAGTTTTTTTGACAGAAGTCCATATCATATCAAATATTCAGAACCATCGACTCCAAGGTCTCGAGCCGCATTTAGAGCAATTTATGTTTAATATTTCATAGTCAATTACAAAATTTGTTGAGTCAATAACACAAACCATACAATATATAGGCATATTCTTGTTTGTTCCAATCCCCGTCGTACAACACAGTCAAACTTAATATATCGCTGTTTTTCAGCAATGATATATGCATATATTTTTTTAAAAAGTGACATATATCTTGGAGCTTCTAAACGATGTCGTTAGCTGAAAAAATAATCTGCTGTTTGACCATGGATAAATAATTATTTTTAACTATATTCATTTAGCTCTGTTTATTTAAATCCAAGAGCTTTAAAAGTATGAACTTGATGTATTTAAATAAAAATAAACACTTGTTCTTGATCTAGGACATTTTTTGGTCGAAATTAATTTATTCTTCATTTGATATCTGACAAATAGGAACTCTGGGTCGACATTTATTTATGTTGTTGAGTTTAAATAAAAGTATATATGATTTAATTTGTTCAGTGATTAGTTTATTGTCCTACTTTTATGACTTACATTTTTAAATAAATCTGTAAACAATACCTTTCATTTAATTAGAGCAATGTTGAATTCATTCTATTCTAATATCAAAAGGTATCAGCGTTCAACATTTTTCTCGGATTCAAATTTTACGCAATTGCCCACCAAAACCTTCTTTCGCAACAATTATATTGGAGACAGTGTCAGTTGTTAATCTCATTCTGTTTTTAGTTTTTATCAAACAAAGATTGCTAAAAATTCTCTCACAATCTGAAATTGAAATAGGGAGTGATAGCAATAAAATTACAAAGTTTTGTCTCCCCTTCCCTTTATCTTTCCAATCTTCGACCAAAACTGTTCGATAGGGATAGATAATATTAGCACTCGCCACTCTTTATCAATAATTTACCAAATTCAGTGGTGAAGAAATGCTGTTCTTTAAATTACAGTAGTAAAGCATCCCAATGCACAAGTATTCTGTCGCCGTTTCGATCTAATTAAAGGAGGCTTCAGACCGAACGCAACAGCTATGCGAAACACGATTTTTCTCCTCTTTTGCATGTGATTTCAAGTAGCTTTACACCGCATGATACAAAATCTGCTCTGTTAGCGTCATAAAACCTTGGGCATTCTTGAAAGAAGTTGATAATATCTTCTGTCATGTTTTCTTTCCTTTTTTTAAAAAAAAAAAAATTTTTTTCAACGGTCAATCACAAGCGTAAACAAACTATAGATGAAGATTGAAGTAAAATTCAAGATTTTCGCTATACAGAGAATTGTGGGTAGCTAGTTAAAGCAAATCTGATTGGCTCCCGGGTCTGCAACAGCGACGAAAATTAAACTCGATCCAATTCTTGAAACCAGTGCGACTGCGATCGCTGGCAGTTGCAATAACGAGAGAAGGAAAGAAGTGCACATGCGTAAAACCTCTGCAACATGCGATTTGTTGCTGTTGCAGTCGGTATGAAGACTCCTTAAGAGCTAACGGATATTTTATAGTTTGAGGATATTATGTGAGTCACGTATCAAATCCTCAGTATCTCTTTTATAGACATGCTTTAGTCACCACTAACGCAGTTGACTTACAAAGACATTTAACAAACAGGCAATCGGTTGATTCATTTTATAGTTTTTGTACAACACTAACGTGTTCAAACATAACATTGGTGATGTCTGCAGCAAAGCCTATCAAATTTTGTAGTTGCAGATTTCTGTTCAGGAAAAAAAATTTACAATCTGTCACTTTCTTTTTTTTAATTCAACAGGTTTATTAATTTTTTGTTTTCAATCTTATCAGCTTCTGAGTAATATTTTATAACAGTTGCAATAATGATATTATCTGATTCTTTCATATGCACACTTAAAACTTTATTCGTCAAAGCAGTTGCCTTTGCTCGTTTGCATGAAAATCTTATAGCTATTACTGAATCGAGGAACGAACTTTGTGTTAACTATTATATCAGCTTCTGAATGATATTTTATAACAATTGCAATATTGCTTTTAACTGATATATCCGTAAATTCATCTATTATAATTGCATACTCTACTCTGTACGAATTGAGTTCAACTGGAATATATCTTGGTTTGTCTTGGGCTTTCTAAAGTGGACCTTACATCAGAACCTCTTTTTGTTGCGGTCAGCGACATCCTGTCAGATTAAGAGAATGAGCAACAACTTAGAAATATCATTAGCATGTGTGATGTCCGTAAGCATTTTTTCTTTCATATGCACACTTGAAACTTTATTTGTCAAAGCCATTGCCTTTGTTCGTTTGCATGAAAATCTTTCAGCTATTACTGAATCTGGGAACGAACTTGATGTATTGATCGATATCTTGCATACATTTTATTTAAAAACAGAGACATATCCATGAACAATACAAAAGTTACAGAAATTTCTATTTATATTTCAAAAAATAATAAATAAAGACAACAGCGAATTTAACTGTCTTTGTCCACACTTGGGCTTAACCATAGAAGAGTTCTGAAGAACTTCAATAAAACAACTGCAACAAATAATGTTTGACATTATTCAAAATCCTGAGAGAGGGGATATTAAAATAAAAATTATGCAAATCATAGTATTTTTTATGAAAATGTGCTTTTAAAACTAAAAATTCTAACATGAAAAATTTTCTTGCTTACGTCATTTCATTTATAAATTTTGACTCATTTAAATACATATTTTTACACCTTGCAAACATACACCTGCCTTATACTTTAGAAAGATTTTGAACATAAAAAATTTTTTTAATGAAATTATTGCATATTCAAGAATAGATATATATATGAATTTGAGGTCAGAAATTGACAGCTAGCACCTACATATTACATCATTGGGGCTCTTCATTTTTCAGATATTATGAGAATTAATACAACTATAAAAAATAAATTAGACAACAGTTGAGTAGATGGATAGTACAAAAATATATCTGGAACATTGAAAGATTAGAATGAATTAACATAAAATATTTTGCAGTATGTGGGGCACTATGGTCACCTTCTGCTTATTTCTGTCCCTTTATGGTTTTGATTTTAGTTTCGTTATTCTTAAAGGAGTTAGAATAATGTTACGTAATGACGTCATCAGCTAATAAATCTGTGATAATTAGGGTATGGCAATTAATTACCTTAATGAGTGAAAGAAATGGGATTTAGCAACACATGGTTGTTACTTGAGAAATCAAAACTGGCAACATCTTGAGTACTTAAAAGTTTGTCAAAAATATCGGATTTTATTCTCTGCTTTAAAATATATATATAAAGACTACTTTTAACCTAGTGACTGGTGCAATATAGCCATTTCTGGCTTTTGTGCCAATAAACTCCAAAGAATGGACTTGAGTTTCGAAGTCTCATTTTTTTAAGGAAAAGATTTCCAACTCATATCAAAATTTCTGTGTAGTATGGACAGGTGTTATTTTACTCTAGCGATCTATTGATGCAGGTCTCGTGAAATAAATGTCCACAAGTTAATTGTGTTAGACTATACATGACGTCAAAGCAGATGCAGCAATTGTCTGGCTCTTGTATTCTACGGTGTTGTGGTAAACCTTATTTCTACAAGAGATGCTTAATTTTTCAAACAACGTACATTGTTGTTTTATCCAGCCAAAAGAATCGAATAAAAAGGGTGTCACTTAAACTAAATGCATCACGAAAAATTCTACGGCGAATGTTTTCAATTCTTTCTAACTCAGAGATTAATGCTAAACTTAAAATGGCCCCATTGTTTTGGTTTCGAATAGGATCGATTTGACTGTTGAAAGCTATCTGTTCGTAGGAAACTAGCGATCGAATTCAACCAGTCTGATAAAACTGCTAGATTTGAGGTTTTCGTTCACTGTAGAAAATGTCATTTTTCTCTTCCTAGCTCATTCAAAAGTTACGAGTTCATGGAAAAGAGCAGTGGCTTAAATAGCATGCCCGCAACCCTCGATAGGAGCGCACAAGATCGCACCTGAACACCAAAAAATAATACTAATAGTGAACTATTAACATTTCTTTTGGAAAGTAAAAATTAAAAAAAAAATTCGGAAACTTTGACTTGAGCACGAGTCCACTTTTGTCCTATACTTCGCAGCTTTCACATCAAGTTCTGTATTAATTATTTGTCAGAAGAAGAATCAGTTATTGGTACTGGATTTCTTTAAAGTATTTACTAAGCAACTGTCCATATGCTTGTTGGTATGGTGCAATTTATGCAGAACTGCGTGGCATTTCACAAGAGGCATGCATCCAATATAAATGAGATACTCCAGTCACTGAACAGGCTTGTTGCCCATTAGTTCACATCAAGTTCAGTATTAATTATTTGTCAGAGAAGAATCAGTTATTGGTACTGGATTTCTTTAAAGTATTTACTAAGCAACTGTCCATATGCTTGTTGGTATGGTGCAATATATGCAGAACTGCGTGGCATTTCACAAGATGCATGCATCCAATATAAATGAGATACTCCAGTCACTGAACAGGCTTGTTGCCCATTAGTTCACATCAAGTTCAGCATTAATTATTTGTCAGAAGAAGAATCAGTTATTGGTACTGGATTTCTTTAAAGTATTTACTAAGCAACTGTCCATATGCTTGTTGGTATGGTGCAATATATGCAGAACTGCGTGGCATTTCACAAGATGCATGCATCCAATATAAATGAGATACTCCAGTCACTGAACAGGCTTGTTGCCCATTAGTTCACATCAAGTTCAGCATTAATTATTTGTCAGAAGAAGAATCAGTTATTGGTACTGGATTTCTTTAAAGTATTTACTAAGCAACTGTCCATATGCTTGTTGGTATGGTGCAATATATGCAGAACTGCGTGGCATTTCACAAGATGCATGCATCCAATATAAATGAGATACTCCAGTCACTGAACAGGCTTGTTGCCCATTAGTTCACATCAAGTTCAGCATTAATTATTTGTCAGAAGAAGAATCAGTTATTGGTACTGGATTTCTTTAAAGTATTTACTAAGCAACTGTCCATATGCTTGTTGGTATGGTGCAATATATGCAGAACTGCGTGGCATTTCACAAGATGCATGCATCCAATATAAATGAGATACTCCAGTCACTGAACAGGCTTGTTGCCCATTAGTTCACATCAAGTTCAGCATTAATTATTTGTCAGAAGAAGAATCAGTTATTGGTACTGGATTTCTTTAAAGTATTTACTAAGCAACTGTCCATATGCTTGTTGTTATGGTGCAATATATGCAGAACTGCGTGGCATTTCACAAGATGCATGCATCCAATATAAATGAGATACTCCAGTCACTGAACAGGCTTGTTGCCCATTAGTTCACATCAAGTTCAGCATTAATTATTTGTCAGAAGAAGAATCAGTTATTGGTACTGGATTTCTTTAAAGTATTTACTAAGCAACTGTCCATATGCTTGTTGGTATGGTGCAATATATGCAGAACTGCGTGGCATTTCACAAGATGCATGCATCCAATATAAATGAGATACTCCAGTCACTGAACAGGCTTGTTGCCCATTAGTTCACATCAAGTTCAGCATTAATTATTTGTCAGAAGAAGAATCAGTTATTGGTACTGGATTTCTTTAAAGTATTTACTAAGCAACTGTCCATATGCTTGTTGGTATGGTGCAATATATGCAGAACTGCGTGGCATTTCACAAGATGCATGCATCCAATATAAATGAGATACTCCAGTCACTGAACAGGCTTGTTGCCCATTAGTTCACATCAAGTTCAGCATTAATTATTTGTCAGAAGAAGAATCAGTTATTGGTACTGGATTTCTTTAAAGTATTTACTAAGCAACTGTCCATATGCTTGTTGGTATGGTGCAATCTATGCAGAACTGCGTGGCATTTCACAAGATGCATGCATCCAATATAAATGAGATACTCCAGTCACTGGACAGGCTTGTTGCCCATTAGTCCACTTTTGTGGTATACTTCGCAGCTCTGACATGAAGTTTAGTATTAAGTTTCATTGTTAGATGCGCCAAATCTACATCAGTGTAGTTTTTCGATCACTTTTTTCGGTGGTTATCCATAACAATCACGCGATTTAATAGCTTGTCGCCGGCCCCTTTTAAAAATTTTCACACCATATCAGTCCCCATTTATGACATGAAGAATTATATACGACATTTTACCATGTCTTTGTGGCAGCAACATTGGGATTTACAAATTGAGAACAAACTGCATACAATTAAATCAACGCTAGAACCTTGGCCTGTGTTGCAATTGCGAGGAGCAGATGTCAAGCTCACCCGCCTACGTATAGGACATACTCGGCTGACTCATCTTCATTTGCTTTTCGGAGAACCGTCTCCTCGATGCGATACTTGTAACGTTTCACTTTCAATTCATCATATTTTAATAGCTTGCCCATGTTTTAACCAACAACGCCTTACCTTTTTTTGGAAGCACGATTTTATGTATAAAAGACTTGTTAGATAAAAATCACCACCCTGACATCTTTGCATTTTTACGTGCTATTGGAATTTTAAGTTGTATATAATAGTTTTAGACTACTTACCATTTTAGTAAATTTACCATGAAGTTGTATTGATTTTAAAGTATGTAACTTTATAACATTTTTTTACAATTTTCACTATTTTATCTGATTTTATGCATGTGCTTTACTTTACCTTTTAATCTGTTTCTAAAACCGTGTGTTTGGCGCAGTATGTCCTTTTTTGGACCTTGTGCCACTAAACCCCACATTCAATTCAATTCAATTTAAAAATTTTCACAAAACTGAAATTGACCCTCTGGTTAGCAAAAAGTGAACTCAACCACCCGTGTGTTGCACTCTACCATAAAGTGCGTTGCGCATCCAAAATTAATTGCCTAAAGTGGAGGTGAAAATCTTGGGGCTCAGCTTAAGAAGAGATGGGGTATTCTGTCACGTTAATAAAATGTACAATACATACATACATACAGTACAAATTAATGTGGAATAATATCCAAAGGTTTATGAGAAATCTGACAAAAGCCACCCGTTACAACTTAATATCGGTGGCACTGTTTTGAACAAAATAAACATTTCCCTGAAGGCTTTTTCACAACAAGTTTCATGTCCTTTAAATGTTTTATAGGGTGTATAGACAACAAATACCGCACTTTGGAATATATCACATCGCCCAACAGTTGGTGGTTGCGACACGAAATGGTTTTGTCACCATTTGTCAAACTAAATCCATTTCTTTCTACGCACAATACACTAAAAAACTTTTCGTGTATGTTTTTCAATTTTTCGGGATCAGTAATGAGATCTTAAATTTCAGAATCGTGTTTTTTAAGTTCTCTATTTGATTCTAATAGTTGGAGCAGTTCCGAAACTGATGTATTTCCTTTTAATCGTCCACAGAATTTATTCTTTTAATTATAGCGCTTCTTACACTGCTTCGCTTTTCAATTAATTTACTAAGCTTATCCGTTTTCAAAAGAGTAATAATATAAGTGTCAAAATCTCCTACCTTGCAAATCCAAATAAATGTATGTCAAAACCAAATCCAATGATGAAATAATCCAATTATGTCCCAAATTCGCAAGATGGGTAATCTGTATATACCAATATTATAATTCCTCTTTGTACGAAAAACCTTTTGTTGTATAGTTCCAGATCTTATTCTGTTTAAATTAGCGATATTCACGGCCGAGTTTTTCACTCATTTATTATGAACGCATCTGGTTTATTCAAGGTTAAATTTGAAATAAAATCTGTTACTAAACATTCTATTTGAATCCACTGAGCTATCACTTTTATTTATGAGTTTCAAAGAAATAACAGGATAATCTTTTTTCACGCTCTTTGATTTGGCCAAAAGAATAAATTTATAATTTTTCATAGCGTATGGGTTTCAATTTTAATCGTGGGGGGCCTAATATCGTGTAGGGCCCCCGCGAGCACGCGGAAGTGCCGCAGCACGACGTGCCATGGATTCGATCAATGTGTGAAGTAGTGCTGGAGATAATTGACCCCATGAATCCTGCAGGGCTGTCCATAAACCAGTGAGAGAAAGAGGGGGTGGGGATATCTTCTGAACATCACGTTGTAAGGCATCCCAAATATGTTCGATAATATTCATGTCTGGGGATTTTGGTTACCAGCGGAAGTGTCTAAATTCAGAAGAGTGCTCTTGGATCCACTTTGTAGCAATTCTGGACGTGTGGGGTATCGCTTTGTCCTGCTGAAATTGCCCAAGTCCGTCGGAATGCACAATGGACATGAATGGGTGCAGATGATCAGACAAGATTCTTACGTACCCGGCACCTGTCAGATTCTTATTTAGACGTATCAGGGGTCCCATATCACGCCAACTGCACACACCCCATACCATCACAGAGCCTCCACCAGCTTGAACAGTCCCCTGTTGACATGTAGGGTCCATACTCGTACACGTCCATCAGCTCGATACAACTGGAAACGAGACTCGTCAGACCAGGCAACGTTTTTCCAATCGTCAACAGTCCAGTGTCGGTATTAACGGGCCCAGGCATGGCGTAAAGCTTTGTGTCGTGAAGTCAACAAGGGTACACGTGTGGGCCTTCGGCTCCGAAAGGCCCATATCGATGATGTTTCGTTTAATGGTTCGCACGCTGACACTTGTTGATGGCCCAACATTGAAATCTGTTGCAATTTGTGGAAGGGTTGCACGTCTGTCACGTTTAATGATTGTCGTCAATCGTCGTTGATCCCGTTCTTGCATGATCTTTTTCCGACCGCAGCGATGTCGTAGATTTGATGTTTTACCGGAATTCCGATACTTACGGTATGCTCGTGAAATGGTCGTACGTGAAAATCCAAATTTCATTGCTATCTCGGAGATGCTCTGTCCCATCTCCCGTGCGCCGACAAAACACCACGTTCAAACTCACTTAAATCTGTATAACCTGGCATTGTAGCAGCAATAACCGATCTAAGAACTGTGCTAGACACTCGTTGTCTTATATACGCGTTGCCGATCGCAGCACTGTACTTTGATTGGCTCCATACCCCTTTATTTGCATACTCATGTCTGTACCAGTTTCTTTGGCTCTTCAGTGTATTTTATGTATTAATAGTACTGAGAAATACTTTCATGAGATTAACTTGAAGTTTATTGAAAATGAAAAAATGATTCACGTGGAACAGGTTTCAATGTAAACATCTTGACGTGTTTGCCTGGAACATGCAAGTTGAGTTGTATAAGATGCAATTACAGTTATATTTAATTCTACAGTTAACTTCGAAGGAACAAGAAAAGAAATAACATAAATAATAAATTATATGAAAACTTATTACTAAATATTAAAAAACTAAATAAATTAATTAGTTAAGATACTACAGAACGACGAAGATTTGTTATTTCTTGTTAGGGTCCAGACTACTTCGACTGATGTTTTTCCTGTTCTCATCGCACCTCCGAACTTTGGTTGAATAAGCATCACTTACATACGGAAGTTTCTCATCTTATTGCTTTAGTTCAATCCTTCCAGATTCCGTAGTTAGATTGCTTAGTAATTGAATCGATCATAAGATCTTCATCTTTTATTCTGTAGAGAATCTGTACCAGGTTATCATTCAGGAGGCAGATATTTTAACAACTGAAAACACACTAATATTGAAGGCATTGTAAAATCGGCATCCTCAATTTGTTTAGATTGTAGAAGAGAGCGACGAGCACTTTGCATTAGCTTATACCTCTGTATTTCCATTATTTTAGTTTAGGGTTTAGGCTTGATAGATAGCTGGAGGTTGTAGTAATAAGTCAGAAGCGGTTTGTGGCTTGGAAGATCGATTTGTTTATTTTTCTCTACCATTCTTTTGCTGTATATTCTGATCGTTTCTTCGTTGGGTGAAAATCTTGTGTTAAAGAAATCATCTACCAAACCAGCCAGGCAAACTCGCGACGTATGTTCAAAGTTTACTTTCAATGTTTCCCAAGCTGTCTTACCGTGTCCAGTATCGGCAATCAGGGATTGGTATTTACTTTCGATCCCCATGTAGATTGTCGTGTAGGCTCTCTGTTTTAGAAGATATGCCAAATTGTCTCTCTAACTTTTCGAATTAAAATCTCAGAGTTTTGGAAAGGTCATCAGTAGACTCAATCATATTGAAAATTGAAGAATTAATTCCACTTTTCACTTCGATGCCAGTTATCAACTCCCTTATGTTATCAGAGCATGCACATTAGTTAGTGAACGTGTTAACGAGGAAACTTGTAGAAACCTTTGAAACTTTCAATATTTCTTTATTACATACAGTATCATCTCGATGCAGCAAACAACTGAAAATAATTATTATGAATACGGCTTAACAAAATATGGTACATCATCACCGGAAACAACATAGTGGAGTGACATCTTTCAACAAAGCGTTTTTTATACTAATTCCATAATGATATGCACGAATGACGTCACTTACGTTATCGGGGGAAAAAATATCTGTTGCCAACACACAACCCAAACTTACTTCTGTTAATTTAATGTGTTCAGAGGAGTAACTAACCACTCCCAACACCATGAACTTCTAGAACATTCCAAGATCCCCTAGGGACCCATGCGTAGTACGATTCTGCTGGAATAGTTGAGTGCGTAATGGAAAATGCTAAGCAAGAAAAAATATAGTTTCACTTAAACATCACATAACTTTTTTCAAAAGAAAACAATCCACGAGTGTATTCTACTCTCAACATAAGACAGCTATAGTTACTCCATACATTAATCTATCTATATATATATAAGGTGAATTTGTTCGCCCTGCCCTATGTTTTTAGGGCGTACGAAAATATCTGATCCGTCGCCGCGTCAGGCCCGCTCGGGAGAGGGGGCGCAGTCTCGATGCGTGCAGGTCGGTGAACCCGGCGAAGCCCCAACGTGGCATTTATTGAAAGAAAACATTAAAATTACAGGTGTCAAGGGCAGCAGCCCGGCGAACTTTTTTAACAAAAAAGTGATAAGTGACAACACAGGTTGTTCAAGTAACACCTGTACATTAAAATTTGAGCCACTTTATAAAACTCAAAAGGCCCTTATGGTATTAAATAGTAAAATCTAAAATCAGGTCAAAAGACCCTTATAAAAATGACCAGTGGCCCAACCTTTAAAACTTACCAACAAGGATAAGAACAGGCAAAATCCAAATTATACGAAGTCACAATATTACAATTAATAAAACACCAGGCAAAAGACCCAAACATATTCAGATTACCACACAGGGCATGATAAAAGACTAATCAAGATAGTCTGTAAAATTAAATTAAGAGAACAAGATACAATTAGACCAGGGGTCTCCAAACTACGGCCCGAGGGCCACATCCGGCCCGCGGACAGATTTTGTCCGGCCCGCGAAGAGCTAGCATACTTGAAAACTCCTTTTCGAGAACATATTTTTTATAGCAAATTAAATTTAGTTTACTGAAGTGTTCTAATTTTATGTTGAATAATTATTAATATGACATCTACATTGATATGGTCATGGGTTAACTACTCATAACATTGTTGTAGGCTTATTGTTTTTGTGATAAGTTATATAAAGAAACACAGAATTGTAATGAGTAAAGACATGTATAATATGCAGAAAATTTAACTTCAGTATATAATAACTAACAAATTATTGAAATGAATCCAACTAACATTTTATACATTTTAAATAAAAACATAACTTATAACAAGCATAATACTAATGAGATTTATGTAATTGAGATTTTCCACTGACAATAGTTTGTAGTTGTGGACTAATTTTACTTGTACCAATTATTAAAAGAGATTTAAGATGCTCATCAGTTAATTTAGATCTGTAAACATTTTTTGTGTACTTCATTTTGGAGAAGGTCTTCTCACACAAATAAGTAGTGCCAAAAACAGAAAACAGCCCACGAGCAAATTATCAAATTGTGTCAGTGGAAGACTCTTATAAAATTCCAACAAAGATGAGTTTTGATATTTGTTCTTAATTATATCACTGCACTGTAGATCAATCATTTCCATTTGAAGTTCCGGGGCTAGGGTTTCAATGTCAGTATCAAAAGGATTCTGAAAAATCTTAATTTGATTCGCAATGGCATCAAAGTTTCGATTGCAAAATCGATAGGAAACTCAGTCTCAGTGGTGTGGCTGAATATTTCACATGTTTTAAAATGTGAAAAACATTTACTTCGTAGTTGTGATTGAAACAGTATCAATTTCTTCCGGAATGATTTGATATTAGTGTATAAATCAGGAAGATGCTGGTTTTCTCCTTGCAATCTCAAATTCAGTTCGTTCACATGTTTTGTCAAATCAACATAGAATGCTAACTTCCACAGCCATGCGTTGTTTTGTAATTCAGTAAGAGGGCGATGCTTTTCGATCACTGCTCGAAGTTCAAAAAAGCGCTGAAGGACTTTCCCACAACTAAGCCAACGTACGGCAGTATGATAAGGTAAGTCATTTTCTCCAATCTCTGCAATAAATTGTCGGTGATTCAGTCCAAAAGATCTGTTAAAATTAACAGTTGATATGACTGGTTTCAGAACTTCAGACATATCCAAACATTTTCCGCACAAAGACTGTTGATGAATGATACAATGTAAGACTAATGGTTTTGAACCACCGTCATTTTCTACAGCCTTTGACACAAGAGTGACCACTCATGTTTTTGCCTCCATCAGTTGTAATACATTTCAAGTTTTTCCATCAAAGGTTCTTTTGATTAATGGCCATTTCAACTCCTTTAAAAATATCTGTACCAGTAGTTGTGCCATGAATAATATACATATCAAGAAGTTCTTCATGCACTTCATAGCTTTTATCTACTCCTCGAATATAAATCAACACCTGAGCAGTATCTAACACATCCGTTGACTCATCTAAGGCCAAAGAAAACCACTCAACATGTCCATTTTTGTCCAACAGTTGAGAGGATATATTTTCAGCGATGTTTTCTACCCTTCGAGCCACAGTGTTTGCTGACATACTGACAGTTTTTAATAAATTTACCTTTTCAGGGCACATTTCTTCGGCTACTGCAATTATGCATTCTTTGATCATTTCTCCATCGGTGAATGGTTTTGCAATTTCAAGAGCCACACGAAAGCTGGCACGAGTTGCAGACTCTTGTTCAGTTTTGAGTTTTGTAAATGAAGATTGCTGCGATTTCAATCCGCGCTTCATAGCTTCGAATTTTTTTGTCCTCAAAGTTCCTGTATATTTTGAGTAATTTTGAAAATGTTTTGTTTCATAATGACGTTTAATGTTATATTCTTTAAGAACGGCTATGCTTTCATTGCACATCAAACATAGCGCCTTGTTACTGGACTCAATTACGAAATACTGAATGTTCCACTGATCTTTGAATTTTCTGCATTCACTATCAATTTTTCGCTTCTTTTCCATACTACTAAATCACACACAAGAGCAACAATTCAAATCAAAATACTGTTACAAAGTTGTCTTAAACTTTAACACGCACAAACACGTTTTAAGGAGGTACGCACTATTTTATTTCACAACAGTGTCATAGGAACTGACTTCTGGTTGCGCCACTAGCCTTCTTATATATTCCAATTACTGCCATCTAGAAGTGAGTGGAAGACACCAGAACTTTCTCGTTTTTCTCGAACCAACGAGATTATTCTGTACGTGGTATTAGCGCCATCTGTTAGCGATAGAAGGTACTACCTATTTCCGCTTGTGTCCACCAGATGTCGTGTCACGTTACTCCTCATGGCTCGTACTCTACGACTAATCTAGAAATTACAGATAATGACAGGAAAATTAATAATATGCAGTGTTGCCGTTTTGCGGACTTGAGTCCGATTTGCAGCCTTTTTTAAACGTTGCGTACTTTTTCGGACTTTTTTTTTCATCAGTGGACTATTTCACTTTTTACCACCGGCGACAATGATAATATAGTTTTGGCCCTCGGAACTTACTGGAGTAATCAGTATGGCCCTAAGGCTGGAAAGTTTGGAGACCCCTGAATGTTAAAATCATGACTCAAAACCAAGCCAAAACATGAATAAAAATATATAGATCGTTATTAAAAGAGTAAATATAATATATACAATAAAAAAATTAAAACACACACAGGGCGTGTTAAAATCCAGAGCAGAAAGGTAAAAGATTACATTAAAAATACAATAAAACTAGCAGTTAAAAACATGACTTAATACCAAGCCAAACATGGATAAAAACTGGCCATAATTAAAAGAAAAATAACAATCAGTACAATAAAAGCTTGAGACACCCAATTTAGAGTGCGGGGTTCCGAATCTTTAGTCATCACCCAAAATATCTTCAAGTGTCTTTTTAATAATAGATTTAATAATACTCCTGCAGGTCGAATTAGCAAAACATTGTACTTGTTTAAAATTTTTTAAATGATTGCCACGGAGCGTTCGGAAGCGTGGACAGTATAAAATTAAATGATCAATGCTTTGAATTTCGCCAAAATATTTGCAATCTGGGGTTTTATTAAAAAATCTATTTTGGTATTCAAGGAACACTCCATGGCCCGTTAGAAATTGATTAAAATAAAAATTCGCCTGCAGTCTACTAATTTTTGGATCCTTGATGAATTTATGTGTTTGTCTGTCTTTCTCGGAATCCCGCCACTCCTATTTCCATCGCATGATGTTATAGCTTTTGACCAATGATTTTACTTGGGCGATGGAACTCGGGACCTCTATGTTAATGTTGCCGAGACTGATGGCGTCTTTTGAAACTCGATCCGCCTCCTCGTGGGCTTTTACCCATCCGAGATTAATATTATTTTTCCGGATTTGTTTGGTGTTTTCTACCAATTCGGATACGGGTTTGGGGTTATTTAAAGCTTGCAACGAGGAGAGCGAATCGGAATATATAGTTGCATTAGGATAATTATTATTTGCGAGCCAATATAAGGCAGTGTTAATAGCCATTGCTCAGTCTGATGGAGGTCGCCTCAATAATTTTGCCGTTCCTCCTGACAATCACCCCCATTCCTGTTCTTTGTTCAGAAGTGTTATTTATAGCATCGGCAACCTCCATCCGTAAAAATTTCGATCCCCTTGTTGGTCGGGGTCAATCCACCGAAGGGAACGGAACCATATAAAGAATGGTGAATATTAATAGCGGATTTCTCGAGTTTCGTTGTTCGTAGAAGTTCCTAAAGTTTGAGGTCATATTCTTCGACTCTATAATTCCATTTTATATACATATGTATAATCTATTCTGGATCTGTTTTAGATATACAAGTATTAATTTAACATCCAATCAAAACGTTTGCACAATTAAGGTGAAAGAAAACGTAATAATACTCTTACAATTAATATGCAAATTTATCTCTAAATTACTTTTAAATGTTCAAAATAAACTTGCAAAAAAAAAAAAAAAAAAAAAAAAAAAAAAACAGAAAAAGAAGGAAAAACGCCCTTTTTTTCATAGCTTAAAACTTCCCCTTCTGAATCAATTTCGATTTAGAGATTTTTCGAACGTGGGGATTCTGATTCTCCGTTCTTCTTACTCGAACCTTGTTCCTTGAAATCCGTAGTCTGCCATGCGGCCAGGCCCCATCGGAAATTTCAAAATAAATTCTCTTGATTTTATTCAACTCAATCTTACTTAAAGCTTTAGTAAGAAAATCAGGCCAAATACTTTTAATAAACTTAATTTCAAATTTCCCTCTTTAAGCATAGTTCTTACAAAATGAAATTTTATATCGGTATGCTTAGTCTTAAATTTTCAACATTACTTTTAGATTTATGTTTAACTCATTACATGTCTCTGTAAACCATAAAAGTTATTTTACTGTATCTGTTAATGCTATAAACTCGGATACCATGCTTCTTAATGTAATACATTTTTGTTTGCTACATTTCCAACTAAATGGAATACCCGCTAAGCATATT
The DNA here is from genome assembly GCA_949128135.1 of Parasteatoda lunata. Classification (NCBI taxonomy): domain Eukaryota; kingdom Metazoa; phylum Arthropoda; class Arachnida; order Araneae; family Theridiidae; genus Parasteatoda; species Parasteatoda lunata. Next base: position 26,638,061 of record OX421975.1, read on the forward strand.
AAATAACCTTATGTAGAAAATCTGTTTGTTAAATTACAACCCTAATTGAATCTGAATAAGATATCAAAGAAGAATTATTAAGATTTGATAAGCAAAGTTTGTGTTCTTTAGTATTTATTTACATAATTCATTAAATCTACAACTGCAATCCAATGTTGGTAATTATAGCAATTCGAGAATTGTGACATAACGTTATTCAGCATATTCAATATCTGGTCTGCTACGATTTGCTATAAAAGATGAGCATTCTATCAATGTACGATAAGGAAATTTCTTCATTATTTAATTTTCAATAATTTCATTTACTTCATTGGGTAATTAAAAACCTACTTTAATTGGTTACGCAACATAAGAATATATAATTCATTAAATCGTTTACATAACTTTTCAATATCAGTTTTCTGATGAAAATGCAAATAACCGTTTTTGTTCTCAAAATTAACACCTGACAAATATTTGACTTTTCCCAAATTTTGAATATCAAGTTTAACTTTAATCAACTTAATAGTTCCATCTAAAATAGTTTTAGTCTTGCAAAATAACACCATGTCATCAACATATACTAAAAAAATAATATTATCTATCTTTTCTGTTTAAAATTGTAAATTTTGATTAACATTTTTAAAAGAAATAGGGATAATGGTTATTTACTGCACTGGTTTTAAATAATAGTTTTAGAAAAATAAAAATTATTAGTTTGGAGAGATAGGTTACCTGTATTAAATTCTGCATTTTCGATAGGGTCAATCGTCAAAGATATAAAAGGAGAAATGTTAACATAACTATAATAACATTTTAACTAATAAATTAAAAACATCTAGGATCATAATCAAACACGTAGAGCAAAGCGTGAAAAAGAGAAAGAACAAAATTTTACGATGGTATATAAAAATTTCATTCACTTGAAATTCAGTTCAGTTCGTTATACTTTAGAAGAAGATTACAAAATATACATTGAAGATACATAAAAGTTTACAGGTTCGCAGGTCTTTAACTTTGGTACTTGAACCTAGTATGTTGATTACACCATATTAGTATTAAAGATATGTAAACAATATTAATAACAATTTCTTAGGCTACAAGCAAGAATCCATGAAGAAGAAAGCGGTATCAATTTATGAAAGTCATGAAACATATTTTAAATTATGATATTTAAGGAATTTAAAAGTTGAACAATAAACAAATTTAAAATAATTTGAAATTATCACTTAAGAAATAATATTATAGTTTTAAGGATTCATTTTATAAAGATTTCGTACCTCTTTGAAGAGTGGAGGTTGAAAATAAGTTAAAACAATGCATATTTGTAAAAAAAATTTAACTATGAGGAAAAGGAGATTTTGGTAACATTTTTGTGGTTCTAAAAACTTTAAAGCGCCTTATAGCTCTTTCAACATGAATTCTTGCACGAGCGATTTTCTTAGTGCTAGTAATTTGAATGGGGTGTGAATTGAGAGGCAGGTAAAAAGGGTGGAATGATTTTTAAAAAGCTCTTTATCGGAAGTTGATCCATTGCATAAACGACACCTTCATCCTTCAGATATTTATCATTTTCATCCGCAAGTTTCATTCTTTTGGCTCTATGAGCTTCAAAAAAAGCTGCCCCTCTTATCGGCAACAGTAATTCGTGGTCAATGTTCCTCAAATTTAAGCACAAGTCTTTATTTATTTTCATCCCAAGTTTACTAAAAATAGAACACTGATGTCCATCATTAAATACACAAGTTGCTAGACTTGCAGCTATCTCAGCATCGCTTAATCCGCAACCAATAGTTTTCGGGCAATATTTCCAAATAACTAAATTGATGCTTTCATTAGGATTTTGAGTTTTACCTCTCAAACAACGCTTCAGAAGTTATGTTTTACACAGTTCGGCGAATACAGGTTTTACAACATCTTTTACTGCTTTAGCAATCACTTTCTTACGTTTGTATTTCAATGTTTCACCCTTTGATTTGCAGCATTATACTTAAGCAAGTATTTTCATCCTTGGGGCAAAACCAATTCATTGGCTCATCATCTGTTGAAAGAGTATGGCTCCAAACTGACACTTTCGTAGAAGCCACATTATTTTTGTTTTGACGTTATAGCATTGCCACAATATACCGTCAGTTTCTGTATTAGAGAATCCGTCAAGCGTCCTTTACCGCCAATAGTTTTAACATCCGAATTTATTTTTTTTTTAACCATCCCCTATTTCAGAACGCTGGAAGATTTTTAACATTCCATCCATTTCCATTTTTCCGGCACGACCTGAATGGGTTTTTTTTTTTTACAAAAAAGCAAATGTTTTTGGAACCATCTCCTATAATTCACCCCAAATATTGCATCTTTATATGCATCGCACTCTTTACAGTACGAGCACATAACTTCAATGTCTAAAATCTTGCCCGTTTCCGTACCAATCAAGGTACATTCTCCTATCAATGAAGCGTGTCCTCTTGTTTTCCACGTACCATCACCGCTGACAGTTGCTGTATCTTTACCGGTACATAAAGTTTTCCTGCAGAGGCAGCATTAGCCATGCTTTCCTTCGCTACTTCACAGATAGCACTACACAATTTCACATTTATATTATCATAGGTCTTTTGTTTGACAGGGCAAGCTCATCAATTAATCATTCAGTCTTTTCCCAATATTGCTAAAACTGAGCATTCATTTTAATACCTATTTTTTGACAGCTTGAAAGAGAGTCAATAGTTTTTACACTTTTGGCACCTGAACTCAAAAGTGGAGGCCAAACCCCTTGTTGATTTCTCAACAATATTATACTGCCCATGGCAGACAGCACAACAGGACAAACTTAATTTTATTTCAAAATATACTGGGAAAGAAAGTTTTTCTTTTCCCAAAGATAACTTTCTACTGGATGCATTGGGAACCACTTTCTTTTTCATAAAATTTTGTTTACCGGATTCTTCTTTAACATATTTATTTCCAAAGAATTCTCTTTTTAGGTCGTTGACCAGATTTTCGTTTACAAATAGAAGCATTCGTATTGAAAAGTAGAGTAAAAAATCAGTTAAAATGAATTCTAGAACATATATAACCAAGATTGAATCAAAAGAAAAATAACTATCAAAACAGAATAACAGTTGAGTGGAGTTGAGAAATAACTTATTTTCACTTGCTTGTAATGAACAAAATTAATAAAAATAAGCACTAACAAAACACAGAGAAATGGGAAATCGAAACTGTAGACGATATCGAGGTGGGTTGTGTCATTGTTTGGACTCGGTGAATACATGCTTCAGAAAAAAATGTGTAACTCCTGTAATATTTGTAAGTTTTTAGAGTATCTACAAACTTTTGGTGTCAAATTGATCAGAATAAATTATATTAAAACATATTTTGTTTTTAAAAAAAATTTTAAATTTTGAAGACAAAACACCCGAGACCCCTTTAGGGAAGAATATTTGGGTGTCATGTAAGAATTTGTCGAGACCAGTGCACCCTTTTTGACCCGACTTTTTAGTTTAACGGAGGTTGCTGTTTTGTAAAAGAACGATGTTTGGGGTAATGTGTGATATGGTGGTGCATGTTGTGGTAATTGTGTTGAGGAATGTTTGGTTTAGATAAACTTAAATATTGACGTCGATTGGCCATCGCATGGTTAGAACGACCGCGAAATAAACAAATTATAGCATTTTGATATCTTTGTTTATGGGTACCATTAAAATTATTGAATTCATTCTGTCTAATGCCACGATTACCTGCGAATTGTTGAAAATGTTGCTGATTCTGGTTAAAATTTATGTTAACTTTATTAGGATTAGGTTTAAAACAATTGCTGCTGATATGATTCACAGAGGCTTTCGAAATGGACTTGTCATATCCTCTCATTTCTTTTGAAGTTTAGTGTATATAGGTTTCGGTGATGGGAATGTAAGACGTCAAATGAAACAATATGGCAATGAAACATCCTCTTTAATAGTCAAAGATAACAAAACCATCAAGAAACTAACCAACTCCAATTAACTGATTATTTGTTAAAAACATTTAAAACTTGTTATAAAAATCAATTAAAACTTTAACTTTCGATTGTAAACATCTCAAACTGCAAGTGGGCGTCACCGGGTAGAAAACGAAATATCGTGGCGAAGTCTCGGACGCTGCACAGCAACTCTCTCGAAGGCAAACAGTCATCTGGTTAAATACTGGACATCAGCCTCTTCACAACTTGTCGTGGCCGCCGGTTGTGCTCCTCCGCCGGTGTTCATCCGCGTAGGAACTATTCCGGTTCATCCTCGTACCTTCGGTCTTCGATCCAATCCTCGATCCTTCTACCTCGGATTTTTATGCTCTCTCAGCTGTCGCAACCAACAGCCTCTACATTTAGCAATTTTATTGTTAGTAGAAATGCAATTACTGAAAAAATCAGTTTGTAAAGACAGCTCAGCATGAATATATTTTTGAGCCTCATCAACAAGAGTTTGAGATTTTTCTTCCCCATCAAAAATAAGTTTTTGTTTAATTGAAGGTGGCATAATAGAAATAAATTGCAGGGCCAAAATTTGATCAATGGAATCAATTGATACATTATTGTACGCTTTAGATGCAGCTACTTGTAGCCTATGGACCAAACTTTTAATTGACTCACCCTCGAGTAGGCAAATGCCTTGAAATGACGCAAAGGCGGCAGAGCTGGACGTTTCTGTAGAACAGAAATTTTGCAATGCATTACAAACATCCTTGAATGATGCATTTTTACATAGGGGAGATTGAGCAAAATATTTTAGTGCAGTTCCCTCAAATTTGGATTTTAAGAACACCAGCGTAACAGAATCATCCCAATTATTTAGCGTTATGTCCCTAACTTGAGACAAAAACCAATTTACAATTTCATTACCTGAAAATTTTGAATATTTATGTTGGCAATGTTATTTGGTCTAACAAACTCTATTTGATTTGGATTATTTTGGTTTTGCGAACCCTCTTGAAAATAATTAACATTCATTACATATTTGATTATTTTTTACGAAGTAACATTAAATTTACAAAAAAGAAAGAAAAAAAGATTGCTAAGGATATAGAAATTAAAAATTTGCATAACATAGCTAATTTCTCAGGTGCAACCTTTTTCTTGTTTTAAGAAAACTTCATTAGTTAAATCTGATGAAATATCAACACTAGATGTAACACTTAAAGGTGTATGCGAAATGTCCAGTTTGTAGAAAAATACATGATTAATAATCAAAAACAGAATACCAGAATGGTTTGTTAATTGAATAATCTTACACTTCCCTAATTGACTTGATAACATCACTAGGAAGAATCTTCAATTTTCAGATTTTCCATAGCAATTTGTTTTAACACCCTATCATTAGGATCTTTTCGTGTTACTGTGTGTTTATCAGAAAGATGTGCTGATGATTCTTTGAATATGCATGGAACTGCATTCGACTTTAGTGCCAATTTAGATCTTGGCACTACTAAAACTGAGCCACCTGCCTTTGAATTGAATCCTCTTTGATGACATATTCTGGTTTAAAAAGTTGAATACACACCACACTTCTTGCTAGATTAAACATTAAAAAATTAATTTCTAGATAAGAATTTTAGAAAGAATCCAGCTGATAAGTTATAATCTTATTTAATAAGAATCACACATAGACCTTATATATACAGAGGGAGAGAAACTTACAAGTTTCAGTAGGTGCACTGTTATCCAAATTATACTTCGGTTTTTACAATTTACTTATATTTGTATGTATACTTATAATTTATCAAAATATTTGTATTTGTTCTAAATCGACTTTCATTTCTTTTTCAGATCAAAATGTATTGTTTTAGTCAGTAATTTAACTGAATTCAATATAAGTGTATTTATTCAATTTAAGCTCTTAACATTAATAACAGTAATGGAAGCTTTGTTCAAAAACTTTTTAAAACGCTTTAACATCTGACGTAAACTTTAGTGATAAATTTTTTTTTTTATTATTTATGCAATAGGAAATAGCTTTAATATAATGCGTCAAGGTGGTAGTGCACGCTTCCAGCCGACTTTTTAATTCATGAATGCGTCTATCAATCTCCACATATAAACTTCTGGATGGTGTTAGCCGAAGATTAGCCTGCCTTTGGATTTCGCACCGGGAGGATCACAGCATTTGGATTTCGGCATGATTTTCTGCCTCCTCTTGTTGTAAAAGCACTCTAAATGCGAACAAGTTAAGATGATTTTTTGTGCTGGTCTATTAAGTTTATTGTGCCAAGACTGCACTGCATTATTCGTTCTGTCTCCAGGATTATAAAAGTGATTCCAGATAAAATAATTAAGAAAAAGTTAATATTATTCGTATAATAATATTTATATAATAAATATATATTTATATAATTTGTATAATAAATTTAATTTTCTAAAAAAGAATATTCAAAAGTTGCTGTAAGAGAGAGTATTTAACTGTAAAACATCATAAAATAACTGTAATAAAAAAATTTTTGACAGTCCGATCACCACGGTTTTTAATAGAATAATGTACTCTATGTTTTGGGTTTCAGAAAAGATCATAGTAATTAATATAAATTCTAAATAGTTGCTAGTATTTAATAAATTAGAGTTCTGTCCTTGTAAAATAATTGCAATTTATAATTCTAATTTGATCGGGAAAAAAATTTACAAATTATTTAGTAATACATAGTAATATAGCCTGTTATAACAAATATGGCTTACTTTAACTATGCCATGTGATTCAGTCATAGGATTTACAGCACTAATGGTGTAACATGTTTACAAAAAATTAAACAAAATTATCAAATAGCATTATTGTAATTAAGCTTGGCCCAACGTGTCTTTTGGTTCACCTAACTATATTTGTTTTTCCTATATATTCAACTTTTTAAAACTTTTCTTAATCTTGTGACCCTTAAATAATACAATCATACTTTACCTTCCTCCAAATACAATGTCCATAATGGAAGAAACAGCCCTTAACTTCAGCATACGGAAATGTATGTATCAAAGCAGATATACAACTTCTCTCGAAGTTGATCGGGACTGAATTTCATACATAGGGTCAAGGCTTTCTCTCTAAGTAAGCTGAAAAGGCGGGCATTTGTCTTCTCCTTGTTCATGAGGAGGCAGTGGGCAAATGGATAATACCTCCCCATGATACATCCATGAATTGTGTATAGTTGTATAAATAGTTTGGGTACAGTTTTAAAAGTCTTGGGCTTTGACACATATATGTTAAACCCTCATCCGTGCAGAAAATCTAAAATATATTTAAGTGAAAGTTTAATAGTGTTATGAATTTACATATTGTAAGATTCAATAGAAAAAAAATGCAATACCAATAATCTATACGAATCTTTTGTGTCATCAATCGTTAAAAAGAAATCTTCCATTTCTGGTTTGGCTCCACCTGCCCTCAAAAACGATTTCAGACACAGATTGTGGCAGATTTGGTCTTTCTTTCACTCTTTCATTCCTGAGGGAATGGCAAATATCACAAAATGTCGGTAATTTTGCTGCAGTTTCTGAATCAAAAACTGCAGTACACATAGCTTGCCTAAAAAATAAAAGTATTTTACTTAGAAACAATTATTTATTTTTCAAAATATAGATAAAAATTATGCGGTAAACAAACATATAAACTTAGAAAAATAATACTCCTGCCTACTTTTATCCTTAAAAAATTATTATTCTTAACCTTGAAAATATCATCTTTGCTTATTTTTTTAAATAAAAGTACCCATTTGCTTTATACAGTTTTTTAAACTTTGATAAAATTTGGATGTTTAAGCCGATCAATTGAGATAATTGCACAAAAATCAGTATATCTCTAAAAATATTGAAAGTTTGTTACCATGGCAAAATACATTTACTTAAAATAACTTTTAAAACCATAATTAATTTTAAATCTTTTAGTTTAAGTACATTTATATTTTTAATTTGTAGCTTGAAATAATAGAAAGAAGTGATTTACTTGCAGTTTAATAAGTTTGTGAAATGTTCAGAATTAGCGAAAATACTATCAGGGTTAGCAAAAATGGTCCTTTTTATTTGAAAAAAAAATCTTAATTAAATAATATATGTGAAGCACTGAATAATTATTGCTAATAAGAATAAAGTAATTATATAATTATTATAAATTATTCAGTTTGAATAACTGAAATTCAACATCTGCAAGGAGATGTTAAGACTCAAGTATCAAATAAAAAAAGGAATAAATTTATATCAAGCACTTTAAAAAACAATTGTTGAAAATTATTTTAGGTAGAAAGTTTTTATTATTTATGTACACTAATAAGTTTTAATAGAGCTTGTATTTAAACATACATCTCGACCTGAAGTATCTATAAATTATACAATATAAGTATAATAAATAATTAAACTATGCTTAGTTTATCAAAGATTTTTTTTTTTTTAAAAATCAAGTAATTCAATATAATTTAAATCAGGCTGTTAAAAAATCTTACGTCTTTAAGAGTTTATAAAATTAATAAAATAAAAAATACTTTTAATTATGTTTTTTAAAAAAAAAATGGTTTAAATCACGATATAAATTACTAAATACATGATAAAAAGTTGGACTGGATTTTCTTTTACTCTCTATTTTAAATCGCTTACGAAAGATAATTTTTTTTTTTATCTTTGGTGTGTCCGGGGGATGCATGTGGGTATTAAGGACACCATCATATTGATTCATAAAGTCTTGCTCTGTTTACTTTTCGGATTCAAGATCTAGCTGTCTTATTCTTCAATTCTCCATATCGTGTATTGAAGTAGTTATCGTGTTCCAGGATTATTTTTTTTTCAAACTTGGAATTGTGAAAAAATATCTCCACGTTTATTACTAAGTCTACCATATTGACAACAATGTAGTGTTATAATCTTTAGGGGTTGCTAAAGAAAATTAAAATTTGAAACCTGTTTCATTCGCCAAATGTTTGGCGATGGACATTAGTTAAAATTCACTTCAAAGATTTATTCATAACAATACATTTTCCCCTTTGACACATTGATGAATCATATCTATTGTTATGTCCCTCTACCCAAACTTGAGGTTCGAAAATCCTATGATAAACAGGCTTGTCCCCCTCTTTAGGCATGGGCACAAACAGGCAGTGCAAGCCCTCAGAGGGCCCTTGAGAATCAAACTATTCATAAATTGTATTTAAAAAAATTAAGAGCAAAAACATTCCATTATACATTTTTTATTATAAATATATTCCTGTGTAAAAAGTGTGCATTTTTTTCTGTAAATAGTGATTGATTATCATGCAAACACCAATAATTTGAATAGTTTATCACCAGGAAAATTTAAAAAGTCAACCGAAATCTATTTTTCCACATTAAAATGTTCTTAGGTACTCAACTAATTTCTCTAAATATGCTTGACCACCACCAACTCCGTTTACTATTTATAATTAGTTAAATAAAGTAATAATTGAAAGAGTTTAGAATTACAGAGCACTATGGGACAGCAACTTATAAACTAGTTATGTCTGATGTGCTTTGAAAGATGTTTTAACAACTGACTAGTGTGACGAAATTATTCATACCTTCTGAATTTTTTTTACTTGTTATACCTATGGTAACGTTCAGGTGTATATGGAAAAATTAACAATTTAATCTTAGAGGAGAAATATGGCCGGATATAAAACATACATATATAGTGGAGTGACAACTGCCGTTATGATAACCCATAACTAGTTGGAAATGATAAAATTATCGGAGAAAAACCAGGAATGGAATTTTACAATTGCAATGTACTGTAATGGCACATACCTTTTTGAAGAAAAGATGAGGTGGCTTTCGTAACTAAAGAGTCATCCTTAATACCTAACTGAAAAGAAGGAGTTCCAATAAAGGCAGTCAAGAAAAACTATTTTCTGTATCGTTAACACTCTTTATTTATTTTTGAAGACTATTCAGGATTCAGGGCACAACATCATACATCATAAAAGTGGGAGACACCAAAGCTTCGCGATGGGTATCACGGGAAAAAGCTGGTGAGATTTGGCAGGCTCGATATGACAGGCATTATTGCAGGAATAACCACATCACAACATGTTATTACCGCATCAATAAAATCGAGAAAACCATAAAAATTCTTCTGCTGCAAGGAGGTGGTAATTAATTTATTCTGGTTGGCCATACTGGCGGGAATCAGATAAAAATAATGGATGAAGATGAATCAAAAGTTTTGATTTAAATTAAAAATGAATGCAGAGACAACTACCAGCCATGGCGTTGCTGACACCATATTCCGACCTCGGGGGTGAGGAGGGAGAAAAATGAAATCTCCGTTAGGCGGAGAGACGTGATATTGGAGACGACTAGAATTCGAATTCTGGAGATCTTTCCTAGCACACAATATTTATGCTAACCAAAAAAATCGAAGTTAAATTCCTTACATATTTGCAAGTTAAATTTGAATTTCCTAAAATTACTGAGTTGAGGAGTTACACTTAACGTTTACAAAAGGGTTCTCAATTGAAAGTGAAGAAACAAGATGCAGATTACTTTGCGTCGGCGTGGACATGAAAGGGGCCGACAAGCAGGTGTTCAAAAGAATGGAAAAGGAATTTTATGGGGAGAGTGTCACAATTGCCTAAAGCTTAAGGGGCGAGAGAAAATGGATGATGAAATAAGGATTTGTATCAGAATTTACTAAAAAAAATTTGGATTTGGATGTTAAAAACATGAAATTTAATTGAAATTGTGAATTAATGTCACATTATACCCCCCACGGCAGAAAAAAATTTTGAAGAAATTTTTTTTTTTTTGAAAAAAATTATTAATCGCTAAAGCGAAAAGCTTATACCAAAAGATTGCAAAGGAAGGGGTTAAATTAATTATTGACAGCCTGCCACTCCAGTCTACCATTCTCCACTTACAAATGGTCACCTGTTACATCAAGAACTACATGTCAAACAATTTGATAGTAAATTAGTCTAAAATGAGAAAAGCTGTGCCCTTAACATAAAACATACAAACAAATAGTATCACAAACAAAACATACACATTAACAGCTCTACATGGCTGATCTGGAAAAAGAATCTTAATTGTTTGCTAAATAAAGGAAGAAAACGCAAAAAAACAATCTTAATTGTTTGTAGCATGAAACAAACTGTTGACATTCAATAGTCAAACCTGAAAAACAAATTAGCATAACAAGCATTGTTGCATGCTAATGTATACGATACTCATTACATACCCGTATCAAAAAGGAATCACTCTACCTGAAGTAGAATGCAAAACTAATCTCCAGAAACATAGCAGCAGTATAAAAAAGCCGATTCCAGCACACAGGCGGAACAGGCGGCTTAGGCGGAGGTCGAGTTGAGTTGTTTACCTCCTGCTGCTGAGTTGAGTTGTTTACCTCCTGATTTAGTTTCGGTTTCCAAAATTTCTAACTTCCGGTGGCAACACCTTGTTTAGTTTTGGTTTCGGTTTCCAAAATTTTTAACTTCCGGTGGCAACACCAGATTTAGTTTCGGTTTTTATAAAAATGTAGCATATCACCTATTTCTGCCCGCTTGAACTTCTTATTTTAGTTTTAGTTTTGATTTCAGTATTATTTCTAAGCGATGGCAACACTCATTAATTTAGATTTGTTATTAAAAGATGGCAACACTCAATATGTTTACAAAATAAGCAGGCGGAGCAGTTTCGGTTTCTAAACAAATTCATTCCATACTCGTGGCTCCATCTAGTGATTAAAACAATTATTAATTTTTGCGCATTATAGATGTGTGATACTGGTGGCGCCATCTTGGTTTAAAAGTCATAATTATGTACAATTTAAAAATAATAAATGTTTAAAAATAATATTTGGTAATAAAATTATTTTTTTTTTTAACTTGGGATTTGAACCAGCGACCTCCAGGACAAAATGCTTCCATTGGATACTGATTTGTCAGGCACGCTAACCAGTATCCAATGGACGCATACAGAACGAAAGGAATCTTACGGTTTTAAAATAAATTTAAACTTGCAGACGGTTATGGATAAAAACTTAGTTTCATGTTTTTTTAATTTTTTTTATTCTTGAAGTGACAATGCCTAAACATTAAATTAAAATAATTTCTACTTGCAAGATTTTTATGTATTTTATTTCTTAGCAGTGGCAACATCTTCATTATTGCGGTGCGTCACTCAAAAGAGTCATGAAATTGTTGAAGGCGGAGCAGGCGGTGGAAAAAAATAGAATGAAATATGAATGAATCTTTTTAATTAGAATGAAATAAATAAAAGAAATTAAATAGCGTTATAGTTAATTCGAAGTGATTCTGGATACAATTTTAAAAAAATTATATTTTAAATGTATAAATGAATTGAAAATGTAGTAGAAATTAATAAAATATTTTAATACCCAAAATAAATTAAGATTTTAATTTTTTTAAATGTTCTGAAGCCGTCATAGTAGCTCAAACCACTATCTCATTGATGCATTGAGAATAAAAAAAAAAGAAAACAATACTTTATTTGAGAAACATTATCATAGTAGCTAAATCTGAGGAAAAAAAATTAAGCAGTTGCCAGAAGTTAAATTTAAAGTTTATTTCCTAAATAACAATAAACGTTTACTTTACCTGTAGCGTGAAATACGCCATCTTCTTATGATGTAGGAATAGAGAGAACTCGATTAAAAAAAAAAAACAATTTTTCATTCATAACAAATTACGCATCATTTTTTTATTTGAGACATACATAAAACTATGTTATCATTAAACTTATTTATCAAAATATAAGAATTACAGTAGGAAAATATTTTTACATATGTATAGATATAGAAACATTCATAGATTTTTTCTTCTTCATGAATTCAAGGAAAAATTACACATCAGTTATTTCTTCATTTCTTAACCTGTAGTGTCCATGAGCAAGAGTCGTAATGCCATCTTCCATAATATGCCTCTTTTCGTCATTAAAAGATAAAGCAAGTTTATTTTGATGCACAGAATGAATGTTATGGTGTTTAGAACGAATAAGATTCATTTCCGCATAAAGATTTTTTTTGCTAAATAAGCAATTAAAATAATCTTGAAATGTTATTTTACTTTTGAGGGTTTGTTTTTTAATTCCTTTCAGTCGCTTTTCTGTTTTTTCTTCAGTTTTGTAGGCATACATTTTTGATTTTAATCCGATGAATTCTGACATTATTCGACCCTTGTTCTCATCTTTCATCTTTCCGAGGACTTTTTTATTTATTAGTGGTATGTTGTAAATGTTATTTATGTCATAGTCGGATGTATCATATAAGTTAATGTTATTTTTTATGTCTGCATACATATCCAAAGTTTGGACCTCATAAATAAAGGAATCTGTATCCGTGTACATTAGCCGAATGTTTGATCCGTACGTTTCTTTCATCGTTTCGTAGTGGAAAGAGTACATAAGAATTTTGGATGCTTCTAGAATAACCATGCCTATTTGAATAGGTTTAGAAAAATGAATTTTTGTTTTTTTCATATGCACAGCCATTAAATTTCCAGAAAAAATTGTTCTGTGCTCAAAATTTGGTTTTGCAATGAGTTTACTTACTTGTTTGCTGGATGTGCACAATCTAATATCTACTCGACGCCTTATATTTTCCATTGTTTTTCCAAAAATGCTGTTGTTCATGAGTTTATAAAAGTCTTTATGGAAATCTGTTTTAGAATTGGTTCTCAATTTAGTGTTAAAATCTATATAACTCTGGAGCCATGGTGATTGATTAAATTGTGAAACTCTATGTATTTTAGTTAATTTCAACCCTAATTTTAAGTACAGTTTCAAATTTTTATAATATATAACATATTTAATTTTTGGTTCTAGAGTTGTTAAGAGGCGTGGTAATCTACAGTTAGGTGGTGGTTTGTTTTCAGGTGCGACTGGGAAATCAGAATGATTATCATGTAGTTCATCGGGATAATTAAGGTCAACCTCTAATATATAACCAATTTTTGCATCATCCGCAATTTTTTCTACATCTATATCTGTGCTGCACCATGAAAATTCATTCAAAGGCAAGCTCTGGCTCATCGCAAAACCATAGAGATTGTTGGCGTCTAGATAAATTAAAAATTTAGATTGTTCATTAGGATTAAAAGTATCCATGTACTTATTGTTAGCTTTTGAATAACGGTTGCAACATTGGCTTATTCCTCCCCTAATACCCTTTTCAATGAATAAAATCATATCATAATCTGTTATTAATTCTAAAGATATTTTTGAATGGAATAACATTGCATCCCAGGAAAGAGCGGGGGCTGTGTAATACCAGCACGGATCCAAATTATAAGTTTTTAGGCAAATGTTTCGAAAATTTTCAAATAAATCTGCCAATAAAATTACATCCGTTTTAACATATAAATCACAATAGTCACCTAGTGTTATTAAATTAAATGTTTGGAAAACATTTAAGGCATGTCTATAATCATCCTCACTTATTTCTTGTTCATTAAGTTTATTGTAAAAGTTATCTCGGGATGGTAAATTAATTTCATTGCATTTTTGGAAATCATCAAAATAATCATATGGAAAAATTCCTTTTCTAAGAAGTAAATCAATTTTATTAGATGGAAAATTAATGTTCATATGTTTAAATTCATTTTTACTTAAAGTAGATATTAAACTATCGAGGCTTGCCGGCATAAACTTTAAAGTATCAATAAAGCGAATGTGAAAATTTTTAGAAATTGTTTTTGAAAAGGAAATGTATCGTTCTTCGTTATTAGGTATTAAAAAAATGGGGAAATTATCATATCCTAACTCCTTCACAAATATATGAGCATCGTAACCTGCCAAATTATGAAAGAAAACTGGTAAAAAATTTGGTACTCTCATTAAAAGGTTACATCTATTGCAACACGCACCGTTAAAATTTTGAGTAACGTGATTATGATCACGAACTTTTTTATTTTCGAAAGAAAAAAGTTCAGAACATACGTAACAGTTCTTAGCATCATCAAAAAGTTTTTGTTCAATTTCATTTAAAGGTTTAGGATTACTATAGATTTTTTCGATTTCGAGAGCTTCATTTTTTATACTTTCTACAAATACTTTAGAGGCATCTTCTCCTCTGTATATAACAGGAGGTTTATAAAAACCACCATCATAGCATATATAATAGCAAAAGCTAAAAGGTGCGTGTTTCTGATAAATAGTTGATGAAGAAAGATTTGGATTTGGAGAACAAGAGTCGGTTTTTAAAGTTAAGCATTCAAAATCTGCATAAACAGTGAAAGGAACTTTTAAAACATGCTGAAAATTTTTAAATTTAATGTACTTACTTTCTTCAGATGGCATTACGACTCTTGCAGGACAATTTTTTTCACAAAGTTCTTTGTGTTTTATAAGTGAATCCTCTGAGTTGAAAAACACTAAGCACCTTTTACATATATAAACTTTATGTCCGTGATTAGAATATTGTTTTGACACAAGCCTGGAAAGATTTTTGATGAGGCAATAATGTCCAAATTCATGTTTAGTCGGTACAAGTAATAAGTCAATATGTACAGTTTCACTAACTTCACTGACGAGTAAGGGGAAAATATTTAGATCTTTGTCAAAAGAATAGACATTAATAGAGATGCTATTATTTTTTGAAAATTTCTTAACATCACTTAGAGGGGTAGGAAAATTTATTCCTTCAAACTTCAAATTTTTTTCATGATCTTTGTAATTTGATACACGATTTGGGTTGCGAGCTGCAGGAAATACAGCTGCTAAAATGGACCATTTGAAGCAACAAGTGTCGCTATTTTTAACATTAATTACAGCATTTGTCATACGAATTTTTTCAGGTAATTCCACAAAAGTTGAACCTCTTAGAGGAGTAAATTTGTTAGTGTGGATTTCGAGTTCTAGAATTTCTTCCAGCGTCCAGCCTGAGTCTTTTTCCTGGAAATCCTCACTTTCTTGAATAAGTTTATTTGTTAATTCTTCATATAATTCACTTTTATTTGTAGAGGCGAAAATAGGTTTGTTTGCTGTCTTGAACTCGACATTTTTTATTTGCTTGACAAAGTCATCACTTACTTTTTGATAGATGCAAAATATTAACAATCTCACTTTCAGTGATTCATGTTTTTTAAGTTCAGATAGAAATATTTCAGTAGTTTCATCTTTTTTACTTCTTAAAAACTCCGGAATACCTATCTCTCTATCATCATTCTTTAGAGTGAATTCTCTATAAGCCTTTTTGAAAGCACTTTTTTTTTCTTTTGTTCGTGACAATTTGGTTCTATCCAAGTTTTCTGCAGATGTAGAAGCAATGGTAGATGTTGTAGGTCCGGCAAAGGTTGGGAGTCCTGCAGATGTTGAAGGTTCGGATAATATTGGAAGTCCAGATGTTGAGGGTTTGGCTAATATTGGAAGTCCAGATGTTGAGGGTTCGGTAGATGAAGGCACTGCACCACCTTGTTGATTGTTTAGAATAACCATCTTTTTGTTGGATTCATTATCATCATCGCGCTTTCTTTTCTTATTCTGATTTTCTAATTTTCTTCGGCAATTTCCATTTTTTAAGTGATGAAATAAATTGTCTTTTCTGCTGAATTCTGTAGCACACATTTCACATGAAATTTTCTCAGTAGAATGCACAGAGTCTCTGTGTCTTTGCAGATCACTTTTGCGTACAAATTTTTTAGAGCAGTCAATACATGAATACGTATGTTTTTTCTCATGAACTTGTAAGATGTGCCGTTTTAAATTGTAGTTCGTATTAAAACACTTCCCACAAATGTTGCAAGTATACATGTTGAAGCCTTAAAATCAACACAACGTTGTGATAACTACATCGACAAACAAATTTTATCTTCAACAAATTTGTAACGATCATGCGCAGTACGTATGCCCCACACAACGACTTGGATAGACTATTTTAAAAGTCGTGTGGAAGTAAACCACTTTAACTGTAGCCTATTTTATCATAACTAAAGAATTTCTATGAGTGATACATTTATGAATGGTATTATACGTTATCGCCATTTAAAGAACTAGTCTTTCAACTATATTCTCACCTTTACTCACCTTCACAACACGTTATAGCTTGGTCTACCTGTGCAGTCCCCATTCATTCATGTAGTTAACTGATAACAGTCAGGACATGCATTGTACTGTGATTCATCATATAGACATTGATCACACACTCAATTTTATCTTGTAAAAGCATGTTTCTATGCTTTAAAGTTAGCAACGTGGGAGAGCACAAAGATTAATGATTATTATCGAGTAAATACTTAAAAATCAAACAATAATTTTCAATTTTAGATTATACAAAATACAAATAAATAAATTACTGAAGGAAAAATATTTTATTACTATTTTTTTATTAAAAATTTTGTTATAAAATTATTTGTTTAAACATTTCATACTACAATATTCTTACATAAATAGTTTTGTTATAAGCGAAAAGAATTAGTTTTGTGATGGATGCTCTTAAATTAGGTCACGCTTTCTCGATGATTGTCTCAGGTCCATCAGGAAGCGGTAAAACCCATTATATAAAAAAGCTAATAGAAAATAAAATGATTAAACCCTTCCCGAAAGAAATAATTTGGTGCTATGGTATTTATCAAAAATTATATGACGAAATTCGAAACGTTACCTTCCATGATGGTATGCCATCAAATTTGAATCACTATTCAGATGCATTGATTATCATTGACGATCTGATGAGTGAGTTAGGAAACGATCCGAAATTAACTAAATTATTTACTAAATTTTCTCATCACAACAATTTAAGTATAATATTTGTGTTGCAAAATATTTTTCACAAAGGAAAGGAAATTAGAGAAATATCTCTAAATGCTAATTATCTCGTGTTGTTCAAAAATCGGAGAGATCAATCACAAATTATACATTTAGGACGCCAATTATATCCTAGTAAACTAAAGTTTTTTCAAGAAAGTTATGCAGATGCTACTTCAAAACCATATGGTTATTTACTTATCGATTTAAAATCGGAAACTGATGAATCTATGCGCATGCGCACGGGTATGTTTCCCGGAGATACTTTTTACGTATATCAACCCCGATAACTTTATTAAAACAGATGATTTTGAACAAGCAACATGTCTGCGGTCGTTATAGACTTCGAGGGATTTCAACTACCTTCGGGGCACTATATCATAAAAGAACTTGCGTTTCAGTCCGTAAATAGCAATTCCATCAGCGGTATCTTTCATTTTCTACCACCATGCACTTTCGAACAACTCACTCGTCAGCAAAAATTTCAATATAAATGGGTAACAAAATATTTACACTTGATAGAATGGAATGAAGGAGAAATACCATATTATAAATTGCGAATCATCTTAACGTTTTTGTCCGATATGTTCACACATATTTATGTTAAAGGGTTAGAGAAAAGAAAATTTTTAGAATTTTTAATGGGGAAAAAATGTCAAAATTTAGAAAATATTGGTTGTCCAAAGATTGATCAAGTTATAAATTCAAACTCTTGTTCTTTTCACCCTCCCAATTTCAAAAGATGCGCACTTACTAAAGTGAAAGCTTTTGCAGAAATAATAAATAGACTTGAATAGAAATTACATCATTCATTTGATTACAAGATGTCAGTGTGCACTGATCAAACTTTACAGCTCTTAAAATTAATTTCTAAAACTAAAAATTCAAAATCTCTCGTGAAAAAGTGCTCAAAAAGTGAGATAAAAGCTTTGTGTGAGTGTGTGTTGAACGTGTTGTGTGGAAACATACCCCTGACAAAAACTCAAAAAAATCGTCTGTCTCCTTTTAAAGAGTGCTTGCGAAAACTTTCAAACAAAAAAACACCTTTATATAAAAAAAAGAAAATTCTCATTCAAAAGGGGGAAGGATTTTTATCAATTTTATTACCTGCTGCTATATCAGTTATCAGTTCCTTAATTCATGGAGCACAGTAAGAAATTTGTGCTAGTTCCAGAAGACAGGGTTCAAATTCAAGAACACTTATCAGAGTTGGATCAACAAATGAAAAACATTCTACAGAACAAATATTTAGCTGATCACGATAAAGCAGCTCTGTATTTACAAGTGTTGCAGAAATACACTAATTTTTCAATTATGAAACCCGATAAACCAGAACCCCAAACGAATCAGCAGGAAATTCCAAATACAGAGAATCCTGTTGTTGCATCTGCAGAAGAGGGCTCTTCAAATATCAAAAAAGAAGCAGAAGACTTGGAGAAAAAAGTTCTAAATGTAGTTCCAGCTCGATTTCAAGAAAAAGCTAAAGATATGTACCAATTTTTAAAAAGTAATGAATCTTTTCTTTGGAACACTAAAGGTGAAATTATTCATGAAGATAAAGCTGTTCCTGGAAGTAATATAGTAAATCTTATAAATGACTTTTTACGAAATAGAAAATCAGCTCCAGTGGGGAGAAATGTATTTTTAAAAACATTAAATGATGTTCAATTACCATCACATTTAGATGTAAATAAAAAATTGTATAATAAAAATAAAATTTTCAAGAAACCTGTAATGTATGCTCGCAGAAGTGCTTGGGTGAAACTTTGAATAAAATGTTATGTATTTTATTAAAACTTTTTGTCTTTGTCATTATCTTCAATGTTTTATTTTCTTATAAAGTTTTATATTTAGAAAAAAAAAATTTATAAAAACATCTTTTTAAAAAAAAAAATTTTCTTATCTTTTAATTTTTTTTTTTTTTTACCCCTGTATATAAAAATATTTAAATATAAATGTTTTTCTTTTCTTTTTTCTTGGAAAAAAAAATTTTTTTTTGAAGATATTTGTAATTTTTTTTTCTTAAAAATAATTTTATTTCTAAGAACGAAATAAAAATTTTATTCTTTTTTTTTCCTTTTTTAATGATTTTTTTTTTTCCTTTGAAAAAAAAATGTTTTCTTAGAGAGACATTTTTTTCTAGATATAAAATAAAAATTATACAATACAAAAAAAAAATACACAATATTTAAATTTTATTCATTTTTTATTTGTTATTTTCTAAACACAAATCTTACACCATATCTTTTCTTTACAAATTGATATACTTGAAAATCATTAACATACAATTGATTTAAAATATGAAACATAGAATAACCTTGACAGCGTTTCAGTAGAAAATAAATACAATATTGACCACACACATTTGAAGTCAGTGATTGAAATACTTTAGAATTCCATTGTATAGCTGAGTAAGGAGATGCATTCATGCCGTAAAAGCTGGGTGGTCGACCATAGGAATCATATAATTCTAACTCGTTCTTCTTATTGATAAATATACCAAGCCAGTGAGTTCCGGGTTGTGAGGCTTCGTCAGAGTTCATTATTGCACATGAATTTTCTTGTAAAATCGGCAGGGTGTCTATAGAATAGACCCCTCGAAAATAAGGGGACGTTATCTTTTCTTTAGATAAAATATGAAATAGCTGTAATCCATCCATTCTTTAGTTTCCGAAATCGTACAAAATATTTCTAGATTTGTTTATTTCAATTAAGTTTTCAAACTCAGCGAAAATGATAACACATACTGTGTGTTCTAATGGTTTGCTGAATTTTAGTTCTAATCGTAAATTACTGTGCTTTATTAAATTTAAATGTTCTCCTGAACATAAATCCGGTGAAAGATTAAATCCGAACAACGTATTCGAGTTCTTATATTCTTCTCTAGAAATAAATATTCCTCTGTCTTGACCCATTCGATCTGTTCCAACAAATAAAGTTTGATAGGCACGTATATATTGATTTTGGGAAAAATCAAGTTCCAAAGGATTGTGTGGCACGGGTTGCCCGTCTACATACACTCCGATAAAATTTAAATTAAAATGTTTAAACTCGTAGGGGGATTTTGAAAATGTTCCATGAAAAGCATCATTTTCTACACATCCTACAATAATTTTTTTTGGCATTTGTCCTGAAAATATGTTATCTTGAATGAAAGACATGCTTCCTTTAGGAATCGAATACACTTTGCACAGAACTCTATTAATAGGATATTTTGCACTCGTTTTCTCCAGTGCTTTAGCATGGCCAAGAATAACTCCAGGATTAACACGAACTTTTCGTATGAATAAAGAAACATGATCCAACACAACTTTAAAACCTTCAGATCCTTGTAAGCAAAATTCAGGCTTGCTTCGTATTAATTTTATTTTCAAATCCACTAAATTAAGTAAGAGACGATCTTGATAAAATAAATCTGAATGTATACAGCCAATCATTTCTACTATAGCACTTTCTTTAAAAAATTCAGTTCTTTTCTTAAGTCCATCTTCACTATCTTTGTAAAATAATTCAGCCGTTAATTGAGAAGTTTTGCTATCATATCCATGGTTTAAGAGAGTCTCAATATACGCTCGATAAGGGTAGGTATTATTTGAATTAGAAACCACACGATCATTTAATGATACATCTACTTGAGAAAATAAAGAATGAAGAAATAAATTCACAGGTCCTATAGTATCATTTGTAGTAATAAACGTATTGTCAGATTTTACTATTTTCGCTTTCACATATAGTTGTGTTTGACTCAGATCTATATAGTCTTCTCCACTTCCAGAAATGTGAAACTCTACAGGTGCGTTATCGAAAACGTTAGAAAGTGGATGAAATTGTATCCACTGCCCATCTTGAATAACTGTTTGAGTTCCGGGTAAATTAAAAAGTTCCAATTCAGACTTCACGCATTCGGGGGAATCTTTCAAAAGAAATGTCATTTTTTTTTTTACGGGTCGAATATATCGCGTCCACTCACTTTACGTGCTTTGGAGGAAATGAATCTCTTCTGTTTCTTACGCTTTCTTTTATACCGTCCTTTTCCTACCATAGACTGAACTTTATCGAGGGCTTTTTGTGTTAAATTCTTTCCGCTTTCTTTACTTCTAGTTTTTAGTGCTTCTTTAAAATTTTCTCCTGACAATACATCCGAAGCGACACGACTGCCTGTTATTAATGCTTCTTTTGCAACAGTTTTACCTCCTTTAACTAAAAAAGGTAATGCTGCTCTAAATAATCGACGAAATATCCCTCCGATTCCATAACCCTTTTGGAAATTAACACCTTTATAATAGGCCAATCCCGAACCAATTTGACCTGCATAATGGTCTTCAAACTTTTTAGTGCAGCAAACATATGGTGTATTCATCTTGATGGTTATATCATTAAATGAGGATACAATAATTGTGGTATACTATTTATAGTATTTGCCTCAGACGAAAATGTAGCACTATGATCACTTTACCTCTTTCAAAGGGCACAAAATCACCTGAATTGAGTCTCAGTTCAACTTGAATAGTTTGGAATGAATGCCTCATTAACGATAAGTATTGTGGTCTATCGTAATACTGACTAATCGTTTCCCCGTCTTCTCCTTTGATTCGAACGATTCGTAATAAAGGGGCTTGTATATCGCCTACAATTTGTGGTGAAATTAAATCTGAGTAAACGGAAAAGTTAGACAATGCATCTGCAGCAAATTCACTTTTCATGTTACCCGTTATGATTGTATCACGTTGAAATCCTAGCAATTCACCTAACTTCTCTAAATGAAGACTGCAACCCTCAACTGCATTAATTTTTACTCGTTTCGTAGCTTTATTATAATGTAATGTAAACCGACTAGGATTTTTTGGTAGAGCAAGTTGTATAGCTGATACAATATCGAACATTGATTCATAACAACCCACATCAATTGTTTTTTTAACAGTCGAAGTGATATTGCCATTACTAATTTTATATAGAAAATAATTATTAGTTTCATTAACGTTATACCATGAATGAGGATAGATTATTTCAGACAATCCTACTTCCCATTGTCCATTCAAATCAACCGGAGCAGGTAATTGAGTCTTAAAATGAGATAATTTATTTTCAGGAAAGAAATGCATAGAACTATCAGAAGGTAATGTTACGTAGAAAGACATTTTTGAAAATGATTCTGTAATAAACAAGTCTTCCTATTTATACTTTTTGAATATCAGTCACCCAAGTATTAAATTTTTCGGGATAGCCCATAAATCTAACAAAATATTCAGTTGCTCCTCGCCTTTTTCTTCTTTTAAGCACTTTTTCTACAGGATAGAATCCAGAATCTATCACCTTTTGTAGTTCTGCTTCGTAGAACGTGCCCTTAATCTCCTCACCTCCTAAATCTTTTAATTTATAAACAACTGGAATTCTTTGTACGATTTTATAAATTTTAAAAATTTCTAAACTCCAATTTTGTTCATATCCCTTTTCAAAGTGAAGTTTTTTCTTATTAATGCGTACAAGATCGCCAATTTTGAGTTTAGCTATTTTACGTTTCTCCTTTGTCTGCATGCCATATAAATTATGAAATACCTGTTTCCTATTTTGTTTATCTACAGAAGCAGGTTCCATTTTAATCGATCGATGGTAGGAATGATTATAGCTATAAATTAATTTATATATGACATCAATGTAATTTTTAGTATTAAATTCTGTAAAATATTTCCACATTTTACTTTTTAGCGTACGATTAAATCTTTCAACTACACTAGCTTTGGTTTCATTATTTGTAGAAAAATATTTCACAGTCTCACTTTTTAAATAATTTTGAACTATTTTATTCGTAAATTCCGTACCAGCATCTGTTTGTAACACTTTAGGCTTTCTTTCTTTAAAAATAATTTCTAGAGCAGTCTTCACATTTTTTCCAGATTTATCTTTTAAAGGTATTGCCCATGCAAATTTCGAAAATACATCAATGCAAGTTAATAAATAATTATAACCCTTATTAAACTTTGATAATGATTGCATGTCGGCTAAATCTGCTTGAAACTGATGATCAATATCATTCACCCAAACTCGATTTCGTTTAAATTTGTGTTGAACTGGTTTATGAAGGGTATAAGAATCTTTTTGCAATAACCATTTTTTAATATCTTTTTTACTATATTTACCATTTAAAGCGCGATGTAATGCTTCTATACCCCCAAAGCTACTCGGAAGCTCAGGTTTTCTGTATAACACAGCTAAATCTTGATTCATTGTTAACATTGGAGAGAAATGATCTGAATGACTATTTATTTCATGTTACGACTATTTATACTTATTGCTTGAACTTCATTACTATTTTAAGGCATGAGTTGCAATTTAAAGGTATTACTAATACAATCACTTTCCCTATTAACTAAATAATGAATAAATATTTATAATGAAATAGTATTTATATTGAAATAATATTCATCATTAATTAAAAAATCTCGTGAAAAAAAATAAAACAAATTTATGACAAGTTTATACATTTATTTCACTTATAAAATAAAATTAAGGCAGCAATTTTAAGAACAAATATTGAAATATACATACAGTATTTTCAGAAATCCATATCATCATGGTCTTCAAAATATTCAAATGCGTAAGGGGGGCATAATATAGATTTTACATCGTGTAATACAGTATCAAGTTCAATATTGTTTAGAAAGTCTTTGGTGACATAAGCAACAGGTTTTAATTGTAAAAAGTTCTTACAGTCCAATAAATTAGTATAAAATCGGTTGGCTAAATGCATGACATCAATGGTGGAGGCAATGGAGTAGAAAGTTTTTTCTTTATTGGACCACAGTTCTTCAGCCATTTTTACTGGCTGCTTAAGACCACCTTCTATAAAAATATCATGCAAGGAGTTTCGTAACATTTGCATCGCAAATTCCTGACCAAGGCTAGCATCCAATGACGCTGACGGCAAAGTCTCGTCAATAGAATCCTCAGAAGTCTGAAGATATGCATTTGCAAATCCCATGAATCGAAATGCGTATTCAAATACACAAGTCGCGATTGAATCGTATTTTGAAATCATTTCAGTCCATTGAGAAAATGTTATTGTAATTGTTTTCACAGTGATTTCCTGATCATGTCCATTTTTAAATCGCTCAAATAGAAAATCCACAAAATCCTCGCTTGTAATCTTGATTTGCTGCTCTGGGAGATATGGTGCAAAGTTTAGTTCAAATTTTGATTTCGGCACAGAACTTAATCCCATTATGTATTCCACCCAGTCAGGCTTCAAAGTAATACCAGTGGCTGTCGGATAATATTTTTTCCCGTACTTTTTGTATTTCCTCAAGTGCACAACCACATTATTTCGAAAGCTGTTGACCACCACAAAAACACAATCTCCAAGTGCGAAAACATTATCTGGTATATTGTCCTCAACAAGAATTCCATTTCCCTAAAATTAAAGAATAAATACCAATTAATAAACTTATATAAAAACTAATCATAATTTTTTAGACACAATCCAAAAAAAGTATTAGTACATAAAAAAAAATTCCAACTTACTTCTGAATTTTCCATTCTTGACCTTTTGCTAATACTCTGAGTAAATGAATCCTGGTTGCATTTCCTTTTTTCCATGCCTAAGTTTGTTCAAGCACAATATCTAAATGAAATACTTTAAAATCGTAAATATCGATAAACACGCTTTTATACGCCACGAGTAAGAACAGATACAACTTATAATTTAAACTGAATTGCTTATAAATTTAGGTTGGTTGCCAACAATTCAAACTGAAAAAGTTAACAACCAATCACTGAATAGCATTTAACTAAAGTACTTTCTAAACGTGAAAAGAAGTGAAGAAATTTGTCACACGTCATATGTTTAACAAGCAATGACTGTTTTTGTAAGATCCTGCAGGATATAACAAGATAAAACCTGATCAGATAACGTCATTTACCTATGACGAAGTGTTTCCATTCGATAAATAATAATGAAGATGTTGCCACTGCTAAGAAATAAAATACATAAAAATCTTGCAAGTAGAAATTATTTTAATTTAATGTTTAGGCATTGTCACTTCAAGAATAAAAAAAATTAAAAAAACATGAAACTAAGTTTTTATCCATAACCGTCTGCAAGTTTAAATTTATTTTAAAACCGTAAGTTTCCTTTCGTTCTGTATGCGTCCATTGGATACTGGTTAGCGTGCCTGACAAATCAGTATCCAATGGAAGCATTTTGTCCTGGAGGTCGCTGGTTCAAATCCCAAGTTAAAAAAAAAAATAATTTTATTACCAAATATTATTTTTAAACA
Source organism: Parasteatoda lunata (assembly GCA_949128135.1). Lineage (NCBI taxonomy): Eukaryota > Metazoa > Arthropoda > Arachnida > Araneae > Theridiidae > Parasteatoda > Parasteatoda lunata. The sequence continues at coordinate 26,664,020 of OX421975.1, forward strand.
TTTATTATTTTTAAATTGTACATAATTATGACTTTTAAACCAAGATGGCGCCACCAGTATCACACATCTATAATGCGCAAAAATTAATAATTGTTTTAATCACTAGATGGAGCCACGAGTATGGAATGAATTTGTTTAGAAACCGAAACTGCTCCGCCTGCTTATTTTGTAAACATATTGAGTGTTGCCATCTTTTAATAACAAATCTAAATTAATGAGTGTTGCCATCGCTTAGAAATAATACTGAAATCAAAACTAAAACTAAAATAAGAAGTTCAAGCGGGCAGAAATAGGTGATATGCTACATTTTTATAAAAACCGAAACTAAATCTGGTGTTGCCACCGGAAGTTAAAAATTTTGGAAACCGAAACCAAAACTAAACAAGGTGTTGCCACCGGAAGTTAGAAATTTTGGAAACCGAAACTAAATCAGGAGGTAAACAACTCAACTCAACTCAGCAGCAGGAGGTAAACAACTCAACTCGACCTCCGCCTGAGCCGCCTGTGTGCTGGAATCGGCTTTTTTATACTGCTCATAGCATTATGGAGATAAAAATATAAATGAGTATTTAAAAATATCACTTATTAATGTGAAAATAATTTTGAGGTAAAAACATTTACTCAAATTGTTCCTTGTAATAAAGAATGAAAAATTAATTGATTTGTTTGCTGACATTAGAATGAAAAAAAACTGGAAAATTGCAAACAAACAAAAAAATCAGGCTACCGTTGTAGACTGAGAATACTCCGAGTTTAACGAATGAAAAAAAATTTGTACAACAATCCATTAAGTGAATTTTGAAGAAAAAAAAACACTAAACCAATGGAAAAGGAATTTTATTGGGAGAGTGCCACAATTGCCTAAAGCTTAAGGGGCGAGAGGAAATGGATGGTGAAATAAAGATTTGTATCAGAATTTACTAAAAAAATTAGGATTTGGATGTTCAAAACATGAAATTTAATTGAAATTGTGACTTAATGTCACAATACCCTTATGTTTTTATTTTTTAATTTTATTTAATATTTTAATTAACTTCTTGGTTTTGAAAAATATTTTATTATTTGAGGACTGCTACTGGTTATCATCTCAATTCTTTTTTTAATTATGCATATTTTAAAAATGCATATTTTGCTTCATTTAATGTGCATTGAGTTTTTGAGCTGATAAAAATGTGTTTAATTTTGCTAAAAATCATAGCATATCTTAAAAATGCTTTATTTTATGTATGGGAAATTTTTTAGTACGATTTTTGACGTGTTATAGGGGCCCTGCTTGCTAAGACGGCCCTTATTTTAAACCTAGGCTCAATATTTATCTTTAACACTTCGATTTTGTATGATATTACGTTAAATTCGGTTCCTGGAATGCATTTTTCATTACAAGTACATATTATTTGACTCAAAAGTTCTGACCAAAGTTCAGCAGCTTGAGACGCATAAATCTGTACTGTGACTATCATGCAGTGGAAGATAATTTTTCAATGTTATTGCTAAGGCGAGTGCTCTTACCTTTCAGTGCTGATCGTTTCCTCACAAGCGCATCCATGTTTGCGCTATTCGTTTGATGAAAGGTTTCGTTTTTCATTACAATATAATATCCATTAGACTGACTATGGAGCGTGCCTTGAATATTTAGTCTCCCGGATGTGGAGCCACCATGATATGAATTCGATCAATGATAATTGATTACGATTAGATAAAACCGAAGCAACTTTATATTTCGTTGATAGTTTTTTATATTTTTTATGTTTACATTCGTTATCATTCTGTTGTTCATGGTGCATACAGATGACGCCGCTTCAATTATAAAATGGCTTAATCAATCTGTACACTTCACGCTTTTCAACATTCATATGTTCAGGACGCGTCTCATCTTTTCCAAGCTATGGAAACGCATTCAAAATGTACGTTGAAGATACATCTGTAGCTAACCAAAACTTCATGCCAAATTTATCTGTTTTTTTTTTTTTTAGCATGTATTGAAAAAATTTGCATTTAACTGAAGTTAAAAACAGTTGTTCATCAATGCAGAAATTTTCCCCAGGTTTATATATCCAGGAATAGCTCCCAAATTCAGAGCAAATTTATCGATCAGTGGACATTATGATGCCATTGATTTCAAATTAATCTATATCTAATAATTTTCTTGAATCTATTTCTTGGTATTGTTTCAGGAGAATGATTATGTCCCAATTTCTTTGAATACTAAGCATTAGTAGAAAATCCTTTTACAAGTAAAGCACCTCGAACATAAAGTAAAGAAATAAACTCATCTAGTTCTTTTCAAAAAAACTTTCCAGTTGTTATTTTTACACCTAGCACATTCTGCTTCTGCATATGCTTCAACATATTTTCATTTATAAAGAGACGCCATGCACTGCCTGCAGAATTGATATTTCTTTTTGCAAACGGTGTGGGTCAACTTTCTTCTTTCAAAGCATTTTGTGTGGGCAGTCTTCCAGGAATACTTTACAGTAGGTATTTCCAATCAGTTCCATTTTTTGTTATTTCTTCTTCAGAGTTATTTCCTGATAACATAGAATCATACAAATTATCTCTTTTTCTTACTAAATAAAGAACAGCATTTATTTTTCCCTTGAAACTATTTTCGACTTTGAGTAGGCAAGAAATATTTATCTAGTTCAGAATCACTATCAGAACTTGATTGACAATACTTTTATAGGTATTTTCTTCCATTATCACAGCGAACTTTCTTCACTGTTGGATGTGATTTAACAAAGTGAATTAGTTCTTTTTTGGTTTCTCCTTTGTTGCGTAGTAGTCGCACTTCAGTGAAACGACTGTACTCGTCTGTGAATGTTAAAAAGTATCTTGCTTCTGTTAGAGTTGCTGGCGAGATGGGTCCGCAAATATCAGAATGTATTGTTTTTCAGGGTGCAGTTTCTTTAAGCCTGGGTCCGGCTCCCATGGGCGTTGCACTTCGTTTAGCAGGTGGGCAAACGTTACAGAATTCATCAGTGGTAGTTTCATCACTTGCCTGCATGGTTCTCCCATCCTGCGGTGCCATAACATTCCATCTGTACTTGTGGTTGTGTCCATGGCAGTGACTTCAGTTGGCATGAAGTTGCATTGGTATTGTCCTCTTTCATTTCTAGTTACCAGGTGCATGTTCAGTTTATTCGATTTCACGAATAATTTTTCTTCTTTAAATATCACGGTAAATCCGGCTTTTTCTATATTTTTCACGGATATTATTAATTCTCCGTTTATATTTGGCACGTAAAGCGCATCTTTGAGGGTGATTGTTTGACCCTTGGAATTTTCTCCTTCTATGTCGCATATACCTAAGATTTGTAAAACTTCTTTCTTGGAGACACATTGGACGGTTCCGCTGTGGGGTCTCAAGTTTCTGAACCATTCCTTTTTTGAACTCATGTGCTGAGATGCTCCTGAGTCAACGATCCATTTTGTGCAGCTAATCTCTTCTCCTGCTGTGAACGTGGCGGCAGACGAAGCATTTTCCATGCCTTCCCTTGGTCTGGGCTTTCTACAGTCTCTTTTGTAGTGCCCTCGGAGTCCGCAGTTGTAGCATACACCTTTGTGATTCCAGCAGTTTCTTGCTGTGTGACCTTTTAGTTTGCAGATATTGCATACCAGGTGGTTTTTCCTTAAGGACGTCGTAAATGCTGTGTCGCCTTGGCATTTGGCTTGACGTGAGGGATTTCCTTTCTGGATTCCGTCATCAAAGCTTCGGCGTCTATTAGTCTGGCTCGGACATGAGCCAAGAAATTAAATACAAATATTCCGGAGGGGGACTGATTTTCCAAGGAAAACTGTCTTCCATACGACCATACGAAGGAACCAAAACTTGATTCCTTTGTATTCTTTTGGTAGTGACATTAGAATATACACTACAAGATCTTCATCTGATACAGTGGCTCCAGATGACTTCAAATCGGCGGCCAGCCTAGAGATGCGATCCAAATGCTCCCTCATCGTGATGTCACGAGTTTTCTTTACGGTCATCAATTTTTTCCTTGCTAGGATTTTACTTACTGTACCTTTGCCTCCTTCATCATACTGAGCTTTCAACTTGCTCCATATGGCTGCTGCAGTCTCTTCAGCTTGAAAGATCGCCAGTACTGAGTCGCCGATGTACTGTACTAATAGTGCATAGGCCTTCTTTCCCCGTAGTTTTTCTGCTTCAGTATCTGCTGGCTCTTCATCCAGGTATTTATCCAATTCTTTGGCTTCCAAGTTTGCTCTAATTCTCCTTCTCCATATGTGGTAGTTTTCTCCATTAAATAAGCTCAGCATTGCTGCTCCTGAACCAGTCTCCTGTGCTCCGAGATTTCTTGCTATTGGGAGCATGGCTTCTGGTCTATTCATCTTTGTCAAAAGTTTTCTTCTTACGCTTATTTCTTCAGGCCTCTTTCAGAAAAAAAAACAGAAGTAATCCTACTTTATTGTACTGAGAACTTAGAAGAAAACAAATAATACTAATACACATATTAAAATGAAGTGATTTCTTAAAATTACAATCAAAACCAAAAGGAATCTAATTACAATAATTAAAATTTTTCAATTTAAACAGCGTGGTAACTTACGTTACCGAAAAAGGAATGGCATAAATTTACAATATGCCTGAAGGCAAAATTCTGTTCTTATACAAATGTTTCATGATTAAAATTATATGTATCATTTTGTGACAAAAAGCTGTAACAAATATTTAAACCAGATTTTATTTAATACAAAATTTACATTTTAAAAAAATTAAGAGATTTCCTTTTTTAATAAGTTACAAGACAATTATCCTTGGACAATTATTGAGTTTTCCACGTCCAATATTTCTTCAGAATCTCTTTCGGTTCCCACATGGCTTGTGTTTTTATTGCTGTAAAAAAAAAAAAAAAAGTACTGAGTGTAAAAAGTACGTAAAATCAAAACTTCAAATTTCTCGTTTCTATGGGCATAATTTACAATATGCTCGAAGGCAAAATTCTGTTCCTATACAAGTGTTGCATGATTAAGATTATAAGTATCATTTTTCTGACATGTTTAAATATTTTTTTATACACCTAGATTTAGGATTTTATTTCAAAAGTTAAATTAAATATAATTTTTTAAATGGGTAACTTACGTTACGAAATTCGCTTTGCATCAAACTTTTATTCCAATAATGTACAAATGCAAATTAAGTTATTTAATCAGTATAGTGCAAGGGAGAAAATGTGTACATGATGTAAATTCAGAAACTTTTGATTCACACATAACTGCAAACTTATTAAGTCCTCTGTGATTAACTAGTACAGGGGGCTCAATTCTTTTCACCATGTTTTCCTTCTGGTAGAATATTTAATCTCTTTTTTTCTGGCCATTTACAATAGATTCCCACAGCAGCCATTGCATTGACTTTAAATTCTTGCTCTTCAACAGAGATTACCAAACCAGGATATAACATGTCCTCGTATCTATTCATTGCCACACCAGGACATAACATGTCTTATACCAACCCCCAGATTCTATCTTGGGTTCATCATTTTCTTTTTCAACATCTTTCACCAAAAAAAACCCTTCTGGTATGCTTTCTTATACTCTTCAATGGTGGATCTGCTTAATGTTTTTAATCTGTGGAGCTTTTGAGACACTCCTCTCATCTGTTTTGAGACACTAGACACTCCTCTCATCTGTTTTAGAGGCTCGCATTCATCTGTTTTTTTTTTTTTTTTTTCGAAACATAAAATAAATTTTGGATTATTTGGATTAATCCATAATGTTATAAAAATAACATTATAGATTTTGCTGAAGGCTTCGTTAGTCAATCCGAACTTTTCATGATACTTACAAAGACAAACATTTCTTGGAAATTTGCTACTAAGCAAGACATGCTCTGGACGAAGCTCAAAGAATTTAATTTTTCCAATTTTGCATTCTGGATTTTTTTCCATAAACATTTGGTGCATTTCTCGAACTGAATGAACAAGATGCCGTGCTTGTACTTTATTTTTGCTACCATTCGCATCTCTAATTATAACTACGTCCTTAACTCCTGATGATTGTCGAGAGATTTCGTTCAATTTTGAAAACACATGAATACCAACACCCAATTAAATAAATTAATGCAAAGATTATCATTAAAATTAATATCTTAAGGCAGTGATCATTTATTTAAACTTTGGTATTGTAACTGGATACATCTTATTTAGTTTATATGCCAATTTTCAAGAGAAATAGACTCATTTCACATTGGTAACTTAAACTGCAAGCATGTCAGTAACTTACGTTACACATATTGAATACTGCATAAAACAATAAATAAGTAATATTTGAAGGAAAAAAAAACTATTGCTGCTTATTTAGTGTTAGTCTCTGAGAAAGAAAAAAAATATTATTCTTACTTTTGTATCACTTGTTCTTTTTTACACATAAAACCTTTTTCTAGTTTTTGGTAACTTACGCTACATGCATTAATGTTTAGTTGAAATTTATATAATTAAGTGAATTTAACAACAAAAACGTATTTGAACACTGCACAATATTTCTATTAAGTGTAACAAATAATATTTATTCTTTGGAACATTTTGAAATGAAAATATTGTTAACTTACAAAATCTGACCCTGTTCTTCACCCAAATCAGAACAAGCAAATGCCACTGTTCAATGGGTTACCAACACTAAAAAACTGAATTCTCAAAAAAAATTCTTATATATTATCAAACTTCAAACCTTTCTAATTCAGAAAACATCCAAAATGATAACATTATTCTCATTTGAATTTTTCAATGCTTTTCCCCTTTTTCATGGAATTGCCCTTCCCTATCATCACTTTGTCTTCGTCCGAAAATTCCTTATGACTGTCGCCAATTACGAGTACTAATTTTAATAAATGGTCAGCCTTGGCGTCACAGGCTCTGCTTGTTATGCACATTCCTATATTTAGGATATTAGAATCATTCTCCTCATTGAATTGTGGTAAGGCAGAATACTTGCGATATTCGCGACTTTCAGTAACAATTAGTTCGGTTTCCTTTATAATTTTAAGTAAAGCTTCTCTGAAATTTCCATCTTCAGACTGCAACTCATATAGAAGGCCTGCAAAAGCTTCCGAAAAGGAACGACCACTACTACTTTCTTCAGAACAGTTAATTAAACAATTTCCATATGTCTGCTGCGGTTACTTGGAAAGTGGGGAGAATGTCATCAGAGACATACTGTATCAATGCTGCATAGGCCTTTGACTTTAGGACTTGGGCTGCTGGGGCCTCGACTACCAGAAATTCGCTTAATATTTTTGGCTTCCATATAGGCTAGTTCCAATTCTGATTATTTTCACCATTGAAAATATTCAGCATCAGTAGGGGAATTTCGGGGGTTCTGCCGCACTTGCGAATCGGCTACTGCCGCACTTAAGGTCTATGACCTCTCTACCTTGAGATACACTCGGGGGTTCTACCTCATTGCGAATCGGCTACTGCCTCACTTAAGGTCTATGACCTCTTGACTTCGCTCACTACCTTGAGCTACTGCCTCACTTGGGGGTTCTACCTCACTTAGTTCAATGACCTCACCACTTATCAGTTCTTTCCGAACAAAGATTTTTTTTCATTATTATTTTTTTTAAATTGTATTTTAACTTTTTAATACACGTGGCGCCATCTAGTGTTAAGAAGGGGAAACTAAAAGCTAAGAAAGTAAAAATATTTAAATCTTTTCGGTTTGTTGCTCTTACTGACTTCTAGTGAATAAAATAAATACCATTATTTATTTAAATAGGATAGAAACATTTAAAAAATATTTATGTGTTTATAAATACAGATATTTAACTCAAGTTTCGAACCCTTGATCTCATGCTCCAACATGCTAGGAATGTATTTAAAGCAACGTTAAATATAAAGTTTTACTCTTTTCTTTGAGTTGAGTAATTTTTAGTTTATATAATTGCTCATGCTGCCACCTAGTGTAAAAACTTCATCTTAAATTGTGGGAAATAGAAAATATTAAAAAATAAGTTGTTTTTTTACCCTGATACTCATGGAGACATCTAGTGACTAAACTGTAAAGTTTGAAAGAATGAAGAAATATTAGAAAAAAAATAAATTGTAAAGAGAGATGTATGAGAGAAGCTTCGAACCAACAACCTCACCGCTTCGACTTAAAATGTCTCAATGGCATAGTGGTTTAACGCTCGTCCTAACCACTACGCCATTGAGACATGTAAATGGTTAATCAATATAAGTTCTCTTTCAGTTGCTTTTATCAAAATGAAACCCGTGAGTGGAGAATATATTTTTACTTGTTGCTTATCGCTGTAATTAAGTATAAATATTTCTCAAATTAATTTAATAAATATGTCATATTAATTTTGTTTTACATGATTTAATTTTAAACTTTAAAAAATTATGAAGATATTTGTATAGATTATTTGTATAGGTCAATGACGAGTAACAATTTTAAGTTATGCGAAGAAAATAAAATTAACTCTACGCAATTATCTTATAAAATGAATGTTTTTTTTCTTTATCAAATTAAATCACTTAAATGTGCCATTTTAAAGAAATGTAAAAATTATAAAGTCAATACAAACAAAAATATAAAACAAAAAACACTTTTATTTACATGATTTTTAAGAATACAAACAGTTTTCACAAAAGCCCTCATTCACAGAAACAATCTTGAGGGAATAGAATAGTTGATGTTTCATTAAATAATTAGGTGGAGTAAAATTTTTTCTTTAGATGACAATTATAAAATTTACTTATTATATCTGGTAGAAAAAAAAATAGATGCAAGCCAAAAAATAAAATGAAATAGATTCTTCATTTATAGCAATGACAATAATGGAAGTTAAAGAGTTGTATATAGATGACATACATTCAGCAGTGTATATTTTTAATTGTGCCTTCGCGCTTATTACTTCAATTTGTAAAAATAGAAATAACAGCAAATAATTAAATATGATATTTAAAATGTAGTTGATGAAATCACTAAATAAAGAGACTTAGTGAAGGGATTGAGTGAACACTTAAATTACATAGTGTTAATTTTGAAATGACCATGAGCCAATGTGTCGCATCCATTTTCCAAAATGTATCTTTTGTCGTCGAGAGGACAAAGAGCTAGTTTATTTACAGTTACAGAATAAAGCTGGTGATTTTTGGAGACGATGGATTTCATGTTTTCTCTTACTCGAGAATTCTCGAAAAGACATTTCTTATAACTACTGTGTTTCAATTTTTTCTCTCTAACATTTTTGACTACACCTTTAGCTGTTTTTTTCTCGCCCTCCTCAGATGACAAAGAGTACATTTTGGAGCGGAGTCCAACAAACTCTCTCTCTACAACACCGTGTAATTCGTCCTTCATTTTCCCGAGGACTTTTTTGTTTTTATCGCTGTACAAAAAATGATGTTTGGGGTAGTCTGACGTATCATATAAATCTAAATTTTCAAGCATGTCGAGGTAAATATCATTAGTTTTAATTTCTTAGCAGAGCGAATCCATATCAGTAAATAATAATTTTGCATTAAAACCGTATTTATTTTTTATATGTAGGTAGTGGAATTCGTAGATAAATACCTTACTGATATCTAAGACGGAAAAACCCGTGTATAAAGGGCGATTCAGTGTAAGAGATGTAACATGTCGCGAAATAACCAAATTATCATCGATGATGTTGAAGCAACGAAAAGAGGGGGAGGCAATCATTTTCAGGGCTTTTTTTCTTATCAATTACAATATCTATATTTTCCCGATTCCGGAGATTCTCCATAGTTTTGCCGAAAACACTATTGTTTATAAAAATCTTTATCGAAAGAATTTTTCCTCATTTCTGTATTAAAGTTAATAAATGGCTGAAGCCAAGCTTCTTGTTTGAAGCATAAAATTTTGTGTACTTTCTTTAATCGCAATCCTAATTGTAAATATAACTTTAAATTTCTATAATGCAAATTGTTTTTGTCTTTTAAATTTGGAATTAATTTTGAGACGTTGGAGGATTTAATTCTTCTGCCACTCCTCGTGAGTAAGGAGATAGCATATCATTTGTTACTTTAAGTTGCGACGGGTAAATCATTGTGTAGCTCATGGAGGCCTGCCGGATATTCTAGGTCTACTTCCACCCTCCCCTTGCTCATCAGTCATGTTTAAAATGTCATTTTCACTCACATTTAAATTTTCAGAACAATGAAAATCTTTTGTTGGTAAGTGGGATAGCATCGCACAAGTTATTATAATCAAGATAAACAATATAAGAGGAGGGAATGTTCACGTCATAGCCACCACTCATATACTTATTGTTAGCCTGTGCATAGCGATTGGAGATCATTGAAACCCCGCCGCGTATCCCTTTTTCGACGAAGAGGTGCATAGTCGGATCCGTAAGTAGGTGTAGTTCCACTTTTGTCATTTTCAAACAACTGACCCCCGGAGCGGTATAACAATGAGTGGGGTCAATCTCATACTGCGCTAAGCACAAGGCTCTAAATTTCTCGAATACGTCGGCGAGAAGGAGTGTATCGGTTTTTACGTATAGGTTTTGGTAATCTCTTAATGGTCGCATGTTAAAAGTTTGGAATACAGCGCGTGCATGATTGTACTCTGATTCGCTAATTTGCTCATCATTTAAACTATTGAAGAAACTCTCGCGCGGAGGTAATCGAGTTTCGTCAAATTTACTCATGCAATCAAAATATTCATAGGGGTAAATACCCTTACGCTTTAAAAGGGGAAGCTGATAACTAGGAAATTGTGAAGATAACACATGGAATTCGTCATCTAAATTAGACACTAATTTATCTAGGGAGGCCGGTAAAAATTGAAATGAATCTAAAAATTGAAGATGACCGACGGAGAATGTTATAAACTTTTGTGCGTTAGTCGCAATACATGATATTCTTTTTTTTTTCCAATTTTGCTTAAAGTTTTAATTATATGATGGCTGTCATACCCTTTTAAGTTGTGAAAGATAACGGGAATTTTTCTTAGCAATTTATAATTTAAATTACAACTTGGATGCAATGCTCCTCGATATTTAGATGTAATATGACAGTGGTCCCTAACACGTTCACTACCTAATGATTCTTTACAGACAAAATAGTGCGTTTCGTTTAAAAATGCTTGTTGCTCCTCTGCCGACAACTGCATCTGCTTATTGGCGGAAAGTAAATCTAGGATCATTTTTTCTTCACCCAATAAAGAATGCATGAAATGTTCTGCAGCGTTTTCTCCGTGATAGATGACTGGTGGCTTAACGCATTTCCCTTCAATGTCTATAATGACGTAAGAATATCCGCAAGGCACATGACGAGAATTAACTTCTGTGTGCGATCCTAAATTAGAAGTATTTTGCTCTAGAATGCACTCGAAGTCAGCGTAGATTACATAGGGTATTTTATGCATCATGTGCACCGATTTGAATTTTAGAATGCGATCTTCATCACTAGGCATTGTTATTCTTTGCATTTTATGTTCTTTACAATAGGTTATATGATCATCGAGTGCATTTCTAGAGTAAAAACGATGGAGACAAAAGTCGCAGTAAAAAGTTGCCGACCTATGCGCAACTAAGGAAGATAATAGTCTACTTAATCATACAAAAATGTTGAGTTTCGTCCTTTGATATCAGTAAGAGATTAATATGATGTACACCGCTACGATTTGTGGATAAGTGAAGAGGGAAAATGTTACTTTCTTCATTACCGAATACATTTATTGACAAGTTATTTAACTTTTCAAATTTAGATATTTGGTTTAATTTCATGGGGAACGTTATACCTTTTAAATTTAGCTCATGTTCGAACTCTATATTTGCTAACACGATTCGCACTCTTGCTATCATTACACGGGTGGAGGCTTGCTAAAATTGCCCAGAGGAAACATTTAGTGTCAGTATTTTTAATGTTCAACACAGCTTTCCTTTTCGCAATTTCAGGGGGAACAGGGATATAAGATGAACCGCTTAACGGTATGTATTTTGAAGTATTTAGTTCTAAGTAGTTTACTTCCTCCAAAACCCACCCGCTACCTCTATCGATAAACTCATCAAAGGATGAAATAATTTTCGCGAAGGCACAATTAATTTGCTCTCGCAAACTATCACAATTGAGTGATACAACATTACAGCTACGGAAAAAGGAGGTAGCTATTTCGCGCTCCTCATTATGCCCTCTCCTGGAAAACAAAACCTTAAGGCATAAGTACCATTTAATGGGCGAAGAGAGAATATCTAGTGTCAGAGTTTCCTCAAGCTTTAGTTCTACGTCATGTAAGAAAAGAAGCAAATCGTGGTTCTTACTGCTGTGAAGTAGACGGCTTCGAACAACTCCATCAAAGGCCGATCTGTCACACTGCTCTCCTGTAGGGTCGATCCAGGCCGCCTTACTCGTATTCGGGGGTTCCCCCGCTGGGCCGCTCCTAACGGTCTTAGAAGTCTGTAAAAGAGAAAAAAAAGAAAGTGTAAAATAAGCTAAACGGTTCCTAAAACAAATATTATGTCAACATAGAAGGAGTTACAATAAGTTTTTATTTATTTTTATTATTCCTTAAATTTATTTCATATGTTCTAAAATGCATTATTCTGTTTACATTTACTCATTTAAACTTAATTTAGATTTATTTCACTAATATATTCTAAAAGGATTCCTTTATAGTTTATTGAAAAGATAGATGGATAACATTCTTTAATAATGTATAATTCATTTTATAAAAGGGAGAAAAATAACTAAAGAATGAACTTACGTACGCTTGGAGTATGTTGGTTCAATATATCTGCATCGGAGGGCATATTTCTAACAATTTCGTCTGCTATGGGGTCGTTCATCAATTCATGGCAGCTGTCCTCATCGCTACTCGACAGCTTTCTCATCCGTTTTCGGCCATATCCTCTCATAGGTGAATGGTCACCGGCTGAAGATCTCCTTTTACCCCCTATAGATTCCAATGTGGGACAGGGATAGTCTTGACGAAGCCTTTCTAACACTTCCTAAAATGGGAAAGAGATATAAATAAATAAATGAGGTATAACACTATAGGAATATGCTAGAAATACTATAATAAAGAAAATATTTAAAAGTAAATGTTTCAAAGTTAAGAAGAAGGTTATGATAGTCATAATATCAGTCTTCAATTGATACAGGACATTAAATTGGTTGGAGCTGTTTTAAACACAGCATGTTTTAAAAAGATTAGAAAAAAAGAACGGTAAAACCTCAAGATGTTATAATCTAAAACTCGTTAATATGAAGAAAGAGATGTAATGAATAAAAAATAAATAAAGATGGAAAATAAATATAAAAAAAATTAATAAAAATAAATGGAATTAATAAAATAAACGACAAATCAAAAAAATAGAAAAGAGACGGAAAAAATTAAATGGATAAAGGAGAAAATAAAATGCATAGTACTTACATCTGATACAGCCATTATAGCCTGGTCGGCCTCCACATCTTCCATGTCATTTACAACGCTGTGCTCCATCGTCAGGTGCGCTCGCAGAAAGTACACGGTGAGAAGGTTCCGACACTGTTTCGGAAATATTACTGACACTTAACCACGTTAAGACGTCTCTCTTATATATTGAGAACTTATCATAAAATTTGCATCAGCAATAAATAAAAAAATAGTGCTTTAAATTTAGAAGAAAAAATGGCATTACACAAGTGACCACTTAACCCCCCCCCCCTATCCTTGACAGGGAAAAAGGGTACTTTATCGTAAACAATTATAGCAATGTTTTCGTTCCCCATATCATTGATTGTTCAAAGGAGGCAGGATTCCCTTTTTCTCGATTGATAAAAATTCACTTAGCTTTAATATATTGTGCATTATCAGCACAGTAAAATGTTTTTCCGTTTTATTTTATCCGAAATAGTTATCCCCCACCTGCCTTTAAACTTATTATTTCTAAGATGAAGAAAAAAAACTCAAGTACTCATCCCTTTTCTTCACGACAATTTTTTAACGACTATTTACATGCTGACTATCATAATGGTTTTAGTTTCCATTTTCAGGGTCGCTTGCGTTCATTATCTGAAGTGCGGCGACAACACTAATTTTTCTCTTACCATTGTACTTAAAATCGAACGTATCATTGCAAATAGTGAAGGAGACGTTATCCGTAATTGCGATTCCATCTTGTCGACATAAGTCTATGACATTGTGCGTACTTAAAATATTTGCGGTGAAAAGTATTACGTTTATCAGAATGAACATTATCAAAGAGACGACTCGACCGTCTAATGGCATGATGGATACTGTGTAAGTAATGCGAGGATAAATGTTATTGATAGAAATTGTTTTGTGACGTATTATTCGAAGTCGTCACATGATTATAAATATGGTAAATGGATGATATAATATCATCGCGTCCGATCGCGCGCGCGCCGCCCCGCGGGACGAGGGGAGAGTGCCGCCCCCCCCCCCCCACACGCGAGCGCTGAATTATAACGTATACATAAAATGTGAAATGATGTGAAAAATAAAAACGATACAATCATTAATATTTAATTATTTATTGATTATTTTAAATACGTCCTTATCACAACTACATTTTTAGCCATTGGAATGGCTTGTTTTTAGTTTTTTTCACTTTAGGTACAAGAGAATATCCTTTTTGTGAGACATAAGATTTATTTTTAACAAATGTTCGAGGTAAATTAATGTCTTTGAGAATTTCACGAAACTCTTCTTGCCCTGGTATAACTGTGTCCCTTTTCCTTTTTCTTACCACGCTGTTGATCAAATCTACGATGTTTGAATTTTTCACTACGGTTCCTTTGCGTACGAGTTCTCCTCGAGGTGTCCAAGACACGATGTTATTGTTTCTCTTAAAAACATCTAAAATATTCTTCGTGGTCGATGTAAACTGCTTTGGAATTGAAGATAACATTAAACTTTCAATATGATTTTCCTCTTTCATTTCAGGCTCCATTTCCGAGTTCATTTCAGTTAATTCTTCAGAGCGAGTCTCCTGATTTGTTACGGGTGAATCTATTTTTATTCTCTTTAACAATACTTGATTGTACATTTTTATTTTTACATCTTCGTCCATTTGAGATTGCAATATTTCTTTCATTTCACGATCCAGTTCACTGAGTTTTTCATCGGGTGGGACACAATGTGCTCGGGTACTAAAATCATCTTTTTAGCATATTCCATATTTTACTTGTTTAACAGAGAAGTTAAAACACTGAGCGCAGCGGGTAAAAGGAGTGGCAGTAAAAATCCCCCTTTTTGAACGATGAGGTTTTGCTTCTTTTTCAAGGAGACCTTTTTGTCAGAGAGTTTTCTCAATGTATGTTTATGACGAGCTAACTTTAGATGTGAAGAGATTGGAATATTCCCTTTTAATGTGTTTAGACAGCACTCCGATATATATTTTATTGTTGTTTTGGGCAATTTTCTCAGTAGCGATTTCAACGAATTTTTAGGACAGATCAATGTCTAAGGTTTTGCATATCCTGCTTAGAAGCACCCATGATATCAAATGGTTACAAACAATTTGAGCTGATTCTTTTTATTTCAATTGATAAACACACGTTTCTTCACCCGGTAATATTTTCGCTCGCAAACGGAGGTTTTCTTCTGTTTCGGGTCTTAAATCTATCATTAAATAGGAGTAGGGTTTTTTTGTAGCATCTTCGAATACTTCGAGAAAAAATTTTAAATTTCTGGGATGTAATTGTCTTCCTAAATGTGATATCTGACTCACATCTCGTCTAGATTTGAATAGAAACAAATAATGAGAGTTTAAAGATATTTCTCTAAATTCTTTTCCTTTATGAAATATATTCTGACTCACAGTGACAATCGATATATTCATGTGATGCGACCCTCGAGTGTACAAGTGAGTAATCCGCTTATTATCTCCGCATTCAGACATCAAATCATCTAAAATAAATAGAGTATTTTTACTCGCGTAACTACTGAAATTTTCAGGTATTCCTTCTACAAAAGTTACATTAGGTATTTCGTCATATAAATCTTGATATATTCCGTAAAACCAAACAATTGTATCAATTTTTGGAAAGATTAATTTACTATGATTACTTAAAAAATTCTTTAGAAAGTGACTTTTACCGCAAGACGTAGGCCCGCAAATCAGGGCTGTGAAGGGTGCTTTTAATCTCAATGGTTCCATAATGATAAATAAAGGAAATACATACGCATTACATTTATTTATACACTTTATTATGCAATGAAAAATGGTACACATTCACGATACAGTTTTTTCTTCACAAAATTATACACTCGTTCATCATTTTGCATAGATTTTGCTTGAAAGGAATTAACAATAAATTTCATTGGTCGGTTTCTACAGCGAAACTACAATATTGCCCACAGACAGCAGTCAAATCACTTTGCAGAGGAACATCATTATAAGTAACACATTTATATTTTTTATGATAATTCCGAATAAAGCTGTTAAAAAAGTCTGGTGAGTGTCCATATGAATCAAAAAATTCAATTGAATGAGGCGACTCTACATAAATTGCTAACCAATGACTTCCTCGTTTGCTGTAAGGATCTGTATTCACGATGAATGCTGTAGGAAATTTCTTTATTCGCTTTGGAATTTTATCACTTGCAAAAACACCAGCGAAAATTGATCGAGTGATAACATCTTTATTTAATATTCCTTCAATTTGTATTGTGTTCATACTGAAAAATCACACAAAACGCTCCTAGATTTCGTAATCTCGATTACGTTTTGGAATTCCGCATAAACCAGCATCGAAATTGTTTTAGGTAGAGGTTTGGCGAATTTGAGCTCAATTCTTAAATTTCCTTGACGAATTAAATTGAGATAACTTCCATCACACAAATCAGGAGTTAAATCAAAAGCGTACAGTGTATACCCCTTAGAAAATTCGTCACGATTTATGTAAATTCCTTTGCTACTTGCTAATTTCTCAGTTCCTAATAGCAAACTGTTGTAAGAGCGAATATATTGCCCATCCTCGTAATTTGGAGTTAGAGGTTTGTAGCACACTGGATTACCATCCACATACACACCAACGAAATTCACATGATTATGTTTAAAATTAAAAGGATTTGTGGTATAAGTACCGTTGAAGGCATCATTATCTATGCACGTTAAAATCAATCGTTTTGGAAGTGGACCTAAGAAAACATTATCCTGAGAAAAGGAGAACGATCCAGTGGGGATAGAATACATTTTGCATAATACTCTATCGAGAGGATATTTTGCTGATGTTTTCTCTAAGGCTTTTGCATGTCCTAACAAGACTCCTGGGCTCACCTTAACTTTGCGTACGAATAAAGACGCATGTTCAATCACTATTTGATAATTTCCTTTTTCGGGTGATATAAGACAAAATTCTGGCTTATTTCTAACGAGTTTTAGTTTCAAGTCCACCATATTTAATAATAAGCGGTCTTAATAAAAAATATCGCAATGTAAACTTCCAATCATTTCTAACACTTTTCCTTTTGCAATTATTGAAGAACGCTTTTTCAACCCTTCATTCTCTTTAAAGGGATCATTTTCATTCAGATGTCCAGCAGTATCTTTGTAAAAACATTCGGAGGTTAGAAAACTTTTCTTATAATCAGAGCCGTAGTTTAATAAGCTTTCAATGTAAGATCTATAGGCATACGTATTATTAGAGGACGATATGGTACGATCGTTCAGCATCACATCTATTTGAGAGAAAAGTGAATGAAAATATAAATTGCATGTAGAAATTTTAGTATTTTCGGGTAAAGGAGCATTATCTTTCAAAACTTTTACTTTGACGTAGAGCTGGGTAGCACTCAAGTCAAAATATTCCTCTGAACTTCCGGATATATTAAATTCTATAGGGAGATCGTCGCGGATACTTGATATGGGATAATACTCCGACCATTGACCTTTTTCTATAGCAGTCTGAGTGGGAGGCACGAGAAATAAATCGAGTTCGGATTTAACAGAGGGTGAAGAATCATTTCTTATCAATGCCATATTAGCTAAAAATATCAGATGTGCACACTTTGCGGTACTTTTTACTACTAACAGATTTTCTGCTTTTACGTTTCCTTTTATGTCCGCCAACCATAGTTTTTTCTTTATCCGCAGCTTTATTGGTGAGTATTTTAGATGCCTCCTTAATACGCTGTTTCGAAGCAACTTTCAAGTCCTTGCCTTGTGTATAATCGTTTGCTATGTCCACACCCGATCTGAGAGCTTGTCTCCCCACAGCTTTCGCGCCAGCTTTGAATAAAGGTAAAACCATTCGAAACATACTTTTAAAAATTCCACCTAAACCACTTCCTCTTTGAAGAGATACACCTTTATAATAAGATAATCCATTTCCTGCTTGATTCGAATAATAATCTTCAAAAGATTTTGTACAGCAGTGATAGTTTTGATACATTTTGTTTTGATTGAAAATAATTTATTCCAAGCTTATAAGTTTTTTAAGCGAAAGTGAAGCTTCACTATCAACTTCCTTCTTTCAAATGACACGTAACGACCTGAGTGAGTTCTTATAACTATTTCGATTGATTCAATGTTTTTTCTACTGAGGGGTAAATAGTGCGGTCTTTCAAATTGCGCATGAACCATTTCTCCGTCTTTTCCTTTAACTGTCAAAATTCGTAACAAAGGGGCTACCATATGACCCACTATTTCATTTTGTATAATGTTTGTATATATATACAATAAACGTAAATCGACGTTGGGATCTGCTACAAAAGGACTTTCCATAGTAAACGTACCCGGAGGTATCATATTTTCCCCCAATACCTCATCGGAAGGAAAACCTAAACTTTCAGCTAATCCCTTAGACAAGCGGAGTGTAGCACCGTTTGACAATTGCAGTTTAACTTTCTTTGAGAATTTGTTATATCCTAATTGTATCTTTATATTTTTTTCAAACTGACCGATAATTTCATTAACTGATTCGTAAAAACCGCATGGAATGGAGTTTATTTTTTTTACTCCGTTCCCTAAATCGTATTCATATGTATTTTCACCTTCGACTATGTTATTCCACATTCTGGGATAAATTATTTCCACTAAACCGATCTCCCATTCACCTAAGAGTTCCAATCTTCTAGGGAGCTTAGTGTGAAAATGTGACATTACATTGTCTGGGAAAATGTCCATGGAAGCATCGCTCGGTAGTGTTATATAGAAACTCATTGTGTCGAATGATGCAGCGAGAAGGTGTCATCTCATTTTTATAAGGCGAATAAGTCATTTGAAGGAAGCCACGTGTTGAATTTATTAGGGTAGCCTTTAAATTTAACTAAATATTGTAACTTATTTCTGCGAAGACGTTTTCTTAAAATTTTTTTAACTGGGAATGTTTTAGGAAGAACAATTCTCTGTAATTCCTGAGCATAAAATGTGCCTTGAATTTCCTCCTACATCAAATCTAATTTTATACACTGGGGGTATTCTGGGGAAAAAACGAGTGATAGTGAATATTTCTTCAGAAAAGTTATTTTCATATCCTTTTTCAAATATCATTTTTGATTTTGCTATGCGTACATTTTCTCCGATTTTAAATGTGCACTTATTTCTTTTGTGTAAAAGAGCATTTTTATACAAATGATTTAAAACTTGTTTTTCGTTCTCTTTTGTCACTTTAGCTGGCTCCATTTTGATACTGCGGTGATAAGTGTTATTATAACTTTTCATTACACTTTCTAACACATCGATAAACCTAAAAGTGCTTTTAGCAGTAAATATTTCCAAAGTTTCGTCTTTAAAGTGCGATTAAATCTTTCAATTATAGAACTCTTAGTTTGATTAAATGTAGTGAAAAATTTTACCTTTTCCTCTTTCAGATAAGATTGAAACTTTTTATTGAGAAATTCTTTCCCCTGATCGGTTTGCAACTTAAAAGGTTTCCTTTCTTTAAATATTTATTTAAACGAAGATAAGATACTCGTGCCATTCTTTCGTTTCAATGGGAAAGCCCAGGCATACTTAGAAAACACATCAATACATGTTAAGATGTAGCGATAACCATCGTTGAAACTTGTTATCCCTTTTAAATCAGCTATATCAGCTTGAAACTGAATATTCATACCGCTGACCATTACCCGATTCCTCTTAAAATTACTTCTCACGCCTCTGTGAAGAGTATACGAGTTTTGCGACGATAGCCATTTTCTTATCTCCTTTCGAGGCACTTTTCCCTTCATCGAACGGAACAAAGATTCCACCCCTCCGAAACTTCCCGGTAGTGCAGGATCACTATACAAATCATTCAATCGCATTCTAATAGAGAGTGAGAAGGGAAAAAATAAAAATAATGCTATCTTCTAAAAGTATAAAACACAAATGAGAGCAAATTGAAGTTCAAAAACACATTTATTTAAAGATTAAAAGATATCCGATTCCCCTTTATGTCTATAAGGCATAAATAGTAACATACAAAATTAAATAAGGCGATAAATTACAATAATCTTGGTTAAATATATAGACAGACTGAAAAAAAAAAATTACAAATAGAAATATATACAATTGCGTTGAATTAGAATAATCTGAGTGGCTGAGGGTCAGACGCTACATACAAGTCTTTAGCATTACTTATTAACATCTCCACATTTAGTTTTGAAAAAAAGTCTGAATTTATATAGTTTAAAATGTGAGTGTTTATGTTCACAAAGTTTTGACTCAACTGATTTAAGTCAATGCTTAAAATTGCTATGTCTTCGCAGCTTAAAAGTTTTCGCTCATTATTGAATGTCATGCATTCGTGACCGAGTTGGTTTACATAATTTTCAGCACATCCAAAGCACTGGAATGAAGTGTTCACATTCACCTCGATATGCGCTTTAAATAACTCCAACAGTGAGGTAGTGAGCACGTCCACAACATCTGTGAGTTCTAGGGAAGTTGGAATTGCGGGCAGTTGTTTTTTTACTTCATTCAACACAACGACGGGAAACACATTAGTGTATAGAAGTAAGATGATAGAGGATGCTATATTTTTTTGTAGAACGAGGTCACTCGAAAGTTTCTCAAACTCTTGTTCAGATAGAATACACATTGATGCACAAAATTGACGAGTAAAGTCTCTTTTTTTGAAGAATCTTTGCAAAGTAACATGCGTTCCGATGTCGAGATCCGCTTTCGAAATGAACAGGTTGTCGTTGAGAACAACAGGATCACCCGCCATCACTGATTCTTTGCAATCCCTTGACTTCTTTAAGAAAGCTGTCCAGAGAGAAGGAGTCAGTGTAGTGCCTTTCCTCGTTGGAATTAACTTTCCATTTTCCCCTCGTAGATATTCTGTCACGTGTATGAGTACAGTGTTGGAAAAGTACGTGACCGCCACATAGTTCAATCCACCAAGATGCTAATGATGATTTGGTAAAATGAAAGCTTCTGTGGTAGTAAGCGATGCAGGAGCGGGGGTACTGCTACCTTCTAACATCGTATCGAAAGAACGTTTCATCTCGGACAGAAAGGAAATAGTGCCGTTTCTAGAAAGAACTTTTTAAAAGTAATATTTACTTCTGAACAGCAGAGCTTTTCAAGCACTCTTTAACCAATCAGAGCTTAACACGAATGTGATCCCTATCGAAAATTCATTTTATCGTCTGATGTATGTTTACTTAACATTTTTAACCTTATGAGGTCACCATCAATTTATCATTATTCCCAGAAATTTTCCTAATCACAATAATTTTAACAGAAATGCATTGCATAGCACTGATAATGAGTAAGCAGAAATTCTCAAGTTTTATCATACACAATATCCATCGACACATTATTTGAACAACTAATGTCCTAAAATTAAGAATTTCCCATCAATTATTAACTGATAAAATGTAAACACTACATAAATAATAATTTGAAAGTAATTTTTTTCCAAACTTTCATTTATGAATTATAAATAATAAAAATGTTATAAATTTTCAGAATTTAAATAAAGTTTTATTATTGTCCCCACTTTCATATATTTAATTTAAAGTCCTCTCAGCTCTAACAACAAGTTTTAAAAATATTCATTAAAGAACATACTTTTTCTATAGATAAATTTTAAGACTAGTAAGAATAAATAATAAAACGTTTCTTATCACGTTAGAGATCAGCTCACTGAGAAACCTAATTAAATATAAACATTCTAATTATGAAACTATTTAATCAATAATTGAATTTTTAGACACGTAGTTTAAAATAAATAAAAATGTAATGCCCGAAGAAGAGTTCATTTTTAAAATTAATGAAATTATTATGCTTTATTGGGAATCCTTTATCTAAAGAAGGGATGTCGCAATCTCCCCCAATTTCAGAAAAATCTCCAAGTGAGGCAGAACCCCCGAAATTCCCCTACTTAAGTTCTTATATAATGTATATCATGCTTTAAAACATAAGTAGTTATCGATTTTACTTTAAAAATTAAGCATAAATAGCAGGGGATTGAAATTAGACAGTCATTCAGATAAGTTCTGTTACATAGTAAAGATGAATCAAGATTTAGCAAAGTTCTACCGATATCCCAAGGTTTCAAGTAGCTTCGGTGGTGCAGAAGCATTGCATGCAGCTCTCAAAGGTAGATATAGTAGAAAAGATGTTGAGCGATGGTTAACTCAGAAAGATGCCTACACTCTTCATAAACCAGTTCAACATACGTTTAAGCGAAACCGAGTATGGGTGAACGGTATTGATCGACAATTTCAAGCAGATTTGGCCGATATGCAATTTTTATCAGAAATGAATAAAGGTTATAATTATTTGTTAACGTGCATCGATATATTTTCAAAATTTGCTGGGGCTATACCTTTAAAAGATAAGACTGCAAGCAGTATATTACCTATTTCTGCCCGCTTGAATTTATTATTTTAAGTTTTAGTTTTGATTTCAGTATTATTTCTTAGCGATGGCTACACATATTAATTTAGATTGGTTATTTATGGGTGGCAACACTCAATCTGTTAACAAAATAAGCAGGCGGCTCAGTTTCGGTTTCCAAACGAAATTATTGCATACTAGTGGCTCCATCTAGTGAGGGAAATAATAACTAATTCTAGATATAAAGGCTTGGTGATACTAGTGGCGCCATCTCGTGAACAAACTATTGCCTATTTATTATATTAAAATAGAAAATCATTAAAATATTTAATTAAGAAATTATTTTTATATTTTCACTCGGGATTCGAACCCGTGACCCCCAGGACAAAATGCTTCCATTGGATACTGATTTGTCAGGCACGCTAACCAGTATCCAATGGACGCATACTGTTCGAAGGAAAACTTATGATTTTAATAAAATAAATTTAAACTCGCAGACGGTTATGGATAAAAACGTAGTTTCATTTTTTCTTGTTTTTGAAATGGCAACGCATAAATATTAAATTAAAATAGTTTAAACTCGTGAGATTTTTATTTATTTTGTGGCAACATTTTTATTTTTGAATCACTGTGGCAACAGCTCCGCAATCTATATATGACGTCACAACTGTAGCTGTGAGCCATACTCTCCAGCTTTAACACGGTTGAACAAGTTAGATCTTGATGTTAGATGTTAGTGACGTACGAGTATTGAATTCAGTTCTCTTCAAATAGTTTTCATGTGAATGTTGAATGTTTTTTCATTGGTTGTTGGAGTATTACTTTTTAAATTTGGCAACGGTTAGCATAGCAAAGTCTTTACTTTCAGTCGTGTATTCATGATTCTCTCTTATTCACATTCTAGTGCTCAGTTTTATTTCACCATGCTTTGTTGAACGTTATTTTTTTTTTTTTGAAGTAATTGTTTAAACTTTTATTTATATCTTATAGGAATTTTAACATTGCATATTTTTCCTCATTATGGACGGAAATACATCTTTAAAGAGAAAATATGCTGAAACTCAAGTAAGTACTTATTTCGATATTTTAAAATTCTATTCTTAGGGGGAAAAAAACATACTTGTAAATGATATTTATTATTAGCAATAACGTTTCAACAAACATAACTTTTCTATTACTTACTGATAGTTTGCTTCATAACATTTAGCTGTAATTAGTATAGTTTAAAATAATTTCATACTTTTGAAAAATCATAACATGTGCTTTTTCATAATTAATTATCTAAATAAGTCAAAATTTTTACTTTAATCTATACAGTCCTATCACTTGTTTCACTACATTTGATAACTTCGATGCTTTGATTTCTGTTATTATTGTGATGACTCAAAACTTTATTTTTATTGTTTATTAGGGTGTAACAAGAAAAGGAATATTCAAAGATGGATGTTTTCCTGACCATGTGTATCCTCTCGGGGACAATTTCTTTCTGACTGTTAGTGAATACAAATCAAAGATCAGTATACATATACGGAGATATAACAAACATGGAGATATGTATTATCCTTCAGCAGATGGAATAACATTACAGCCGGAACAATATAATGTGTGTTTCTCGCATGAACCTCCAACATCTATTTTTGATAGAGTAGAAATAAATCTACAGTTAGAAGCTGTTAGTCCTCATGGAGTGAGAGACTTTTATTTACTCATAGGCTGAAGAGGCACAATTTGGAGGTTTGAGACAAAAATAGATTCTCCAGATGGTTTCTCAAGGGAGTCGCTACAGATTATTCCCTCAGTGACTCAGTCACGATACAAGAAATTTGCATTTATACAATTAATATGCTATATATAACATGTTTTAAATTTTATGACATTTTGATTAATGAAAATATATGTATAAATATATACAAATGAAATATAAAAGGATAAGATAAATGCATAAATGTTTTCCTGAAGGATTATATATATGCACAATAGGAAAGATTTTTAAATGACATATTCATCAGTTAAATGTTTGGGAAACCGTACATGCCGACCAGATCTAGTGAGAGTAGGTTGTTGTTCTTGTGTTTTTGACAACTGAGTTATCCTTAATGGTGTGGAATTTTGTTGAATTACATTTGAAATGAAGGTTTAAGCTTGTCTATAGAAACCGTTGTCTTTTTTCCATTAAATTAAATTACAAATGTTTTATCAAACCTTTCTATCATCACCAGATGAGGACAGCATCAATTCTTAAGTAAACATGCGAACAAGTTTGTAAGGACTGATGAATATAAAGTGATTGTTTGCCATGATACTGAGGTGAAATGGGACTTAAACATGGTGTGCCTTAACCAAAGTTGAATAAAATGCTCTTACACCTAGAAAATTAAAAGAGATTCTGAATTTACAATGCTAACAGATAATAAAAATAATCTGTGCAGAGATATTTTAAAACAAAGTCCACTTTGAACATTTTTGCGCACGAAGTATGATATTTTGGAAAATCTGGCGTTGTTTTATATCAATAGAAAGGAAAAAATGATATAATAATAAATTTTCAGTTGTAATTCTATTAAACTTTTATTATTTCAACATTTTACTGCTGATAAAATATGAAAATGTAACATAATTTAATTATAATTACATCAATTTAAACATATGAAGCATTAAAAATCTTTTGCATAAAAGGGAGCTAATATGAAATGCTGACAACCTCTTATTCATGTATTATGTGTTGCAATTTAAAAAAAAAATTCCAGGTGACAGCGGATATCCACTAGAGGCCTGGCTAATGGTGCCGATTCTGGACCCACCAGACAACTCACCAGAAGCTAATTACAATAAAAGCCATAAAAAGACAAGGAATCCTGTCGAGCGATGTCTAGGAGTGCTCAAGGCAAGGTTCATAAGGAGAGGTTGCTGCGATATAGCCCACCGGTAGCGGCAGATATCATCTATGCCTGTATAACGCTACATAACATGTGTAGATATCAGAAACTGCCAGACACCTCAATTCCCGAGAGGCCAAACCGCATAAGCCATCTCCCACCTCCTCCAATTACTAATGTCCATGTTGCAGGATCCAGAGTGCGACAGCAGTTGGTTCAAAACTACTTCTAAGTTCTTAGTAAATAAAAAATTTCAAACTTAACCCTGAAGTGGCCCATAAGCTTTTTTATGTAACACGTTGATCGCCATGTATGACTGTTGTTCTTATTTTAAAAAAGTTCTGAAATTTAAGTATAGGATACAGAATATAAAAAAAAAAAACTCAACCAAATGCTGTGAGACGAACGTGTAAGAATATTTTAGAAGCATGAAGTTTTTTTTTCTGTTAAAGAACACTTCATTTACAAATAACAATTTCTATAATTACTTTTAAAAAGTTATCGGAACTAAAAATTGTGGTATGCGGTAATATTACACTATTTCAAACCCCTGTTTTAGAAATTACTGAACCTTAAGTCCTAAAGCTTGTACAAGTTTTCAATACTAAAAGACAATTTGTACTGAGATGATAAAATAACAATAAAAAAGTAAATTCTGCGTTTAGATTTATGCTCAAAATAGCAAGTGCATAACATGTAAAAACGTCACTAATACAAAAAATGTGCTAAATTTCTTTATTCTGTGATTTGTATAGTCTGTCAAGTGCTACACATATGTAGTTTCCTACATTTGTCATTCTATGAGCAGAATTTTCATGCGCATCCGCCAGTCTCTGCATGCTCACAGCGATGCGTTGTATTCAATTCAGCAATTTGATTCGAGAATTTTCTGTTGATTAATCTGAAGCTCTAGCAACAGGGTGTCATTGTTGCACTTTGGCCTTTTAATTACAAATTCACATTCTTGCGAGCTTTTCCTCTTGCTTCCACAAGGGGTCTGTTGCTGCAAAGAAAAGACTTATAAATTATGGCTATATTTTTATGTCTTATATGAGTAGAATTTGAGAATTATTAAGATTTTTTGCCATGCTCTCCAATATCCATGCTACAATTTATGCTATCCAAAAAAAAAAAAAAAAAAAAAAAAAACACTTAGTACGATCAGCAAAATAAAAAAGTTTTAAACGCTTTTTGTCAGATTTAAGGTTCTAATATTACCATAAAAACTGAAAATGGAATATAAACAAATACTTAAGTGAATAATAAAGTATTTTATAACTGTGAAACTATACTATAATTCACTATACTTCAAATCTTTGAAAAATCTTTTTTAACATAAAACTAATGTTGCTGAACATGGTAATTGTAATATGTAGTACATAAATATTTTGAATCTCTCAAAGTGAATTTTTTCTTATAGCTAAAATTTTATAAAAATTTTGTTAAACACAGTTCAAAACATTTTCCATATAACAAAGAGATCCATACAATGAATTGTAATGTTTATCTTTTAATCGTTTGTTTGGTATTTATCAAATTTCACCCGTATAATAAAGAATTAGTTTAATAACAAATCCAAATCAAACGGCCATAAATTGTCTTGCAACAGACATGAACATAAGTGATAAAACTTTTACAATTGAGATTTTTCTGTACTTAGCACCTTTCTTTGATAAACCTATTGGAAAAAAAAAAAAACATTTCTTCAAAAATTAATTTATTATATCCATTTCCTGAAAATTAGTGTATTATACATATCAAACCATTTTTAAAATATGCTATTCAACAAAACAACAAATAGAAATTTACAAAATTTTTACAAGGAGTCACATTTATAAAAAAAATGAGTTCAAATGTGTAATAATAATATAAAAAATTTTTACTCACATTTTCAATAAACGAATCAGGATCAACAATTTCCTGCATCCCATAAATCAAGGAATCTCCTATCAGGGCTGCCGTTCTCGATTCCAAATCAGTTAAGGATTTTCCAGACGCAGGGCTTCCTCCTGTTTTTTTTCTGGCTGTTTTTTATTGAGCTTGCCTTCGCCTTTACATTGGATTTGTAATAATCCATGTCTAAAATAAATAGAACAGAGTCACTTAACTTCAAATCATTATCAATAATAAAGAACAAAATAAAAACCTTACTTGAAAATAAAATTTAAACTGCAAATAACACATTCTCACATTCTATAACACACTCTTCACAAAAACTTGACAGTGACTCAGAGACTGGCAAACCCATTTGTTTCGAGATTTTGTAAGAGGGATGCCCCAGGCAGGCGTCTGTGCCATAATTCTGCACTGTGATTTGCAACATATGTTGAAGCTTTAATAGATTCAAATTGACTCACATATAGTCCTTTCTCATTAAGTCCAGCAAATTCAAACTTTTCACTGCTTTTCTCAATAACAGCTACATTATTCTTGAAAATCACACTATAGCCAGCCTCTTGAATGTTTTTAACAGAAATCAATTGACCATTCAATTCAGGCACATATAATACGTCTGTCAGAATTATTTTTCCAACATGTAAAATTCCAGGTATAGTACCAATACCCTCTACTTTTAATACTTCATTTTTAGTAGCACATGCAACAGTTCCAGAAAAAGGTTTAATTTCTTCAAACCACTCACCTTTATTACACGGATATGTAGATGCTCCAGAGTCTAGAATGAAATTCTCAGCAGGCTCACCAACCATGAATGTTACTGCAGCTGATTCTTTGTAATCTGATTTAGGTTTAAATCTGCAATCCTTCTTGTAATGCCCTGTTCGCCCACAGCCATAGGAAACTAATTTTCTTTTGCAGAGCCTGGCCACATGACCTTTGTTTTTACATATGTGACAAATAATATCACGCTTATCAGCTCTAAAAGCGATGTTATCACTTGAAGCAGAAGCACGAATATTGTCAGGAGTTTTGTCACATTTCAATTGTTCAGCATTCAAAAGTCTGCATAACAAAGTCCAACGTCAGGGTTTCATTTGGCTGATTTTTAATCGTTCTGATTTTTAATTTAACGACATCGTAGTCCGCAGGTAATGACATCAATAAGTAAATAACAACATCCATATCTTTAACTTCTGCACCCGAGAGTCTTAATTCGCTCACGATGGCTAACAGTTCATTAATATGTTGCTGCATACTGCAATCTCGGCGTTTCTTCAAAGTTGCAAGTTTCTTTCGAACTAGGATTTGACTAACAGCACTTATTTTCAAATATTTCTGTTTTAAACTAGTCCATATCTGACAAGCAGATGATTCTGTCGCCATAATTGCTAATATAGTATCATCGATAAGGGTTAGCAGTAGAGCGTAAGCCTTTTCTGCATCTCTGATCTCTGGTTCTTTCGTTACATCAGCTTCAGTTTCTAAATATTTATCAAGCTCCTTCGCTGCAAGAAAATAGCTCCAACACGACGCTTGAATAAAGCCAAGTTCTTACCGCTAAACGGTTCAACACAGTACTTAGTGATATCGTCACGTACTGCCATTTCAAATTTCGCTTCCATGTGATTCAGATCAAAAATAAAATACAAGCAATAAATATGCTTCACTCACTTCTAGCGTGTTCAATATCAGAACCACGCTCTGCTGTTAAGATAAAGAAACAACATCAGAGACCAGTAATTAATGAATTAAGATAGAAATAACTGAATCACGCACATGACAGTGCACTTACACATATATGTTTTCAACCAACCCTAAAGCAAGCGTTGCCATATAAATAGTAATACAAAATAAACCAGGGAGTAAGTGTGATTATTCTCAACACGCAAAAGCTATCATCTTCGTTGCAGAATTTTTTTAAGATTTGATCTGTAGTATCGGTGCCTTTCAGAACTATTTTGTTCCTCCTTTTTTTCCTTGAAGTGAGGAAGCTCTCATCATTGTGATTTTTAGATATACCTGGAGTACCTGTAATAAAAATTAATGCCATTAACTTTGATTTTTTAAAATGTGCATTAGCTCAACTTTGTTAGGTATATTATGATTATATAGAAACTGTTATCTGACTTATATAACTGTGGTGTGGCAAAAAAGGACGGAAGAAAAAGGGGGTGACTAACATTAAGTCAAGTTGAGAATTAAACAAGATTTAGAGATTAATCGAGTAAAGCTCGAAAAAGATAAAGTGGGTACATCGCGATTTATGCAAAAGTTCAGGTAAGTGCAACAGAGGAACATGCTGAAAAATAAAAGGAAGGAGAAAACAACTTACATATGACAATTACTCACCAGAACACCAACATTAAGGGATGCAAATAATATTTATTCTAGAATTGACATGTTTAACAAACTTGGCTTACAAGCCAACAAAAATCTCAGCCGAAGCTGAACTCAAAAAAGGTATAAACAAACACTTGTGAGGGAAAAAGTAACTATTGAACTGTTTCTTCATTATGAAGATAGGCGAGAAAAACCTCGCCAAAAAAATCTTATTTTTACAAATATCGCGTTGGTTGGACGGAGAAGGATCAGAGGGGCAAATCACAGAGCTGTAAATATTGGCCAACTGGCGAAGTTAATTGTTATGCTCCGTGCCAAACATGAAGCAGGGTTCTCAAAAGCAGTAACACACCTGGGACAGAATTTTGTAGGATGTTCTGGAACATTCTTGGCGCCATCGTGAGATCAAATAGAGCGCCTTGCATTTGATGCAAGCCGAAACGTGGGAAAACGGACTTGAGATCTCTCCTTCTCAATCCAACAAAGGGGTTTGCTGACGGGACATACATCTTGCTGTCAGTGAAGCAACTATAGGAGGAATCATCTTTTAAAGGAAGAACATAAATACAGAGAAATATTACTTTCCCAAAGTTACAAAAATATACTTGAGGCTTAAAGATTACATGAAATTATTGCAAGGAATTATTGAATAATGACGAATAAATAACATTAATTACAAGTGTAAAAAGAAGAAATTAAATTAAGTCTGCATATTACCATTAAGCTGTCACATAAATAACATTATGTCAGTTAGTTTATCACAAATTTAACAGTTACAATTTTAACTTACATAATTATTTAAGCTAGTTTATTACATTATTATACTGAATTAACAAATGATTTTAATTAATATGTAGTATACTATACTACAATAACGATAGCTTTTAAATATCTTACATTAAAAAGCCCGTCTAAAAAACGTTTATGGCAGCTATGGAATTTTATTGATATTTATGTTATAAGCACTAAATAATTTATAACATACACAGTTTGCTTATTTTGGAATATTTAAAGATGTACTTGTTTTCTCCAAAATTAGTTTGTGTATTTGTTCAGTAATAATTACATTTATTTCTGTTGGTTAATTGGCCAAGCGATTAAATAAAATAGTGGATAGAAATTATATAAAATAGTAGACGATTCAATCGTGTAAATTGATTACAACTCTAAATCCTACTTTCTATTTGAGTGGCAATGTCCTCATTAATCTCTTCATCAATTCATTCTTCTGACAACTGCTCAAAACTTCTTGACTAGTCAAATTCCTCTTGTGGATGAACATTTAAAATTTCCTCAATCGACAAAACATCCGGAAGCTTTGAAACTTCCTCCACCAATAAAGTGTTTGATGAAAATAGAAAACTTTCTATTATCTATACTTATAATCTTATTATAATAATTCAAAACCAATTTGAATTGTTATAATAATTCAAAAATTGTGTTCCCTTTTTGTTTTCGAATGCAACTAAATTACAAGAAAAACTGAGCATTTTTGCAACAGCAAATTGAACTATTTTTTACAGCTTCACTTATATTCAAGACTAAAAACGACAGTATGAAACTATGTCTGGTTTCATTATCAGTATAAAATAGCCATGAATGGGATAAAATAAAATAAAAAATCTGTTTTTTCCTGAATTCTAAGAGATTAGTTTTAACATTTTGTTAAACAAATAAAAAAAAATTATAAATAAATATATTTTTTCTAAACTAGTGCATAAGTTTTAATTTTCACTTCCCGAAAGTTGCTTACCGATATATTTAATAATACAATTTAATTATTTATTTGAAACAAATTTGAATAAACTTACTTTCTTTTCTAATTGAAAAATAAAAATTTCTAAAACAAAAATATTGACATTTTAGAATTCTAATGATTTTTATAATTTAAAAATAAATTTTACAATTCTGATAATTATTTCAGAATATAGGGATTGCAATGTGTTTTTAATTTTTGAAAAATATGAAAATTAATTGCAACAATTATAATAGAAATTTATTCACTAATAA
This sequence comes from Parasteatoda lunata, assembly GCA_949128135.1. Classification (NCBI taxonomy): domain Eukaryota; kingdom Metazoa; phylum Arthropoda; class Arachnida; order Araneae; family Theridiidae; genus Parasteatoda; species Parasteatoda lunata. Next base: position 26,695,856 of record OX421975.1, read on the forward strand.
AACAACTGGACATTAATATCTTCTGAGCAAACAATGGGCTTTGAAATAAGTAATTAAAAAAATTTTTTTTTGCTTATTAGAAACTTCAGCTGCTTGTGAAATCGGAGAAGTTGGTTGAATTATTTGTCCATAATTACTGTAAGTCATATTAAATAATAGTTCTGATAAATTTTTTATGTATATAAATGCGAAAATTAAAATTCATACGCTTATCTATCTGATGTGGCCGTGTAGAAACGACATAGCCTTCATGTGGATCCACTCTGCCTTCTTTTTTGCAGCACTGCCACTAGGTCCCAGTTTCTTCTCTCTTGCAAAAGAAGACCTCAGTTATTTGCGTTTGGCTTCAACCAGTTAAAATTATTAAAAATAAATTGTCAAGACAAAAATGGCTTAAATTTAGTATTCAAATGACATTTTTAAGAAATCCATATAAACTTTTCATAGAAAAATAATTTATAAGAACTAGTTATAAAACTAATCGAGTGAATTTCATAAACAAGATTATTAAAAAAAAATGGAGAGATGAAATTTATTGTTGCAGAATCCTCATGAGTGAAAGTATATAACAGGAAAGATCCATCTTCAATGAATATACCATTTATTTGACTTTTAAACTATCCATTTGAGAGCTCTAATATAGCTGTGGCACAATTTTTTTTTTTTTTCATTCATCATAAGTCAACTTCCTTACAGAATATATATTTAGTTATTTATAAAGAGTAACTTTTAGTACTATTGTTATGACAGTCAAAAATATCATTATTAAATTGTCTTTAGAAATCAATTAAAAATACTTTCCATTAATAGGTTACATAACATTGATTTAATAAATGAAGTAAACTCAATAATCATTATTAAAATAAACTAAGTACCAGTAAAATTTTACTCACCGTCTATGCTAAGCTTTTCTGCTATTTTAATCCAAGTTTGTTTCTTTTTTTCGGCATCTCTAAAATCCGCACGGCTATAATCATATCACCACGGGCGTTTCGAACGAAGTCAATTAACTGCTCTTCCATTTTTCTTAATAATTAAATAGAAAGATGTTGAAAATAAATTTTAAAAACAAAATCACAGCTTCGATTCATTCATGTGTTCTGTTAAAGAGATCTTAACTCGAGGACTGGGAGCGAAACTAGCAACGAATCTGATTGGCTACTAGGCTTGGCAACGGTAAAAAAAGTTTACTCGTTTCCAACCCTTGAACTGTAAGCAACAATAACACAGAGAAACGGCGTTGTGCGCCTATTAATTTTATAGTTTCCATAAGCATATGAGGTAATACCATCATCTGATAGATAACAATTATCACCAAAAGCACTTAAAGAATTTTTTGCGTTGCTGGATGGTAAATAAATTATGGTCTTTACACTGGATTCTATTCATGGTGTGATAAGAGAGTGTAAATGAAATTAAACAATTTTTATAATCATTAAAAGTTGTGTGGTTTCTGACGATAGATCTTGAAATCCCCTTGGCAGTTTTCTTTTCAAGATATTCCGTCCGAATGGAATACATTTTAGAACGAAGCCCAATAAACTCAAAAATGGGTTTTGAATTGAGCTCGTTCTTAAAACAGCCTATTTTCTTTTTATTATCTATTGAATATAATTCATGATCAGGAGGATACTCTGAAAAATCAAATAACTGCTTATGGACACCTAAATCTTTATAAATGCTTAAGGTTCTAATCTCGTGAGAGAGTCACGTGTCCGTAAAAAGAAGTCTTGCTCTCTCTCTCACCATATAGCTGTTTGATTGTATTATAAAGGAATTTGTACATATGTACCTTACTCAATTCCAAAATAACAAAACCAATATACATAGGGCGATTGAGCTTAACTTGAACTTCCGTCCTCTCAACACCCACGAGATCATGATTAAATATTTTAAAACGTTTAAAGGATGACCCATGGAGACTATTGTTGTTAATTTAGTTGCCAACTCCTCCTTTTCCCTTAGTATGCTTTCCAAAAAGTGGTCTACAGAATTAGATCATCTATAGAGCGTAACATGTTAGTAAGCTTTTCCATCAGGTCCTACGATTACATAAGCCTAACCGCAGGGTGTATGAATGAACATTTTCTCTGTATATGAGGCTAAAGGATTAGGTTGGCAACTATCAATTTTCTCAATGAGATACTCAAAATCTGCATAAATTATATAGGGAATGAGATGTTGAAAATGAATATTATTAAAAGATAAAATTTTATCTTTATCATCTAGCATTATAGTATTTTGAGGGCAATTATGTTTACAATAAGTTAAATGATTTTTAAGGGTCTCTTCTGCTGCAAATCGATGAAAACTTCGATAGCGGAAGCTTTTAGGATCACCCATCAGACGAAAGAAATTTCGAATAAGGCAATAATGATACTACGTTTCATTTGAAATTAAAAGTATGTTGCAGCATCCTCATGCTCGGAAATATACAGTGGAAATATTACCTCGTAATACCCAAAGACGTTAGTTAAAACGAATGTTATTGAGTGTCTCGATTTTTGGAATATGGGTAATGGCAAGTTACAATTGCCCAAGTTAATATTTGATTCGAATGGTAAATAATGGTTAACACGTTGTGGATTTTGAGATTTATGGTTATTTATTCGAAAAGACACCATACGAGACATTTTTTATCCATATTTTGAATATTTAAAACTGCTTTTTTATTTAAAATTTTAGTGGGCAATGGAATGTAATTCCTTGCGCTTAAAGGGCAATATTTAGGACAGAATACTTCCACAAAATCAATAAATTCGAGTATCTAGCCTGAACCATTGTTACAAAATTTTTCATAAGCACCATGATGAATTCTTAGAAAACCAGTGTTTATATTTACCTCCAGATCATTTTCTAATAGCTGGACGTAGCAGTTGCTTCTAAAGCAGGGAGTTGAGTACTCAGGCATCTTCTCTGAGTTTTTTCTGCTACATAAAGTCTTTGCCACCAGGTAGAACATGGTGCTTCCTTTTTCATGGACTACAGCTTTCAGTATATCATTGAGTTTAGGTAGGCTTTAATGCTTTTTCCCCCTATCTTCTAATTTGTAGCTTTAGCAATTCTATCTTTCTCATGTGTATCAGCTAATATACATGATTTTCACTTTTCACGTTTTCGTTTCTTTAAGTTACTTTTATGGGCTCTTGGAAACGGTCGGATTGATTCTGGTGTAGGACAAGTACTGATGGCACTACTGATCGTCAACATTTTTGGCCTGACCATTAGTTTCAGTAAAATGGACAGAAGTACTTTGAATATCCTCTTCTGCTTTTTGGCCTGGTTCGGAAAACCCTGATCTTATGTTACTGATAGTAAAAGCTTGATAATATGCTGTTGCTGAGAGTTCAGGAATATAAACGCTTACATCTAGTGGCTGTAACTTATGTGAACAATGGGGAGGAAATGATAATAATACTATTCCATTTTCTCGACAGAACAAGATTACTTCGAGGCTTGCTTGGCACTCATGATTATCAATAAGTAACGAAACAGGATTTTCTTTCTTGCAATGACAAAATTTGTTAAAAAGTTTCCAGAAAATTATCTGCTGTCATCCATCCTATAGGGTGTACAAAACCTAAAATTCGAAAAGGTTTTCCTTTTAAAAACAGTTTTTTATACCTGGGGAAAACATAAACAGGGGAAATAGCGCTACAAAAAGTTCACCTCTTTCACTGGAAACAGTTTGCCCCACCACTTGCAGCAATCACCTTGCAAAACAGTTGTAATTCCAGTTTCACCCAAATTATATATTTTATCAGGTGCAGAAGATGCTGGTAATTAGTTTTAAATTGTTCAACGTTGGCTTTCCTAAACCCTAAAGATCTGTTTTTACTGGTATTTTCTGGTTTCCTTATGATTGATTATTATTTATTAAGTTAGGTTAAACAAATACATTATGAAAAAGAAAATTTATAAAAAAAATCAAGCTAGTTTTGGAAATAAAAGCTTTGTATTTACAAATGTGTTACCTCTGAATAAAATAATAAATGTATAAAATAAAAGACATATGTAAAAATATATATGTACAAGGGAGGAATTCTGATAATCTGAGGATATCACATTTGTCTCATTACAATATATTTGATTCGTCGCTGCCTAAGAAGAAATATATTTATTAAACTAACAGCATAGATTTTACATAAGTAAATTTTGATTATAAAAGTAATTAAATTTAGATAATTTTTTTATATAGTTTCAATTGCTTTGATGTGTATAGAGTTTATAGAAATTTGACAAAGAATATACAAAATGTAAAGCTATGAAGCAGAAGCGGTTTGCTATTCTACACCATCCCAGAGGACTGCAATATTATGTTTCGTTTGCTATAAACAGCACATGTTTCAGATAATGTCAGTATTACAGTAATTATTAAGAACATTATGAGTAAATTTAATTTTTTTTTTTTTTTTTAAAGTTTAAATGGCTTTTATATATATAAAGTTGATTGAATATAAAACAAAAAATGCAATATTTTGTTTGCTTTATAAAAAAAAAAAAAAAACTTTGCCATTCAACAATAGAACAATAAATACTTCAAGGGGTGTTAAAAACAGATTATGTAACAAAGGTATTATTTTAGCTTCATAATTTATAGTGGAAAAAAATTTTATTAGTGTTCGATAACTAGTCTCAGAATTTTAACTGTTTATTTAATAACTATAACACACATAGATCATTACTACATTATTCAATAAATTAAGTTTAACTACTTTTTAGTATGACACTCAACAATATAATTCTACAGTTGACAGTTTTAAACAATTTAAAATTATTATAAATTAAATTCCTATTTAGATTATTTACCATTGCCCAAGATTGCATATAGCAGATCTTTTATCGAGGCTTGCGTGCTATTCAGCAAAGCAGTCTCTTCTGCCTGTCTTTCGGCTGCTGCAGCCATTCTTTCAATGTCGAGGTTTTGACTTTTCTGTAAAAATGACTCATATTAAAGCTCATATTGTGTGAATCAGAAAAATTAATAAATTCTACTACATAAATTTACATGCCAGCAGCATTACAAAAATTAATAAAGAAAAATTTCCATACAAATATTACTCATTAAAAAAAAAAAAGTTTTACTACATTAATAAAAAACTCAATTATATTGTTGATCATAATATGTTTAATAACAAAAAACTAAGTATTTGCTATTTATAACTTGCATATTGAATACAAATACATAAGTTTTATTTTTTTACCTAAGAATTTTCCCACTGGTGTAGCAGCAACACTGGAAGACTCTCCCAAAGTTTTTGACAAGTCCTTCGAAGGAGTGGAGCAAATATCTTGGTTAATTCACTCTGTGTTACTTCTTGTTTTGAAAAAGAATAAAAAATTAAGGCTCTTTTTTTTCATCAAAAAAAAAAAAAAAAAAAAATGTCAATATATGATATTGAAGTACCTCTAGGGAACATTGCAACTCTATGCCGTCTTCCTCATCCCCTCTGAATGACTTATAACCATTAGAAAGAGAATATTCTCATCTAAAGAAAAGAGCTCTACTAATGCAGGTGGTCCACCACCCGTGCCTTTTGTATGCGGCTAGCTTCTTGTCGCACATCACTCTTTTTGTCACTCAAACACTAAAAAAAAAATCAGAATTGTCAAATACATTGTTAAAATAAATTTGTAATAAACACAAATTACAGTAAGACCTCGATTATCCGAGCTAATTGGGACCGCTAGTACCTCGGATATCGGACCTCCCGTGCGTGCGAATTTAACTACTTTTAAAGTAAAAAACAATAGAACGTTTTTTAAATGATAAAAATAAACATATATGAACTTATGTTTCGCAGCTAAAAAGATTTAAAAAGGAAATCAACTCTAGTAGTAAATTTTAAAAAGTAAAATGGAATTTTTTTTTAACAATACTTAGTTAAATATCGAAAGACACGTTTTCAAAGATAACACAAATCTCAAGAAAATATTGTATTTTTAAAATTTAATATACATTAATTTGTTAAATTTACATTCTTTTAAAAAAGTCTGTTGCAAAAGTCCAGAATTTCTATCATACGCTGCCCTATCGCGCCAAATTTTGAGCAACAGGAGATCCATCGGTGTAGCATCGTTTCTTTGCTCCAAATAGTTTAGGGCAGTTGTCAGTACTTGAACACCTTCACTATGACTTATAGTCGTAGAATCTTTAAAGTTCTCGTCTTCATTTTCAGTGTCATTAATGTCCGATGATGGACTAACTGCTTGTATGATTTCTTCAAATTTGGGATGTTGATTTTCAACGTCCAGCCACTCGCAAATGTCCTCTTCCAAAACTTCTTCACAACCTTCAATTTCATTGATGATCTCAAAAAGTTTTCCGTCTTCTGGGATTCACCACGGGTTAACACATGGTGCTAAATAAATGTGGAAATTTTGAAATATGAATAAGTAAAACAAATAATACAGTGGGAAAAAAAAAGTCTTTTCGAGAATATACACGACGCTGTACAGTTGCTAAAATCAAATTTGAAAAATAATTAATAATACTCTCTTAAAATGAAAGAGTGATTTCCCCTACTCAAAAAGAGTGTATATATATTATACTAATATCGAAATAAAGAAGCTTTTTTATGATAGGGTCATATTACATACGACACCAAAATTCGAAGCTGTTAGGCTCTTCTTTCTCTCAAGTATCCATCTCGCAGAGTTTTGTTGCCCTCGAGTGTCTTTCTCGATTACTTGTATGCTTAGTTCGTCGAGATTTATGTAGGACAAGAAATTTTTTTTATATATGCATAATCTTCATTTAAATCCCGACTTTCTGCATAGACGTCGTATGCCGCATCAGCCGTTGCTTTATAGAATAGGCGCTTTCGGCCTAGTAACTTCAGGCGAGCTTCCGCTTGCTGTCTCTTACGCACTCAGCGTTCTTCCGATCGTTTTGAATGAACTCCTGGGCTTCTATGAAACATTTGTTTATAGAGAGCCCGTAACGGAGTTTTGCTGTTGAGAGAGACAACTGCAGCATTACACCGTGTAATTAATTCTCTTTCCTCCAACAAATTTAGCAATGATACTGTTGAACTGCTCAACATTATTATTGTTTGATTTGAGCAGTAAACTTCTAGAGTTGTCGGCCAGGTGATTCACCACTCCCATTATTTTATCAAGTAGACCACTTAATTTAAGATCTTCAATATAACTTTTTTCTTCTTTCTCTTTGCAAAAGTATGAGGCGCTGTGGTCGTGGCATCCAAAAATATGCATAGGTATGTTTAAAATGTCTTCTTTTAACGCACAGATTCTATTGTTTTCGGGTGCATTTTGTTCGTTTTTTCTGAATCGAACGGCTATGGTAACTGGTAATAATAATTTAATAACCCAAGGAAACGTTGCAACTTTGTGGTTTGAGGCAATGTAGACTTTAAAATTGGTTCAATGCGTTCCGGTTGTGGCAATGATACTGCTCAACATTATAATTGTTTGATTTGAACACTAAACTTCTAGAGTTGTTGGCTAGGTGATTCATCACTCCCATTGTTGCAGCCTCATCGAAAGATGTAGGAGCCCCCTAGCGGCAGAATATGAATAAGACTCCATAAGTTTTAAGAACAGTCTTAATGTTAACGGCCACTTAATACAGCGCTTGGCGTTTTTTTGTTACTCATCTACATTTGTTGTTCATCATTTATCGTTATTTTTATTAAATTACACTAAAATGTCAATTTGCTTGGTTTTCATTCGTACCTAGATATTTATTATTGAATATATTGTTTCTGCCACACCCGGAAAAAAAATCTATGGTTGACGTTACCGCTTCGAATATCATTAAGAACAGCAAAGTAAGTAAAACCCTGTTATTTAATTTGATTGTTTGGAAGCAGTAACGCCATCAGTGTACAAAACCCATTATTTTATCAAGTAGACCACTAGATTTCAGATCTTCAATCTAACTTTTTTCTTCTTTCTTTTTGCAAAAGTATGAGGTAAAAGAATGAACTATGGGCTTCTATGAAACATTTGTTTATAGAGAGCCCGTAACGGAGTTTAACTGTTGTGAGAGACAACTGCAGCATTACACCGTGTTTGATAGGAGCCACGTTGACTATAATTAATCCTCTTTCCTCCAACAAATTTAGCAATGTTACTGCTGAGCTGCTCAACATTATTATTGTTTGATTTGAACAGTAATCTTCTAGAGTTGTCGGCCAGGTGATCCATCACTTCCATTATTTATCAAGTAGACCTCTAGATTTAAGACCTTCAATGTAACTTTTCTCATCGTTCTTTTTGCAAAAGTATGAGGCGCAACGGTCGTGGCATCCAAAAATATGCATATGTACGTTTAAAATATCTTTTAACGCACGGATTCTATAGTTTTCGGGTGTATTTTGCTCTTTTTTCCCAAATCGAACGGCCATGGTAACTGCTGTCCGAAAACTAAATATTCTATCGTCGATCAACTTTCTTAGTGTGTGGTGTACGTATTTACCACACTTAACGATTTCTTTCAGCTTATCAGAAGCATTTCTCAAGAGATGATTTGCGCACTCAATTTTATCGACGGTGACAGTGTCACATAGAAATTGCTGTCACCGTGTCCAATAAATTTTGAATAAATTAATCCATGAATTCGAAATAACTTATTTTAAACACTGCTTTGAAAGTGTATTACTCCATTTTTAACTAAAAGTTATAATTATATAATAATAAAAATAACAAGACACTGGAAGGGGAAAAAAATCCGAAAAAAAGGAAAACATTAATACAAATCCGAAAAATAAAAGTATATATATATATATATCCTAAAATCCAAAATGTTTTAATAAGTTATTATATGATTATTTTTTAATATAATAAACAAAAATAAACCAGGAATTGAACCCCATATCGTCAAGAATGTTTCAAAACATTTGCTCCTAGTCTAGCTTTGCCCCCTAAACCAGTAATCACATACATGCTTATACTACAGTGATAATTTTAAGATAGTGAAGTCTATCGTCAGTAGTTTTGATTCAGAAGATGCTGCATCAATTAGGATAGAGAAAAACGTGTTGGCATCTGATAAAATCGAAGGAAACTTAGCATTTATCAAGTCTAACTTCACTATTGTGTCCAAGACAATTATAAGCTTGGAGAAATTTCAAGTACGCACCAATAACATCAGTAGGCGTTGAAAGAAGCTTCTCCAGGTATAAAAATTTACTTTCAGACAAGAAACGCTCGTTTACATTTCAGATATCAAAAAAACATTTAATAATCCAATGTAATTCTGATAATATTATGAGATGGAACTTGTTATATATATAAAAATTTCTATACAAAATGAAAATGTTTTGGAGTCAATATATTTTTCAAACTTTAATGAACGTAGAACAAGTATTGCATTGCTTTATATTTTTTTAAATGACTCATAATAATTTTAAAGTGTAAAACATTGTTTTAGTTCAATATTTTTACTTTATTTAAGTCATGTTATAAGGCATTTTTAGCGCAATTTTTGCACTTTTTAAGGGGGGACCCCACCCTGAGATGGTAAAATATTAACGTTTTTCTTGAATTGTTTTTAAGTAATAGAGACAATGCAGAGACTCCTTGTTTTCTTTATGTTATTTAGCTACAATTTAAGTCTATGTTAAAAAAATTTCTTTTACAAAATAATAAAAAATAAGTTGGTGGCAGCTCCGTGTGTGGCTGGTTATCAAAAAGTTGCACCTCACTGGCCTCATGGATTTAGAAGTCCTGAAACATAGCAAAACGATTTTGTTTAGATTTTTTGAAACATAAAGACATTATTTAAAAAGTAGCTTAGCGGTTTTTTTAAAATTCGCAAAATTACCAAAATGGCGCCAACTTGAAAAAAAAAGTTAAGTTTTTCATTAAAAAATATTCATTAAAATACTAATAGAAAATCGAAATATAAAAATATCAAAAAAATCCTATGCTACTTTCTAACAAACAAAAACAGAGTTTTGAGAAAAACGCGTTTAAAGTTTTGATATATGGTAGGGGGAAACGTTTAATTTCATATATACGTATAATGGTCGATAAATGAAATGCTTACAATAAGTTTCTATATACAGTCAACAGAATGGATGAGACACAAAAAGAATGTCGCCCTTCCTAATCCGGCCGGACCTGCTTTCTACCTGCTTAGCGACGACTCTCTATTTTCCGGTATAACTTACAAACGCAGTTAGGTACCGAGAAATCGTTTTAGACAGACATTAGGAAGGGTACATGGACACCAGAAGTGAAGCTACAATTCTGTTGCAAAATATACTAACTTTTAGTTTCATAACTTTAGGTTCATTTCTGGTATGAAATCTTAAGGAGGATTGATCGTGTGCAGCTCAGATTACAAGATCCTATAATGAATTTTAGAGAAGCGTTCCATGATCTTGAATCATTAGCGACTGAACTAGCCGAAATTGGAGACAAGCTCTGTGAAGAGGCAATAGAAAAAGCGAAGTCTCTGTGAAAAATGGGATATTGATACAACAATACGTGTAAGAAGACGCCGCAAAATGCCCGGAGAGTTGTAGAAATTTCCGGCGTTGTGAAAAGCGTTCTTGATCGTCTCCAACAAGAAATATGTACACGATTAATTTCAAATTTGGATTTCTACTAGACGTTGAAAATTTATTAAACAAGGATAATGTTGATAACGACCTTGAAAAAAATTGTAAAAATTTGGGTGAATTTTATAATACAGTTTTCAATGGAATAGAGCTCTTAATCGAAATATGTGACTGCAAAATATTACTCCGGAGTAGAAAAGAATTTGAACCTAAAACTCCATTAGAATTTCTTACTTTTATAATCTCGTATGGAGAAGATGTTTTTCCAAACCTGAAAGTGGCACTTCAAATACTCCTGACTATCTCGTATTAATTGCTAGCTGCGAACGTTCATTCAGCAAATTAAAATTAATTTTGACATATCTACGATGGGACGAGATCGTTTAAGTGACCTAGTATTTTTAAGTGTGGAAAGAGAAAAATTTTAAATTATCAACTTTGATAATATTGATACATTTGCTTCATCAAAAGCAAGGAAAATTTATACATAGTAATTAGTTTTATTAACGAATTATAATCATATTATTATTAAATATATGTATCTCCTTAGAGATAATAAATATTTACTTTTTTATTGTTTTAAAACTGCGTGTTTTTAAAATATTTCTTTATAAATATGTAAAATAATGAATAGGTATCTTTTGAACTAATTCTAGATGATCATACACATTTCAAAATCTAGTCTTGTTTTCTCAACTATATTTTTTATCTCAAATTTGAAGCCTTGTTTAAGCTTATGACTTTATTTATTTTACTTTATTTATTTATTAATTTGCGAGTATATTTTACATATAATATTATATGGTTTTCGAATAGGGGGCCCCCAGGGGCACACTCTTGTGTGACGGGTACGGCGCACCCGGGGCCCCGAGCTGGACCTTAGCATACTTCAATTTCTCTCTTGCGAAGGTCCCGTTTTGAGTTCCTGACTTTCACTTTATAATTTCATTGACCTAGTGAGCGAATAATTTATTTACTATCTAATTCTGGATATCATTTACAGAACATTGGTTTCTAGCCTTTTGATTAATTTGTTGCCCTTACGTTGATATATTCATTTTGTTACAATTCCTAGTTTGTTATCGATTCTTATCCTTATCGTGGTTACCAGATTAACCACCCGCGTGTTCGCCGTGCGTGGAGACCCGTGTCCCTGGAAAAGGGGATCCTGGTAGTTGAGGGGCATCCTGGTACCCCAATACACTGCTTTGGCCCGTGCTTCAGGCAAACGGGAGGTGCATATTGGCCTGTGTGCATCAATCGGCCAGTCACGAATGTCATCTGTTGGCTAGGGTCAAGCCCGGGGTCACTTACTGGGCACCTCGTTAAGGGTGGAGGCTGCTTCAGGGGTGACTTTCGGGCGTATAGCTATTGGTTAGCATCGGTGTTGAGTTACAGATTTCATTCTATTTCTCGCATTCCCTGAGTTGGACTCCGTGGTGGGTGGTGCCGCCGATAGTGGAAGTTTGCCTATTTTTTCCTATGGCAGAAAATGAACAGATGGTGTTCAGTTCCGTACACCGAAACAAAAGCGGAACAACCCCGTTACCCAGTTTTAACTTATCTAAATGTCCGAATTATGACCCAACTAAAGCTAGATTCCTAATTTTAAACTCAACAGAAAAAAAGCTATCTACTGTATCCCCATTTCTTGTCCAGAAGTCACTTGAATCATCAATAGGTAATCCAAAGAATGTCAAACAGCTACCCTCAGGCGATTTACTAGTTGAAACTACCTCTGAAAAACAAACTGCTTCACTGTTAAAAACACATAAAATCGGCAACATACCCATAACTGTCACACCTCATAATACATTAAATATTTCTAAAGGCGTAATTTCCGATAAAGCTCTCCAGTCCCTCCCTATCGAAGAAATCTTAGAAGGCCTATCAGATCAAGGTGTTATAGACGCGCGTCATATTACAATCAAGAAAGGTACAGAAATAATAAATACTCAACACTTAATAGTAACATTCAATACTGCTCAATTACCTACTGATGTTAAAGCTGGCTATCGTAACTGTAAAATCCGTCCGTATATCCCAAATCCAATACGCTGCTTTAAATGTCAAAAATTCGGTCATTCAACTAGCAACTGCCGAGGAAATGAAACTTGCTCACGCTGCAGCCAACAGGATCACAGTTTTAAAACATGTAGTCTCCCAGAAAAATGCGTCAACTGCACTGAACCACACTCTGCTAATTCCCGAAATTGCCCAAAATGGAAACAAGAAAAACAAATACTAAACATAAAAGTAACACAGAATCTAACTTATTTTGAAGCCAAAGCTAAACTGTTAGGTTCCCAACCAAAACCTAACGTTTCATATGCTGCAGTAGTAGCAAAAAAATCATCAAAATCTATAGGAATCCAGTATAACTCAACAGAAGTAGATCCACAAAGCACAAAACTAAAAATTCTGTCGCCTAGTAAAACAACAGTTAATTCAAAACCAATATCATCTCAAGTAACTCAACAAAACTCAAACACTTCAAAACCTACAACCACACAATCTAAAACACCTTGCAACACTGAAAATAGTAAATACTTGAAACTAACACCTCAAATGGTAAATGTTCTACACAAAAAATTATCTCAGTCACCAGTCATAAGCAAACAGAAATACATTCCGAAAAGCAGGCAAAATAAATTTAAATTTCGTCCAAAAGTACAACATAATACCCAGCAGCCATCCTCAGATGCTATGAGTACTGAAGAAGAAAACTCAGATGATCCTCTAGAACCGCAAATGCAAATTGATGATGGATTAGAAGCGCCAACCAACCTTCTTCCAAAAAGTTCAAAATTAAAAATTAAAAGATAATGGAAAGAAAAGTTTTAACTTGGAATTGCCGCGGATTTCATACAAGTTCGCCAGATATTAAAAACTTAATCGAGCTGTATAATCCTGCATGTATTGCTCTACAAGAAACATTTTTAAAACCTTTTCACACAGCAAAAATACACAGATATACACACTTGAGAAAAGACTACACATCCCGAAATAGAGCATGTGGAGGAGTGTCCCTTCTGATATCTAACAGCTATCCATTTTCAAATGTAAATCTTCAAACAAATCTTCAAGCCGTCGCAGCTCAACTTACGATAACATCACTCATAACTTTCTGTTCTATTTACCTTCCTCCAAATCAAATAATCCCGCAATCTGATATTGATGATTTAATAAACCAGCTTCCAGAACCTTTTGTCTTATTGGGAGATTTTAACGGACATAATATAATTTGGGGAAGTAAAGATACTAACTCTCGTGGTACACAAATAGAAAAATTAATTGACGACCACCAACTCTGCTTACTCAATAATAATGAATTAACGTACTTCCATTTTCCAACAAGAACATTTCACTCCATAGATTTAATACTTAGTTCTCCAAATATCTACAGTTCACTAAACCTAGAAGTTCACGATGATTTAGGCCAGAGTGATCATTTCCCCTTAATTTTAAATATCTCGGGATCTATACGAAATACCCCAACTATACAACCTAAATATAAATTTATGCATGCTGACTGGAACCTATTTAAAAACTGTGTTAGATTAACTGACGATTTAGTTTATGACAATTCTATTGAAGAAGCAACATTAAATATTTCAAACTCCATTTTAACAGCAGCTGACAAAAGTATACCTCGCACTTCTGGCCATTTCCCAAGGTATCCAAAGCCTTGGTGGAGCCCAGAATGTAGTTCCGCCCACAAAGCACAAAAAAGAGCATGGAGAAAATTTCGTCGGTTTCCTACACTTGATAACCTAATTATACTTAAAAAATCGCGAGCCTTGGCCCGAAAAATTAGAAGAAATAGTCAAAAAAATTCTTGGATCCAATATGTCTCCAATATTAACAGTTATACTACATCCCGAGAAATTTGGAAAAAAATTAAGACTATTAATGGCCACTATCCAAATCAATCAATCCCTCATCTGTTTGTGAATGGAAATAAAATAATAGATGTTAAAGATATAGCTAATGTTCTGGCAAAAAATTTTAGCAATGTTTCAAATCCTAGTAGCTATCCCTCCAAGTTTCAATTGCATAAAAACAAAGTTGAAAAAATACCTCTGAAACCCTCAATATACCCATCTGATGAATATAATTCACCAATAACATTTTCAGAATTAAAATTCGCTTTAAACCATGCTCGACTTACATCTTCAGGTCCTGACAATATCCACAATTCCATGCTAAAAAATCTTACTGATCCTCACTTAATAGTAATTTTAAAATTGTTTAATCGTATATGGTTAGAAAGAGAATTCCCATCTACATGGCGTAAATCTATTGTCATAGCAATCCCGAAACCTGGAAAAGATTTTAAAAACCCAACTAATTATAGACCAATAGCATTGACAAGCTGCCTTTGTAAACTGCTTGAAAAGATCATTAATAACAGACTTGTCCAAATTCTTGAAAGCCGTAAAATATATCATACAAATCAAAGCGGATTTAGAAAGTGTAGATCTACTATTGACAATATTTTAATGCTTGAAACAAAAGTAAGATTAGCCTTTCTGAAAAAACAACACCTTGTAACTGTACTATTTGACCTAGAAAAAGCATATGATAGAACTTGGAGACACGGCATTTTAATGGACCAGATTAAGCATAATATTACAGGAAACATGTTTTATTTTATTAAAAACTTTTTATCTGACAGAACCTTTCAAGTACGCGTTAATTCTATTTTATCAGATGATTTTAACCAGATGGAAGGTGTACCTCAGGGAAGTGTTATTAGTGTGACGTTATTCCTCATTAAGATTAATGAACTTTTATCCATTCTACCAAATACTGTCGATGGGGAGCTGTTTGTGGACGACTTTCGTCTGACCTGCAGAGCTACATGCATGCGCACAATAGAACGACAACTGCAACTTGCAATAAATAAAATTTTACAATGGGCTGAACTAAATGGTTTTACTTTTTCACATTCCAAAACATCATGTATTCATTTTTGCCGAAAACGCGGAGTTCATCCTGAACCTGAGCTTTTCATAAATAACACTCTCATTCCTGTAGTTGAAGAAGCGAAATTTCTTGGTCTAACTTTGGATTCTAAATTGACATTTTCAGCTCACATTCAAAAACTACGAAAGTCCTGTTTTGCAAAATTAAATATTCTGAAAGTACTGACAAATACATCATGGGGGGCAGATACTCAATCAATGCTTAAAATTTATCATGCTTTAATCAGATCTAAACTTGACTATGGGGCCATCGTTTATGGATCTGCTAGAAGGTCCGTCTTAAGATATCTAGATATTATTCATCATCAGGGACTAAGAATCGCCACGGGTGCTTTCCGTACATCACCTATTAATAGCTTATACACATTGCACAACGAACCTTCACTTGATTCAAGGCGAAATAAACTGTCTCTTAACTTTTACTTTCATATTAAATGCCATCCTTCACATCCATTATACTCTCATATTTTAACACCATCATGTTCTACGCATTTTAACAACAGACCTGCCTTAATTCCTACTTTTGGATTGAGGATGAAAAAACTTTTAAGTAGTTTGAATTTAGAAGATTTTAATGTTTTAGAAACTGCCGAACTGATTCCGTTTTGGAACAACACACGGGTCCAAATTGTTGACATTTTCGATGGTAGGTTAACAAAGAATAATACACCTCCAGCTATATTCCAACAGTTATTTTATGCTCAAATACAAAATTTTAACAACTTTAACGTGTTGTATACGGATGGTTCAAAATTTAATCACCATGTTGCTAGTGCAGTTGTGTGTAATACAGAGGTAATATCCGAGAAATTGCCTTCTATCTATTCTGTATTTTCCGCAGAATGTAATGCCATTCTACTAGCTCTCAAATTTATTTCAAAACAGTTGTTCAAAAAATGGGTAATTTTTTCTGATTCAAAGAGTTGTATTGATGCATTAAGTAATTCGGTCAAAAAACCTCACTCTATTATCCCCCATATATTAAATTTATACTTTGAATTGTGCAACAAAGATTATGATATAATATTCTGTTGGATTCCAGGACATGTGGGCATTACGGGAAATGAGGAAGCAGATTACAGAGCCAAATCAACAAACAACCTCTCAAATAAATCTCTCTGTTACTATGACATTCGAAATTTGATAACAGACTCTCTAACACAGCTCAGACAACTAAACTGGGATACTGAACTTAACAATAAATTGCACGAAATTAAATCTGAAATCGAACCATTTAAAATATTGAACTACAATAGAAAATCGCAAGTCATCATCAACAGACTGCGCATTGGACATACCCGTTTAACTCATAAATATTTAATTTTAAATGAAGCACCACCAGAATGCAGTTTTTGCCGAGAGCATCTTACGGTGAAGCACTTTCTGACTCAATGTTTGAAATTTAAATTCAAAAGACGACAGTATTTTCACTGTGACTTCCCGACTTTAGCAATTTTACTTGGAGACACACCTCATCCCTACTTAATATCTTACCTCAAAGACATCGGATTTTATAATTTGATTTAGCTCAAATTTTAATAAATTGACCAGTTTTTACCGAGTTATATTGATTTTAGAAAAAATATTCCTGTTTTAAATTGATTTTAACCAAGTTTTATATATTTTAAGCAACTGATAAAATTTTTATTAAGTTATTTGAACTTTTAAACTAGTTTTAGGCGCGGTATAGCCAAATCATGGCTCTTGCGCCATAAATTTACATCACTCACTCGAATAGGGGGAGGGGCGCTAAAAAGGTATTGTGCCCCGGGCAAGAGTGAAGCTCGCTACTCCACTGGATAATTGCGACCATTTAACCTTCTTTGGATGTAAGTTTAATTGATTATTAAAATAACGGTTAGTCTTTGTTGGAAAAAATTGAAGTAGCTCTTTAGAAATAAATAAATCAAAAAAACCAACTTCATTCTTTAAGTGCATAGCTGAAGGAGCAACACCTGATTGTCCGGTAAAATTTATCTTTTTCGAATGGTCCAAGTTTTGAATTTCACGCCATGTGAAAGTTTGTTGTATTTCATCGTTTTTAATAACATTAATTTCTTCTTCTCCAAAAATTGTTTTTACTGTTACGTCATCCTCCTCATCAGAGCAATCGGAATCCCTATCTGCGTAATTTTCTTTATCAAATTCCTATAAGAGTTTGCATATCTCTTCATTATTCAAACCTCGCTTACGAGGAGCCATCGGAATTGCTAAAATAACTTTGAGTCCTACTAACAGAGAAGAGAAAACAGAAAAGACAGCTAAAGAATATTTGGTTAAATTATTTTCAGACCGATGTTCATGACCAACCTCCAATGCCAAATTTCACGAAACCCTCCTACAATCCTCCCCTCAAACCCTTAACAATAGAGAGGGAACTACTTAAATCACTTATCATACAGAGGTGAAAAGTAAGTTTGAAAGGGGAAAGAACACAAATGTGTGGTACAAATGTTGTACCGAAACCGTCTTAAAATGAAATTATTTTTAGGGTGCAACTGTCGTACTATCCGTCTCTTACCCCCGAATTCACCGTTATCTCTGACCCAGCACGAAACTCCCAGTTCCGAAACCAGGTTTGGAAACTTGAACCGAGAGTTAAAAAGGGATTTCACCATTATTTTTTGACCGTCGGTTACTTGACCGGCAGTTACAGGCATTTTCCTATTGGATAGGAAAAAACACGTGATAACCGCGTTGTTTGCATGATTTCCCTGCCGTTTGTTTTTATCTCGTCACGTTATTTTTTTTGTGAAGATTTTTTCGACGTTAAATTTAATTTATTATAATGTCTCAAAAGCTTTATTTCACAGAGACAGAAAAAGAATTGCTAATGCAACTGGTTGAGCCTAAGCTCATAATAATTGAGAATAAAGAGACTATCAAAGTCGCATCAGCAAAGAAAGCCGAAGCTTTCGTGGATATTGCAGGGCAGTTTAATAAAACTGCTGGAGTGAATCCAAGAACTGCCTTGCAATTCCGACAATGTTATGTAAACATTAAAAAAAAATTGAACAAAAAATCTGCGAAAGCTAGGCAGCAGTTGAGGTTAACTGGGGAGGGTAAAATTCCTGCCCTCAGTTAACCGAAACGGATGAAAGGTATCTAACAATACCACTAATCACCCATCCGCTGAAATCAAGATATGACTGTGATTTTATGGCTTTAGAAAGTAAGTATTCTTTTATAATTTTGAGTTATAACATTTGTGTTCAAAATTAAAAGTCTGTAAATTTTGATTATGAAACATGGCTGGGAGATGTTTCTGTCTTTTTACCTGATTGTGAAATATCAATGTTGTTTATTTTATTGCAATATATCGAATGAGTTAAAAGTGCCATTTGATTTTATAATTTTTAAAAACTTTAGCTATTGAAGGTTTCGGTCAATTTAATTTATTTCCTTGTGAAACAAATCAACACATTTAATTCTATATATCTGTTGTTTATAGTGTTTGTTTTATCTATTGTACTAATATTAATATATACATATATAAGATCATGTGAGAGTCATATTTTTATATATCATTTTAATATTTTTCTGTTAGTGTATGATATTAATAGAATTCTATGTTCAAGAAATCATCGAGGTTTAATGAATATTCTGTTCCTATGACAGTATTTGGTGTTTCAATTTAGTGGTTACCTACTAATTTCACTCGTTGTCAAAAGATAATATTTGAATTTATTATGACAATGAACTACTATTCTATGTTGAATTTTTTGTTGATATCCATAGGGTAGAATTGTGTCGCATGACATTACAGAATTCCTGTAGACAGATTTTTTATTTGGAAGGCAAAACAAGTTTCATTTTTTATCTGCAAAATTTTTGACATATATTTTTTTTCTACCAAACTTTTTTTACTTTCTGCAGAATCATGTTTGAAAAATCCCTTTCTCACATATCAGTGTTTGAAGAAAAGCTTGTGATTATTTTTGTATACTTTCTGTTGAGAATAAAAAAGTTCTGATATGACTGGTTTTAGCTGAAATTTCAAATTAATATCAGAAAGTAATTTCCATATAGCAAAAATTTTAAAAAGTTTAACTAAATAAATATTTTAAAATGAATTTTTATTTTAGAATATGTAATCTTATAGATTTTAGAAACATGATATTTATTATTTAAGAATATATATACTGTTTTGCCCCATACACTAAAGACTTTGTGTAGACAAAAAGCACTTCTCTTTCTTTAAATAAGTAACATACATATATATTTGCTAGTACTAAAAATATCTCTCAAAAAGTATTAGTATTAGAGATAATTGTTGTAGAAAGCTCGAAAAATTCTCCCACAAGGTTTGAGATATTTCCATGTTGTGATTTGTTAAATCAACTACAAGCATCAAGGCACATTATTTAGTTACAGCAAATGCCTTGATAAATTGTAAATCACACAATGTCATAATTGGGAACTTAGAGAAGGAAATATAGTATAGAACCATTGAACTTTTCATTAGAATTTAAACAATGTTTATATTAGTTGAATAATGTTAATGATTAACTATATCAGGCAGGTTGAAAACAAGAATGATAAATATATTATAAGCTTAATGGATGCCATAAAACAAAAGTGTATACTAAACATCTGTGGGGAATTGCATTCAAAATTTGCTTTCATTTCCCCTACATATCCCTTTTTAAAGAATGTAATTATATTACATTTTGTATTGTGTACCTATGAAAAAGGGAAGTTTGATTAAACCTATATACGTACATATCATAGGTAGCAATATTTTTAATCTAGAATTTTCTGATTTTGTTGTTTAACTCTTATAATATTACTGATCAGTATGCTTTTTTTCATTTTTAGATGAACCTGAAAGTATTCTTCCTTGTGATACTTTGGATGAAACAGAAGTAAGAAGTATTTCTATTTTGTTAGCAAATAATTTTGGATTATATAACTTTGCCTCATAATTATTATGCTACATATGTATTGCTGAAATCCAGTGGCGCAGCTAAGGTTTTCAGCATCTAAAAACAATTTCATTAACTACTCAGTTTTTGTACTACCTTGAAATTTTTTTTTTTGTGTTTACTATATTTAATTTAGCATTAGTTTGCTATCTCAAAATTATCTCGTGCAAATGAAAAAAGTTAAATATAAGTCTTTGTATATGTTTACATCTTCATCATCTGAAAAATTATCTTCACTTTTGAACACCATTTTTTTTCCATATAAATTATTTATTAACCAGTGTATGTACAATTATACAAAAAAGAAGTCTTCTGCCCCAGAAATAGCAAAACTCCAAACAAAAATTGGCAAATTTCCACTCTCAGCAGATTGTTATAAATAAAAATGTGATAAAACAAAGCATATTGATGAATTCTGCTGGACCTAAAATATTCTATATAAATATTTGCAATATATACATACCCGAGTTAACTCAGGACTCGAGATAATCCGGGAAGTGGTTAAAAAACAGTCTTTAGTCTCTGCATTTTTATGCATGCTAAAGGAAATAAACCATGTGTTCATAAATATCTTAACAAACCATCAGGAAATAAACTTTGTAACTGCATTAAATTTTCATGTAATGTAACACTACGTCAAATTTACTTTGAATATTACAGGATCAAGAACAGTCAACACCATGTCCTTCCCAGACGGCAACAACTGAGGAAACTCCTGCGAGGGCCACCTTCAAACCAAGCTTCTCAATGTTCCGGAAACAGGCCAAAAAATATGCCCCCTCTGCCGCCCAAAAAGCTGCTTGTTCCATTGAGGAAAAAAA
The DNA here is from genome assembly GCA_949128135.1 of Parasteatoda lunata. Classification (NCBI taxonomy): domain Eukaryota; kingdom Metazoa; phylum Arthropoda; class Arachnida; order Araneae; family Theridiidae; genus Parasteatoda; species Parasteatoda lunata. The sequence goes on from OX421975.1 coordinate 26,717,122, forward strand.
TAAACTGGAGATGGAAATAATGAGAAGGAAAGAGGAGCGGGACATTGAGGAGCACGGTCTAAAGATGAGGCTGCTGTCTGCGCAAGTAGAATTTCAGGAACATTTAAACCGCGTTATTGCTGAAAACCCAAAATGCTTAAACATTTTAATAAATAAATAATTGTATTACTATTTTAGTGTGTTGTGTATCAATGTTATTCAAGCTATGTTTTATAATTGTTAAATAATGAAATTTCCCAAATAATTTTGTCAGATTGACTCAAATCAGGTTTTAAATTTCCCTGATTTTTCCAGTAAAAATCTTAAAATTTCCAGGTCGGCGTGTTTTTTTCTTTCTGCTAAAGTGTAGTATAAGTACAAGAAAAGTGTCAATATTAGTGTAATAGTCAATAGAGTAGTATTTCATTTAAAATGTTGTTTTTTTAATATATCATCTTAAATAGATGTGGAGGAAACAATTTGTTGTGCTTTTAATACATAAAAAAAGATTAAGTGTTAAATAGTTTTTGCACAAAATGTACCAAATAGCAATGACCCAAAACAGCCCTGGATAAGTACCGTTTAATATATTTTTATTAAGTAAAAGTAAGTATTAATCATCAAATTTTTATATTAAATATTTAGTATATCATAACTTATCAAAAAAAAAAAACAATTTGTTTTATAAAAACTGATTATTATAAGTTCAAATTAAATGAATTATATTGTTGCTGTCGGGTGTGAATCGCCCGAAAGCAAAAACTTACTACTAATTTACAAATTGTATAAACTCAGTGAATGTGTTTGTAATTTAAATGTAAACTTGACTGAATTTTGAAGCTGCCATTTGAATAAAAAATTCTATGCAGTTGTTGGTGAAATATGATAAATAATTAATTTGAAATTTTTTACTTCAGTATCAGACGTAAATTTCTCAAATTGTATAGAAATTTAAGATAATGATAATCATTATTGTTACATTTAGTGGAATATGCTGGGTAATTCAAATTAAAAAAAAGGGAGAGTATTGTTAACTCAAAAAAACAATTAAGTACCTCCATAAAAATTAGCACGTAGATCTTTAGTACATTTGTTGCCGCAATATATCCAGGAAAAAAAAACCTGAAAAGTTGTAAACTCTACAAAAAAAGATGAAAAAAAAGACAACATACCTCTTGACAAAAATACAAAAAAACAAACTTGTGGTAGTAATAGTAAAGTTCCTTTTATTGAATCAGGCGGAGCACACAAAATCAGGAGAGGTGGTGATCGGAGGTGGAGAGGGAGAACTAAGGAATTCATCAGAATAAACAAGAAAAGTTTCAATCAGCTCCTCAGGAGAAGTTGCGAACTAATTCGGCCCAAATACCAATTGACGTCATTATTTCCCACTAAATCTGCTTGCACGGGGAAGGAGAGAATTTAACTAGAAACACAGGCTTCGACCAGAGCGTGGAGTATGACGATGATTTTTCTCACACAACCCGACTGTCATCCAGAGGGGAGAACGATGCCTGGAACATACTGGTTCTTCCTAAGTTCAAAACCAATGGCGGTGATCCACTGGCGAAAACAAATCACCAACCAAGATTTGCCATTAAAATAGCAGCAATAAAAGCAAAGCCCCTTTGGGGGGTGGAAGAAAATAAAAATCCCTGTTGAGGGATCATAGTGTTGTCTAATCGGTCAAAATTTTGAAAGCAATGGCGAGTAAAAACGACGCCATAAAAAAAGTGAAAGCCCCGTCTCTCAAAAGAGAGAGAACGGAGAAGAAATATACGCCCTGCAAGGGAGCGGCGTGAAGTATAAGGCGATGAGAGTTTCGAATGTGTCGATCCAAAGAACTGGGCGGCTATTTATATCCTTAGCCAAAAAACAGCAAGAATCATGCTTAAGCAGGGGCTTGAAGTGAACTAAAAATTTTTTTAAAAGAAGTTACAATTTTAAACTAACCGCGACCACAACTGCACTGTTTTGCATGTGGAACATCAAAAGCAGCCGAAGGTCAAGGTTGTGAAGGACGAAGGACAGCAAGGCGTCAGAGAAGAGGGGTTAGGGGTCGGCTTAATTTTAGGTCACAATTTTGTAAAGATCCAAAATGAAGTGACACAATGTCACAATTATAATGACTGAAAATTACTTTAATTAGATTTTTTTTTTTTAAAAAAAAAAAACTCTACTTTTATAAACAGAAGCAAATATCCTAATCCTTTCTTCCACATTTTTGCCTTTCTTAAACTGCAGAGTCCTATAATCTCCAAAGAGGTCAAAGATTTCTCCATTCATTTCCCAACATAAAAGAGTTTGAAATGGCATTTTAGTTTAGCAGGGTAATAATAGAGAATTTTAATGCAAGAAAAGTATTGCTGAGTTGATGATATTTCACCTTTTTTACGATTAATTTACATCTAAATAAAAGTTGATATAACGGATGGAAAAGTAAGAAATTTCCTGATTTTCCAGGTTTTACTTTCTTAGAAAGAGTATGAACCCTGTATTTAAGAACAATGTTGAGCCGAAAATAATTTTTTTTTAATTTTCAAAAGAAAAATCCTTCTGTATTAACTTCGTAATATTCTGCGACAATGTCCTTCCGATTCTGCCATCGGCCTACTGGTCTTAAAATAATTGATACAATTGCGGAAAAAAAATTGTAAACATAATTTTTATAGTTATAGAAAATATTTTCTCCACATACAAAGATATTGTAATATTATTTTAGTGAATTGGAATAATAACTTTAAACAGTAAATGAAACATTAAATAGAAAATTGCAATGTTCCCTAAGTAAAAATTTTGTTTTAAGAATTTCAGGGTTAATTATTAATAACAATAGATATGAACCAGTATTTACAAAGAAGAGAATTTGACAAACTATAAAACATAATTTAATATAATCAAGTTTAAAAAAAAGACAAATTTTAGTTAAAATAAATGGAAATGAGGACATTTCGTTTCGCAAATCCAGCAGGAGAACGTCCAGTAATTATTTCCTGGTTTTCTGGCATCGTAAGTTGATTTAGCAATTCTTCGATCTCTAGGTCCAAAGGTGGCTCTTCATCACCTACAGCAAAATAAATTAAAAAGGTTAAGTAACTAAAATTTTTCTTGCTATCGGCTTTTTGATTCACATTTTCATGGTAAATCTATTGCGACAACTATGAGCAAAAATTTATAATTAGAAATTAGGGACCATTTTATTTAACATTATAACAGTCATTGAACAGCTGGCCAATTCTTTTGTTTACAATATTCAACTCTGCAACCTTGTAGTTTTAAACCCAGTCCATAAGACAAGGGTATACCTGGATCAAATAATTGAAAAAACATATCAAATATGAAAAGAACACTTTATCTATTTGTATAGAGTTATTCAATAAGTTAAATATTTAATTTTAAAGTGCAATATCTTTTTTTGTAGGGGACACAGCATAACTAGCTTAAACTTATCATTATAAGTTACAAAATATTTAAACATGCTGGCTTGCATTCGCATATAATTTTTACCCTTTGAAAATCTTAGTAATTTTAAGCTTTATAATTTTTAATCAATTATTAATAGGTAAATATAAACCTAAATTTAACAGCCAATTTAATTTATATATTAAGAATTATTGTTCAGATACCATCAAATCACAAATTAATATAGTATTGCAACTCGATTAAAAATTACTACAAATGATTTTTTTTCATCCTTTTTTTTACAGTTTCTCAATTTTTGTTAACATAAATTGATCACAAAATCATTAAAATGATTGAAGTTTAGTAAGGTCACAACATGCAACTATTATAGCTGAAACGTTATCAATGTGGCATGAAATGCCCAGGCTGAGGCAAGGGAATCTTCTTTTTAAAATGCCATAGCTGCGCTCGACAGTATTTCGTGTCAGGATATGTGCCTTGTTATATCTGAAACAAAATACCAACCAGCCTAATTATTTTACAGTTTTTATATCTTTTCTACTGAAATTATTTTAATTTGAGTTTGGGGTTATACTAAATGAATATAGTCTAATTTGGTACATTGCCTATACTATCAGATGCCTATCCAGGACAAACTTATGACCCTTTAGCGGTGACCCTTTAGCCTTCACAAATTCAACTTTAAAGTAAAACGGTAGTTTCACAAAATACTTTTTCTTAAAATTTTCTTATTCTATCCCGTAAGAGACAATAAATTAATATTTTTGTGTTGATTTTTTAATATTATTTTTAATTTTCACAAATTATGTCTAAATTTTTCCAAAAAAAGCACCTCTCAGAAAAACCTTAATAGACTCCTGATTATATTAACAGGTTCTTAGAAATCTCATATGCAGAGACTAGGCAGTTTTTTTTTTTTTTTTTTTTTTTTTTTTTTAAGAATCTATTTCTACAGAATTTTTAAAACTCTTTTTAATCGTCAGACTGACGGACAAAAGGCATGTAAAAAAAACTTAACGCCAAAAAATTTAAATTGATGACAGTGAATAAATACTAGCAAATGGATGCTAGAAGCATGGAAAGGGATACAAAATTTAGCAGTTTAACAAAAAATAAACCCCACCCCTTAGTACCAACATAAAATTTTTAAAAAATCTGGCAGAAGATTTAAATCTTAAGGCCAAAAAGTTGGTTGAAAATTTAATATTTAAAGTGGTCCAAACGAAAAAGGTTTAAAATATATTTTGAAACTTGCGGTGATACTGAATAATAATTAATCATACACTGATGGTATTGTATACATAGTAAATATATTAAAAATGATATTTCTTAGCTATGTATTTTTAGACATAAAAGATTTTTATTTTTTTATCAAATTTGATTCTAAATTTTTTTTTTTTTCAAAAATCAGAACAGAATAATTGGTCAAATAGAAAAAAATAATTTCCTGCAATAAATAATGCCAAAATATTTATTACTCCAAAACTATAACAACTTTCTTTATAGTGCTACATTGTTTACAAGGCTGTTTACACTGGCCAGAAATATTCCAAAGACATACCAAGCAAAAAATACATTTTTTGGCTACAGTAGCCTACCAGGATCAGTAAAATATCAATCAAATTATTTCAAACCCTGCCCAATGTATTCGTTACAGAGAGGTTCTAAAGTAAAAATTTATACTTCTCTATACCTTATGAAAATTAGGAAACAGAACCCTATGCATGGTTTAAAGTATTAAAATTAATGTTTTAACAGCTGCATAAAATTAGTGTTTTCCTATCTCTTTTTTAGCTTTTTGTTTGTTGCTGGTTATTTGGTGATTTTGAATAAATGTAATATTTAATATCATACAAGCAGCTATGAACTGCAATGCAACGAACTAAAGGGCTTCACAAACAACTAATTTTTAAAATGAAAAATACCCCCATTAAATAATTAGCATATTAATCCAAAAATGGTAGGTAATAGCTGGCTAATAAGAAATTGCCCCATTACAAAACACATATAACCAATAATTATGAAGTGATTTTATTTGTAAATGTAATAATACCATGTTTTAAAGTATACAAAAATCATTTTAAAATTTACAAATGCAATAACGTACCTCACTTGTGCTGGTGAGTTTGTTCCCAACACAGGTGTCATTAAAAACGGCTGGCAGCCATAGCCATTATCGCCCAAGAGATGGTAGTTTTTATAGATCGGATTCGTCTGTAGATCTAGACAGACAGCACTGTTACTGAAAATTGTGCTGTCATGCGCAGATCCAGGCCACCGAGCCACAACATTTCTGATTGACAAGTCTGCATTGCAGACTGTCTGTACGTTGAGAGAAAAGAAATCCCTCCGACACCGAAACCTTTCAGCATCTTCTCCACCAGGAGAGAGAATTCTCACATGAGAACAATCTATTGCTCCTAGAACTCCAGGAAAGCCAGCTACGTTGAAAAACTTATGAGCAACTTAATGGGGAATAAATGTAAATGAATATCATTTTAGCTTAAACATTTTTGTGAAGTCTGAATTGTTATTGAGAACTTTTTTGTACTATTATTCAGATATATGAAATGGCTGAAATTTTGAATTTGGCTGATGCAAAGAACGCTCATAACAGCTTTTATCTCTTATTATAAATGGTGTGTAAAGAAAAAAATTTAAAACTTATAGTTTCTAAAGACTTAATTTTTCGTAATTTATAAATGGTTGGAAAAATATAAAGACTTCATGTTTTAACCCCTTAACGATTGGTTAATTTTCAAGAAAACGGTTATAAAAGTGTCTATTTTGCCAAATACACGTAGTTGATTAGTGCTAGTATCTAGTTTAAAATAAACTAATTGTTTACAATTACCTTAAAAATATCCTGGTACTGCTATATGGAATGTAAAATGAGAAACAAAATGTTTTCCGGGCAAAAGAAATGAATTAGTTTTACTCTTAATGGCTCTCAATAAGTTTTACTCTCAATATCACGGGAGCGAGAAGGAAGAGGTTAATAAACATTGATATTTTTTAAAAAAATATATTTTCATACGAGAGGTTCTAACAAATGTGTGATTGTTTAAAAATAAAGATATTATTTGAAAACAAATAATTTAATACAATTTTTTGGTTTAATTACTTTTAATTCTTTTTCACTGACTTGACATCCCTTTGTGTACCCTGACCTCCTCTAGGACTTTTCATACCCTCATCTCAGTTGAATATCAATGTTCTAAGAATTTTTTTTTCTTAATATTTTTCGTATTTACTTGTAAAAATATTTTTTTAGAATTTTAACGTTTCTTTTTAGATCTATGTTGTTTTCAGTTGCAAAAAGTTTTCTAACTTAAAAGTTTATAACCCATTTTATAATTAAGGTAGGGGAGAGGGGGGCACATGTGAACAGGGGGCAGATGTGTACATAATATGTTTTACCAATATGATTCGAAATAAAAAGTCTTCAAAAATTTTCTATAGATGGTAGTATTAGTCCTACCTCTCTGCCAAATTTTCAGAACTATGAGCCAATATTGTTCTATTCTGACAACTTTTTTGTATTAGCTGGTGTTCTATATACTTTTATCACTCTCTTCTTCAAGTGAAAACATAGTATAAATCAACTAATGAGCTAAAATTAACTATTGCAGACAATTATATGAACATTCAGGTAAGTTTATGGCAATTATTTTTTTTTTTTTTTTACTCAGTCAAAAATTCTTTATTTTTCAAGTTAGGCTTAAGAAGGATGATGGGGCACTTGTGAACAAAACATCTGGGGCAGATGTGAACAGTTCCCATGGGCCCCTACATAGTATTAAGATTATTATCCTCATGATAATATAAGTTTAAAAAATATGTATGCATTTAAAATTGTTATTATTTAATTTTCCATAATTAGTTAATTAATTGTTAATTTTTTCTTCAATTTTTTTATTAAATGGTTGGTCAACAATTTTGTATTATATAATGATTACGAGAAGTAAAAAGATATAATATTTAAATACTTAAAAAGTTGAGTTTAAAATAATTTTTAAAATATATTATTATTCTTAGTAGAAAACCTATTTTGCAAAAGCAATATATGTAAGAATATTCTTTATTTAATAAAATATCCTTTATGCTGCCTTGTCTTCTAAGTTTTGAATGAAAATGCGAAAAAAAGCGTGAAAGAGTATCAGAGAAGAAAGAAAAAGGCCCATTACAACTCCTGAGGAACATGAAGTTGCGAAAAACCCAATTCACGAAATTAACCCAATAAATTCACCTAATAAGCTACAACCTCTTCAGTATAATGTGTATCTATATCTGTTATATTAAAGATTTTTTTTCTTTTAAATATGATAATTGCTTTGTGTTTTTAATCTTGTTCATATGTGCCCCAGGCATGTTCACATGTGCCCCATCATAGGGGCACATGTGAACAATTGAAGTCATTCTTCTAAAATATCCTAAAGTAAAGAAATATTTTATTGAAAAATCTAAAAAAATTCCATAAGGCAAAGAAAAGACTACTTAAACATATGGAGTTCTTTACTGTGAGAAATTGATGATATTTTCTGAATCATGAAGAAATAAAAAAATTTGTTCACATGTGCCCCCCTCTCCCCTAGAAACTAATGTACTCCCTTATCTTATGACCCTCCACATGCTAATGATGAGTGCATGTGAAGCGCTCCTATTGATAGACAGTTCTGTACTATGCCACCTGTAGCTATTTTTAATTGCCAATAACAAAAGTTAACTGAACATTAAATAATAGCATCCACAGAGGCACAAACTATATTATCTGACAGATTTCTGGTTCCTCATTTATGGCGTAATAATCGTCAAGTCTTTGGATTTCCAGACAACGGCCCTTGATAAAAATTAAAGAGAGGGACCAGCTCAAAAGGTATAGATCGTATCCACGCCTGGGCAAATATCAACATCTTTTTATTAAAAAATTGCAAGTTTAAAATCTAATTAGCACCTTAGCAATTGTAGTTGGCGTGAAAGATCATGAAAAGGAGATATTCCCATATTGTTCATACATTGATGATGTTACAATATAGAACATTGCTGTGTTTTTCAATTAAATAATGATCACTTTAACTCAGAAATATTACTGTATATTGGAATATTTAACATAATTGAATTTTAAGTAAATCAGAATATCTTACATACTTACAGTATAACTTTGAATGTAAGTAATAAACAAAAAATAATTTATAAAATGCATTTCATAGATATTAATTGTTGTTAGATTTCATTGATATTATTGCGTTGTATGTGTAAGCAAGTTAAAAAAATAAGTTTCACTTACCTCTTCACATTCTCTTTTGGTCTTTGGAAAGAAAATGAATTCCTTACACAAAGAAGCAAGGACTCTGCTAACTCTGTGAATCACTCGACATATTGTAGGCTGGCTAACTTGAAAACAATCTCCGAGAAGAAGCTGAAAACTTCCGGTAGCATAATAGCGGAGTGCAATAAGTAATTGCTCTAGGGGCGATAAGGCATTATTTAATGTGGATGACTGTTCTAATTCTTTGCCTATAATTGACAATAAAGAGGAAACACTTTCCTTATCCAGGCGAAATCTTTTTTTGGAACTCGCCTCGTCCAACTCATCAAATGGGCAGTTTCGAATATTATCAACATTTCTCTGCTTTCGATCCTCAAGCTTTTCTAAGAATTCTAATTCTTCAATTAAAGAATAATCTTCCATTATAGAAAAAAATGCTTAAAATATAAAAACAAAATAAAACAGAAATACTAACGCCGGCGAGGAAAACGAAGTAAACAAACACTCGTTAACTGCGCATGCGCTGACCGGGAATATCTTCAGGTTACGGTTACTTAACTCTGGGTTAGAGTAACTCGCAGTTACGTACACGGTGAAATGAGATTTTTAACTCTAACCTAGAGTTGCCGTCGAAAAACCTGTTTTGAACTCTGACCGAGGGTCAGGGTCAATGGTGAATACGGGCGTTAAAGGTTAAAAATGCGGAAGTTAAATATCTTTGGCAAACAAGTTCTTGCTCATTACACCAGAACCTTACATTTATGTCCAACTGAGTCTTTTGGGAAACTTTATTTAGAGATTCATCGAGTCCAACAGTGAAAAACTCGCACTTGGAAATATTTGTTATCAGTTCTGTTTTGATATATGGAGCAATAGAATATGCTATTTTACTTTTTTTTCAGTTTAATGCTTTTGAAAATCTCGATATCTGGAAATAAAGGCTGAAATAATTCTACATCCTTCTCTGACATCCTAAAACAGATTTATGAGTAACTATGGTATGAAGACACCATAAAATTTCTGACTTTGTCTCTTAAAAGGAATGATTCTTGTAGAAGGGGTAGACACTATTAGATCATTTAGGGATTCAACAGAACTGCTTCCACTTTCAATAGTTTTATTAGAAGACTCTATGCTTGGTGCTTCCCCATCGTCAGAAGTGAAACATTTTAATGGTAATGTTCTCCACAATGCTTTCATTCTTTTTACATGCTGTGCGCTTTTGGAATGGCTTCTAAGAGCGCGGCGGCCCATATTTTTTAGTGAAAATGTTGAATGGCACATAACACATTTTGCTCTATGAATGTCTGATTCAACCTCTTAAACCCAGTCTTTGAATTCTGGATTATGAAGTCAATCCACTTGAAAGCGGACAGCCATACAATTGTTTTATCTGCAAATAGAATAAACATTCAATATAATGCTCATATATTGTGTGCATTGTATAATTTTAAATAAATAGCAAGAAGAATTTTTTTTTTTTAAAAATCGGTTGTTTGGAGAATCATTTTCTTTTCCTATGCTGCTTACAATAAAATGGAATACTCATTGCTTAATGTGATATTTGTATATCCCTTGTTTAATACCACTCTAATATTTTTTTAAGTATTGCTGATTTAAATCAATGTTTTTTTAATGTTATAATGAAGCAACATTCATGCAAATAAAATAATATGCATGTATATTCTTTATATTTCTCTGGGGAAAACCATCATTATCATTGATATTAAACTTACTGAAGAATCTTTGCGCTGGTTCGAATTAATAATATGATTAAAACTCATTTCTTAAAGTTCACACACAACTCTTGGACTGTAGCTTCACTTTATTTTTTGCATTATCACAAGAATTCTAACTGACATATCTCGAGATCCGAGAGATAGACAACAACTTCACACAACAAAGAAAAAAGCACACACTTAAAAATAAAAGAATTGGCGAGAGACCCGTGTGGCGCGGGGCCTCACAATTGGCGAGATATTCACAACACCGCCCCACGACTACATTTTCCCCGCCATGAAATCCCTCACAAAAGGGTTCCATGAAAAATTAACACTGAAAGAAAACATTTGTTTAATGATCATAAACTAACATGAAAAATAATCACTTATACAATAATCTCGGCACTTACAAAAATTTACATTGTTTGGCTAAATATTAACATGCATCTATTTACAAGTTAATCTCTTAATTAGGTTTAGGCAGAATGCACACTCTAGAAATAGCTCTTTTATAAATGCCAGATTGGGTTTTCACCCTTACTACCCTAACCAGATTATCGTCACCTTTATACAATTCAATAATACGACCTAATGGCCATTTATAAGTGGGCGTGTTGTCTTCAATGAGATCAACAAGGTCCTCGACCGTAACATTATCTTTTTGGAAATACCATTTATTTCTTTGTTGTAGCCCACTTAAGTAACTACGGCTCCACTTTTTCCACAACAATTGAACTACCAATGTAAGTCTTTGCCATTTTTTCAGGCAATTTTCATTTAGATGAATTAAACTTGGTTTAACAATAGTACTCATAGACCTGCCGATAATAAAGTGTGCTGGAGTTAAGACATTGAAGTCATCTGCATCATTGGACAAGGGACAAAGAGGTCTAGAGTTTAAAACACCCTCAATTTGTACACTGACATTTAAAAATTCATCATATGTTAAATTTAAACCACCTACAACTCTTTTGAAATGATATTTGAAAGACTTGACTGCCGCTTCCCACAAACCCCCAAAAGAGGGTGCTCGCGGAGGGATAAATTTCCATTCAATTCCCTCGGAAGACAAGTAACCAGAAAATTGGCTATCTTGTCTAAACACCATGTTCATTAACCTTTTAATCTCAGTATCTGCACCGACAAAAATTTTTGCATTGTTGGAGTAAATTTTTGTGGACTTGCCGTTCTGGAAAAAAATCGTTTTAAAGTAGCTATAAGGGCTGCGGACATCAAGTCTGTTACGATTTCAATATGAACACATTTGGTTGAAAAACACACAAAAATACAAACATAGAGTTTTTGCAGAGTGCCTTTTCTTTGATTTGGGTACTTAATCACAAATGAGCCGCAAAAATCTACCCTAGAGCATTTAAAAGGGTAGTCCTGCACGACTTTATCCCGTGGCAGGTTGCCCCACAATTGGTTTGGCTCTAAAACAAACAAGGCACTCATGTAATATTTTTCTGCATAAGGAACGACCACTTAATGGCCAAAATTTTTGTCTAATCTCATGTAACAATGCTTGTGGACCGGCATGCAAGTACTTTTTATCAATAATTAATTTTGTCACTTTATGATTAGAAGGCAGCAGGATAGGAAATTTTGAATTAATATCTAAATCACTATTTGAAAGCCTACCTCCAACTTGTAGAACACCGTTTTCATCTAAGAAAAGATGGAAAGTTTTTATCTTGCTGTCCTTTGATACCATACCTGTCCCTTGATGGTCCTTGATTTCTTTCTGAAAATCAACACCTTGAATAAATTTTATGAGGTATGTTTCAGATCTTTGAAGCTCCTCGAGTCAAGTGGGCCACTCTTTTTCTGGGAGGTTCCGCAATTTCGAGTGAATCTGCAAACAAAACTTAATACACGTATTAACTTAATATATTTGCAACAAAACTTTAGTAAATCATCAATAAAAAAGTTAAATGTTATGTTACCCCTCCTGGCGTCAAGCCAACACCCTCTGTAACTAAAAAAAGGCCTGAGCGCGTGAAGAATGAGTCATCAATAGTAGTCCGTCGCTTTTCCTCTCTGCATCAGCGGCTGAGAATATGTACGCTTAACTTAAGAATTTCTCGTTGAGCAAAGATATTACCATTATGTGATTTTCGCGAGAAAAAGTTATTTTCAAGCTTATAATATTTTTTTAATAAACATTTCCATAAATGGTTAAAGACAACATCTTTCAATTTAATAATATTAAAAAAAGATCGTAATTAATATTTTTTGTAAAAATTATTTTTTCCTTTAACTGAAACTTTGTATGGAAATATTTTATGCAATTTCCAATTTATTTTTCTAATGAATCACAAATAGTTATTTTTAACAAATTTTAAGAAACGCGATGTGATTTTTTAAAACTTTTTTTTTTGACAAATTTAATATATAATCACTCAATAAATAGTAATTTATTTACTTTGTAAATTTTATTAATATTCTCTCAATTTTATTAGCAAATCGAAAATACGGCAAATAAATTAATACAATGAAAATCAAATAATTTACTTAATATTCTTAAATTCTAATTTATCTATTTCATACATAATTTAAATTTGTCGTTTTTTGTCATAGAATGGAAGCTTTATTCCACAATGCAGTTAACTGTTCTATTAGTGAACATAATTTACTGATAGATAACTATATAACCAAATTAATTTCGTATTGATTTTAAATAGGGTGAAACACTTAAAAAAAGTTATTACAAATTTAAATTTTATTTTTTGTACATAACCTATTTAATTAAAAGTAAAGATAAAATGTTTAACTTCCAAAAATCAAATTTGAATTATCATACATTTTAAAATTTTAATTTTTTTGTACATTCACAACTGTAGTTCACAACTGTTAAACAGAATTATCGACTCATAGAGAAGATAGAGTATTTTTGCTATTTTATTAGACAAAAAATATCAAAATATAAAGCTATATAAAAGAGTCAAATTATTTACAGAACATTAATGAAATTTAAATACATCATGAACTAGTCACACAAGTTTTTATTCACAAAATGGAATGAAAAATTTACTTCTAAATATAGTCATGAATATAACCTACAAATATTAATAACCAATTCAATAAAATTAAATACATAATGATTTCAAATAAGCTGCTATTTTCTTAAGGACTTTAATACATAAAATATAAAAACCTATTCTTTATCCTGGTTGAAAAAAATTTTCATTAAATAAAATATATAATTTTGAATTTTTTATGCAATGTTAAAAAAGTCCTTCAAAACAATTATACAAAAATTATAGCATGATAATAGTAAATAAAATAGATTTGAAAATATATTATACAAAAACAATCTACAAGTGAAAAGAAAATTATAAATTTCATAAGCTTGTATTACACAACAAATTAAAAAAAAAATTTTTTTTAATTAAAATCAAATACTATATTAGAATATTATTTAATTCTTTTAGATCATGAATTTTTAAATGTAGTATTAATGACATTTTTAGTCCCTAATTTGAAAAAAAAGCATTTCTAAATAATATGAATAAAAATTCGATGAACAAAAGTTTGAAATTGATAGCATATTTTGATAAAATGATTAAAAATATGCAACATTCCAAAATTAAAGAAAGGGGATGCAATATCAGGGGTGATTGTGACATGAAGTAAAAAACCCTGAAAACTTTATATGCAAAAACTCAATCAATTTAAACATAATAAGTGAAATACATACAGTTTTAAAGACATAATTGGAACTGCATGTTAAGATTAATTAATAAAATTTATTAAATAATAGTTAGAAATTAAGATTTTGTTCTCAATGTACAGGGTTTACAGGGTTCTCAATGTACAGGGTTACAATGTCTACTTTAAAAAAAAAATTCAAGTACTTTTCAAGACTAATCATAAAATTTTCAAGGACTTAAATTCAAGTAAAAGATAGACTAAAATTTAACATTTTAAACTAAAATGATATGAAAAAAATAATTAGTACTGAAAAATAAAACTTCCATTCCTCTCTCTTTACTTCGAAAAGTAACCCTAGTATAAAAAAAAGCAAAGGTGCTCTGAATTTTACATAGGGCCTAGATATAAAGAAGTTAGATATACAACCTCTGAATAAGCAGATTCGAACAAGTCATGAAGAAAAAGAAGCATTTTAAATGATCTGTACAATAAAAAACAAACAAACTACAGTAAAGAAAAATAGAAAACACACTATTTAAAATTATTAAAGAAAGATGAAAGTTTTGTTTGTTTAGTCTTAGACAAATGTTCTTTCTGAGAGTCAAGAGCAAATTTTCTTTTTCTGTCTTCTTTTCGAGAATCACAGTGCTTTTTACTTTGAACTGGAGAAGATTTAGCAGAGCAGGAAGGTGGAGAATCCACATGGCTCTCAGATACATGAATAGTAGCATTAGGGACAGTTTTTGCAAGAGACTGCTGGTAATTCGACCAACTGTAGATCAAATTATGAGCAAATTCACGGTTTAGTGGTTCATGAGCAGGATCTTTAGAGCCAAAAACCTCACAAGTACTGGCATTAAGAGAGGAAAGATAATATTTTGTTGTTTGAATAGAATCTATGGATTCAATATTAAGAGAAGTTCTATTTTCAGACATGATGTCACCCATCAAATTAAAGGTACTCTCAACTGATGGTCCGTGAAAACATGTTAAAAGAGCTTTAATCATCTTTGAAAGAATAGGATATTTTTTTACATTGCCTTCTTTAAGTTCAATCACTTTTGACCAATACTCCATCATAGACTCGCTTTCAAAAAAAGCCAAAGAATCATCAGTCTGATACTGCCTTAGTTCTAAGTCCAGCTTAAGTAGTTCTTGCTTTGAAATAACATTTGGCAAAAATTCTGCCAGCTTCATCAGTGCCAGAAAAGTTGTAGTTTCTCCTCTCAGAACAGGATTGAGAGCAGATAATTTAATTAACAAATGATTGCTCAAAGGTAACTTCTTCTGCATATAAGATGCGCAGTTAGAGTAACTTTTTTTCAACACCTTTAAGAAGTCCTGAATAGTAGAATCTGTTTTCTTACTGGTATCTGCAGAATTCATTCCAGAGAAAATGAGTCTGTCAGGCAAATAATTTTTAGAATCTGTGGGGTCGATTTTTAAGACATCCTGATAACATTTAATGTTGCACAAAAGCTCATGCTTCAAAAAAAAGGCAAAGAACTGCTTAGTCAGATTAAACATTTGAACATGTAGTTCATGTAATAGGCATTCATTTGATTGAAATAATTTAACATATTTATTAAAATGGGGCAAAACAGCTTGATAAATACCAATTTGTAATAATGTCTTTCTCTGCTCAACAAAAAGTCTTTGAATGATTCTTAATTTGTTAATAGGGAGCCCGTAACGGAGTTTTGCTGTTGTGAGAGACAACTGCAGCGTTACACCGTGTTTGATAGGATCCACGTTGACTATAATTAATCCTGCTGAGCTGCTCAACATTATTATTGTTTGATTTGAACAGTAAACTTCTAGAGTTGTCGGCCAGGTGATTCATCACTTCCATTATTTGTCAAGTAGACCACTAGATTTAAGACCTTCAATGTAACTTTTCTCTTCGTTCTTTTTGCAAAAGTATGAGGCGCAACGGTCGTGGCATCCAAAAATATGCATATGTACGTTTAAAATGTCTTTTAACGCACGGATTCTATAGTTTTCGGGTGTATTTTGTTCTTTTTTCCCGAATCGAACGGCCATGGTAACTGCTGTCCGAAAACTAAATATTCTATCGTCGAGCAACTTTCTTAGTGTGTGGTGCACGTATTTACCACACTTAACGATTTCTTTCAGCTTATCAGAAGCATTTCTCAAGAGATGATTTGCGCGTTCAAGTTTTTCGACGGTGACAGGTGTCATATAGAAATTGCTGTCACCGTGTCCAATAAATTTTGAATAAATTAATCCGTGAATTCGAAATAACTTATTTTAAACACTGCTTTGAAAGTGTATTACTCCATTTTTAATTAAAAGTTATAATTATATAATAATAAAAATAACAAGAAACTGGAAGGGGGGAAAAATCCGAAAAAAAGGAAAAAATGAATACAAATCCGAAAAATAAAAGTACAGTCAAACCCCGTTAACACGAAATCGTCGGGACCACCGAAATTTTTCGTGTTAACCGTTTAGGTAGTGGCGGCATCTAGTCAACAATTATTGAACTACTAAACAATTACTTATACATACAGTTCTTAAAAGTTACTAATGAAGACATATTGCAAATTTAAGTGAATTTAACATAAAATTAAAAATACTAAAAACAATGAACATTTAAAAATAACTTGAAATTTGGAGAAGAAATAATGAAGTGAATTGAACGCCAAATTACGAATTTATTTATCCGTTACGGAATCAAGGTTGAAAAAAGTCAGTTATTGACTTCTGTTTTAATTTCTTAAGATAACACTTATTAATAAAGTCATTTATATGTTCTAAGTTATCTAATGCATCCATAGCATTTTCTTGTTGCATGAGGAAACGATTAATTACTTTCATTGCACATGTCGCCTCATTTAAAGTAACTGGATTTTCTTGTTCAATATCGGACTCTTCATCAGTTGTATCCATGTCGACATCATCATTTTTCGCCGATAGTTCAGCGATTATGTCTTGATCGGTGGTTATATCCGATGTTAGCAAATCTTCGTCTATAGTGGTGTAGTCTTTGAACAAAGGGGCTGATAGAATCCCGCGTTTTTCCGCTTCTTCGATCAAATTAGTCAACGTTTCTGGTTCTACTTCACTTATTTCTTGAAGATTCATTTCTTTTCCATCTGTGAACCCACCGCACTTGAAACTGTTTATAATTGTTTCAGAAGAAACATTGTTCCAAGCACATTTTAAGTATCTCATTGCGTCTAATAGATTTACAGAAAATGTAATTTTATTATCAAAGCAATGGATCATCTTGCGTACCATTTCTTTTCTGTATTGCACCTTCAAGCTATGAATGATACCTTGATCGCACGGCTGAAGTTTTGCTGTGGTGTTAGGAGGTAAAAAAACACATTTAATCGCTTTTAGTCCGTGAATATCATTATGAGCACTACAATTGTCAAGCATCAAACAAATATTTCTTTTTTCCCGAAATAGTTTCCTGTCCAAGTCTGTTAACCATTTCTTAAAAAGCATTTTATTCATCCAGGCTTTCTTATTTGAAGCATATACAACGGGTAAAGTTTTTAAGTTCTTAAAACAACGTGGGTTCGCTGATTTACCTACGACAAACAAGGGCAATTTTTCGGTCCCATCCATATTACAAGCGACCAAAACAGTAATTCTCTCTTTAGAGCATTTTCCGCCGGAGCATTTTTCTCCTTTAATGCTCAATGTACGGGAGGGCAATGCTTTGAAAAAGAGTCCCGTTTCATCAGCATTGAAAATGTCACGTGGCGCGTAATTTTTCCTAAGAGCAGGCCACTTTTCAGACAAAAATGATTCCACAGTCTCCTTATCTACAGTTGCTTCTTCGCCACAGATTTTATGACACACAATTCCATGACGCTTTTTGAATCGTGTTAACCAACCGTTTGAAGATGCGAAATTTGTCACGCCGAGAGCATCCGCAAAAACTTTTGCTTTTTCTTGCAATACATGACCCGTTAAAGGCAGATTCTGACTCCTTGCTTCACGCACCCATCGCAAAAGCGCTACTTCGATCTCCTCATTTCCCCCTGTTCTCATTCGCTTTCTAGCTGGCTCAAATTGATTGATAGCATATGCGACTTCAATTTTTTCACGATTTTTTATAATCGTAGATAGCGTGCTGTTGGGAATTCCATATTTCGTCGCGATCTCTGTTTTCTTTAATATTCCATCACAAACTTCATTCAAAATTTTTTGTTTAGTCTCTAAGGACAAGGATTGCTGTTTTCGACTCATTTTTACGAAATTTCAAGGGCAACTGACAGTCGGACTCTACCACGATCATGTGTGCTTATGCACTACTTTCCACCCCCTTCCACGCACGTGCGAAGAACATTCCGAAACAGAATAGCAGCAACCAATCAAAAGAGATAATTATGGAAGGATGGGACCTCGATTCGAGGGTAGGAGTAGAAATTTCAAAACACTAATTCCAAACTCTTGTAAAAGAAGAAATTTTGACTTGGAGTGAAAAAAATTCTTTTCGTCTTAAGCGGTATTTTGAGATTTGGGTTTCGCGTTAAAAGAATTAATTAACACTATTCTTCAGACTCGATCGACGGGACCTAACAATTATTTCGCGTTAAGCGAAATTTCGTGATAAGCGATTTCGCGTTAACGGGGTTTGACTGTATATATATATATCCTAAAATCCAAAATGTTTTAATAAGTTATTATTATATGATTATTTTTTAATATAATGAAACACAAAAAATTAACCACGAATTGATTTTTAAAAAGCTTAATTATATTAATAAATGATTTAATTTAATTAATTAGTTAAACTGGTATAAACAGGGGATCAATTACTTATCATTGTAAAAATTGTATGAACCCAAAATTCAAAAAAAAAAATAAATAAATAAATAAATAAATAATAATAAAAAACATTCCAAAGAAAGTCTTCCATCCCAACTCATTCTAAAGAAAGCGAATGAACTATTTTGAACCACAATAGAAGACCCCAAGGCTATTTAACCCCTAAACTATTCAAAAAAAGTAAAGAGACTATCTCCTAAAGAATATACAATAAAACCTCGTTAAGTCGTCACTCAAGGGACCGAACATTTTCGACGACTAAAGCGGAGTTAGAAATTTCTTTAAAAAATATGAACTGCAGTAATCCTACTGCAGTTTTAATGAACTGCAGTAGGATTCGTTGAGAAAAATTAGATTTTTAGAATGTAATACACATGCAAATAAATGTGTAGAAAAGGAATACAAATATTTTTGTATAGTTACCAATTTTTCTTTAATTTCTGAGCATTAAAACAGCTTAACGTAGTGGATTGATGCAGGAATTGTTGATTGCTATTAACCTTTTTTTCCAATATCATCAGCGCCTTGAATTCTTCCTCTGTTGTGCCTTCAATTCATGTTAAATATTGTCTAACTTTCTCTAAGGCTCCTAATGTTTCAGTCTTGCTGGGCGGAATTCCACCCGAATCCTCATCATAACTATCCTCGCTGGAACTGGGTTGTTTTTCATCTAAAAATTCTGAAGTTAAATCTTTTACAGTCGCTTATGAACAAATAGCGATGTCATTGTCAATATCGACAAATGCATTTACGTCATTGACACTGCAACCTTTTTCATTAACAACTTGCAGCAAATTTTCTAAGGGCTCGGGGTCGACTTCTTCACTGAGGATATCTTCGGATTCTGCATTGGCTACAAATCCCGCGTGTCTGAAGCAATTAAAAACAGTTTGCGAAGAAACTGAGCTCCAACTTCTATGCACATAATTGATAGCGTCTAAAACGGAAACTTCAAACTTTTCATTTTTATCCAATGCTTTTATCAGGTCCTTTACTAGCATTTTTTTGTACTTTCTTTTGAAGTCCCGAATTATCCCTTGATCTAATGGCTGAAGAAGTGCAGTAACATTTGGAGGAAGGAAAACGTTTTCAATAGCTTTTAAGCTTTCGGGCTGACTATGGGCTGTGCAATTAACGACAATAATGGCAACTTTTCTCTTTTGGCGCGAAAACTGGGAGTCCAATTTACGGATATGCCGTTCCCAAATCGTTGTTGTCATCCATGCATTTGAATTTGCTTCATATTCAACTGGCAGAGATTTAACGTTTTTAAAACAGCATGCTCTTGCCTATCACTAGTGGTTTAAGGTTTTCATTTCCATTCATATTCGCTACCAGCAAAAGTGTTAGACGTTGCCATGCTGGCTTTTCCAGTGGTGCATTTTTCACCCTTAAATGATAGAGTTTTATCCGGCAAAAGACGATAAAATAAGCCCTTTTCATCTAGATTAAAATAATTCGAGGCATCAAACCTCGATAAAATGTCCTTGAGAACACTATTCCTCCTATTTTCTATAGCATCACCATCAACAGCTGCGGCTTCCCCACCAATCGTTTTAAAGGAAAGACAATTTCTGTCTTTGAAACGCTCCAGCCAACCAATCCTGCAATGGAAATCTTCTATGTTCAACTCCTTAGCAATTTCCATCGCTTTTTCTCTTTAAGAATGACAGAAGAAATAGGCACATTTGGCGATCTTGCATGATTTAACCATCGAACTAAAATCTCCTCGATCTCGTCAAACTTTGATTTCCTCATTCTCTTTCTATTGTCTTTGCAGTCTGCTTCGTCAATGGTTTGCTTTGATGATAGAATATCACTTAAAGTAGTTCTCGGAATAGTGTGTTCTTTGGCAAAAGCTGTTTTCGAAACATTTGACTTTTCAAAAAGTGCAATTCAAGTCCTTTTTTTCTTTAAGAGATAACGAGGTAAGTTTCCCGGCATTTTGAAACGTAATCAAATCACAATTTTGTAAGGAAAAAAAAATGGCCCTTATAGCGAGGCTTACTCGCTATGAAATGAAGTCCCACTGAAGTACGTACAATAAAGAAAAACGTCTACACTCGACTGAGTCGGGGCAACAAGTGAGAAATTTGAACGATTGGCTTGCAAAATTCCCAGAATCCAAATCCCCTAAAAGAAAAGGAATGCTCACAGCTGTAGAGCGAACTTTATGGGTGGTCAGAAAGCGGCGATCTGAAAAGATAACAGAATGGTATACAAAAGTGCGAGAAAAGATAGGTTTGCCATTTTTTGGGGTGACGAGTTATCCGGAGTAGAATTAAATTCGATGACGGGTAAAAGAGGGTTATTTTACATTGTCTATGAGGCTTAGTCGGGACCATAGGAAAACGACGACTCAATGAGGTTTTACTGTATATATATATAACTTGAAATAAAATAATAAGTAAAACAGATAATAGTAATATTAAATAAAGCTGCAAGAATTTTCGAGGAATATAAATTTAAAAACTATTTTGTTATGAATTCATTGTATAATAATTTTTATGAATTGTTATTAATGTGATGTTTCATCCAGCAATCTTGGTCAGTCAATACAAAGGGCAACATTGCACGTTCGACAAATAAGTGTTGAACGTCTTTGAATACTTTTCTTATAGCATACTGTATAACGTCTTCGTTTCTTTTTATCTTTCGGTGTATGCATCTGCTCCATTTTTAAACTTTTGTTGCTGGGTGAAAAAGATGATTGCACAATAGTATTTCTGCGAGGTGTGGAGCATTGGGTTTTATCTAAGAGTGATCGAATGACATTCATTCTATATTGTTGATTGGTTTTTCCGACGATAAGTTTTCTAAATAATATGTATGAGTTTAAAACACTTAAATCTAGTAGGTGAGAAAAAAAATGTTTTTGTCCATTTAATAGTTTTACAGCCGAAAGAATATGAATTAGCCATTCGATCCCTCAAATCGACAAAACCCATATGCTCCGTATAATCCGCGACAATTTTTGGCTTTTTAGTACGATCATGCTCAAGGGCAGCGTGAGGCTCATGAATATTCCTCAAGAGATAAACATCTGGCTTGTCATGATAATATACTGCTACCATGCCTTCCTCCTCACAATAAAGAATCTGACTTTCTCCAGATTTTGAGCAAATTTAGGAAAATTCTTCCTATTTGCCCTGACAGTCCCACAACAATTTACTTTATAGTTTTTCAGCACATCTGAAAATAAATCTGGAGAAGAAAAAGAAGTTATCCATATAAAGTTTGTGACCTTTTCCCTTAACTGAAATTGCTAAGTTGTTCACAACGTTATAAGATGCAGGTAAGATGGGAGTTTGTTTGTTTTTGTCTTTCCCCAAATAAACTTGTATATTAAAACCTTTTGTACATTGTACAGCAAATTTGTACATTTTTATCCCCCATTGTTTTCGTTTTTTAGGCATATATTGCTTGAATATTACTCTCCCTTTAAATTTAACAATAACTTCATCTATTGACAATTCTTCTGTTGGAGAATAATATTTTTTGAAAGAATCGTTGATTAGGTTTAACACATCACGCAATTTCCAGAGTCTGTCATAATTTTCATAATTTTTTGGTTTAGAAGAATTATCAGCGAAATGAAGAACTCGAAATATTTGTAGAAGTCTGTCCCTAGGCATTGATTTCCCCAATATTGGTGTGGCAATTAGCTCGTCGGTAGACCAATAATCCTTTAAACAGTCATTTTCAGTATGGCCCATGAGCAAAATTAAGGCAAAAAGTATTTTCAACTCGTCTGCATTCGTTTCATACCATTAAGATGAATGCAGTGGCATAGCGAGGGGTGGGCAAGGGGGTGCATCATGGCCCTGGAGCTACTATCAAAGGGGCGCCAAATGTTCCGTGAAACAAAAAATTGCCGGATAATTTTTTTTATATAATTTATTTATATTTTATGGAAAATATATTTTATATTTAGTGCAAGTGTAATATAAGTGTTAATTCGTAAATAAAAAGGAACACTAATAGTCTAAATCACACTTTAATAATATATTCATAATAGAAATGGCACGTCTTTTCTACTGGTAGGGTTGACTCGACTTGTGTCTGTCAGCACTTCCTTATGCCATCTACACTGTGTCCTTTCTTGATTTGTCTGATAAAATAATATGTTATAATAAATATTTGCAGTGTACAAAGTACAAACATTCTTTCTTTCAGAACACTATTTTTATTTCTATAAACTCTAAACGCATGTGGCTTACGCTTGTTATTTTAAAACAATAACACTCTAATGTACTTATATGTACAGTCACGAGAAAAAGTATCCGAAAAATAACTAAAGGTTCGTCTATTTTTTAATGTAATTGTTTCGTTGATTACAAAGTGAAGTGTATTTGTTTGTTGTGTAATAATAGTGCTGCGATTCCCAAGAAAAGTAATATTGAACGACATTTTAAGACCGTTCATACCAATTTTGATAGTGACTATCCAATAAACTCTGAAATTAGAAGAAAAAAAATTATTACTTTAAAATCTTCAATAACTAACCAGCAAAGTTTTTTTACTAAACCACTGCAACATCATAAAGCAGCAACGATCGCGTCATATATAATATCGCATTTGCTAGCTAAGAATAAAAAACCATTTACAGATGGAGAGTGAAAGAAGCCATGTTAGAAGCTGCTGATTCACTTTTTGAATAAAAACTCACTTTTAAAAATAAAAAGGAAATAGTTTCAGCTATAAACACGTTGCAATTATCAGCACGAACTGTTACTAGAAGAATTGAAGTAATTGCGGAGAATTTGAAGGCAGAATTAGCAAATGATATGGCTAATTTCATCTCAGCCATTAAAGAAATGGTATATATATATATAGTGATTCGAAAAGCTGTATTGAAACATTGTTAAACTGTAATCATAAACCTCATTCTATTATTAATTGTATTTTTCATCTCTACAACACTTTAAAACTTTCTGGGTACAACGTAATTTTTTCATGGATACCTGGACATACTGGCATTCTAGGAAATGAATTAGCAGACCGGGCGGCAAATTTAACAAATAGCCTAACTAATCACAAATCAACGTTATCAGATGTTAAAAATATTATCAAATGTACTTTGTATTCAGAATGGCAAAAAAACTGGAATAATGAGACAAATAATAAACTACATAGTATCTATTCTAAACTACACCTTTATACACATCTTAATCTACCTCGAAAGCTAGAAGTTGCTTTAAACCGTTTACGTATCGGTCATACTCGTATTACTCACAGACATCTCCTACTAAATGAGCCTGCTCCTGAGTGTTCCCATTGTAAAGAACCGCTCACCGTGAAACACATTTTAACCAAATGTAGCAAATTTAAAATTCAGAGACAACGCCAATTCGGTTGCTTTAATCCATCATTGATTGTATTAATTGGTAACAGCCCCCACGACAACATTTTCTCATACCTCAAAGACATTGGTTTTGATACATCAATATAGATATTTAATAAAAACAAAGTTGTAGGTGCGATATAGCCACAACTGGCTCTTGCGCCAATAACTGATTTACGCACTCAGCGTTATTCCGATCGTTTTGAATGAACTCCTGGGCTTCTATAAAACATTAGTTTATAGAGATCCCATAATAGAGTTTTGCTGTTGTGAGAGACAACTGCAGCGCTACACCGTGTTTGATAGGAGCCACATTGACTATATTTAATCCTCTTTCCTCCAATAAATTTAGCAATGATACTGTTGAACTGCTCAACATTATTATTGTTTGATTTGAACAGTAAACTTCTAGAGTTGTCGACCAGGTGATTCACCAGTCCCATTATTTCACCAAGTAGACCACTAGATTCAATGTAACTTTTTTATTCTTTCTCTTTGCAAAAGTATGAGGCGCAATGGTCATGGCATCAAAAAATATGCATAGGTATGTTTAAAATGTCTTCTTTTAACGAACAGATTCAATTGTTTTCGAATGCAGTTTGTTCGTTTTTTCTGAATCGAACGGCTATGGTAATTGGTAATAATAATAATTTAATAACCCAAGGAAACGCTGCAACTTTGTGGTTTGAGGCAATGTACACTCTAAAATTGGTTGGTTCAATGCATTCCAGTTTTGGCCTAATTCCATCTTTACTTACCAAATAACCCAAAAAGGGTAATTCCGGAAAACCAAAAACACACTTGTTTATATTAATGCGAATACCGTAATTCGCGAGTCTTTACAAAACCATTTGGATGTGTTTTTTTTTTATGTTCTTCCTTTGTACTAGTAGTAGGATAAAGGGGCTTCAGCACGACGGATTCAGGGAGATTCCACCAGCTCAACTATAGCAGAGGTGTGTTTTGTTGATTCTTTTGTTTTGTTCCGTGGATATGATTCATCAAATGACAGCTCTACTGTAACAGAAGGTTTTAATTTTATATGTAAAAAAAAAAATTTCGATAAGAATTTAATATTTTTAAAAATTTTCATTCGTAGGAATCTAACCTTTTTTTTCAAAATTGGATAGAAATCCTCGCATTTCATATCACAACAAAAATAAAAGAATAATATGCTGTATCAATTATTTCACACGGGAATAGCTTATAAGATAAATCCAGTTGAATCCTGCATTACTACTGATCAGCTAATGAGTTTATCGTTTTCAAGCGTTTCTGTACGGAATTAAACAAGATGGTCTACTACTGATAACCTTATTACATTAGATTCACAAATTCGTAACGCCTTTGTCCGACGTAACCATTTTGTCTCTATCTTCTTTGATATTGAGAAGGCTTACGATCGGACATGGCGATACGGAATTCTTAAGACGCTCTACGATATGGGACTTCGTGGTAATTTACCCATGTTTCTGATGAAACGGTATTTTAGAGTAAAATTGGGCTCTACGTTTTCAGACCTCTTCATTCAGGCCGAAGGTGTTCCTCAAGGCAGTGTTTTAAATGTCATACTTTTTATTACTCATGTTTCACTCATTATGAACATACTACCACCTCATGTATTTGGCTCACTTTATGTTGACGATCTAAATGTTTCATGTTCTGGCTCTGATATGCGCGTTATTGAGCGCCAACTCCAGCTGGCCGTCAATAAGATTTCAAAATGGTTACACACTTTCACCCACAAAAAGCTCTTGCATGCATTTTTGTCGATTACGCAGATTACACAATGATCCTGTTATTTCTATTCATAATGTTAATATACCTGTTGTGTCGGAAACAAAATATTTAGGTGTAATTTTTGACAGTAAACTCACTTTTCTGCCCCATATTCGTTACCTTAGAAAACGTTGTGAAAAAACTTTAAATGTGTTACGTGTTCTCTCAAGTACTTTCTGGGGTGCAGATCGCTTCGCCCTAATCAGAATCTACAAAGCGTTGATATTATCACGCGTAGATTACGCTTGCGCAGTCTATGGCACTGCAAAAACCTCAAATTTGAAGCGGTTAGATACAGTGCATCATACTGCAATGCGAATCTGTAGCGGCGCATTTCGAACGTCCCCAGTCGAAAGCTTATATAGTATATGTAATTTATCGCCTCTCTATGTTCGACGTATGCAGCTCTGTCTTACATTTTACTTTCGTGTTATATCTAATTCCCATCCTCTTCGACATGAGGTTATTCCACTAAGCTTACGACGACTATATGATGCGCGACCCTCATACATACCCCCTTTTAATGCTCGTATGCGTTCAATCATCCAGACATTCAATTTTTGCGAATCACCTTCTCAATCAGCCGATCAGTTTCTTAACAAACCTTGGGTTATTCCGTCATATCACTTTCATTCTCCATTTACTTCATATATATATTCAGCTATTCAT
Organism: Parasteatoda lunata; assembly: GCA_949128135.1. NCBI lineage: Eukaryota > Metazoa > Arthropoda > Arachnida > Araneae > Theridiidae > Parasteatoda > Parasteatoda lunata. Next base: position 26,743,769 of record OX421975.1, read on the forward strand.
GTCTCATCGTCATGAGTATTCTCAGTATGTTTCTGTTTTTACGGATGGGTCGAAATCTCCAGGGCATGTTGGATGTGGTATCATTGTAGCTGATAGAACATACAGTTATATCATACCTGCAATATGCTCTGTATTTACTGCTGAAGCTGTAGCCGTTCTCATAGCTCTACGACTTATCTCATCACTGACCGCACGAAAGTTTTGCATTTACTCTGACAGCCTAAGTGTTTTACATCAGTTGGATAATCATATAAACAATGAAGCTCACCCCATTTTATGTATCATTGAACATCTGCTAGTTAGTCTTCACAAAAATGGTTTCAACATTTTATTTTGTTGGAACCCCAGCCACGTTGGTATTTCAGGTAATGACATGGCTGACTCTGCTGCCCGATCTGCTACGACTCCATTAACCCTATTAGTCCCCATTTCTGACATGAAGAATTATATACGACATTTTACCATGTCTTTGTGGCAGCAACATTGGGATTTACAAATTGAGAACAAACTGCATACAATTAAATCAACGCTAGAACCTTGGCCTGTGTTGCAATTGCGAGGAGCAGGTGTCATGCTCACCCGCCTACGTATAGGAGGACATACTCGGCTGACTCATTTTCATTTGCTTTTCGGAGAACCGCCTCCTCTATGCGATACTTGTAACGTTTCACTTTCAATTCATCATATTTTAATCGCTTGCCCATTTTTTAACCAACAACGCCTTACCTTTTCTGGAAACACGATTTTATGTATAAAAGACTTGTTAGATAAAAATCACCACCCTAACATCTTTGGAATTTTAAGTTGTATACAATTGTTTTAGACTACTTACCATTTTAGTAAATTTCCCATGAAGTTAAATTGATTTTAAAGTATGTAACTTTATAACATTGTTTTACAATTTTCACTATTTTATCTGATTTTATGCATGTGCTTTACTTTATCTTTTAATCTGTTTCTAAAACCGTGTGTTTGGCGCAGTATATCCTTTTTTGGACCTTGTGCCACTAAACCTCACATTCAATTCAATTCATTTACTTTCTCAAGAAAAACAAACTCATTCCAGATTTTCAAAGCGGTTTTCATAGAGGCAGATCGACACTGGATAATATAGTTTCTTTAGAATCGCGTATACGTAATGCCTTTGTCCGACGAAGTCATTTAGTCTCGATCTTCTTTAATATTGAGAAGGCTTACGATCGGACATGGCTACGGCATTCTAAAGGTTTTGTTCGACATGGGTCTCCGTGGTTATCTACCTATTTTTATCAAAAACTTTTTGAGATGTTTCCGGGTCAAAGTGTGCAATACGTTATCTGATGTTTTCATCCAATCCGAAGGTGTATCACAAGGCAGTGTTTTAATTGTCATACTTTTCATTGTACATATTTCTCTCATCTTAAATATACTACAATTCTTGGCTCACTTTGTGTTGACGATTTGAATGAATCATGCTCAGGATCAGACATAAGAATTTCAGCAAAATCGTGGAGTGGTGTGAACTAAATGGCCGTACAATTTCCCCCTCTAAAAGTTCATGCATGCATTTCTGTCGGTTGCGCAGACTTCATAATGAACCTGCCATTCACATCAGTAACACTGTCATACCTATTGTTTAGAACACAAAATTTCTTGGACTGATTCTTGATAAGGAGCTTACCCTTTTTACCTCACATCAAACAACTTAGAAAACGATGCGAAAAGGCTTTAAATATACTACAAGTGCTTTCAAACACGTCTTGGGGTGCAGATCGCATCGCCCTACTGCGAATATATCAAGCGCTAATACTATCGCGTCTTGATTACGCATGTGTGGTATATGGTACTGTTTCCTCTTCTAACTTAAGACGCTTGGATATAGTGCATCATACTGCCTTCCGTATATGTAACGGCGCCTTCCGCACGTCCCCTGTTGAAAGCCTTTATGTTATCTGTAATCAACTACCTCTAGACCTACGCCATATGCAATTGTCCTTGACGTATTACTTTCGCGTCATGTCATCTGCCACACATCCTCTAAAGCGTGATTACACCATCAAGTTTGTTGCGGATTTATGAAGCTCGTCCTTCTCATATTCGCCCTTTTAACGTTCGCATGCGATCACTTATTGAAAATTTGTCTGTTTGTGATTCGCCATCGCAATCAGTTGAGCATTTTCTTATTTCACCATGGACCATCTCGCAACTTCTCAGTTCTCATCGTCAACAGTTTTCTGAATACGTCCCTGTATTTACAGATAGCTCAAAGTCTCTAGGGCATGTCGGTTGTGGCGTCGTCATTGCTGATTCCAGTTACAATTTTAAAATCCCTGATGTTTGCTCAATTTTCACGGCCGAAGCTGTAGCTACACTCTAAAAACTGTACCTCTGATTTCAGAGGCAAATTTGGATCGTTTGTGCCTCAGAATTTAAAGGGCACAACGTACCTTTAAAAATGAAAGGCACAATGTACCTCTGATTTTAGAGGCAAAATCAGATTTACCTCTTAACTTGAAAGGTACATTGTACCTTAGATTTTGCTTTTATGTATCGCTCATTGAAACAAGCATTTAGTGGTACCAAAACCTGTTATTTACCAGATTTGAACGAAATTTTTTTACCTATTTGTAATTTAACTATAACTTCATATAAAAAGGGACTTTCTATTTGGTTTACACTATTACCAAGATATTAATTATAAGAATTCTTAAGGAAAAATATTTCCCAATTCTTTGAATATTGGTCACTTGAAAGTGATTATTTCAAGGGATTCCATCTAAGACTTTTTCATGGGCAGTTATAAAATATGTAAATTTATACCATTTTTTTAATTATGTAGCGTTTAATGATACTTCAACAACTACAATGATGCTGTTCTAATGATATATAGGTACAAAAAGATAATAGTTGTTTCTGTTAAGCCAAGTCAATATAATTCATGGATTTTTTTTCTCTAAAAAGCATCCTCAAAATGGAAATTTATTATAAATTTTGATATTTTTTAAATATTTAGAGATTTAATAAAATAGTTTTATAAGGATCAAAATTAAACACTATTATTTTCACACATGAAGTACAATTTTACATAACATATTAACACAATTAATTTAATCATAACTTCAACCATAATTAATTAACAACATTACACATTATAAGCACACCGAAAGAAAATTAGATGAAATTTTATGATTTAAATTTTATGAAAATAAAAAATTATGATTTAAATGAAAATTTCTGTTGTGTAAGCAGTTACGGGTTAATAATTTTGAATACAGCATTTAGATGAGAATGATTTCGGAAATTTGTTTTCCCTTAATAATAAATTTTGCAGCAAACCTAAAAACTGGCCCTATGAATTTGGGAAACTTAAAATGAAATAAACTCCCAGTAATAAAACAGCTTCCTCTCCCATCAGCAATCTTCTCGAAGATTAACGACCAGTACTGATTGTTTTCTCTTCACCGAAAAAAATGCTAGTCTTCTTGCTTCGGAGCTGAAGTTAACCTAAATAAAGAAAATGAATTCTAGAAGCAGCAAGGCATTCATGCAACAAAAACAATTAAGTTATTTTAAAACACTGTGAACAAATATAAGATACATGCAGGCAAAACCTCATAAATTTTTATGCAACTATTCTTTTTTATCCGAAATTTTTCTGATCTGTAACTTTCACATATTTGACTGAAATAATCTGAGATTCATTTTGATTACGCCTATTCATACTGCATAATATTCGTGCTGTATTTTTAGAAACAATTTTAGCTGAGATACAGAAATGTGAATTTTGATTTCTAAGTGAATTTTGATTGAAGTGAATTTTCACAGAAATGTGAATTTTGATTTTGATTGACAGAGTGTGTTAAGTTAGTTCACCTGGGTTTGTTCACAGTTATAAAGCGTTTGAATTCGACATAATTTTAATCAAATACAAGTAAAAAACTGTCCAAGTTATTTCGATTACGGGTCTATGTAACTTATGAAAGTGCTTATTCATCATCTGAGATTTTAAAAAAAAAAAAATCTAAAAATATTAATTTAAAATGCAAAAATGAAAAGTAAATTATACCAGTGATATACAGTTCTACGTAGAAGTCCTTGGCTGCATAAGCTTCTCCATCTCCAAAATCGAGCCGCAAATGTGGTAATAAGCAGACATCTTTCTTAAAGCCTGTTTAAGTTTCCCCACCATTTATTCTGATTGCTCGTCGAAGCGCAGTTCCACTTCAGTTCCAAGCTGAAAGAGCCATGGAAGAAAGTTAATAATAGAATGGCTTTTTTTTAACATAATGCATAGCAGCATTGAATAGGTAAAAAAATATTTAGTTATGTGATTAGACATACTCTTAGATATAGATATTTAAATATTTACAGTACACACTTACATGTTTTTGAATCAATAAATATGGAGGCAGCTCAGACAACTCTTCTTTCTGCCTTAGTTTAAAAGATCTCTTCAGTAAATAGATTACTCTCTGGTCGTTAGCTTCATTTTTGAGCACCTCCGGGGTGACAGACTAAAATGATAATACATACTTCTAAGTACATTGCCAAGCCAAATACACAGGGCCCGACTAAGATGAAAATGGGCCCAGGGCCTGGCCTTCGGTTAAGTGCCCCCTTTAAAAACATTGACTTTTAAGTTAATCATAATTAAAATTGTTTCCCAAAATGTTATTGTACACATCTTAAATATTTATTCATCAGTAAAGAGGAATAAAAAAAAATAATCTCTCTATTCTAAAAAAAAGTTTTTGCAGTTAATTTTGTCCCCTGAAAAACTTTTTAACTACGTGATGAAAATCTAAGATTAAGGAATCAATTCATTCAGAATCTTTCAGGGAAGACATTTAGGGCATTCAAATCTTTTACATAATTTTAAATTTTTATTTATTTTAGTTTTAAAGCACGATTTTGCAGTTAATAATGAAGAATAACCGCCGTTCACAACAGCCAATCACATGTCTGAAAACGGCAAGCTTAAAAAAGCGATTTACAAGTCTGAATTTTCTTTTTCAGAGATGCAACCAATCACAAAATAGTTAGAATTTCATTCTTCAGTTTTACAACATCTCAACTTATTTCGTATTGATATATTGATTAATCTGATTATTTGTTTTCTAAAACGTTAATTCGTAAGTTTAATCTGGTTTTAAATCTTAATTCGATTTGTTTATTTACAAGTAATGCCTAAAAAGAAAAGACCTAACATTACTAAAAAGTCGCAACTCAATGCGAAAGCTAATCGAAAGCGGGAAAAACGTAAACTTCATAGTATAGAAGAAAATAATGCTCTTTTGCTTATACAACCTAATGATGATTCAACTAACAAAAAAAAAGTTAAACTAACAAAGGTTGAGCTAAAAGAGAATGTGTGTAATTGCTACACAGTCGCAACAACATCGACTTTCATTTGCCCACATCAAACCAGACCTGTAAATACAGAAAATGTGGTTGGAATGCACACTGTACCAATTCGCTTTCGCAATGTTGACAATGATATGGACCAAAATCCTAATCCACCTATTTTAAAATCAAAACAACATGAGTTTGCTGGTGATTTATCGAAATTGTTACCTATCAAAGTGGCAAAACATAGTCTTGGCTTATTGTGATTATAATTTTTTTTAAACAAGTTTCATATTAAGATTATATCTGCACATTGATGTTAATTAATTTCTGACAATTTTGGCTCATTTAGAGAACAAATAGGACATAGAAGGAACTGTAGTCAACGAAAAAAAGTGACATTGATATTGACACACTGCTTATTCTGCATTTAAGAAAATTAATTCTTTTCGATGATAACAGTTAATATTCAGTTTAATATTGAAATATATGAAATCAAAGCATACTTGGTTTTGCGAAGCAAACCAAGCAAGAATTGCGAAGCAATTCTCCGGGGGTTGGCGAGCGACAGCGAGCAGGGGGCGGAGCCCTCTAGTGTTAAAAATAAATGATTATAACAAACATTTGATCTAATTATAAGTATAATAAAAATTATTTCATAATCCTATACAAATGATCAAAAATATATTGCTATTCGATGTATTAATGATTTTGATATAATACTTGAAATTTCAAAATTTAAAAGAACCACCTGCTAAATTATCTGAAATATACCATATAAAAAACACAAGAATTTTTTCATAATAAACAAAATATAGATGAATGTGATAAATTTCTTATTAAGGGGACGCGGGACCTTTAGATTCAAGTTTTCAAAAAACTATATGTGTAGTCTCATTGGACTTTATTTATAATTATAATGATATTTGTTAGTGTTTTTGCAAATGATAAGCCTAGGAAAACATTATTTAGTTCTAAATTATTAAAAAATTAGAAAAATTTGAAAAATCACTAAAATTGTCCCTCGCGCTTTAATTTTTAATCAAATAATACAATATTTTACCTATCTTATTATATAAAAACCATGTAGTAACAGTTTTTGTCTAGCTTGAGAAAATTTTGAAAAAAATGCTTTTTTTTAATTTTTCTCATTTTCTCTGAACTTTTTTCAGCATTTTGATGAAATTAAATATCACAAAAAATTTTGTAATCAATATTTTGAAAAAACCTCACTACATTATCTTTAAAATACTCATATAAAGCTGAGAAAAAAGTTACATGTAAATTTTAAAAAAATTCAGACGCAAGGCACAGTTTAAATAAGAAGAAATATAGATAAAAATAATCATGAAGAAAAAAGACTTTTTGTGTATAAATGAACTCAAAGATCTTCAAACACTTTTATTGCTTGTAAAAAGCATAGCAATATCTTTCGTTTACATTACCAATAAATAATTATCATGTTATTACTATTACATGTTTACAAATTTTAATTTTTGTAAGAAAACAATTTTCGTGATTCTCAATCGTAACATGCATTTTGATACAAATCTAAATACTCAAATCAAAATATCCCAGATACTTGTATTCTTGTGTACAAAACAGAGCAAAATCTGCTTTATACTTTATGCAGTTTAGTACATAATAACTAAGTCACATTTTTAATTTGGAGAAATCTGTTATTCTTATTTGTCGATCATAGCATGTATTTTGATTCATACCTAATTTCAAAGACATAGAAGATCTCAAACATTTCAATTTTTACCTTATTCTATTACTTCAATACATTTACTAAAATATAAAACACTTCTGATTGTTACATAAAGCATTCCTTGAAATTTAAAATGTAAAAGCAATACATTATAAAAATAAGAAACTATGGAAAAAGAACGCTGAACAAAGCTAAGAAGAATGTATTTTTGGCGTCAGTTTTCATTCCATGACTTCGAAGCAATAAGTCTGAATAATTTTTAAAATGCACCAGCACTATAAGTTTTCCCTTCACTTTTTTGAACTTTTTTATCTAAGTTTTTCTTAGTATATTTTTTTTCTTTTGCAGCCATTTTATAACTTTCTGACTGATGCTTCACACTTTGCTTGATTCGTCGAGAATCTATTTTCTTAGCAATTTTCAAAGATGTTTTACCTTTTAGACTCTCACTAGCTGCATTCCCCATATTGAACTGGCTTACAGCATTTGTTACTGCCAGTTCTAATCGGCGCTTGGTTACGAAGACATCCTTTGAACATAGCTGCCAAATTACGCTATGCAAACTTTCGTTTGCATTTTGCGTTTGGCCTGAAGTACAACGTTTCAGTAATTCGTCGCATGCTAGTCTTTGATAGACGGGCAAAATTTTGGAAACAATGGCATCGTTGAGGGGTGTTTTCATTTTTGAATGGCTCGGTGGTACTTGTCCAAGAGCCTTTGCCCGATTGAAAAAGCAGCAAGAGCTAGCTCCTTCAGGGCACTTGAAATGTTTTGGTTTATTGTCTGTGGATGAGCAATGGTAAAGGGATGCAAAAATTGCAGTCTTCATTGCATCCACATCTGGAGCATTAGAAGTAATCGCTTGCCTATAATAATTTGTAAGTCTAGAAATCAGGCTATCAGTCAAATGACCTTTCTTCTTGCCTCCCAAAGTTTCTCCTCTCACTTTAAATTCCTTCACTTTGTTGCGAAGTGCTGTCCCTAGTCGCTTCGCAACATGGTTTATACACTCTTCTTTTTCAATTTCATAATTATCATAAACTTTCAAACCTTTCAAGTAAGAGAAGGTTTTGGAATCTCCGTCAGATAGAAGAGTCATATACCTCATATTGCATTCTTTAACTGAACGGCTCCACAAAATTCCAGCTGCATGCATCTCCATTGAATTTGAGGAGCCTTCATAGTTTTTCTCGCAATCTGATTTTTTATGGACTTCATACCAGATGCCAAACTCAGGTGAAGACGAGCCCAATTCCTTTTTCGTCACTTCACAAAGATGGCAGTATTTTGAAATTATTTCAAAGTCTAACACAAGACCAGTCAGAATGTCAACAACGCAGCCGCTTCCATACAAGGAACTGTGGCCACGTTTTTGCCACGTTCCGTCAAAGGATACACCTATATTCATAATCCCTTCACTGTCAACAAGGATATCACTTAGATTTTGATATTCGTCAACTACTTTAGCTCTGCATTTCTGCAGAACATCACGTTTGAAAGTTTTGTTATCTTCTGCTAAGCACATTACGTACTTGTCGAATGTTTTCCGGTCCATTGGGTTGAGACCCATACTTGAAGAAAACTTTTCCACAGCAGAATATCCTTTACCAACACCTAAAAATGATGCGACAACATCTTTGTTCACAGCAAACTTCTTCTGATTTTCAATTCGTGGACTTTAAAAATGACTGCTGTATTCCATTTTACAAGTATCACAGTAAATGTTTAGTTTCGCAGCAAAGCCAAACTCAGTGCTTTTATTAATGTTTAGAGTGTGTTTATCACACGAAGAACATTTTAGGTCCTTCAAAAGATGGCACCACATTTCATCAACAACAATTGTTGAAGAAGAAGAAGTTGAGGGCGAATCACATGCATCAACAGAGAAGAGTTTCATTTTTCTTTCTGACCTGGAAGTATTAAGTTCAGAAGCAGTGCTGCATTCATCAGTAGAAAGAAAAATAGCTGCATTATTCCTTCTTTTGTTTAGTCTCTCAAGCGCAAGTTTTCGTTTTTTAGATGGGCGAGATTTGGGCTTATGCCATCTTGAACTAATCTTATCCATAGATTCTCGCAAAGAAAAAACAACAAAAATAAAATAGATAATAGTAATAAAGCGAAAATATAACAAAAATAAAACGAAAATACAACAAAATTATTCAACAAAAAACGTTTTTTATCAGAGATCAAAAATTCGCAATCGCCGTAAAATATAAACATAAACAAATGCGAAAATTTAAACAAAAACACGGTTAAAGTTAAAATACAGTTGTCAGCCACAGTTAAATATATAATAATTAAAAATATTTAAGTAATAATAATAAAAAGAGCAAAAATATGATAAATATAATCAAAAGTAGTAATGTAAACAAACTTGACATCCTTCCAGACGTCAAAAAGACCACGCCCACTTTTTTATTAAAATCGCTATAATAACGTTAAAAATTATCGTATCGAAAAAAATTTCAACACCACGTGATAAAGATTGAATTTCTTCACATTTTTAACGAAAAAAATTGATGATTTCATGGTCCCGTGTCCCCTTAAAGCAATACAAATATTCAGACCCAAAGATTATATATATATATATAATCATTCAAAAATAAAATAAAAGAAGATGAAAAAATATCTACAATGGTATTTTTCTTGCTTTTTTTGATGCAAATGTATCAATAACATTTTGGAAATCAAGTTCTGTGGTCAAATCACTTTCAATGGATAAAATGCTTAAGCAAGATAAATTATCTTGCTTAATTTTATTACGCAAATTGTTTTTTATGCGTTTCAAAGCAGAAAAAGAACGTTCACTTGTACAATTTGAAATTGGCATAGTTAGCAGAATTTGTAAAGCAGTATCAACATTTGGGAATGTGTGTGTTATATTTTGAGAGCGAACAATTTTTAGTTTTTCTTGGGGTGTCAAAGATTCATCAGATAAAAACTGGAGAAAATGAAGCACTTCGCTCTCTTCATCTACATCTGCACTGTAAATTTCTTTAAAATGTTCAGCAGACTTTTTTTAATGTCTCTTGATCTTGACTATATGTCTGCATCAAAAAACTAAAGCGGTCAAACTCAATTATTAAATATGCTGATTTTCTCTTTATTAGCTCGCTCATTAATAAGTCACAATGTGTTATAAATATCTCTCGGCTAGTTAAATCCACTTCTTTGGATTTCGAATCATCAAGATACCTATTTTTTACAACTTTAATTTTTCGCTTTTCAATAAAGTCACAATTAACTAATTGTGAAGCTTTAGAATCATGCGTATCAAAATCATCTCTGATACATTGAATTAACTTTATAATTGAATCAAATAAAGGTATGATAATGCTTACATTTCCATCTGTTGCTTGCAGCTGGATATTAACTTTATTTAGACGCTGCAAAATAGTGTCCCACAAGACAGCCAAAACTGCTGTTTGTCGTTTATCCATTTTTTTTATACAATGATTTTGCATCACACCTTGTTGAACTGGTCTCACTCGAACTACTTGAAATTTCACACAAAGCTTGCATAATATCCTTCCTGTAATGACTTTGTAGCTTCTGCAGCAGAAGCAGACCATCTTGTTATACTAAGGGACTTAACAGTGAGTTTATTTTTTCGGACAAAATAGCCCATCTATGGGTCAATGCTGAGAAGAAATTATAAATACTCTGGATCAGGCTAAAGAAAGAAATAGCCTGTTCACAAGACTCAACAGCTCCAACCAAATTTAAAGAGTGAGCAGAGCATGGAATATATTCAGCTGTAGGAGAAATCTCTTTAATTCGAGCTTGAAGGCCTGAGTATTTTCCAGACATATTGCTGGCATTGTCGTATGACTGGCCTCTACAATAACAACCCCTAAAGTTTCTAAGAAACTAGTTATAACTGTGCATAGAGTGAGGGAGTCATGACTATAAATGTTTAAAAACTTGACAAACCTTTCCAATGGTCTACTACTTTTATCCACGTAAAACGTAGCAAAATTGAAAGCTGATCGTTGTGTGTGATGTCTGGCGTTGAGTCTACAATTAATCCAAAATATTTAGAAGTTTGTACTTCTGCTACAATTCTATCGAGTACCTTCTGACTCATAATGCTGATTAATTCAATAACAACTGTAGAAGACAAGTAATTTACATTGCCAGTCCCCGGATTTCCATATTTAGCTAAATGTTCAGCTAAAAAAGGGTCAAACTTGCCCAATAATTCAAGAATGCCAAGAAAATTACCATTGTGAAATGAACCAATTGTCTCGTCACTTCCAAAAAATGCTAACCCACGTTGGCAAAGAAACTGAGTTGTTTCAACAACTCGAGCTAGCACTTTTCGCCAATACAACCGTTCATTTGCATATTCTTCCACTGGCTTGCTATCAATTCTCATAGAAGAGGTTAACCTTTGAGATAAAGTAAGCACAGAATTCCTGTGAACCATTGAGTTCTCATGCTCTTTTAACCTCTCTGAAGTATTTTTCCAATAAGAAAAGCCTCCTTTGCAAAGCGATTGGTCACTAGCACTGAATAGTCAACATATGTAGCAAAACACTGCATTTTTTGCTGGTGAGTAAACCAACCATTCTCTTTTGAGTAATTCATTATTTTTCTTTTTTCTGAAAAAACTTGCCTCAGTCAAAACTTTCTTTGTTTCCAATCATACATCTAGAGTTGGCAATTAATTGAATGTTCTGCTCAGGTTTGTTCAATACAAAGTATTCCCGAAAATTATCTGAAAAACTTTCAGGCCATAAATCAACATCACTATAATATGAATTATTTGATTTACATGAATGCTCAGACAGGTTTGATGGATCATCTACCTGCTGATTAAATGTAGTTATTTCTTCTTCAACAAAACCAGTTCCTTTACAAACCTGGGATGATTTTTCACAAACCTCATCAAATTCTGATGTACCAGAAATGTGTTCAAAGGCATCTGTTTCAAGTTCTACTTTATCTGTTATGGAAACTTCCTTTGAATTCTGTACGTTTTCAGTCTCAGTAGGATTTTTATCTAGAAAATTGTCCATGAATCCTTTAATTTTTTTGTTTTCATCATTTCGTTTTTTCTTCAATTTTCTTTTACCGTGACCACTTAGCTGTTTCGTAAACATTCGTTTACGAGAGGCAAAATGTGTTTATATTTACAAATCAGAAATTCACTTTGCTGCCAACAATAAGAGCCCCCAACTCAAAAATAAGTCGTATCCTCAGCTGCCGAGCTGCATCGCTTTCTTCTTTAGGGAGCGTTCTCATTGCATAAAATTCCCACATGCGTAAGCAGTTTGTTGTTGAAAACATTCCCGCGCGCATCTCGGAAATTGGATGCAGTGTAAATGGCTCTTTATAGGTTTTAAATTTTGTGTCTTTAGTGCCCCATCAGACACTGGGCCCATGCCCCGTAGGCCCGTGCGATAATAAGGCCCTGCAAATGCATTTGCAATAGTTATAAATTAAGTGATCCCTTGAAAAGTAGCTATTTAAGAAAATATCTTACCGCCAATTCAATAATAGCATCTTCAGCAGACATTTCGTTTTCCATTATAATAGGTTCAACAACTTTCTTGCTTTTTAGTGATCGAAGTCTCTGCATTTTTCTCCTCTCACTCAATCTTCGAATGAATATACCCTTTAAAGAATAAAGAAGCAACTTCCAATTAATTTCATATTAACCTAAAAAAAACATGGAAACTAGGCAGTTTTACAATCTTTGAATAAAATAAAATTTTTAATAAAAGGACATTAGCTATTGCCAAGAAGTAGGGTCATTACTTTCATTTGGTTAAGAATTCTTTTTTAAGCTGCATGATTTAGAAATCAGGAAAAATTTAAGGTTAATTTAGACTTTTAAACCCAATATCTTAATTAAAAGTTAAATCAGAGAATTTATAGTGTATAGCACTACATTATACATTAGCATATCTTGATTATTAAATCATAGATTATCTAAAATAGGGTGACACTAGAAAAAATTAACTGGTTCATAGACAGAATTTATTAATTAAAATAGATACAAATTACCCACATTATCTGTTATACAATAAAGTTACATTAGCAAAAGCTCTTGAATAACAAACTTTGGTAATTTTGCACGCGTATATCTATAATCCAAAATCATGAACAAAACACCATTCATGACAAATTATAAAGCCAACACAAGTTTGTTTATACATTTTACACCTGTAAAAATAAATTATTAGTCCAACTGATACAAGTTACTGTTTTAGAACTTCATTTTAATTTGCTATTTTTTATGAATTTTATTACTATAATGCTTTCAAAACAAGCATTTGTACAGTAATATAACCATAAAAAACTGTAACTTACATAAATAGGTGCTTTTAAACTTTATTTGTCGCTTACTCGGCAAATCCCACACCATATTAGGGTACTTAAGCAAAAGAGTTTCTCCTAAATCTCTGTACTGCCATCGCAAGGTAGTTGAATTTTCACCACAGATAAGGTTTTCATTGCTAAATAAGGGAGAAAAACTCATTAAATGTCATCTAGAAGACAAAAAATTAGTTTATTAATGAATTTACTTGAAATTCAGTAAAAGTTTTTAAATTAAAGAATACAAAACTTATTCAATGTTTGAAAAAGAACTTTATATTTAACTTATATATGAGTACAAGAGAATATAACATTTATTAAAAGTTTTAACGAATGAGAGATCATAATTAAATCTAGTAATGACTCACAACACAACTAAAAGTAAATAAATAATTAAACTTACTTCAGATGAGTAATCAGCTCTTCTTTCAAAATATTGCTCAAACGAGCATGGTCTTTATCAGACAACATTTGGAAGTGGAACAACAGTCTTTAGTTTTGTCTTTAGTTGAGGAATCTCATTCAAGGGAATCTCAATCTCACTCATGGGAGAACTGGTTCTGTGTATGATGACATAACCCTTGAGAAAAAAAAAAAAACATACATTTAAGAATATAACGTTTTCCACGAAATTAGTTACTGAAAAAAAAAATGCAACTATTTAACAAAACAAAGATAAATAAAAGCTGTAGCCAATTTGTCATACATGCTAACATATTAAAAATATTTCCTTTTCATTATTAAAATATAAATTAAAGTATTGTTTAAATTACAGCTTAAAAGGTTAAAATAAAAGATAAAATAAAATCACAACATTGATTTTTAAGGAAGGATTCATTATGAACATTTCTTAATGAAGGGTTAAATTGTTTTTGAGGGAAATTATTGCATAAATATTGAAAAGATCAAAACATTTAATAAAACTATGAAATAAAAATGTTATTAAATTAACAAAGCATCACAAAAAAATTAACCATGAAAGTTTAAGTATGAAAAAAAGTAGAGGCACGTTATTTTTCTTTTTTAAAGAAGGATTTTAATATACTATATTATGGACATTTATTAAGGGAGAACTAAATTATTTAAAGTAGAACTTGAGAATTAGTTATTGGAATTAAACATACATGGAAGTATGACATAAATTGTATCATTGATAGGGTAGTTTAAGAGGCCAAGGATTTAACAAATTGTTTACTTTAAAAGTGATAAAAAGTTTGGTAGTTTTTAAGGCAATTGCATTTATATTGCTACAAAACTGGTCAATACTAAGAATATTGCAAAAGAAATATAAATCTGCCTCAAAATGTAATATATCAATTATTTTAGAAAATGAACTATCGGAAACCATATTATTATTATCATAACATCATTTTTTGAAAAAGACACCGAATTATACTCTAATTTCTCTAACAATATACAATTTTTTCTCATAATATGTCTCATAATTTCAATAACATGACATAAAATTTTTTCTAATTTATAAAATGGTTAATCAATGCACATTTTTATTCTACATATCATAGAGAAAATAAAAAAATTTACTTCAAGTTTCTATCTTCGAAAGAAAAAAAATCCTTAGGGATTTGAATAACATGTTAACCCAAAAAATTGGATCAACAAGAAAAAGCATTTTAAAGTTTTCTTTTTGTTGAAAAATTGTTAGAATCAAAATAAAACTTGATTTACTCACAATATACTGAAACTTCATATAACATACAATATTTAAAAGCAAAAAACATCTAAAAAATTTTAAAATTAACTTTTTGAAAGATGAGAACTCTAAATGAACAGCATCGTTATTTGACATTTTTGCGTTTACTACAACAAGTTAGTATAGCAACAAAAAGGTATCACTGAAAATAAATAGTTTGTTTTCTTCCTCTAAAGTCCTCCTGGTAGGTATGTTATACCTTCTTTTTTTACTTTATTTGAATTGCGACGTTTAATGGCCTGTCTTATTTTTTGTCGCGCAAGAATAGCAATTGCATTATTCCTTCGTTTCCGGAAATAAACTCTTCTTTTGTCAATGGACAAAGCCACTGCCTTAGAGTTCATATGAAGCAACGTTTTTTTCCTAACAGTTTCATATGTTTCAAGATCAAACTCCATTATAGCTTCACACACAGCCAAAGTCTCTTTCGAACACTTGGTCCATATCACACTGTGCAAACTCTCATTTGCATTTTGAGTTGCACACCTTGAACATTATTTTAAAAGCTCATTCGCCGCAAGTCGTTGATATATTGGAAGAATTTTTGGCAAATCAGCTTCGTTCAGTGGGGTGTTAACATTTTGTTTGTGAGGACCTGGTTTTTCGTTTCGAGCAATAGCTCTTTGGTAGGAGCACCAAGAGTCCACACCAGCTGGGCATTCGAAATGCTGCGGCCTTTTGTCAGTTGAGATGCTATGATAAAGTGTAGCATATATTGCGGATTTCATAGCACCAATGTTGCCTTTGTTTCTTATTATAGCATTTTTGTAATATCGGGTCAACTTCTTTATCGTTTCGTCTTTTAAACTGCCGTGAGACTTTCCTCCTTACTTTGCCGTTCTTTCACAGTATTTCTCAACGAGGTCCCTAGTCGCTAACTTATGTGATTAACACACTCTTCTTTTTTTATTTGGAAATCCCCATAAACTTTGTTTGAGTTAAGATGCGTAAAAGTTTTAGCATCACCGTCAGATAAAATTGTGACATAACAATGCAGCCTCTTGCTCCATAGCTGCTGAAGAGCCTCGATGATCACAATACCATGCATCGAATTCGGGTGACTTTTTTCCGAGCTCATTGCATGCTTTTTCACATTCAAGGCATCGTTTTGGCATTACCTCACTGTCAATGACAAAGCCCGTAAAAATGTCAATCACACAACCAACTCCAATTTGTGACGTATGTCCACGTGTAAGCCACGTTCCATCAAATGAAACAGCTATGTCAAAAGGTTTTACTAAATTTTTACAACCATAAGCTTCTTTAATTTGAGCATGAACATTATTAATGTGTTCTTTGAAAAGTTTGCGGTTAGAATTGTACAACTTTTTCTTGTGATTATTAAAAGTTCTACTCGACATTATATCTAAATTCATATGCATACAAAATTGTCTAAGGGCAGGATATCCTTTCCCAATACTCAAAAATGAGTGCACCATTCGTCTGTTTATATCGATAACTCTTTCTCCTTTTTGCAAAATATCTTTTGATGAAGATCTATTTTTACAGAGAATCCAAGTTTTTCTCCATATGAAACAGATAAGGATGGTTTCATACAACACATTTTCAAAAAGTTGTGAAAGTTGGTGAACGTCAACAATGGCATATTGAGGAACAGAAACTTCATTCTTAGGTACAATTATAGATGCACAAAATTCTTCTAAATGTGACAATCTCTTATTTTGTTCATTATTAGGGTCCGGGGAATTTCTTTCCACTGATAAATCAGGATTGGGACACCAACGTTAGCAAGCTTTTTGCTTCGCAATCACTCGCGATCGTTTAGTCCTTGGCATTGTAATATAATACCAAAAAATTAATTTAACAAATAAAACTTACATATAATTATAAATAACAGAATGGTCTTGAAAAAGACCTTTTTTTTGCCAAAATATTCAAAAAATCGAAGGATAAAATATGTAAACAAAACGCAAACGATAATTATCACGCGATCTATTGATAGAAAGGTAGCAGATTATTTCACTTTGTAGAAAATTTATGTTTTGAGTCAATAGATGGCGTTGCCTACTCTTTTGTTTTGGCTATTCTGATGTTTACTTTTTGTTTTGTTGTTATTAAAGAATATGAATCCTAACTGTTAAGATACGGTAAAGAATTTAGAGGAGGCCGTGGGTCGAATGAGACATAGTTTTATTATCAGGACGGTTTTGTGATGTCTGTGGTTACATGAAAAGTTTTGGTATATACAGTGATACACGAAAGTCAGCATACACCTTTCAAAATTAACAGAAACTTATTTATTTCAAATATTTACCTAAGAATTTAATTCAATTTAGCTTAAATTTTTTAGAAATAAAAAATTGATGAGCAAAAACAGCAGTTTTTTTTATCATTAGACATAAAATAATATAAAATATTGGAGAATCAGTCAGTTCGCAAGTCACGAAAGTGAACATACAGGAAATTCTACGTTTGAAATTTCCATATTTTAATATTTAGTTGGTCCAACTTTTGAATTTAAAACAGCTCTCATACGATTAGGCATTGAATAGACCAGTCCTTCGGTTATAGTGCGGGGGATTTTTTGCCATTCTTCAAGCAATGCCTTTTTAAGATCGTCTTTGCTTTTAATTTGCCTTTTTCTGATACTTCTGTCCAGTTCATCCCATAAATTTTCGATAGGATTCAGGTCGGGGCTTTGAGGAGGGGAGTGCAGTTGTCTTGAAGTGTTGTACAACAGCCATTCCCTGACAACACCAGCTGTGTGCTTTGGATCCTGATCTTCTTGGAATATCCAGTCATTTCCTATGCCTAATTTTCTCACTGATTGCTTCAAATTGCTTTTCAATATATTCAAATAGACAAAACGATCCATAGTGGTTTCTATAAAGACTAAATTGCCAACACCTGAAGCTGAAAAACAGCCCCAAACCATCACTGAACCTCCGCCATGTTTTACTGTAGGAATCAGATTCTTCAATTCTAACTCTGTTCCGGGTTGTCGCCAAACTTTTTGCTTACCATCCCAGCCAAAAATGTTAAATTTAGATTCGTCTGTAAAAATAACTTTGCTCCAGTAATCGAAATTATCGTTTTCATGAAGATGCGCAAATGCTAATCTTTTGTCTCTATTGACTTTACTAATGAGAGGTTTTTTACGAGGAATTTTACTATTATATTCTTCTTCTCTCAAGGCTCTTCTAACACATTCTGGATTTACATCAGTTTCTTTAACCTTTTCAAGATGTTTGGCTATGTCTACTGCAGTAGTTTTCGGATTATTACGAATTGTTCGAATGATTTCTTTTTTATCTCTACCGTTCAATTTTGGTAGTCTACCAGTACGAGGCAAGTTTTCCGTAGTTTTTGTCAAATTATATTTCCTTATTATTCCTTGCACTGTAGCTCTACTTCTACCAATAATTTGACTTATTTGATTGAGTGATTTTCCCTCATTTTTCAATTTAATTACCAGTTCTCTGATTTCTAATGATGTTTCAGTTCTTTTAGTTGCCATTTTAAAATTAATTCAAAAATCTCCTCTAAAGCTTATATAAAACAAGGCACAATTCTTACAAATATATTAAGAGAATAAAAAGATGGCCAAATACCTGCAAAAATCTATTTAAATCCACCTGTATGCTCACTTTTGTGAGTTTGAAAAACGCATATTTTTAACTTAATCTGAAAATGATTATGATAATCTTAAAATGTTTGATGTCTATTAGACACATAATGATTCAAATGCATACTGGTAGCTATACGAATGAGAAAAAGAAATTTATTTGCATTTTATTTCAAAAAATGGGAAAATTTGCAAGTGTATGCTGACTTTCGTGTATCACTGTATATGGTACAATACAAGGAAGTAGGAAAATATAATAGAACGTTGACATAGAGTTACAACATAACAGAAGGTGTAGTAAACGGATGTAGCAGAGAAGAAGATATCTGAGAATGCGGTTTTTCCCATGACCCGAGAGGAACTTAATTATAGAAATATGTGATTACAAGGAAAGTCCGGGTTGAAGAAATATTACGACTTTCAACACCACACCCCTTAATCACAAAAATTAAAACAAATTTTAAGCATAAAATTCTTAATTCACAAAGAAATATGAAGATATATTCTTCTCCATCACTTTACTACCCTTTACAAGAATAACTTATTAGGCAGTAATACCAATTAATTTTAAAAGTTCATAAAATTTGACTTTGGCAAGAGCCTTGGTCAGAATATCTGCAATAGTTCTATAAGAAAGCATCATGGAAATTTTTTTAAAAAAATTTAATAACTTAATACGAAAAATATTAAGAAAAGGAGAAATATTGCAGTTCATTCTTATACAACTGAAAAGAGGAGGATAAGGAAAGGGATACGGTCAAAAACATGGAACCGAACTTCTCCCCAGATGGCTAGATCCCTTCTAGTACGTGTTGCTCCATGATCCGTCCAGCACTGAGGATAATTTACGTCAGCACTGTGGTCGGAACGAGCAGTGTGCGGAAGAAGTACTACGTTTGAAGAGGAACTAATTAATACCCTTCGCATTGCTTTACATGAATTATTTACTCATGTAAGGAATATTTTCTGTAACAATTTTTTGAGCTGACTTAAATGAATTTGGACGGTGACGGTCGAACTAATAGTTTAGAATTTATAAGCGTTATATGTATAAAAAGTAGAATTTTGTACATGCATTTATTTATACATCTACATTGTAATACAGACAAACCTACAACACCCAATAAAACATTCCATCCTTTCCACACTTCCATAAAATATGCACAAAAACCCCGAGAGCAATAATTCAAGTGCCTAATTCACTGATCCTCACAAAAAAAAACCAGCGGTAAGTACTTTATTTTACGTCGCACTAGAGCGACGTAAAATCGCTCTTCCCACGTTCGTCGTCGTCGTACTTCCTATGTATATTTTTCTGAGAGAATCTTATGAGAATAAGCATGAGTAAACAGGAATAATATTTCTAAAGTTGAAATGTGACTTTTTCTAGAGTCTAAAAGTTCTATATTTGAATTGCACTTATTATGACGAAAATTCACATAACATCTGAATTATTGGTCTAGCAATCTAGTCTCGTGATTTTCCGCACTCAGTTTAGTGTGAAAGATTCACGGCAAAATATTCCAAGCTTGTTCACATAGTACCTGAACAGTAATTTAAAGTGTATACATAAGTACAAGCTAAAAGTAATACTCTTGCAACTTTTGAACTTTTCTAATGACTTGTGTATAATTTCATTCGATTCAGCTTAAAATAGATGGAAAAAACGTAATAGGTACTAGTACAAATTTTTTTACACATGAAACGATTATAGCTTTTTTATTATTTATATGATCCCTGAGGGACTAATTCAGTGTACAAAAATACACTGGAAAGAATGCCTCACTCTTCTGCCAAGAAAAAATTTTCTTATACCCCTCAAAACAACTCCATTTACCTCAAAAAAGGGGACAATGTTGCATGAGAGTTAGTTCTAAGTTAACACATCCAAAATTAAGTCTAAATTAAATTAAGTTATATTTACTATTTTTAATTGCGTTTTTGATTATTTGAATGTTACGCGAACTTCATAATCGATAATTCAGATTTGAGGTAGAATTTCATATTGTTGCTATCTCGATTTATTTTTCTGTTTTCCACTAACTCTTGATAGATTGCAATTTGGTACCACGAAAGCTTTAAAGTATAAAGTGAAAAAGTAATTTATAATTTTTAAAATTTGAGGACTTTTTTTCACCAAGTTTTTCAGCAGTAAGGTTATATGGTTAGAAATATTTGTTAGGAAACTTGCTACCGTACATTCGGCAGCTTTTCGATTTAAAATTTACTTTCAATATTATTCATACCGACGAAAACCGACTGTTAGATTATGCTGATAATCCTTCTGACATCAGGTTGGGAGCGCAGATGCCGATTTTAAGTGAAACATTTATATTTTAATTTAGTGTATGTACATTATTCGTTTTTTAGTGCAGAGGTGATTTAGCAACGTCGGGGTTCAAATCTATCAACGATTACAGTCCGTAATCTAACAGCAAAGTCACTAAATCCTATGGCTCATAACATTCTTCAATAGTTATTCTATGGATCCATCTTTTTCTTTTGCTTCGAAGAAATAAAGAATCCCAGCGAATATCTTAAGGGATATTTGTAAAATTTAACATTACTAATTATCTACGTATTAGAGCTGATCTGGGATTTTTCCCTTTTTCAAACTCATTCGTATACTACACTGTTTTATTACTGACTTTATTAGTAGTCAAATTGTCGAGGGTTCCTGTGTCACCACGGTAGGGAAGGTCGCAGGAACGAGCCCCGAAAGTTTCAATAGTACTTACTCCAGGACTTACAAATATGCAAGTGATCTGCATAAAAACTTTCTCTTGAAATATAAAAAATTACATATTGTGTATTTGAGTCTTATAACTAAACAGTCGTATATGTATAAACGTAGTTTTAAGGAGAAATTTGAATTATGAATCATTTTTATTGCAGCTTCTAAATCTCCCAAGAATTTTCTTTTGTTCTTAAGTTACCCTTTTGTGTAAATTCATTTAATACATAAATCTAAATATTAAGAATGAGTACACATTACGTAGTTAATTGTTTCTACTAAAATTAGTTTTTATCGCCGGATAAAAATGATGATGAAAAGTGATTGCTACTTCTTTAAATTGGTGTATAGGTTTCATAATGTAGTGATTAAAGAATTAGACTCTGGCCGGGAGAAGTCGAGGTTCGATCCTCGACTCCACTAAGTCCTATGGTTGATTGCTGATGTGAAGGATCAAAATTGTGATGACATATTTTCGGATCATCTTCAGGGTGTTTCCCAGACTGTCGTCAATGGTTCATTGAAAAGCTCTAGCGTTACGTAAATAAAGTACCTGCCTTCATAACGTAAAAAAGTAGATAGCAAGAAAAAAAAGAATCGAACCTGCTACCTCTATGCTATGGAATATTTGGCGCAAGAACAATACCGCAATTATCTCTTGTTAATCATTGCCAACAAGCGTAATGTAACTGCAACCATATGATGAAAATCTATTTGAGATATCAGGTGCCTTGTTGCGCGCTCTTTTTTCAAAAGTTTGTTAAACAATCTTTAGTCTTTAAACTATCTCCAAACAAACATTTCATAGTTTTGAATTTAACAAAAGCTTCATCTACTTCTGGTAAGTTTTAAGTATAAATTTTTTTAGAACTAGCATTTTCTTTATCTTTATAACTTTATAGAATTTTAACTTCTAGAATTTCTAGGAGTTTAGGTTTTTTTAATAAAGTATGTTGAATTTTAGATTTTTTTTCATTAAAATTATAGAATTTTAAAGAGATTGTGGTATTTTAATTTCTAAAATATTAAAGAAAGATGATAACGGAAATTAATGTAGTTACAAATAATTATAATTTTGTTTAGTAAGAGAAAGCCATTAATCCTTAATTTTATTAAAACTATGTCTGTGTCAACAAAAGCGATTACTTAGAAACCATAATATTTTCAACAGTGTATCATGAATTAATGTATATATTTTTGGCTGTATATTTTTTACTTATTTTGAAATGTATTTTGGCTGTATTTTTGTTATATTTTTGGCTGTATTTCAAAAGGTATCTAAATATGCCTTTATGAAAGTGAGTTTGAATGGATTAGGAGTATTTAAAAATATATTATTGATGCGTTTCAGGTTTCCATTGCAGCATCAGTCTTAAGACACTTTTTACTTTTTAAGAGATATTAAAATGCTTTACTTAATGCAAAAATGTTAAAGAACTTTCAAAATAGGTTGTTCACATAATAATTCAGATTAATTCTTTGTTTGCTTAAAATTTGCAACAAAAGTTTGCATTTATTTAAACATTTGTTCCCATTTATAATTAGGGATTAGTGACGAATCGTTACATATCATAACTATAAAAAGATGACGTATTTATATGTAATTGTATTAGAGATTAGAGAACTTTCTCAACAGCCATTTTTATACCTTAAAATTTTTTATTCACAATATTATTTATATTTCTGTATTATTATTGCATTCATAAATAGTATTGATTATGTTTATGTAAAACTGTTCTGAACTCAAATGCCTTTTTAATTTACAAAATCTTTAACACTTAACCTCAGCGTTCAATTTTTTAAAATTAGCTTTTCTGAACTCTATTAGATGTTTTGAGGTGTAATTTTAATACAATTATGTTTAAAATGTTTAATAAATTATAATAATACATAATTAATTGTAATATAATAATAATAATATAATTAATAATATATAATATAATAATATAATTAATAATAATAATATAATTAATAATATATAATATAATAATAATATAATTAATATAAAAATAATAATTAATAGTATAATAATAAATTATGTTCAATACATTGAAGAGTGGTTATGTGAGTCAATGTTTATCAGGTAATACGAACGCTATTCCGAATTCATCATTTGTACTAATTTTCATTCAGGAAATAAAAATCTCTAACAAGAAGAATCTGGTCTTATGCTATTGATTTTTATCCTTTCATTTTGAACCACCTTTTAGGATTACTAAAAATAAATCATGAAATTAGAGAGTTAAGAAAATAAAACTAGCTTGATAGCAATTTTTTTTACCTGAAGAAAATTTATTTTCACTAGAATTGTATTTGTGTATCATTAGAATTGCATTCATAAATATAAATTAATGATTAATGGAAGTAAAAATTTTAATAATCAAGAATGCAATTATCAATTCAGGAACAAAGTTAATAATGCAAAAGTTAAATTTACGTGTGCTCATACAAAAGTTTACTTGATTAAAAACTTGGAAATTTTGCATTATTATCTATTAACTGTAATCTTTTATTAAACTTATTAAAATTTGCCTTTAATAAATTAAATTTAGACAGCGTTTGGGTAAGAATATATTCAACATCTTAAAACTTCCAGAATTGGGATTTTTTTTCTCGAGTGTAATAGATTCATATGATAGAACAAACGAAATTATTTTTTAAAAATTTTAATCTCTAAAAGATATAATTTCATGAAACTTTTGATTCAGTAGTTTTAATAGCACCGTTTTTTAATGACTGATTCAGCCGCAGCCCGCCTGTCTGAATGATTGAGCCGCAGCCCGCCTGTCTGAATGATTGAGTCACTGCCCGCCTGTCCGAATGATTGAGTCGCTGCCCGCCTGCCTGACTGATTGAGCTGAAACTTTATAGAATTCTAACTTCTAGAATTTCTAGGAGCTTAGATTTATTAATAAAGTATGTTGAATTTTAGATTTTTTCATTAAAATTATAGAATTTTAGAGATTGTGGTATTTTAGTTTCTAAAATATTAAAGAAAGATAACGGAAAGATTACTTAGAAGCAATAATATTTTCAACAGTGTATCATGAATTAATGTATATATTTTTGGCTGTATATTTTTTACTTATTTTGAAATGTATTTTGGCTGTATTTTTGTTATATTTTTGGCTGTATTTCGAAAGGTTTCTAAATATGCCTTTATGAAAGTGATTTTGAATGGATTAGGAGTATTTAAAAATATATTATTGATGCATTTCTGGTTTCCATTGCAGCATCAGTCTTAAGACACTTTTTACTTTTTAAGAGATATTAAAATGCTTTACTTAATGCAAAAATGTTAAAGAACTTTCAAAATAGGTTGTTCACATAATAATTCAGATTAACTCTTTGTTTGCTTAAAATTTGCAACAAAAGTTTGCATTTATTTAAACATTAGTTCCCATTTATAATTAGGGAATAGTGACGAATCTTTCCATATTATAACTATAAAAAGATGACGTATTTATATGTAATTGTATTAGAGATTAGAGAGAACTTTCTCAACAGCCATTTTTATACCTTAAAATTTTTTATTCACAATAGTATTTGTATTTCTGTATTATTATTGCATTCATAAATAGTATTGATTATGTTTATGTACAACTGTACTGAACTCAAATGCCTTTTTAATTTACAAAATCTTTAACACTTAACCTAAGTGTAAGAATTTTCTGAAAATGGGTTTAGAGTTAAGTAATTTTTAAAAATTAGCTTTTCTGAACTCTATTAGATGTTTTGAGGTGTAATTTTAATACAATTATGTTTAAAATGTTTAATAAATTATATTAATAAATAATTAATTGTAATATAATTATGTAATAATAATAATAATAATATAATAATATAATTAATAATATAATTAATAATATAAAAATATAATATAATAATAATATGAGTACATGACTGCATTCGATTTTTCTGCTGTTATATATTATTTTTTCTTGCATTGTTAGGTAGGTCCATACATGACTAAAAGAAAATTAGATGTTGCAAATATAGCTAACACTTCAAAAAAACAAAAAAATGATATAGACATTAACTTAGAAGAAGATGTAATTAAGTATCACTTAATGCCATCGTTACAACATGTATCAATGAGCAATATAATAATTACATTATGGAATCAAGCAGATATTAAATATCAAATAGTAAAATTATTCAACGAATATGAATATGATTTTTATACAAATATTTATAGATTATTTTTGAAGATAAAGTATTAGATCAGATATTACAATTACCTGTACCTGATTGTATAAGAAAAATCTTATCAAATATTGTACATCCTATAGGGTATGAAATATTTTACTGGATAGTATATCAAGATCGATATATTTTTAATACTAGTTATAACTATCAAGATTCAAAATCCATAGCAATAAATTATATAGATTATTTAGTTTGGACAGCAAGAGGTATAATAGATTATAAAAAGACAGCAAAAACTTTATTAGCTAAAGAGGAAAAGTTATTGGATGATTACAAATATAATATGGCTTGTAGCTATTGTTTGGAAGATAATATAGCAATTATTGCTCCAAAGGTTATCAATACTACATTAACCCTAAGGTGTATTAAGAATCAAGCAATGGTATATTTTTGGACTGCTCATATAACAGGAGATTTTACTAAATTAGATCAGGCGGTTTATTTTTACAATAGAAATTATTGTACTAATTATAGTATAGATGAATATCTATTTAAAGAGTTAATAGACAATTATTACACAAATCAAGTAGCAATAAAATATATCTGGGATAAACTGAGTAATGAAGCAAAATCAAGACAAATAGTTCCAGCAATACAAAACAGATCTAATACTGATATTCGGTGTTTTCTTCTATCACAAATAAGTAAAGAACAAGAAAAAGAAGTATTTAAAACTTATTATGCTCAGGAAATACTACTAGGCTTTCTAGATGATTGGTTATGGGGGCACTATTTTTTACCTACTATACATCACATATGGGATATAATATCTGGATGTGATTATCTTAGTGTATTAAAAGGTATTGTGCATAAAATGAAAAAAAATCATGAAGATACTGAAAAATATAATCAATATAAATCTATATTTAAGGAGTTATGGCAATATGCTCCTAAACATTTAAAAGAATGTGTTTTTGAACATGAGAATGGTCACAGTTGTCATAGTATATTCTTCAGTTTATTTTACAGGAAAAATGTAGATATAATTCAGTCAATATTATGTGATTCTAATGATATACAAAAGAAGAAAATAATATTTTCAAATTATGGGGTTGATATATGTCATTTCTTCATAACAAGTAATCAATGGGATTTATTAGAGATGTTTATTGGTCATACTCTTTTTTCTAGAGAAGATGTAGAGTGCTTTAAACAAAGACTTATAAAAGGAAAAGGACGAGAGATAGCTGTACATTTTATACAAAGTAAAGAATGGAATAAAGTAGAGCAATTTCTGCAATGGGCTTTTAAATCAGATGATGAAATAAAGGAGTTTAAGTCAAAATTAGCGTATAGTAAGATTTGTTATGATATCGCAGAATCCATTGTAGCAAATAACAAAGCAGATTTTATGGAGCTAGAGTATTTTTTCAAATGGTGTGCTTCGGGTAATGCAGAAGGAATTGTTGAGTTAAAAAGAAAAATACCTCAATTATATTTTGATGAAGTAATTTGTAAATTAATAGAAGAAGATAAATATGAACTGTTAGAGCAAATTTTAAATTGGTGTTTTATAAATGACCAAAAGCAAATTGCTCAGTTTAAACAAAATTTTTATTACGATCATGGAAATTTTGAAATAGTAAGGTTAGTAGTCAATCTAATAAAACAAGATGATCAATTACAATCATTTAAAAAGTGTGTTTATTATTGGTGTTCTACTGATGAAGAAATAAATAAGTTTAAAACATATATATTATATCCTGTGGAAGATACAGTAGGTGTATGTATGGAATTATTATGTAAAGATATGTTTAAATTAGCTGATGAATTTGTTAGTTGGTGCTGCAATTCATCACAGAGACAAATAGATAACTTTAAAAACCAGTTAATGATTGACGATGGTATGGAGTATCTTTCTGAAGGAGATTATCCACGGACATTCTATGAAACAGAATTGATTAAATGGTTTAATCCATCTATAGAGACCATTACAAGATTTAAAGAAAAATTTATAAATTTTTGGTGGCTTAAAGACATTTTACCTGTATTAGATGATTCTATCAAAGAACAAGAATATAATCAAGATAAAGCTATCAACAAGGATGTAAATAATATTTTACAAGATTTAATATCAGCTGTGGAAAACCAAGACCACGATATTATTCATTGCAATGATGATGTAACAGTATGTCTTACAGGGGTTATTACTGAAGATGCAAGTGTAATATTATAAATAAACTAACAAGTAATTAACAATTATATAGTAAGTAATGACTAATGAATTAGCTTATAATTTTTTATATAATACCAGGGAAGACACTAGGCTTTCAAAATCCCGGGTCCCTGGGACCCATGACTTTTAAAAAACTGGGTCCTTTTGAAAAAAAATGGGTCCTTTACATAAATTTTTAAACAAATATAATCTTTCTGAAAAATACTTAATAGATTATTAGTACATGAATTATAACAATTATAATGCTGTAATATGCTAATATTGAAATATAATAGAAAAATAAAATAAAACAAAATCTAAATTTATGTAAAATATTTTTATTAGTGTGCTTCCCTCTCTACTTATTTACACTGCTTCCCCCTCTACGTATTTTACAAGACTGAAATATCTTATGTGCTCTTATAATTACATCTTGGGAATTTGACATATCTGGCCCTTCAAGTGTAATCATCATTAATGTTTTCAGTTTTCCTTCAGATATCCTATTTCGAGCACATGTCTTTATTCTTTTCATGGCTGAAAAGCCTCTCTCAGCATCAGCTGATGAAATTGGCAATACTGAGGCTATCTTTGCTAATTTAGAAAATTCTGGAAATTCATCACTATACTGTTTGATGAAGATTCTAAGAAAGTCTTTCATACTCATAGATTTAAAGTTTAATACGATCTGTTTAAAATACTGAAAGTTATTTTTAAGTTTATCACCAGAAATCAATTCTCCAAATGTTCTAATCAATAAATCAATATCTTCTGACCCATAATTCAGTAATTCCTCTGAATTCGTTGGATAATTAAACGGGTTTAACATCGAATCTAGTGATTTTAATACATCTAATGACTCCGCTGGGAAACGAAACTTTAAATTACCTACAACTTCAGATATAAAATTAGACTTAAAATGTTCATTTAAAGTTTGCTTTCCAAGTTTTATATTCTGATAAACAACATCATCTTCATCATTAGTACAATTTTCAATATAATTATTTTCATGCTCCCCCTTATTACCTTTAAGATTCTCTAAAACACTTATACAACTGGATACCATTACATTCACCTTAGAGAAAATCACATTTTGATGCTGAAATAATACATTTAATTTTTTTACTGGGTCTAAAACGTCCAGTATGATCGCAAGTAAAAATGGGAAATTGGCATTCTTTATTTTTGACAACAAACCTTTTGCTTTTACAGAGTTTAAATCGTTCTTTTTTTCGGCGATATGCTCAAGTGCCTCTACAATGGACCCAAAGCACTGTATTACAGCGCTCACCGCTTCATACAAGCTCAGCCATCGAACATTTTTGGGTTCTTTCAATTTTATTTCCGATATTTCATTTATTTGAAAAATTTGACGTAGCACAGATTCTCTGACAGGACTATCATCGAAAAAATGGTAAAGTTGCTGCAAAGTATTCTCCAGGTCTTTAGTCTGTTTAATATTTTTCGCTGCTTGTGACAAGGCCAAAGAAACCCTGTGAGCAGAACAGTGAATTTGCAGCAAATGCGTTGCACCAGCAGTCTTTAATCGCACACCAACACCTCCTTTACAGCCAGTCATTACTGCTGCACCATCAGTGCCAAGACCAACAATTTTATTTAAATCAATGTTTAATTTTTCCATTGTAGATTTTAAAGAATTGTATCAGCCTTTCCATCATTTATGTTTAATATGTCCACAAACGCGGTTTTACCATACCCATCTTCATCTATGTAAGTTAAATACACAATAAGTTTTTTAAAATTTGAAACGTCACACGACTCATCACAAATAATTCCGAAAAAAGATGATGGTTTAAATTTCTGTATCAAAAGTTCCTCAATAGCTTGGGCGGATGCTGATGTCATATCAGAGATAGACTGTTTAGATTGGTAAGTACTAGTCTGAAAATTCACCCCATTCATTTTCTGAAATAAAAAAAATATATATGAATATTTAAAAAAAAGGGGGGTTTTAAAATTATTTTATCCAAACATGTGTCGTAATAAATATAAAACAAACAAAATAATAAAATTTTTTTTTAAGTGTAAGTGAAAAAAAAAAATTCTATTAATAAAAAAATTACAATTCTAAAATTGAATTATATATTTTGCAGTGTACAAAAAAATAATTAACTTTAAATTTCTTATTCATTGTAGTCAATTTATTAAAATTTAATCTAATCTATAAGTTCCAATTATTGACTTTTTTTTAAAAAAACAACTTTTTTTTAATCACAAAAATAAAATGACATAATTCATTTCTTAGAGGAATAAAACTATTATAAGTTTTTTTAATCAATTATTTTATTTAAACAATCATTAAATTATGTAATCTACACAGAATCTATAAGCACTACAACGAAGATAAAAACGGTAAAACCATCAACCTATCAATAAATCCCACGAAACTAAAATTCAAACTTTTTATAGAGAAATCTTAGCTAGAATAATCATACGCATTACAGAGAAGAAAAGATGGCGAGATTCCATTCTTATTTAAGTATTATAAATGATCGGCCCCTTTAATGAATCCCACAAAAATAAAATTCAAAGTTTTTATAGAGAAATTTTAGCGAGAATGAAAATACAAATCACGTGTAAGACAAAATGGCGCAATTCCTTTATTTAATTATTGTAAAAACGAATCCCACAAAATTAAAACTCAAAGTTTTATATAGAAATCGTAGCTATAAAATAAATACGCATTACAGCGGGGACAAAATGGCGCAATTCCATTATTTAATTATTCTAAACGATTTGCCCTTTTTAAAAAATCCCACAAAAAAAAAAAATCCAAAGTTTTATAGCGAAATCGTAGGGAGAAAACAAATACGCATTACAGCAAAGACAAAATGGCACAATTCGATTCTTATTTATTGTAAACGACCGGCCCAATCAATAAACCGAACAAAAAAAAAACTCAAAAATTAATAAAAATACGCATTACAGAGAAGACAAAATAGTGAAACTATGTTCTTTTATAATTAATTATTTTTGAAAACTATCTTTCTGTTTTTTTTATAAGGAAACCCTAAAAGAGAAAAAGTGGCGCTTATTTGAATAATTGAAAGCTGAATTCCGTATCACGGCCTGTGGTGCGGAAATACAAAAATAATTAATATTTATAGCATTAAATAAAATATATCCTATTACACTTTTCTAATTTATACTTAAAATGACCATTTAAGTTAATATTTAAAAAAGAAATTTGACACGTGGTCACGACTCAAACCGTATAATACGGCCCTTGCGTAACTGTTATTTAATTACTTGTATAAACATAAAAATTTTTGTAAATTATAATTCTTTAATAATTAAAATAAAAACTTACCTGCAATTCAATTAATGCGGGGAACTTAGCTTCTGCTATTTCTTCTTTAGCCATCCAATAGACCGTTCGCATTTGTGAATAATCTTGAACACAATTAGCAATTTGTTTTTCAGATGACACTTTAAAAGACCGTTGCTGTTCTAATATATTAAGAGCACGTAAATGATGAGCAGAAGAGTCTTTTCCCGATGTGTCAATATGCCGGACTAGTGCGCTACGTTGAAAATTCTCACAGCCAGTGTTGAATGCATTTTTTATTCGTGCCTTGCGGCATATATCACAAAACATTTTACCATTTTCGTAGACTAACCAATTAAATTCAGTTTTCCACCTAATATTAAAGTTACGTACTTTAGGCATCGTTTAATTATTGCACATGTATTAATTATAAAACAAAATTAAAAGTTTGGATGCGTAGGTCAGGTCATTAAAAATGTTTGACTCTAACTGAACTAAAAGTAACATATAGCTTAATATAACGGTGCGTAAGTACCTCCTTCGAAAATAAAGGGTAAGGGGCCACTAAAAATGTGATTGCATGACGTAGGTATTAAATAACCAATCAACCCTAATCTTCTACGTGTGTACTATGATATTTTGAAAATAAACCCCTTCAATTTTTCCCACCCCTTCAACCTCTTTCTTTCTACTTGCTCATTCGAGGTCACTTAAATCAACACCCTCTGTAACTAGACAAGGCCTGAGCGCGTGAAGAATGAGTAATCAATAGTAGTCCGTCGCTTTTCCTCTCTGCATCAGCGGCTGAGAATAAGTACGCTTAACTTAAGAATTTCTCGTTGAGCAAAGATATTACCATTATGTAATTTTCGCGAGAAAAAGTTATTTTCAAGCTTATAATATTTTTTTAATAAACATTTCCATAAATGGTTAAAGACAACATCTTTCAATTTAATAATATTAAAAAAAGATCGTAATTAATATTTTTTGTAAAAATTATTTTTTCCTTTAACTGAAACTTTGTATGGAAATATTTTATGCAATTTCCAATTTATTTTTCTAATGAATCACAAATAGTTATTTTTAACAAATTTTAAGAAACGCGATGTGATTTTTTAAAACTTTTTTTTTGACAAATTTAATATATAATCACTCAATAAATAGTAATTTATTTACTTTGTAAATTTTATTAATATTCTCTCAATTTTATTAGCAAATCGAAAATACGGCAAATAAATTAATACAATGAAAATCAAATAATTTACTTAATATTCTTAAATTCTAATTTATCTATTTCATACATAATTTAAATTTGTCGTTTTTTGTCATAGAATGGAAGCTTTATTCCACAATGCAGTTAACTGTTCTATTAGTGAACATAATTTACTGATAGATAACTATATAACCAAATTAATTTCGTATTGATTTTAAATAGGGTGAAACACTTAAAAAAACTTTTTAATTAAACACTTAAACACTTTTTAATTAAAATCAAATACTATATTAGAATATTATTTAATTCTTTTAGATCATGAATTTTTAAATGTAGTATTAATGACATTTTTAGTCCCTAATTTGAAAAAAAAGCATTTCTAAATAATATGAATAAAAATTCGATGAACAAAAGTTTGAAATTGATAGCATATTTTGATAAAATGATTAAAAATATGCAACATTCCAAAATTAAAGAAAGGGGATGCAATATATTAAAAAAGTTGGAAGTAAAAAAAGTAAATCTTTTAAAAAGAATCAAATTGCAATTAAATTTATTTATATGTAATGTTTATTTATTTATATGTTATTTATATTAATGTTTTTCCAATGTACTTAATTTGCGTTTTTGAGAAATTTTTTAACCACATCATTCTTGTTAGAACAATAATTTTTAAGTAACATGTTAGCGGTAGTCCAAATTATTTTTTTGACGATCAGCTCAGCAACGTGACCTGATGAGCACACATCAACATCATTAAAAACTTCAAAATCTGTTAATAAGTTCATAATCAAATTTGTCATGAAAAGCCTTTGGTGTTTAACTGCAAGAAATTGTTTTTCATGCAAAGGTGAAAGAAGTTTTTCTGCAACTGCATACGAAAAGCACACAATTCTGATTACGTTAGAATTAGGGAATTTCAAACTTCCCCTGTTCATGGAAGATATTAATTTATAACAATCATCAACTGCCAATTCTTTGTCCATGGTCAGTTGACTTTCACAAGAAACACACTTCAAATTTTTACATATTTGATAAATACAATACCCAGCCATATATACAAAAATTGGTAGTTTATCATCTAAATTTGTGATATCAATATCAGTGATAGGTATGTTGACATTTTCAGAAATATGCTCATGACATTCTGTGACATCAATATCAAATTGTGTTATGCTAAATTCTCCAAACTTGGATGACTTTAAAGTCAATGGCAAAAAATTTTGCATTCGCAATTTACTTTCAGATTCAAAAATCTGCCGTATTGAAACAGAATACTGAGACCCTGCTAGTGTTCGATATTTTCCAAAACGTTCTTCTAATGCATCTGATTGCAATTTTCCTGTCAAAATGTATTTCATTTTTAGCTGATTACTGCAGTAATCAGTTAAATCTAATATTGCTCTACACGTATGATTCAAAGCACGATGAGTTTCTTTCGTTTAAGTTCCGGTGCTGCAGCCTGAATTTTCCCACACATCAAGCCAATCAATGAACTGTTTTAAAAAACACCTTCTCTCATCCTTGGGTAAGCTTGTAAGAGGATACATATATACATTTTTTAGTCTTATACCCTTATCAGAAGATTTCACATTTACCACCCACCACCAGCGAAGAATTATTTCTATAAATGCAGCAGTTCCTTGATAATAATTTAAGGATTGTTTCTCACCAAACTCCAACAAGGCTTTGATTATAAATTCATTAAAGATTCGAACAACTAGTTGGACATTTTGGCGCTCAATGGTTGTAGGATTCAGGGCTTTCAAAGTTAAGCCATAACCATACTTGACAAGTTGAGCATGCTCTAGCTCATAAAGTTTTCTCAAGGTATTAAAGGAGGCAGTTTCAAGTTTATTAATGCAGTGACTATCTTGAAAATTTGGATAAAATATACAGCAACCATCATTTCGTTGGTTTAACCAATTGTTGCGAATACATTTAAAAATGTGAACTGCATCTATAATGTAAAAAAGCAGCCTTTGGGGATTAACAGGATGGGGGTATGCAATTTGCATTTTTATGGGATCAGAAAAATAAGACATAGCTTTGCCATTGATTGCATTGTTATCTGTAACGATTGCAATTACTTTATAGCCTATATTTTCTAAGCCAATAATTGTTTTTTTAATAATTGAAAACAAAATATCAGCTGTTATAGATTTTACTGGCAAAATGTGAGCGACATCTTTATAGTTTGAACACAAGCTTGAAATCATAAATGTGTGAGCACTAGTAGCAGCTTGCTCACTGTCAAAAGCGAAACCAACTATGTCACCACCTTTATAATCAAAATAAGGCTTTAAGTGTATTTCATCTAACATAAGAACTACATTTTTCTCATGTTCTTTCACATATTTGTATCTCTCTTCAACATATTTCAAAAAATTAAAGCTGGCTTGTTCATTTGATGGGTTCAAAGGAAAATTGGAAGTGATTTTTCTAATTGTTGTAGGGTGCGGAAGTATTAAGTTGCCTGAATTTCGAATGAACCTATAAGCATGTGGAGATATAGAGAAGAGCAAAGAAAAAAAAACTAATTGCTCATGTTCATAATGTCTATGTCCCTTTTTTAACATAATTAGTTTCGCTTGTTCTTTTAAAAACTGGATGTTTTGTTTTGATGATTCCACATCCTCGCTTGCAATCTTGTCAAACATATCATTTAAAATTTGTAACGATAACTCTGGGTTATTTTTCTGCTGAAAGTTCTCCAAAATCATCAAGACATCCGCTATCTCAAACATTGAGTTGGTTTTTTTAGGTAATTTAATACCACATTTTAAAAGCTGAGTACTACCATAATATGCCGACATTTTTAATTCTTTATCAATTACCACAGAAGATTTTATTTGTGGTACTTCTGCATACTCTACATGAGCAAATATGGTAACATCAGTTTTCTTGATTAAAGTCCAATGAGGAGGGAGATTGAAAAAATTCAAGCAATTTAAAAATTCATCTTGCGAGGAGAATAAGTTTTTTTTATCCTAGTTTTCTTTGCTTAACAAACTTAGCTCAACAATCTTACTGAGCTGTGCATTTTCTAATCAATCCTTTTTTCCCTCGGGATTTTCTCGATGGTTCTGTGCACTTGATAGATAAGTTGGACAACCAGGAAATAAAGCAGGTACAGCTTCAGCTTTCAACCTAGGATAACGCAATCTAGTCGACAATCTTTCCCCGGTTTTACTGTCGTAAATAAATGTTTCTCTTTCCACATCATGGGAATGGAAATGTAATTCACATACCTGAAAAATAAAAAAGGAAATTTTTAATACAAATTTAAATATTTACAAACAGTATTTCAATTCATAATGCTCTTTTCATTATGCAAATATTATTATTAAAAGTTCCAAGCCATCAGAATCAAATTTTTTAAATAGTTAAAAACTTATATTGTTTGTTTGAATTTCTTCATCAAGGAATTTTATAGCAAAGGTTAGCACGTTTCTGCCAAGGTGGTTAAAATTACTGGCCGCCACATTTGTGGCAAAAAACTATAGAAATTAAGGAAATGACGTGAAAATAAATACTGAGATTGACATACAATGGTCAATTTATCGAAAAAACAATTAAATGTAAAACAAAGTACAGTTCATATACAAAATTATCACCATTCAAAATTAAATATTACATTGTTTGTACTCCACAGTAATTTATAGTATAACAAAAGATAAGTTTTGATGCAGTTTCTAAACTTAAACAATTTCTAACTTTTCCATGCAAGTTTTTAAATTTTCTAAGTAAATTTTTTTAAAAATTTTAAGAGGACTCTCTTTTGTTTTGCAGAACTAGAATGCATTACCATCAAACAAGATTTGTGAAACTTTCATCTATTGCATATTCTTTAAATTTGAGCCATCATTTAAATTGATTATGTAATTTTTTAGGGTTTACATTTATGAATCAGGGAATCTAACTAATTATAACAGCATGTTTCCTAATAAAACATGCTTCTCTAATAAGATTTATGTTAGTATTGAAATGAAAACTTACTCTTGATGATTTGGATGGAGTAAAATTCTCTCGTGGTATACTTTTTAGCCACCTGTCGCAGAGCTCTTTATCTTCAGGGAATTTAAAAATTGAAACTTTTTCCGAAGAACTGTCATAGTTGCCTTTGCAATTGGGAACACAGCAACGAAAAGGCATTTTTAAAGATTAATCTGAAATAAGAGAGATCAAAAATAATTTAAAATTATTTGCTATATTAATAAGCACATCAATATAAATTAGCAATATTTAAGTAATACTATATTGAAAAAAATAAGTTCATATAAGATTAATTGAGGTTGTTATGGTAGAACAGTTTGACTAACAAAATCAATGCATTTTTGATAGTAACCAAAAATTTAACACATTTTTTCCATGAATATTATTCAGACTTTAAAACTCTTTGAAGCAAATTATAAACTAACTAAGTTAAAACCAGAGATTTTCGGTTAATAATTTTTTTTAAAATTCAAATTTAAAAACTGGTAACGGAAGGACATTTTTTCGACATGATTATCAAGTTATCTTACTTTTCATAGATATTCAGCCAAACTATTAAACGAAAAAATATGAATACAGAGAAAAGGGTTAATTTATGAGATTTTGTAGAAGTGATAAAACTTCATCGTTATTTAGCAGTTTGTCCAATTCCGCAAGGAGAATAAGCAGTCGGGCTGATGGTGATATCTCAGAAGTAGTTTCTTTGTTGGTAGTAGCTCTGGGTTTGCGTCTGGAATGAAGGCTCTTTTTAAGTTGTCTGGATGGGCAGCCGGTGAAATTAGCTGTATGGTCGCTATAATTTGACTGGGATTTGAGAAAAAAAATTATTTTAATTATAAGAATGAGCTACTTACAGTAAACATTTTAAAAGTGCAAGTCTAAATAAATTTATTGATTATTTATTATACTTTATAATTACATACCATTTATTATTTCTTGGAAAAAACCTAGTTAATCTAACTAATTATAACAGATTACTTATTATACTAACTAATTCTATTCATATAAGAATGAGCTACTACAGTAAACATTTTAAAAGTGCAGATCTAAATAAATTTATTGATTACTTATTATACTTTGCAACTTATTATACTTTGTAATTACATACCATTTATTATTTCTTGGAAAAAACCTTTATTTATCTTGTTTTTGAACTCAAATAAATTTCATCCTAAAAATGCATTTTATCATTGCTTTGTATTTTATCATTCAATTTTCGTAACCAATTGTAACAAGCATAAAATGTGTTTAACAAGCATAATGCTTTTATAAAAGCATAAAATGTATTTATAGATGTTTCACTAACCATTCATTTTAACTTAACGTAATAAACGTAGACTTGTAAAGCTTGCAAATACAATTTCTCAAACATAAACAAATCAACAGGAATCTAAGATATAGTGTTAAATTAAGACAAACTTTTCGATTTGAATTTATCAGTTAATATTAATAATAACCAAAAATTAGTTAATGTTATATTAATTTTAATAACCACATTTTTAAATTAGTAAAATTTGTGTAGCAGAGCACTCACTTTGGTACTCATCGAATAAAATATGCAGTCTAAGCAAAGTAACATAAACAGATTACAAAAAGATTACAAAATAGCAAATATTTAAAAATAACAAATGAACTTACTTTATTGTCAAAAGACGCTTTTCTTTCCCTTTGAATGGAGTTAGCTAGAAGTAATTAGCGTTTAAAACAACGTTAAAGATAAAAATCCACGCGTTCACGAAAAAAAAAAGTAATGGCGATACAGCAGAATAGAAGCTTCGACGACTTCCAGTTCGCTACGAACGAGTAGGACTTCTCTTGATGACTCATGCTTCCGTTCTTGCTCAGGCCTTGCCTACTTACAGAGGGTGTTGGTCAAGCCCGTAATATCACGGGAATGATTTCTATACTAAAAGCGGCTTGCCCGTGCATTCACGGGTTCCCGATCTGCCTCTGGAGCGGCGAACGCGTCTTTTTCTGAACTAGAATATTTCCTTCCCCCTCAACCTCCTACTGCTCACTAATTCAGAGGCGTATAAGCTGTCATCGTAAATCACTCACTGTGCTAGAGTATTTCTGTTTGAATGGATGTGAATAGTTTGCGTTCTTTTTTGATGTTTGAACCCCCACTCAAACTAAAAGTTTACTTTTAATGAAACAGATTATTTTTATTTTCTCCATCATTTTCGATATATTGAATTTTATTTAATATTTATTGCTTAATTTATTATACTAAATCGTTTTGTACTTTTAAATTTCAAATGATTTTCGAAAAAGCAATTGCATTTTAGTGTTAATTGCAGCAAATCATTTTTTCTCTAAATAATAATGTAATATTTAATAAACTAATTTATGAATTTTTAATATTACTAATTTTCTATAATATTTAACTAATTAAATTAATTAATTGTTTTTTTTTTAAAAAAAAGATTTTTTCCCTTACAAAATATTAAATTTTTTTTCTTCTTGCAATTGAAGTTAACTCTCTCTCCTCTTATT
This sequence comes from Parasteatoda lunata, assembly GCA_949128135.1. Lineage (NCBI taxonomy): Eukaryota > Metazoa > Arthropoda > Arachnida > Araneae > Theridiidae > Parasteatoda > Parasteatoda lunata. Next base: position 26,782,518 of record OX421975.1, read on the forward strand.
GTAATGTAAAGGACTTTCTCGGCGTTTCTCTGAAAGAAACACCTAAGACACTAGTTTTATTTGTACTTTAGTTTAATGATATTAAAACACTTTCATGGATAGAGAGGAAATCGAAATTCTTTTCATTCGTAAATACGTTTTATCAAATTAGTAAAATTACAAGCTGTAAAACTCTAAATAACTAAGTGAGTTTTAATATACCAAACATTTTTTTTTTTTTTCCATTCAAGCAAATAATCAAATGAATTGTAATTTTTTTATGTCACTCACATTACGATATACATTTTAAAGAAAACGATTTATAGCTTGTTTTAGTAATGACAAATAAGTTAAATAATAAATTTAAATTTTCTTAATAAATTATAGAAAAAAAATTAAAACCTGTTAAAACTCTAAATAACTAAGTGAGTTTTAATATACCAAACATATTTTTCCACCCAAGCAAATAATAAAATAAATTGTAAATTTTTTATGTCACTCACATTACGATATACATTTTAAACAATCCGGAATTTGAAGGTTGTTGATAACGAGGGTGAATGCAGTGTTGATTAAAAATAAAATCTTGGTAACAAATATCAAGTGCACCGAAACGGCCTTACTTCCCCCCCCCCCCCAATATTCCATTTATTTAAAAATTGTTCAATCTAGGTGGGCTGGAACAATCAACTTAAGTATTACAATACTGTCATTCATACTAGAAAATTCATCTATTGACGGTCTAAACACTAAAGTAAATGATACTTCTAGTTACGTGATGATCTTGTTAAGTTATTAAAATCGTTTTTAGAAGTTTCATTTGAAATGATATAACAATAAACTAGCCTTATTGTGATGTAAATATAATCTAGACTCCGCTTATAAGTGTTCGGATGAAGTGAGTTTCGCCTATCGTTTTCTTTTCTATTTATGATCAAAATTACTATGAAAGATGATCTAAAAGAAATGGCCGTACAGTAGTAGTAAGCAAAACGTGTTGCATTAAGTTAGAGAAATGTGAAATGCAGAGAAGATTTGTCACTGTATTTTCTGCGATTCTTTTCGAGAAATTCTCGACTGAAAGAAAAAAATAAAACTTAAAATAAGAGCAATAAATTTAAAATGAATAATAATAATAATAATTGGGAATAAATATGAAAGACATGATGTTTTTTTTTCATTCTTAGGAATCGTATATCTTTGAATTCACAAATGACGGTGTAATTTATTTTATAAGGCATAATGTAACTTCTTATATGTTTTTTTTAAGTGATAACAAGTTTTTGATCCCTACCATAATCTCAAGTTTATCCATAACCACAAGCTCCTTAAATATATTGATAATTACTATAAATAAAATATTCTTAAAGTGTTACTCTTATAAATAGTAAATATAGGGGGCAGGGAGGCAAGTTTTATTATTCGAAATATTTCTTAGCACATAGAATTTAAAATCATAGAGCAACATAATACTTTTTTCTTTAAAAAATTTTATTTTTTAAAAGAAAATTTGTTGCATCGTATTATTAGTTGATATGTTACAAAAGTAGTGCAATAAGTTTTTTTTTTTCTGCACATTTGAAGCTAAAGAACCCGAAAACTTTATTCCTAAATCTGATTAAACTTGATCTGCTTAAATGTATTAGTAATAATTTAAAAATAAAAAGGAAAAATATAGATGAAAGGATAAAATTATACTGATAACCTCGTTAGAAATACAAAATATAGCAACTTCATTAAAATTCATTTATATATATAGCTTAGTTTATTCAGTTAAATAGTATTTATAAAATACAAACAAAGATATGCAAGAAAATATTTATTTAATTGAGAAAATGTTAAACACGTTAATGTTAATTGAAATATTAGTTTTAAACATGTGTAAATATTACAAATTCTCAATTGTATGATATGCTTCAAAACAAGGTACAACACACAAAGTGAGATTGCACTGTTTGCATTGAAATCGAGATTCTTTCCTAACTCGTTGTCCTTTTGAGTCAAACTTTTTACTACACATAAAGCACACCCTTGCCGGTTTCTCTTTCTTTTCCGTCGCTTCTATGTAGGAAGGAAAATGTCTGCCTGTAAGGCGGTCCGCATAGTTGGGTGTAGAAGTCACTTTTACTTCACCATACGTTTTTAGTAAGCTTTCAATTAATTCCATTCGAAAGTTCAAATGACTTAGAGAACCACCGTTCTTTTTGTACAATACAAAGGAGTTCCACACACATTGATTTAAAATTTGACGAAAAATTTTCACGTAGTATTTTTTTTGTTGATTTCGGACTGTTGGGTAATACGACATACATTGGTCTGCCATATCGACCCCTCCCATCGTTGAATTATAATCCATTATGGCTTTCGGTTTTCTTGATGATGTTTTTTCGATAGTCCTATTGTTTTTCTTCCTCATTTTTTCTTGTTCAATAAAGTTTATTTTGTGAACTGTGCTCAGCATTAAGATTGGTTTTTTGTCCATGTATTTAAACGCACTGATTTTACCAATTTGATATCCAATTATTTCTCCTCTTTTTAGTTTCTTACTTTTAATCTCTTGAGGTATTCCGATACGGTTTATCCTCATCGTTCCATCAGTTTTCTTGGTCAGAAGGCGAGTTCAATAGAAGTGTAATAGTTGTCTAGTGTTACGCAATATCCTTTATTTAAGAGATCTTGTATCAAAGTTAAAACAATATTAGTAGTTGACTTGAAGTCTGCGTTGAAATTGAGTGGGGTATTTTTACCGGTGTAAATAACACTATTGCAGATGTAGCCACTGTTCGACTCACATAACTGGTAGAATTTTATACCGAATCTAGCTCTTTTCTTTGGAAGATACATCTTAAAATAGAGTCTTCCTTTATACAACAGTAAAGATTCGTCAACTGAAATATCCCTTTCAGGCACATATGCTGTTTTAAATTTCTCATTTATATAATTATAGACTTCGTATATTTTCCATAATCCCGGTTATGGATCATATGAAGAATTGTTTGCAAAATGCAGAACTTTCATCAGAAGAGAATATCTCTTTTCTGACATCACCTGTCCTATATATGGTGTTGATATTATTAATTTTGTTGACCAATACCACTTTTGCACTGGCTTTTTTATCACTCCCATCAAAAGAAACAAAATTCACTCGAGTTTGTGTCTTTCCCGTCCTTCAACCGAGAACTTGGTATTAAATCATTAGTCTCAATGAAACTCTCCGCATATCGATTTGTTTCAGTAGCAATGTAACTCACTATGTCGTCATCGAAGAAAATACTGAAATACTCTAAAGGAGTATGAGTATAAATATGCGTCTTTATACCAGGTTTTCCCGTAAATTGATACCTCGGAGACGGTGGCGTAGGATCGCTTTCATCTAGTTTACACCATATTCGTCCATCAAGTTTTGGTTCAGTATCCTCGTCTTCTGAATCCGAAGAAGAGTCCGAAAAGGATGGGTCAGAGTATTCGGCTGAATCCATTTCGAAAGTAAATATTGAAAACTGTAGATTTTAATAAAATAATGAAAAACTTAATTTTGAAAAACTGCTAAATAAAAAAATAAAAACTTTAAGTTATACAAATAATTAACTAAATTAATTTCGTCATCAAATTTGCAAAATAAATAAGATTTTTGTTAAGTCTTGAGAAAGACTGTTTTGAAATTGAAATAAGCAATGCACAGCTAAAGAAGATCGGTATATATCTGGAAGTTTCAGTCTTTCCTCCGCCACCCCCCCTAGAAAAGAAATCCCACCCTTATTTATTCTGAATAGAAGGAGTGACTAGTTCGATGTCGTTCGACTTAAAAACCTGAATTTGCAATCCCATAGCCTTCCCAGACCACATCCTGGACTGCCTCCGCCTTTCCTGGGACGATCTGATTAGGGAGCCCTTGAGTTTTTTAGACTTTTTGCGTGTTTATAATCTTATGGAACTTGTCTAGCTGTCACTAGCCAGAAGGATTTGTAAAAAAAAAAATCTTATAGCTCATTTCCTATTATACGTCAGTCATTTCCTATCTCTTGACTTTGAAGAGGGACGAAAGAATGAAATTCGGAAGAAAGCAATATTTATATTTTAATACTTATACACTTAAGCTCTTTTTTTTCTTGCATGTAAGTTAGGCTCTATAAAGAAAAAAAAACATATCCTACTTATAAAAATTAAATATAAACTAATGAATATAAGAATATAAAATAATGAATATATAAACTAACGAATAAAAATATAAAATCCCATATTTATTCTATTTACCATTTCCAGTTTTGAAGATATTTTTTTTTTGTGTGTAATTCTTTTATATGTCATTTATTTGCCATAAAAAAGGTGTGCACCTTGAATAATGCATAATCGTAGTACTTTTTTATGACAAAGTATTTTTATTTCATGTTTATAGGTTGTAATTATTGTCAGTCTGTTTCACAGAAAAATAAAAGCAGAGCAACGATTTTTTTCCGATTTTGCATGCACTATATTCTATAGGCGGAAAAAATTAGTATTGTCAGCTAGAAGTATAGTTATTTACCTTTGTGTCTGAGACACCGTTTCTAAATGGTGTCCCAGAAACATATTTGAAATAACTGATTCTATAGGTCATCATGGTGCAAAGAGTTAAATATTTTATGAAAAAAATTTACTTGATATTAATTATACTAAATCAATCCAACCAAACATTTTTAAAAATAAGTTTATTTTTGTATAATTAAATTCTGTTACTGTGGCGTACTTTTTTTTTACAATTTATATTATTGCTTGATTTATATTGTAAAAATCATTCACACGAAATTAAAAGCAATAGACAAAACAGCAAAGAATCAATGAAATCAATTCTTCAATCAATAATTCTTGAAATCAAGGATGGCTCCAAACTCTGACCGACAAGGGGTCAAGTCTCCCTCGACAGGGGGACTCAAATAAATTAATTCAAAATATTGAAATTAAAACGAATTTTATACTTTACATTTTTATCTCGCATCATTTTTTTCAAATGTGTTTCTAAGAATCTAAAATCACTAATATTGATACCCATAATGTGCAAATTCCTTTTAATGCAAATTTAAATCTAATTTTCTTTTTCTGTTATCGATGTATTTTGTACTGTATGGTGCAATTTACCATACATTGTAATCGTAAAAATTACTTCTGTAATGAAGAAAAATAGTTGTAACAGTAACCGCTATTTCAAGAATTTTCTACACTTCTTACTCGCATAACGCAAAAATTATTCGATAATAAAAATATAAAATTTCATGCACATTTAACAAAATATGTAAAGGATATTTTGATATAAAATGTTATTTTTATATGCGTCGATTGGCTTTTGAATCATTTAAATGTTTTTCAAATAAAGTTTTAAGTACGTTTTTTGCATCCACGTATTCTATCTAAAGATTTCATACCCCGTTTTGAACAAACTTCGAAATGATTATGCCCATAAAATTGCAAAATTCAATTTTTTTTTAATTGTTACACAGTATTTTACGGACAAAAAAAGGGCTATTTTAATCAGGGGACTCGATATTAATATATATTGTAAATAAATACAAAGAGACTTTTAAAATTTCTCCTTGCGATTCCTTTTTCTTTTCAAAGATGCTTTTAAAATGAACATCTATGTCCGGCAAAATGCTAATTTCTCCATTTGAGAAAAAGAGTAAGTCCATCGGCTTAAAATATAAAATTCAAACAATATAGCTTAAATTTGTAATTATTTTTCAATTTACAAATTTTAAATTTGAGTCCGAGAAACGAATATTAACTGTACATTTGTAAAAAAAATTTACCACACATGGCTGCTGTTTGTCTGCCTATGTTTTCGCTTCTTTGCAAAGCTGAAAGCACACTTTCTACCAAGATTTCTGTTTCGCCCTGCAAAAGCGTTTTACATATTGACATACGCCTGCGACGAATAACCTTTCACACAGTTAAATGATTATTGTTTACCACATGTCAATGCTAAACACTCTTTCCTCTACGATTAAAATTTGTTTTTGCTTTCATAGTTACGAATTTTAAGACACTAAAAATTAAGATGTTAGAGACCAAATTTCGAAAATTAAAAGTTTCTTTTTTTTTTTCTCAGGGCTTGTTTGACCGATTTTGCTTTTTGATTGAATCGAAAAAATTTTCATACAATTGCAAAAATTCGTTTTTCCAAAGGTAATGCCATGCAAAAAATATAGTTTTAAATAATTATAAAATATTTAATATTTTTATTTATAATATGCGTTGGAGAAATTCTGAATCCCGATTTTTGAAATCCCCGTGTAGGAAATGGCGACTGATGCACATTAAATCTGTCGAGTTGCAAAGTCCTCCATTTAACGGTCCCGTGATAGCTCAATATATAAAATAATGGACTGTATTTAACAACCAACAAATATTTATTCAACAATAGTAAATTTAGTTATGCATGAATTTCCATTTGAGAGCGCCCATACGCTCTCTACAATTCAATTAACAATAACAAGAAGTCATTGTGGCTTACTTAGCCTAAACAAGAACAAGAATGCGAATGAGCAGTTCTAAGGGCCACACCAACAGGAAGGATGGCTGGCGCCAAACAATCCCGCCAAGCGGCAATTCAACACCCAACATAACCGCCGGGGTTGAAATATTAATTTCAATAAATAATAATCAAATAGAAACAAATAAAATTACATGTAATGTTAATACAATTTAAATTAATACAATGCACAAATAGTTATAAAAATACACCAAATAAATTAAGTTTCAGTTTTCTAAATACTAATTATACAAAATTAATTTTCAATAGGTAAGACAGCAATTTTTGAAATTGCTCTTTTATAAACACCATTTTTTGTTTTTACTGAAACCACTCTTACATGGTTATCTTTTCCACAAAATATATCAGTAATTCTACCTAATAGCCATTTACATGTAGGAAGGTTTTCTTCCTTGAGTACTACCATGTCTCCTATGTTAACATTTTGTTTTATAAACATCCATTTGTTTCTCTGTATCAATGTGCTCAGATAATTATTAGTCCAATTTTTCCATATATTTTGAACCATTTGAGTAGTTTTTTGCCATAAATTAAGTCTATTATTATCTATTTCTAATAAGTTAGGTTCAATAATTGCATTTATTGGTCGACCTATAAGAAAATGACCAGGGGTTAACACATTTAAGTCATCAATGTTAGAAGTTAATGGTGTTAGGGGGCGAGAATTTAAAATTCCCTCAACCTGAGTAATAATGGTTAAAAATTCTTCGTAAGTTAATGTTGCATTTCCAATTGTTCGCTTTATATGAAATTTTAAGGATTTTACTCCTGCTTCCGATAGACCATTAAAATTTGGTGCTCTAGGTGGAATAAATTTCCATTGTACATTTTCTTCTGCTAGAAAATTGGCTAAAATGTTGTTATGTTTAATAAAAATGTTCCTCAATTGTTTAATTTCGGAATTTGCACTTACGAAATTTTTAGCCGTTATCACTAAATATTTTTTGTGGTTTGCCTCGTCGGGCAAAAAACCTCTTTAAACAAGCAATACATGCTTCTGCGGTTAAATCGTTAACTATCTCCAGATGGATTGTTTTTGTTACTGTACAAACTAAAATACAAACGTATATTTTGTGATAGTTACCTTTACGTTGGCCTTTGTATCTAATCAAAAATGGGCCACAATAATCAATAGAACAACAATTAAATGTAAAATTAACATTTATTCTTTCACTAGGTAATTCACCCATTATTTGTTGAGAAATTACCGGATTTGCTTTTAAACAAGTAATGCATCGATGAAAAATTTTTCTTGCGATATTTCTGCCATTAAGTGGCTAATAAAGTTGTCTAACAGCATTTAGCAACGCTTGAGGACCATTATGAAAGTTCTTAATATGATAATAATTAAAAATAAGTTCAGTTATCTTATTCTTAGCTGGCAAAATAATAGGATGTTTTTGATTAAAACTTAAGTTTGAGTTATTCTACCGCCAACTCTAATTAAACCTTTTTCATCTAAAAATGGATCGAAATATTTTAACTTACTTTTTGGAGTCAGTGGCAAACCTTTTTTCAACATACAAGTTTCTTCTGAAAAATACCTACTTTGTATAAGTTTAAGAAGATGATTTCTAGCGTTTTCCATTTCATCTATGGTTATAGTACCTGTTTCCTTATTAAGCGGATTCCTACAATTGTTAGAGAACCTAAAAAGTAAACTAAAAATTCTCATCAGTTTTAGAAAATTATTTGTAACACTTAGGCATTTATCAATAAATGAGTCATTGTTTATAGTCATTAATGAAGTCGATATTGGTTTCAGTTCGGTAGAAAAGAGTTCATCACTGAAGTGAGTTTCAACTTGAAAATTTTCCTTATTTAGGAAATCGGGTCCAGTCCACCACAGTTTATTGGATCCAAGGGTTGTAGCGCCTGAGCCTCTGGAAATGATATCTGCAGGATTCATTTCTGATGATACGTGTCCCCACTTACAATTAGACGAAGTTGTTGAATTTGTGATACTCTATTACTCACGAAGGTTTTTAAAAGGTGAGGCGAAGTATTAATCCACGCTAACGCAATAGTTGAATCTGACCAGAGTTTGATATGATCAAATTTAAGCTTCATAGCTTCTAAAACCTTTTTCACAAGTTTGGAAAGGAGTTGACATGCAGACAGTTCCAATCTGGGAATAGACGTGGTCTTGATTGGTGCTACATGTGACTTGCTGCAAAGAAGTTGGCTGCAAGATTCATCAGGATCTGCAACTGTTTGTAAGTAAATTACAGCTCCAAATGCCTTTTCTGAGGCATCGGCAAAACCATGCAGGATAAGTCCGGAAAATGTCTCCTTCAAAACGCAACGAGGTACTAGAATAGTTTCTATACTATGAAGTGCTTTAATAAACTAAGTCCATTCTTGGGCAATCATGATCTCAGAAGTGCAGAAATCGCAAGATGAAGCAGTCCAAAATCGCACGAAAGGGTTTCAAATTACTACTTTAAAAAATCTTCTATAAATATTTTTGCACAAAACTATATATTTTTAAAAATTTTGACACACATCCTTTCACATGAAATTAATATCAAGATTCTCTTTGAAACCAAAAAAATTAAAAAAATCTTGAAAGTGTCCAAGAAATGATCCGCTAAAATGCGGAAATTAATAACGGTATGTAAATAAAAGAATACAACATCATAAACCGTTGTAGAGTGTTGGATCCTTTAAATATAAGCTGCATAAAATTATTTTACAACATTTTTTTCCAAATAATTCATAGCATCTCCGATTTTAGCGACATCTGCAATAAGAAAATAGATGGACAAGGACGAATAAAAAAGTTTTTAAAAATCTTCTATAGATATTTTTGCTCGAAACTATATATTTTTAAAAATTTTGACACATATCCTTTCACATGAAATTAATATCAAGATTCTCTTTGAAACCAAAAAAATTAAAAAAATCTTGAAAGTGTCCAAGAAATGATCCGCTAAAATGTGGAAATTAATAACGGTATGTAAATAAAAGAATACAGCATCATAAACGTTGTAGAGTGTTGGATCCTTTAAATTTAAGCTGCATAAAATTATTTTAAAACATTTTTTTAAAATAATTTTCAGCATCTCCGATTTTAGCGACATCTGCAATAAGAAAATAGATGGACAAGGACGAATAAAAAAGTTTTTAAAAATCTTCTTTAAGTATTTTTGCTCGAAACTATATATTTTTAAAAATTTTGACACATATCCTTTCACATGAAATTAATATCAAGATTCTCTTTAAAACCAAAAAAAATCTTGAAAGTGTCCGAAAAATGATCCACTAAAATGCGGCAATTAATAACGGTATGTAAATAAAAGAAAACAACATCATAAACCGTTGTAGAGTGTTGGATCCTTTAAATATAAGCTGCATAAAATTATTTTACAACATTTTTTTCTAAATAATTTACAGCATCTCCTATTTTAGCAACGTCTGCATTAAAAAAATTGATGGGCAAGGACTAATAAAAAAGTTTTTAAAAAATTTTCTATAAATATTTTTGCACAAAACTATATATTTTTAAAAATTTTGACACATATCCTTACACATGAAATTAATATCAAGATTCTCTTTGAAACCAAAAAAATTAAAAAAATCTTGAAAGTGTCCAAGAAATGATCCGCTAAAATGCGGAAATTAATAACTGTATGTAAATAAAAGAATACAACATCATAAACCGTTGTAGAGTGTTGGATCCTTTAAATATAAGCTGCATAAAATTATTTTACAACATTTTTTTCTAAATAATTTACAGCATCTCCTATTTTAGCAACGTCTGCATTAAAAAAATTGATGGGCATGGACTAATAAAAAAGTTTTTAAAAAATTTTCTATAAATATTTTTGCACAAAACTATATATTTTTAAAAATTTTGACACATATCCTTACACATGAAATTAATAAAGATTCTCTTTGAAACCAAAAAAATTAAAAAAATCTTGAAAGTGTCCAAGAAATGATCCGCTAAAATGCGGAAATTAATAACTGTATGTAAATAAAAGAATACAACATCATAAACCGTTGTAGAGTGTTGGATCCTTTAAATATAAGCTGCATAAAATTATTTTACAACATTTTTTTCTAAATAATTTACAGCATCTCCTATTTTAGCAACGTCTGCATTAAAAAAATTGATGGGCAAGGACTAATAAAAAAGTTTTTAAAAAATTTTCTATAAATATTTTTGCACAAAACTATATATTTTTAAAAATTTTGACACATATCCTTACACATGAAATTAATATCAAGATTCTCTTTGAAACCAAAAAAATTAAAAAAATCTTGAAAGTGTCCAAGAAATGATCCGCTAAAATGCGGAAATTAATAACTGTATGTAAATAAAAGAATACAACATCATAAACCGTTGTAGAGTGTTGGATCCTTTAAATATAAGCTGCATAAAATTATTTTACAACATTTTTTTCTAAATAATTTACAGCATCTCCTATTTTAGCAACGTCTGCATTAAAAAAATTGATGGGCATGGACTAATAAAAAAGTTTTTAAAAAATTTTCTATAAATATTTTTGCACAAAACTATATATTTTTAAAAATTTTGACACATATCCTTACACATGAAATTAATAAAGATTCTCTTTGAAACCAAAAAAATTAAAAAAATCTTGAAAGTGTCCAAGAAATGATCCGCTAAAATGCGGAAATTAATAACTGTATGTAAATAAAAGAATACAACATCATAAACCGTTGTAGAGTGTTGGATCCTTTAAATATAAGCTGCATAAAATTATTTTACAACATTTTTTTCTAAATAATTTACAGCATCTCCTATTTTAGCAACGTCTGCATTAAAAAAATTGATGGGCAAGGACTAATAAAAAAGTTTTTAAAAAATTTTCTATAAATATTTTTGCACAAAACTATATATTTTTAAAAATTTTGACACATATCCTTACACATGAAATTAATAAAGATTCTCTTTGAAACCAAAAAAATTAAAAAAATCTTGAAAGTGTCCAAGAAATGATCCGCTAAAATGCGGAAATTAATAACTGTATGTAAATAAAAGAATACAACATCATAAACCGTTGTAGAGTGTTGGATCCTTTAAATATAAGCTGCATAAAATTATTTTACAACATTTTTTTCTAAATAATTTACAGCATCTCCTATTTTAGCAACGTCTGCATTAAAAAAATTGATGGGCAAGGACTAATAAAAAAGTTTTTAAAAAATTTTCTATAAATATTTTTGCACAAAACTATATATTTTTAAAAATTTTGACACATATCCTTACACATGAAATTAATATCAAGATTCTCTTTGAAACCAAAAAAATTAAAAAAATCTTGAAAGTGTCCAAGAAATGATCCGCTAAAATGCGGAAATTAATAACTGTATGTAAATAAAAGAATACAACATCATAAACCGTTGTAGAGTGTTGGATCCTTTAAATATAAGCTGCATAAAATTATTTTACAACATTTTTTTCTAAATAATTTACAGCATCTCCTATTTTAGCAACGTCTGCATTAAAAAAATTGATGGGCATGGACTAATAAAAAAGTTTTTAAAAAATTTTCTATAAATATTTTTGCACAAAACTATATATTTTTAAAAATTTTGACACATATCCTTACACATGAAATTAATAAAGATTCTCTTTGAAACCAAAAAAATTAAAAAAATCTTGAAAGTGTCCAAGAAATGATCCGCTAAAATGCGGAAATTAATAACTGTATGTAAATAAAAGAATACAACATCATAAACCGTTGTAGAGTGTTGGATCCTTTAAATATAAGCTGCATAAAATTATTTTACAACATTTTTTTCTAAATAATTTACAGCATCTCCTATTTTAGCAACGTCTGCATTAAAAAAATTGATGGGCAAGGACTAATAAAAAAGTTTTTAAAAAATTTTCTATAAATATTTTTGCACAAAACTATATATTTTTAAAAATTTTGACACATATCCTTACACATGAAATTAATATCAAGATTCTCTTTGAAACCAAAAAAATTAAAAAAATCTTGAAAGTGTCCAAGAAATGATCCGCTAAAATGCGGAAATTAATAACTGTATGTAAATAAAAGAATACAACATCATAAACCGTTGTAGAGTGTTGGATCCTTTAAATATAAGCTGCATAAAATTATTTTACAACATTTTTTTCTAAATAATTTACAGCATCTCCTATTTTAGCAACGTCTGCATTAAAAAAATTGATGGGCAAGGACTAATAAAAAAGTTTTTAAAAAATTTTCTATAAATATTTTTGCACAAAACTATATATTTTTAAAAATTTTGACACATATCCTTACACATGAAATTAATATCAAGATTCTCTTTGAAACCAAAAAAATTAAAAAAATCTTGAAAGTGTCCAAGAAATGATCCGCTAAAATGCGGAAATTAATAACTGTATGTAAATAAAAGAATACAACATCATAAACCGTTGTAGAGTGTTGGATCCTTTAAATATAAGCTGCATAAAATTATTTTACAACATTTTTTTCTAAATAATTTACAGCATCTCCTATTTTAGCAACGTCTGCATTAAAAAAATTGATGGGCATGGACTAATAAAAAAGTTTTTAAAAAATTTTCTATAAATATTTTTGCACAAAACTATATATTTTTAAAAATTTTGACACATATCCTTACACATGAAATTAATAAAGATTCTCTTTGAAACCAAAAAAATTAAAAAAATCTTGAAAGTGTCCAAGAAATGATCCGCTAAAATGCGGAAATTAATAACTGTATGTAAATAAAAGAATACAACATCATAAACCGTTGTAGAGTGTTGGATCCTTTAAATATAAGCTGCATAAAATTATTTTACAACATTTTTTTCTAAATAATTTACAGCATCTCCTATTTTAGCAACGTCTGCATTAAAAAAATTGATGGGCAAGGACTAATAAAAAAGTTTTTAAAAAATTTTCTATAAATATTTTTGCACAAAACTATATATTTTTAAAAATTTTGACACATATCCTTACACATGAAATTAATATCAAGATTCTCTTTGAAACCAAAAAAATTAAAAAAATCTTGAAAGTGTCCAAGAAATGATCCGCTAAAATGCGGAAATTAATAACTGTATGTAAATAAAAGAATACAACATCATAAACCGTTGTAGAGTGTTGGATCCTTTAAATATAAGCTGCATAAAATTATTTTACAACATTTTTTTCTAAATAATTTACAGCATCTCCTATTTTAGCAACGTCTGCATTAAAAAAATTGATGGGCATGGACTAATAAAAAAGTTTTTAAAAAATTTTCTATAAATATTTTTGCACAAAACTATATATTTTTAAAAATTTTGACACATATCCTTACACATGAAATTAATATCAAGATTCTCTTTGAAACCAAAAAAATTAAAAAAATCTTGAAAGTGTCCAAGAAATGATCCGCTAAAATGCGGAAATTAATAACGGTATGTAAATAAAAGAATACAACATCATAAACCGTTGTAGAGTGTTGGATCCTTTAAATATAAGCTGCATAAAATTATTTTACAACATTTTTTTCTAAATAATTTACAGCATCTCCTATTTTAGCAACGTCTGCATTAAAAAAATTGATGGGCAAGGACTAATAAAAAAGTTTTTAAAAAATTTTCTATAAATATTTTTGCACAAAACTATATATTTTTAAAAATTTTGACACATATCCTTACACATGAAATTAATATCAAGATTCTCTTTGAAACCAAAAAAATTAAAAAAATCTTGAAAGTGTCCAAGAAATGATCCGCTAAAATGCGGAAATTAATAACGGTATGTAAATAAAAGAATACAACATCATAAACCGTTGTAGAGTGTTGGATCCTTTAAATATAAGCTGCATAAAATTATTTTACAACATTTTTTTCTAAATAATTTACAGCATCTCCTATTTTAGCAACGTCTGCATTAAAAAAATTGATGGGCAAGGACTAATAAAAAAGTTTTTAAAAAATTTTCTATAAATATTTTTGCACAAAACTATATATTTTTAAAAATTTTGACACATATCCTTTCACATGAAATTAATATCAAGATTCTCTTTGAAACCAAAAAAATTAAAAAAATCTTGAAAGTGTCAAAGAAATTATCCGCTAAAATGCGGCAATTAATAACGGTATGTAAATAAAAGAAAACAAGATCATAAACCGTTGAAGAGTGTTGGATCCTTTAAATATAAGCTGAATAAAATTATTTTACATTTTTATCTAAATAATTTTCAGCATCTCCGATTTTAGCGACATCTGCAATAAGAAAATAGATGGACAAGGACGAATAAAAAAGTTTTTAAAAATCTTCTATAAATATTTTTGCTCGAAACTATATATTTTTAAAAATTTTGACACATATCCTTTCACATGAAATTAATATCAAGATTCTCTTTGAAACCAAAAAAATCTTGAAAGTGTCCAAGAAATGATCCGCTAAACTGCTGCAATTAATAACGGTATGTAAATAAAAGAAAACAACATCATAAACCGTTGTAGAGTGTTGGATCCTTTAAATTTAAGCTGCATAAAATTATTTTAAAACATTTTTTCAAAGTAATTTTCAGCATCTCCGATTTTAGCGACATCTGCAATAAGAAAATAGATGGACAAGGACGAATAAAAAAGTTTTTAAAAATCTTCTTTAAATATTTTTGCTCGAAACTATATATTTTTAAAAATTTTGACACATGTCCTTTCACATGAAATAAATATCAAGATTCTCTTTGAAACCAAAAAAATTAAAAAAATCTTGAAAGTGTCAAAGAAATGATCCGCTAAAATGCGGCAATTAAAAACGGTATATAAATAAACGAAAACAACATCATAAACGTTGTAGAGTGTTGGATCCTTTAAATATAAGCTGCAAAAAACTATTTTACAACATTTTTTTCCAAATAATTCATAGCATCTCCGATTTTAGCGACACCTGCAATACGAAAATAGATGGACAACGACGAATAAAAAAGTTTTTAAAAATCTTCTATAAATATATTTGCACAAAACTATATATTTTTAAAAATTTTGACACATATCCTTACACATCAAATTAATATCAAGATTCTCTTTGAAACCAAAAAAATTAAAAAAATCTTGAAAGTGTCAAAGAAATGATCCGCTAAAATGTGGAAATTAATAACGGTATGTAAATAAAAGAATACAGCATCATAAACGTTGTAGAGTGTTGGATCCTTTAAATTTAAGCTGCATAAAATTATTTTAAAACATTTTTTTAAAATAATTTTCAGCATCTCCGATTTTAGCGACATCTGCAATAAGAAAATAGATGGACAAGGACGAATAAAAAAGTTTTTAAAAATCTTCTTTAAGTATTTTTGCTCGAAACTATATATTTTTAAAAATTTTGACACATATCCTTTCACATGAAATTAATATCAAGATTCTCTTTAAAACCAAAAAAAATCTTGAAAGTGTCCGAAAAATGATCCACTAAAATGCGGCAATTAATAACGGTATGTAAATAAAAGAAAACAACATCATAAACCGTTGTAGAGTGTTGGATCCTTTAAATATAAGCTGCATAAAATTATTTTACAACATTTTTTTCTAAATAATTTACAGCATCTCCTATTTTAGCAACGTCTGCATTAAAAAAATTGATGGGCAAGGACTAATAAAAAAGTTTTTAAAAAATTTTCTATAAATATTTTTGCACAAAACTATATATTTTTAAAAATTTTGACACATATCCTTACACATGAAATTAATATCAAGATTCTCTTTGAAACCAAAAAAATTAAAAAAATCTTGAAAGTGTCCAAGAAATGATCCGCTAAAATGCGGAAATTAATAACTGTATGTAAATAAAAGAATACAACATCATAAACCGTTGTAGAGTGTTGGATCCTTTAAATATAAGCTGCATAAAATTATTTTACAACATTTTTTTCTAAATAATTTACAGCATCTCCTATTTTAGCAACGTCTGCATTAAAAAAATTGATGGGCAAGGACTAATAAAAAAGTTTTTAAAAAATTTTCTATAAATATTTTTGCACAAAACTATATATTTTTAAAAATTTTGACACATATCCTTACACATGAAATTAATATCAAGATTCTCTTTGAAACCAAAAAAATTAAAAAAATCTTGAAAGTGTCCAAGAAATGATCCGCTAAAATGTGGAAATTAATAACTGTATGTAAATAAAAGAATACAACATCATAAACCGTTGTAGAGTGTTGGATCCTTTAAATATAAGCTGCATAAAATTATTTTACAACATTTTTTTCTAAATAATTTACAGCATCTCCTATTTTAGCAACGTCTGCATTAAAAAAATTGATGGGCATGGACTAATAAAAAAGTTTTTAAAAAATTTTCTATAAATATTTTTGCACAAAACTATATATTTTTAAAAATTTTGACACATATCCTTACACATGAAATTAATAAAGATTCTCTTTGAAACCAAAAAAATTAAAAAAATCTTGAAAGTGTCCAAGAAATGATCCGCTAAAATGCGGAAATTAATAACTGTATGTAAATAAAAGAATACAACATCATAAACCGTTGTAGAGTGTTGGATCCTTTAAATATAAGCTGCATAAAATTATTTTACAACATTTTTTTCTAAATAATTTACAGCATCTCCTATTTTAGCAACGTCTGCATTAAAAAAATTGATGGGCAAGGACTAATAAAAAAGTTTTTAAAAAATTTTCTATAAATATTTTTGCACAAAACTATATATTTTTAAAAATTTTGACACATATCCTTACACATGAAATTAATATCAAGATTCTCTTTGAAACCAAAAAAATTAAAAAAATCTTGAAATTGTCCAAGAAATGATCCGCTAAAATGCGGAAATTAATAACGGTATGTAAATAAAAGAATACAACATCATAAACCGTTGTAGAGTGTTGGATCCTTTAAGGCGACAAGGGGGTTTCAAAATTGTAAAATTTGTTCAAAATTTTGATTTTCAGATTTTTTTATATTTTCATTCTTGGTAAATTTCTGATCGTTTGGCAAAAAAAAATTTGTAAATTAACGAAAAAATAACGAATATATGCTTATTTTTGTATTTGACCACGCCCCTTTGTTTACACTGTACAGCCTGTCAAGAAGCTAGTTTCGTTTTCTGCTGCCATGCTTTCGTTTTCTGATAGCTTGAATTTTACATTTTGTTCTCTTGGCTATCCAAGATTTATTTATAATTATTATTTCACACTGATAAGAGAAAGTTGGCAACACAATTTTAACTGCAACTGTGCAAAGCATTATTAGATTGTTTGTTTACAAACTGAAACTTACTAGCGCTCATTTTTGATATTCGTTCTCTAAATTTGTTGAATTTTCCGTTACTATTGTTATTTTCTGTTATTGTTTTTGTTTTATAATAATTAGTTAGTGTTTATACGTTAATTTTTTGTTATTCCAACGTTATTTTGTTTTAAAATATGCACAGTATTAGTGCACGTTGGCGAAAGCCACAAGGTCGTCAAACAAAACGGAAGAAAGTTTTGTCTGATAATTTCAAAAAAAATCATCAGCTGGAGGAAGTTTCTATTTCTGATCCAGTTATAAATATTGATGATAATATTTTGTCAGTGCAAAATAAAGAAACTGCGGATTTTCCCAATTATAAGATTGTTGATATGTCTGCACTGAACAATCTTCTCAAATCTGTACCGTGTACTGAATGTAAATCATTGACATTACTAGTGAACTCTTCTCATTCTTATGGGTACTCATCGAAACTTCAACTGAACTGTTCTACGTGTGGTAACATAGCTGGTTCAACTTTTTCAAGCCTGCGTGTTGATAATAGCCGTCGGTTTGATATCAACAACAAAATAGTTTCTGCCTTTATTGATGTAGGCAGAGGTCACGCAGCCCTAGAAACTTTTTCAATGGCTCTGGGAATGTCTGCTATGGATAGTAAGACATTCCGTGAATGTTTCAATTCTATTGTTGAATTAAAACAAAATTTGAAGCACAGTGTTCTCCAAACCTCACGAGAAACTGTAAGAAAAGTTCATTTCGAAGCAAACTCTAACCTCAATGACAAAAGTGTCATTGATGTTTGCGTTTCATATGACGGTACATGGCAGAAGCGTGGCCATACGTCATTGTATGGAATCGGAATTGTAATTGAAGTTGTAACAGGATTGGTAGTGGACTTTGAAATCTTATCGAAGTATTGCCACGAGTGTACCACAACAGCGAAAAATTTGGGTGCTGATACACCTGAATACAACATATGGTTTGAAGGGCATAGGTCTCAGTGTGAAAAAAACTTTGAGGGCTCATCTAACAGCATGGAAATGCATGCTGCTCTCACTCTGTGGAAGCGCTCCGTCGATACCTGCCTCTTCAGGTACACAACTATTCTTTCGGATGGAGATACTAAAACTTTTGATGCTCTGAATGACTCTCACGTGTATGGACCTGATACCGTAATAGAAAAAGAAGAGTGCTTGAACCACGTTGCCAAAAGAGTGGGAACAGGGCTTCGCAACAAGGTTAAAGAGTGGCGTGCTAAAGGTGTTACTCTTGGTGGGCGCAAGATTGGTAGCTTGAAGGACAGCACCATAACTATGTTGCAAGCTTACTATCGAAATGCTATTCGAGACAATGCGCCAAACGTCGACAACATGAAAACTGCTATTTATGCTACATTATTTCATTGTATGTCGACAGATAAAAAACCTCTACACCAAAAATGTCCACCTGGTGCAGAATCTTGGTGTTTTTACAATAAGGCTTTGGCTACTAATACCATTCCGAAAAAACATTCCACGATGAGAACATGTTTGAGCCAGCAGGTAGTCGAGAAGATAATGCCGATCTATCAGCGGTTGGCATCCACAGAGCTTCTTTCGCGCTGCACTAAAAACAAAACTCAAAATGCCAATGAATGTCTCCATAGCTGTATTTGGGCTAAATGTTCAAAGGAGACATTTATCTCCAAAAAAAGGTTGGACATTGCTGTAACGTCTGCTGTAAGCGAGTTCAATCTTGGTTGCGCAAAGTCGCTTGAGTTAGCTTCACCGGAATCTTTTTTCGATGCTAACAGTGCCTCGTTAGCTATTGCTGTGAAAAAAGACAAACGCAGGGCTTCTCAAAAGAGGTTTCGGCAATCAAGCGAGTATCGTCAGAAGAGAAATTCCAAAAAATATAAGAAATCTTCTGACGACAAAAAAAAACAAGCTAAAGAGGGAGCCACTTATTGTTCTGGTGGTTTTTAACTTATAATGTTCAGAATTTTTTTTTGCATATTTCATAGATATGGGTGGCATATTACTTCATATATCAAAAAATCTTGTTTATATCACATAATATATAAATGTTTCTGTGTTTATTATTCATATTATCTGTCTTTCTCTAAGTCATTTATCTTTATTATATATTTTTTAATTCTTTAGCATGCAAAATAACAATATATAGTGTTAGTATTTACATTATTTTACTTGATTTTGGTATTTAGAAGTAAATTTTTGATTACTATATTAAAAATCCTCTTTTTCTCAGAATGAAATTTTTAAGAGTGAATGTAATGTTCAAAATGTTCCATGCGCCTCAATTTTTCACCAAATTTAATGAAAACTTTTTATAAACTACGTAATAATGTTTAAAACAGTTTGTAGGAAGCAAAATGTTTAATTATTTGGCATAACATTTTTTATTTCTGGTTTTTACATTGCGAAACGACGATTTTTTTGCCAAAAATTTATCGAACTTTGATTTTTTTAAATTTTTTCTAATTTGAGACAAAATATAAAAAATGTGAGTCCAACAAAATGTTATTGTGGCTCTGTTAACTATTTTAGAGATAAGATTTTGTCAATTACTTCAAATATGAGACGCATGGAGCGTTATTAAAAATGTTAATTAATTAAATTTTAAAATTTAATAACTAATTAAATTTTTAAGATATCACTCTGAATTTTAATTTCCACCCTTATTTTATCAATATATATAATCTGTAAAAATTTCAAGTAAATTGGTTAAAAATAAAAAAATAAAAATTTGAAACCCCCTTGTCGCCTTAAATATAAGCTGCATAAAATTATTTTACAACATTTTTTTCTAAATAATTTACAGCATCTCCTATTTTAGCAACGTCTGCATTAAAAAAATTGATGGGCAAGGACTAATAAAAAAGTTTTTAAAAAATTTTCTATAAATATTTTTGCACAAAACTATATATTTTTAAAAATTTTGACACATATCCTTACACATGAAATTAATATCAAGATTCTCTTTGAAACCAAAAAAATTAAAAAAATCTTGAAAGTGTCCAAGAAATGATCCGCTAAAATGCGGAAATTAATAACGGTATGTAAATAAAAGAATACAACATCATAAACCGTTGTAGAGTGTTGGATCCTTTAAATATAAGCTGCATAAAATTATTTTACATTTTTATCTAAATAATTTACAGCATCTCCGATTTTAGCAACGTCTGCATTAAGAAAATAGATGGGCAACGACGAATAAAAAAGTTTTTAAAAATCTTCTATAAATATTTTTGCACAAAACTATATATTTTTAAAAATTTTGACACATATCCTTTCACATGAAATTAATATCAAGATTCTCTTTAAAACCAAAAAAATCTTGAAAGTGTCCGAAAAATGATCCACTAAAATGCGGCAATTAATAACGGTATGTAAATAAAAGAAAACAACATCATAAACCGTTGTAGAGTGTTGGATCCTTTAAATATAAGCTGCATAAAATTATTTTACATTTTTATCTAAATAATTTACAGCATCTCCGATTTTAGCAACGTCTGCATTAAGAAAATAGATGGGCAACGACGAATAAAAAAGTTTTTAAAAATCTTTTATAAATATTTTTGCACAAAACTATATATTTTTAAAAATTTTGACACATATCCTTACACATCAAATTAATATCAAGATTCTCTTTGAAACCAAAAAAATTAAAAAAATCTTGAAAGTGTCAAAGAAATGATCCGCTAAATTGCGGCAATTAAAAACGATATATAAATAAACGAAAACAACATCATAAACGTTGTGGAGTGTTGGATCCTTTAAATATAAGCTGCAAAAAACTATTTTACAACATTTTTTTCCAAATAATTCATGGCATCTCCGATTTTAGCGACACCTGCAATACGAAAATAGATGGACAACGACGAATAAAAAAGTTTTTAAAAATCTTCTATAAATATTTTTGCACAAAACTATATATTTTTAAAAATTTTGACACACATCCTTTCACATGAAATTAATATCAAGATTCTCTTTGAAACCAAAAAAATTAAAAAAATCTTGAAAGTGTCCAAGAAATGATCCGCTAAAATGCGGAAATTAATAACGGTATGTAAATAAAAGAATACAACATCATAAACCGTTGTAGAGTGTTGGATCCTTTAAATATAAGCTGCATAAAATTATTTTACAACATTTTTTTCCAAATAATTCATAGCATCTCCGATTTTAGCGACATCTGCAATAAGAAAATAGATGGACAAGGACGAATAAAAAAGTTTTTAAAAATCTTCTATAAATATTTTTGCACAAAACTATACATTTTTAAAAATTTTGACACATATCCTTTCACATGAAATTAATATCAAGATTCTCTTTGAAACCAAGAAAATTTTAAAAATCTTGAAAGTGTCCAAGAAATGATCCGCTAAAATGCGGCAATTAATAACGGTATGTAAATAAAAGAAATCATCATAAACCGTTGTAGAGTGTTGGATCCTTTAAATATAAGCTGCATAAAATTATTTTACAACATTTTTTACAACATTTAACTTTGATACACTTTTCTTTTTGGTATTTTTTTTAATGTATATATTTATATTCTGGTCTAAAGACTGATAATTAATATTTTTTTATTTTGGAGTGAAAATGAAAAAATTTTTTATATGTATGAAAGATTTAATGAATTTAAACTAAAAAAAATTTATTATTGGAGTTTCGGTCATTGCAATTGTGCCAAATTGCGAGATTAACCAGCCCTAACGAATTCTCAGTTCTAAATATGAATGATTTATGATGTTATATAAAAATTTATTAAAAATAACGATTATGAGACGGAAGGAATATTTTTTTTTAACTGCTAACAATATTAAAAAGAAAAATAATAAAAAGTAAAAAGAATGTAAACAGGCAGAAAACAAATACATACCTTGTTTATAAGTATCTTGTTACAACAAACGAATGTCTTGTTAACAAATATCTAATAATAAGTCAATTTACTACTCTCATTATAAAATACTACTCTACCAACATTGGTGACCCGGACGTGATGTGAACACGCCTACTTTGACAGAAACTTCCACTTCGATTTGAACTCGCCAACTTTGATGGATTGTCAACATTTGACTTGGGACTGCGACATCATCCACCTCCTCACGCTGTTGCTACTCAGTCTCAATCAAACACCACGTTGGCCTGTATACATTCGACTGGTAATGGCAACGCAAGAGCTATCATGACCCTGAAATTAGTACAGCTCTCACCATCAGCAAATCTACGGTGATCTTAATACCGCTCTTCCGGCTTCTCACAAAACAGGAATGAATCAACTAGTATTATCCGAATTCTATCACAGCTATAATTCTGGTGGGGGATTACTATAGTGTATCTACCACTACAAAATTCCAATTCACTAGTGTATAAGGCATGTTAACTCGATTCTATGTTGGGGTACCTTTTCATAGATGAAGGTTGACATGTTCGAAAAATATGTCCCCACAAATTTATCTAGTAGGGTGCACTACCTTTCTGAATGAAGGGCAACATGCCCAATTATAATACAGCAATAATGCAATTATGATAATTCTTAAGTAAACATAAGTGTTTTACACACAGCTATTTTCATCAGACAATTTAGTAATAAATTTCTATTAAATTAAATTCTTTTAAATAATTATAATTCTTTCTTTTTATTACATTATTTCCTTCAACTAATTCTTTCTTTTTTATCAGTTAACTTTGCAATATATTTTCATATAGTTAAATTATTTTAAACATTAACGTTAACAACTGAAGAAAACCAAAATAATACTTTTCAAAATAAAAATATTTCCTTTTATCAAAAATAAATAAATAAATAGATTTATCGAAAAAAGATGGGAAAAAAGTTATGGTTTTTTATCACATCACGTAAAATAGAAGTATATTTTGAAAAAAATTAACTGTAATGTTCTTGAATGAAAGTTAAAAAAAAGAGATAAATAATTGTTTGAGAAACATAACTGAAAATTAAATATTTTAATTAAAGAAATCGTATGGGGTCTAAAATGATTTAAAATAAAACAAAAACATTATAGCTCAAAATAAAATTCAATATTCATTTGGGATTAAGTTTTATATATTCTTAACCTTAGGATATTGATAATTAGTGAATTATAAGAGATTTTATGACTGATAAATAAATAAAAAAATTTTAATTACTTTTTTAAACTAGCAAAAATTAGAAATGTAGCTCAAAAAAACTAAAAACGGATTAAATCTCACGGTCGAATTTAGCGTTTTGTAATAATATTATTGTATTAAAAAAAAAAAAAATCGAGACATAAAAAAAAAAATGGAAATAATGACAATTGCAAAAGAGAAAGAATAGCTTGTAAAATATCATGGATGGACGATGAAATCGACAGATACAAAGCACGTCAAAATTAATGATTAAAATGCCCAATTCGAAAGTCGCGCTTTAATACCGGGATAAAAATATCAGGATTTTTGAAACACTGTGGAGAAGACTAGCAATAACTGTTGAATGAACTATAAAAAAAAATCATTTAGAATTTCGATGAAATTGGCACAAATAAAGTACACGTTTATATTCGCGATTTAGTGTCGTATTAATACATATTAAAAATATCGATAGTTCTAATATTGTATTAAGAAGATCGGACAAGAAACATTTGGAAATTTTACTCGGGGGGGGGGGGTAGCTCTTAAAAATTTTACTTCCGATAAAACGCGATCGAAAATAACTTGGATTAACGATTGAAGAAAGAGCTTCAAAATTGATTTCTAAAATTCGAAATTCGCGCATCATAATTGTGTCGTGTTGAAATCGTCAGGATTTTAAAAACTATGAAAATTCGTAGTGATGAACATTGAAAAGAGTGATAAAAAAACTACATATCTGGCGCATTCAAAGAAACATGCGCAATTTAAAATTTCTAATTTTTTTTTAACTATGTTTGAGTGCTACCGTAGGATGCGTGCCTTATGCATGAAATTTATTATTTCTGGATCGTGCGCCCTCCCCCCGCACTCTTGTGGTTGAGGGTGTGTTCCACTGTTTGCTTGATCTAACCGACGAATTGTCGGATCTCGTTTGAAGTTTATATTTACGGTAGTGTCATCAAAGAACTAAATTAACATTCAGATTGCTAGTACAACGAATGAACTTATTTTATTTATGTCTTTATATCTTATTTATTATAATGACGGAAATTAGGTGTGGTCGGAGTTGGTTTGTTGTAATTGACTAAATGAAAATTGGAATGAAAAACAGGATAATGGAAAATGACAGGTGAAGATGAAAACTGGATCATAAATTATAATAAAACTTTTATTTGGCAGTATTTGTAGAGCACCATCGTGACGCAAATTGTAATTTTATCCATAAGACTTTCTAAGTTCAATAAATTTCGCAGAATAATATTAATAAGGACAGGCCATGGGGTATAAATCCCCCATGACCTGCCTATTCAAAAGCCAAATTAAAAAGTGATTGAATTGTTCCCAACGGACAGTTAGGAGCACGGAAGAGATCTAAGGTTGGTGATTTATCGAAAGATAAAATAGCCAAAAATAAAGCCTACCCCCTATAATTAATATTAAGTTTGAAAATACTAGGCGATCGCGAATGGCCTAGAAGACCGTGAGAATTAGAATAACAGTGTAACTGAAACATATTTGTGGTAAGGAATGTAAGAATACAGAGTTATAAATAGATTTTTGTTTACGATTAGGCGCGACAGTGAATTAATGAGTCTACTTTGGTATTGAAATAAAAAGATATCAGTTACATGGATCGATAAGAAAAGAATAAATTATTTTATGTTTGCTTTTTATAAATTTTAATAAAAATTAACTCATTGATTTAATTTAAATGAAATTCGGTTAAGAATGAATTAAAAAAAAATAAGTTTAAGAAATTAAAGAAATTTTAAAAGCTAATAGTATGTGATGTCTATTGTTAACATCACATTATTTTATATCTCATGATATTTTGCAATATTGCACTTTACGTGATAAAAGAATCAGTATTTTAGAATATTTCTTGTTTTATTTTTTCTGAAGTGTGCCTTTACATAAAACAAAAACGGCGGTTATTTAATATATTATTTTTTTTTTTAAGATTTGACAGCTGAAAAGAAAATGCCATTTAAAATGTTTTAGAGCCTATAGCGTGGAGGAAGGAAGTTCGAATCCCACATCAAATATATCCTTGTGATGTTTTTCTCTACATTGTGCTTCAACTTGACAAGCTTATATAAGCCGTTCTTTATATTGAGAACACAGGTTCCTAATGCATTGAATTTCAAAACGCCAAATGTTTATAACTTATTTTTTAAATTAACCCTATAAATATGTACGTTTGTGCACAGTTTAGTCTTCTTTAGCTATGCTTTGCTCTGTACACTTTCATTTAAATATTTACGTATCAAACGTAACAAAATGCAATATAAAAAAGTCCCGCAGTGGACTGATCGTTAAGACACGGTTCCCAACAGATCACCGAAGTCAAGCATAATGACTACGGTCAGTGTACGCGTGGGTGACCACTTGCATCGGTCTGCGTAGGGACCGAGGGTTTGCGGTATTGGTCCTCGTTAAACTGTTCTACTTCGCGTGCAGGGCATCGGGCTACCGAAGCAGGGGTGCCATCCCCCTCTGCAGAAGATCAAAATTGCGATGGTATGTCTTCGGATCATCCTCAGGGATGTTTCCCAGACCGTCGCCAATAACACATTGTGCAGCTCTAGTGCGACGTAAATTTATCAAAACTTCATTTGCTATTATCAAAACTTCTGCTGCAGAACAAGGAATGTAACAATGCCCCTTGCTGTAATTTTAGGAAACTAACCTTCTAGAACTCTCAATCATTACGGTGTTCCAATTATTTACTTTCTTGCTTTGATGAACTTCGTATTTTGTACTTTCATTTCTGTCGCACTAGAGCTGTACAATGAGCTATTGGTGATGGTCTGGGAAACATCGCTAAGGATGATGAGGAGACAACATACATACGTCGCATCTCATTTTCACATTCACACACTATCCATCCACAGGTCGTAACTTTCACCTGAACCGGAGAGCGATCAATCTCCCATTCAGTACCCCGAGAGTTATAATTTGTTATGGGAATATGGAGGACAGAGTTAACCTGCACCAGTCACTACACGGAGAGTCTTCTGCCGGCAGGGATCGAACTCACAACTTTTTGGACATGGGCCCAACGCTCTGTTAACCAGGATATCTCGGCCCCTGCTTTATTGAAATTACATACATTTACAAACCAGCGATCTGAATTTAGGCTTGTAAACTTGAACGAGTTGTGAAGTGGAAGGACAGATAGTTTAGAGTAGGGCATCACGGAGAATACATTCAGGGTTACGGTAGGATTCGAACCTACTACCTCGACGATTTGCCCGAAAATGGTATGCCGGGTGATAACGCTTGGCCAGGGAGGTCTCTGTTCCAATTCATTTTATTTATTGTTTCGAGATACATGCTTGTATACAGGATTGTATGCACATGCAGGCTTGTATGCTCAATTAAAGCTTATAAACACTTGTAAAATAGGTACAATACAGAGAAGGACAGCATGAAGATATATCTAGGGTAACATCGGGATTCGAACACGCTACCTCCAAGCTTTGCGTAGCGTTTGGCGGATGATACAGCTCTGCCAGAGTGGCCTCTTCCAGTTGTAGTTGTAGTTCATTTACCTCGCACTAGAGATTCACAATGGGCTATTGGCGATGGTCTGGGAAACATCCCTGAGGATGATCCAAAGACATGCCTTCACAATTTTGATCCTCTGCAGAGAGGATGGCACCCCCGCTTCGGCAGCCTGACGACCTGCACGTGAAGTCGAGCACTTTACGGTAGAACAGTTTAACGAGGACCCATACAGCACACCCTCGGTCCCTACGCAGACTGATCCAAGTGGTCACCCACCCGCACACTGTCCGCAGCCCTCGGTGATCTGCTGGGAACCGTGTCTTAACGATCCGTCCACTGCGGGACAGCGACCTCTTCGAATTTAAAGTTTTATGTTGTATTATAAAATAATCGTCATCGGAAATTTTATGGAGTATAATATGCCTTAAGTCGGATTCCTCTGTCCTCAGATTTTGTGGGCAGTCAATGTTAGCACTTTGGTATGGTATCTTAAGGGTCAGTTATGAATATGATATTTAAACAATTAGGTTGCGAAATTAAACCCTAACTTATGCTATTAGAATAAATATGCATTTTTATAGATTTGGATATTTGTAATCAAAATTTGGGTGGCACTCTCAATCTAAAAAATCCTTTTAATGTTTTTTTTCTTCTTTTCATGTACATTACCATGGATAAGCTAATTGAAATTTTTTTTTGTGCCCAATTGAAACTAATTAATCAAAAGATAATCTTGTAGTTGAAAAGTTTAGTAAAGACAAATTTTTATTTTAAACTCCGTAACTTTAAAATACAAGATTTAAACTGAGTCTGTGAAAGAGTGTTTAAGAAAGGAAATTTTTAGAATGAAGACTTTTTAAACTACAGATAAATCTAAAAATTTCTTCCCCGACTAATGAATGTCCTTTTTTTACAGAGGAAGCTTCAGTACTACTTTGGCTCAGAGCGCAGTCTATAACGACTCTTCTACAATCAGAATCATCAGAAGTCTGAACTACCTCCAAATTCCCGCCAATGGACAGAGCAGCGACAACGGATAGTTTATGGCAGTCTACCTGCAATTAAGTTTTGTTACACTCAACAATAAGTTAGTCCATATTTTTCTTAGCACTTAAGAATTATTTCACAGCTGTTTTGTTAAAGTGTTTACAAAGTTTTCTTCTCTTTAGAGAGCTGACAATTATTTCGAAATAACAGTTGCTTTTTTTTTTGTACACTTTAAAGTTTGGTATAAATTAAAGAGGCAAATATGTCACTCGAACTAATTGTTTCCTGTTTTGATCAACATATATAAAATTAATATGGTTTTTCTGACTTTTATCAGTACAGAACTAGTATAGACATAACAACGAAGTCAAATGACAGACAGTTAACGAATTTGTTTAACCCATGCATTCTTAATCCTGTAATTTAAGCTGTATCTATTCTAATATTAAAATCTGTGAAAATTTTAATATTTTTAAAACTAGACTTCAAATTTATGCCTTTTTTTAAAAAAAATAATTTTACATGATTTAGCAATCAAATATTCAATTTGCGAATACTTTGACAGAAAATCATAAATTGGACTTCTATTTGTTTCTTTGATTAATGGTTTAAGTCTTTAGTTTTTAGTTAATCGAAGTTCGAAGGAATAGTAATATGAATTGGGGCATTTAAATTGTAATCTATGTTAATTTAAACTTTTAAAGCCATTCAGTCTAGATCAATAGTTGTATAAGCAAAGATTTACAAGTTTAATTCAAAGTTAAAAAATCTTAAACTTTAATTTCTTTAAAAATATTACAAATGTAAACGTTTTCAAAACGTAAAACAGGGAGATATAAAAATCTAACATGTTTTTGCATTTAAAGATGCCAGTTGGGTAAAAATAATCCCAAAAATTAAATTTTCTTCCAAAGTGAAACTTGATTTACTTCTCAAACTTAAATCCAAAATTCTATCTCAATTTGGCATTGTTACTTATATTTCAAATGTGGATACAGATTAATAAATTGCTACATTAAACGGAAGTTTACTATATTAGAGTAGTAAGTGTAAGAATGGTGATTCAATAGTAAAATATAATGGTTATAAGTAATGAGAAAAAAAAGCTAAAGGGGTAAAACTTAAATTCTAAAAATAGAATATTAAATTGAAAAACTGAATAAATTTACTATTAAACGGTAAAATGATAGAAATAAATATAAATACGTTCTCCGCAAGGGGAAACAAAATTCAAATTTTCCTAGGGCTAGAAACCAATTTTAGTAATCTATATATTGTGTAATCGGCAATAGAATATCAAGTATTAACATTTATAAAATTACATAATAGCTATTTAATATTTTCAATATTAAAAATGGCAATCAGTCAGACTAAACTAAATGATCCAAAACATTTAGATGTTTATAATTTAAACAGAGCAGAAACATTAAGATTAGAAATCTGCTGTAATCTGGAAATTTCAAACATTATCTTCATATGTTTTCCTTGTTTCTGGGAATTCCCAAATAGTTGGCAGTAGTAAATCTCTTAGATTCGCAGAAGTAATTTTAGTTTTAACAGACCCCTCCTTTTTTAACCCTTAGACACGGAATTTTCATTAAACAAATTTTAACTTTTTCATTTTGTATTTATGCCATAAGAAAGTGACATACATTATATTTGGCATTTTAATAATTTATAGTTTTAAAATACAGCGTGAAAAAACGGTGACCTTTCCGTGTTAAAGGCGAAATCTTCAAAATACGACTCACTTCTGAACAATCTTAGTTTATTTAAATCTAAGAAAGTTATTCGTCATTAAAAGTTCTTTAATACAATTGATAAATTTTTGAATGAGAACTTTTTTATATTTTATAAAGTATTCATGTAATTCCAATAATCTAACATTTATTTAATTACTAGTTTACTTTTTTTTATTAAGATATAGCAAAAATGTTTTGCTTGTACGAGTAATTAGCTTCAAAAAATAGATATGGGAAGCAAGTAAATATCGGAAGAATCTTAATAAAAACGAAGACTTCATGTCAGTTAACCTGTTTGGATTTTTTGCAACCACTGTTTAAATAACTAAGAGCTACAGTATCTTTACTTTCAATGTAATGTCTAAGGACGCACTTTCTAGTGTTCTGCACCACTAAAATTTTCAATCTAAATTCGTAGCTTCAGGAAGGGCTAATGAAGTGTGTTTAAGAATATTCTAGATAATTCATTTTTAAATCAAAATTCTATTTTTTTCTGTCTAAAAATTTTTTAAAGAATTACCATATTTACAGAGATGCCAACTGCTCCGGACACGCCAAAATAATTAAAGGAATAACTAAAAAATAAATTTTGCAAATATTTGACTATTTTTGCTTGCTTTTTATTTGGTATAGCATGACATAAGTACTATAAAGTGGTGAATTATATAAGCCTATGAATTATTTACAAATAGTGGTGGATATTTTTATTTATTTATTTTTTTTTTTTTTATTTCCAATGAGCTGCACAATTAGTGTTCCCGATGAGCAGACCTAGTCCGTTCTCAAGAAGTGGTATCTACTCTTTCAGTGGCCACCACAATGGGTGAGATACCGTTGGTCATGTTAATTTGGACGTCTAGTTTCTGCCACACTAGATGGCAGCACCGAGACTCTATTTGGATGCTAAAGTGCACTAGGAAAATAGTGGTGGATAAAAATCTACTAAATTGAATTTATTAAACTTAAAATCACAACTGATAAACTACCACTTTAAAATATATATTTGCTGTCCGGAGCAAGTTGGCATCTCTGTATTTACACTTATTTTAAGCCCCACAGTGACTTGGAGTTTTTGCTTTTCAACCTCCACGCATATTAAAAATTTATTTGTTCTCATTTTAAAATTTTTAAGGATTTAATAGAACATGAACAGCTTTGCAATTGGATAAATTGTTTTAAGTTAGTAAATAAGTTTTTTAATATTTTTGTTTAACTTTAAATCTTTTGGTAACGAAAGAAAATATTGGCAAATAAGGGAAAGTTTGAAGTGAAGACTGAAAAAGATGAAATAAAATTGCGTTTTATTTAAATATCTCAACAAGAACTATTAATGTTTAGTTAGATTTTCTAAGTTTCTAAACATATTTAGTTTATCCGCGTAAAGTTTAGTTCTTACGCCCCTTATCATGTTTCAGGTAAAAGTATTTAATAGAAGAAAATCTTTATAAAAAAATTTAAATTCTTATAAACTTGCTTCTGAATTCTTCAAAAGAGATTCAAATCTTTTTTTTCTGAGTAAATTACGAACTTGTAACTCTAGAACGTATCTTAACAGAAACCTAACACTAACTTAATTCTGAAGCAAAATAAGATTTGATTTGCGTGGAATATTAAACATAGGATTGGAATCCGGATTCTATTTATAAAGAAAATGAATTATAAAAATTGCTGATATTTGTAAATTCCGAAGATTATGAATAACAAATTATTTGTTCCTATCCAAACTATATAGTTACAATAATATCTAGTTGAAAGTAAATATTTTTAAAAATAACTAAAATATTGATTCTTTAAAAATGCTTAAAGGTCAAAATTAGATCACGAGCCTTTATAAATGGTGTTAGCTAATCTCAAATTTTGAACCAGTTTTAATTTGTGAGATTGTTAAATTATTCTGTAATTTCAGATTTTTGTTTAAAGGTACTGAATTATCTAATGTATTTTACTGGTAGATTAACTTCATACCTTGAAACAACATTTACTTGGCTTTCTTATTTGCCTCAATGTGTTCAGATTACTTTTTTTCTTGAAAAAAATAAGAAGTGGAATTCTAGTCACTGTGCTCGTAGTAGATATGTTATTCTTAAATTGTTTCTTTAAAGTTAAAATTTCTTTAGGTCTTTTTTTCAACAAAGACTTGTTGCAGATATGATTTCCAAAGTAAAACAATTCTACGTCGTTGGTCATACGAAATTTAGAAAAGTTTAGGAATAATGATACACTTACAACCATAATATCAAGTTAAATAATATCGATGAGTCCAGAATATTTGAATAAACTCTATAGTACTAAAATATTAGTCTAAGAATTTTATGTTACTATATAAAAAGAGGTAAATTTAGTGTATTTATTAGTCTTTCAAATGAACCGAAAGTTACTGCAAGCTAATTAAGTCTCCGTAATCTTTCTCAAACGGTCCCTAATCTGACCGTAGAGACGGACAACGATTGACCATTAATGTCTTACGTTCCCCCTTTATACAATCTAATTGAGAAAGGTAACCTTTTTTAACTGGATAATAGTTTTTGAATTTAAGAAAGATGACAAAGCCACCAGATACAATCTTATTACACTGACAGGTTGTATTAAGTTATATTTTTAGACCTCACGATTGAATGAACTCTCTATAAATTTTTACTTATTTGGCCAAATATATTTCAAGGAAGTTTTCTTTTCCTTCAAAGGTGAAAGTCTTGATCTACATTTAATGGCTAGCATTCGCATATATAATAGCGGTAGTTTTAGTAGTTTAAAGTTAAATAAATTTATACCATGGCAGCATCGTTTCATCTTAAATCTATTGGCATTTTAACTTAAAACGGTGGTTACCTAATACGTAAATTGGTCACAATTTAATTCTTTACGTAGCATTATATATTTTTGCTTCTCACTTTCATGATAGTTTTGGTCGGATTAGATGAGGACTGATATTTATTTGTACACAACACGAAGGCATTGATATGCCAAAGAACAACGTGTATCGGTGAACAGAAGATCTGAATCGATTCGGGCAAGTGTGAAGCCCGACGAGGTGGTGGTAGACGGCCGTTCTGCTGCTTTGTTGGACTTCACACTCGTCCAGCGGTTTCAAAACTTCTCGCTTCATTGGTGCACGTTACAGCATCCTATGCCTTCGTAGAGAGTACAAATTTTATAAATCAGGATGGTCGCTACACCACGCTATTATAAGCGGTAGATAGTTGTTTTAGTCTGAAATTCAATCGTTCTATTGGGTATTTTATTCATTCTTGGGGGAGGGGGCAAATTAGGAGTATTTTTAAAATTTAAGAAACGCTTGTCAAGATTTTAGGATTCGTTTTTACTAGATTTTTATACATTACATTAGCTTAAACACGAATTACTTTGAACCTGTGAAAAGTTCGACAATGGTTTGAAGTTAAACTGTCAGAGTTGAATGTAGACTAACTCTCTTAGGAACTGCAAATCCATTACTTGATCGCTATTAAACGTTGACTAAATGACTGATTGGCTTATTCTGGTATATACTTTAAGTTTTTGAACATGCGCAGTTTTTAATGGAAGTGCTTTTTGTTATGATGCCGATCTTTGGTTGAAATAATATTCCTACGTAAATGTGGTATGGATGTATATTTTAAATTAGCCAAGAAAGTAACTGAAGTAGTTGAGACTGTCTTTGATCAGAAATTTACTTCTCCACCATTGAACTTAAAATTAAATGCCTGCTTTTCACAATTTCAATTTTAAGACATTAAATAGATTTCACAAAGATTACTAATACGAAATTTATTTCCAGAAGTTTATAGGTAGAAAATTTCGCGATTTAATAAAATCCGGAATAATCCCTTGTTAAGAACATACGCCAGTTTCACAGAACAATATTTATATAGAATTTTCCTTTACATATTTCTGAAAGCAAGGTTCAAATGAGCCTTTTAATTTGAAATTTCCTGCTAAAGCTCCAGATATCTTAAGAAAAGGTTGCCAGGTATAAATGTTAAGGTACTGATAATAAAATTTTATTAAGTGGGATCAAATTTTATTGAAAATCAATCAACATGAGCAGACACTGATTTTGCATGAAAAGCAGTGTTTTTAATTTTCAGAAACTAGTTTGGGAAGTGTGCTGACCATTTTTCACGGAAACTATTCTGTCTAAGCATTAACGGTTACTTTAAATACGAACTTTCAATTAACTTTTACTGAAACAGAGCCTTGAGAAAGCTAGAATTACGGTAAAGTTTTCGTTCAAATGTAATTTAGTTTGCATTAATTTTTTAAAAGAAACAAAATTATATAAAAGTTCAATTTAACAGATTCAGTCATTGGTTTCACATATGTTGTTTCAATTCTCCAACTGAGGCACTTTACATATTCAATGCGTAACAGATTAGAGGTTATTAGTAGTTTCGACTGATATGCTTTAAAATACTGTTTTTAAAAGAAAAGGCATGAATTTGATCATGAGGATTCAGCTTATACATATTTATCAAATTTTGCTTTATTTCAAACATTCTGTAATTAAAAATTTTTATGTTCTCTTCTGCTATAGAACAAAACTGTGGATTGTCTATAGAGATAGGGAAATTGTATAATATAAAGTAAATAAATTTCCAACTCAAATTATAGCTTTAAGTAAGTGTTAAATTTGTATTTCAAATAACTTTATTGCCATTTTTGTTAATTTTTACTTATTAATCTGAGACCTAAAAATTTTTTGTAACTAAATTCAGTAGAAAATGTGTAAAGTAAATCACTGTCTGGAGGAAGACTTAATTTGTATAAAAGTTTATTTTATAATTTTAATAATTTCATTTAATGTTGAGGAAATTGCTTATTTTATCAAATGTTTTAAATGCTTGCTTCCAGTACGAAGAATATTTTTCTTTCAGTAGCACGAACTTAATTTTGTTTCAATTATCCCTTTCATATTCTAGTTTTAAAAAAAATGCTGAATCCTAGCTAAATGTTAAATTAAAGAACAAAAATTTAAAGAGGCTATTTGAAACTTTTTTCGACCCGACAATCGTTCATAAAATTTAATCTTAATGTTTATAAATTTTATTTATTTTCCAGAGATTGTCTCTAAAACAGTAAGGTCAATGTGTTTCGTTGTTTAACAAGAAGTAAGAGTAAACTGTTAATGCGATTAATTAAGGAGAGTTGAATTTAACTTTTAGTGGAAATGAATAGCCATTTCGTAACACTTAAATTACCATACATTTCAATTTTCCCATCCTGAAAACTGACAACAGATTCTCTAATTTCTATAAAATACGATAATTTCTGGGTCAAGCTATTCCTTTCTTTGACGAATTTGACTTGTTTAATCCCTGTTCCATGAGTAAATCTTCCTTCTTAGTTGCATAGGTCAATCTCACTTCTATTACAGAAAATCTAATAGCTGTACAATAGTTGAATCTGAACAATTTAATACAATACTGCTCAAAACGCAACCTGAGAAATATTTTCCGAACTTACCTTTTTAGATTGAACTAAAGGCGAAAATACGAACTAAATTCCGGTTTTTTTTTTAGAGCAGCATTTGCATTAGATGGAAAGGAAAACCGCGAATAACTCCAATGGTTAGCCAAACGGTTATCAGATCCTAAATTTTTATTACTGAAAGCCAGTTTATTAGCTTTTCTTCCGTTGAAACAAAGCCTAAATAATTTAGTGAATCTTTTACCGAAAACAGAATTGCTTATTGATAGGACAATATAAAACAGACTTGCAAGTGTTGACTAGAAGTTTTGAAGTGACTGGGAGAATGTGATGCATGAAGTGGAAGTGGTAGACGGCCGTTCTGCTTTCGCTTTGTGTTTCACACTCTTTCAGCCGTTTCCGAACTTCACGATTCACTTAATTAAATTTCTGTTTTTGGACAATTCGGCTTCGTGCTGTCTTAGTTTTCATATTTCGTAAAAATATGAAAACTAATGTTCAAGGGATAGAGTGCTTGCCTCTTAGTTAGGTGACTCGATTTCGAATCCCAGTGATAATGATGACCTGGTCGATTTGAACTAGGCTCGCGGCTCTCCCAGACTCCAGTTCTGACATAAAATATCCTCAGTGATAAAAGGGATCATGGGTTTGAATCCCCTTATTAATCTACCTATTGGAGATTTTCGTTGCCTTTTTGTTAATTTGTGAATGCGGGTAACTTTAATGTAACGTTAAGACTTAACTTTGAAGAACTAACCGAATTTTTGTTATCACCCAAGCCTTTTTCAGTGCTTGATAAACGTTTGTCTTTTGGGTATGATTTAAAATGCCGAGGCTACAAAGTTTAACATTCATAGTTAAAGCCCCGAAAATTTTATAAAATGAAATTAGTAACTAAGATAAATACATTAAGCAGTGATAGTTTATTTTAAATTTCAGTTGGAAAACAATAGAAATATAGCTTTTCGCTGAATTAAATTAATAAATTTAGTCACTTAATAAAAATCATTTTGTTATAATGAGTATAGAAAGCTTGCTATTTATTTTTTCTAATATATGTTTAATTCGAAAAAGTGTGAAAACAAATTCGTTTAAATAGATTTTTTTTCCCTCGAATTCTAGTTTTTGAACGAACTTAAAATTTTAGTTCTTGTAAACTAGTGAATTGTAATAAAGTTTCTCTTAAATGATCAGTTATATGTAGTAGTGTTAAATTTCATCAAAATTGCATGTATAACTAAATTAGTAATTACAAATGTAGATTTTCGTTTGAATTCTGTTTGGCAATAGAAATTTTTTTGATCATTTGTAGTCTTGTAAATTAGAACTTGTACTGTATGCATGCTGGAATTTGTTAGAAGTTTATTTCGATGTTATAATTTGTGACAATTTTTCTTTGTACATTTCGAATGAACAAACAATAAATTAGTCTTGTATGTATTGATGTGTATTTAATGGTTTTTCTTAAAACATTCAGAATTCTTACTTCCGTGGTGTCGATTTAGTCTTTTAGTCCTCTTTTAGTCTTTAGTTTAAACTTGTTTTATTTTCCCATTTGAAACACTATGTGCACCGAGAAAAAAATAAAATTGCTAATCTTAATTTTAACTGCACAATTCGTTTGGTTTATTTAAGTAAAGAAATCTGATAAACATGTTTTAGAGTATAAACAACTTTTCATGGGATCTTCTTAGCCCTTGTTTAGCCTCAAAATTTAGGATTTTAAAGGAAATCTGGAAATTATATGGTCGTAAGTTTATTCGGTACAAAATTCACTTGCTCATTTACTCCATATCTAACTTTTAAGAGAATCAAAATTTTGCCAAAGTTTATAAAATTAGTTAAAGTTAATGACTAGTGTCACATGTAACTTCATTTAATACAAGTGAATTTTTAATTTATCATTCTCTTAATTGATAAGTTTTCAGAAAATTTTGTTCTACCAACTGAACCAAAAACCAAAGTTGAACCAAAATATCGATACCTTAACCACAACACTGTATACTAATTTGAACTAACCAAAAATTAAACTTGATATCACGTAAGATTTCATAAATTTTGAGCGTATTGAACAGTTCATAATGTTACAAAGCATAAAACATCGCGCAAATAACTTAAAATTACATTGATGAATTGATGATTCGCTGTGCATCAAAGCATCTGCAGTATTAATTTTGCTAACGGGTTTGAATCTGTTTTTGAGATGAATTTCTAAAATTGTAAATGCCTTAAGAATGTTCAGGAAAACATAAGTTTGAGTTGAAAGTTTTATCCTCAAATATTGAACGATTTTTTTAAAAAATGCATATTACAATAAGCCATTGAACTATAGCTTTGTAATTACTTTTGATAAAAATTTCCTCAAAATTAAATTCCTGGGATTTTGTGTCCTTGCAAAATTGCAATTTAGTAATCAAAATAAAGTCTAATTTGTTAGAGGGAAAAGTCACATCTCTAATTTATATAAAGAAATCTGCGAAGTTTGAAGCAATTAGAAAGGTAAAAATTGTGAATCGAAAGTTTCTAATTCTTTAATTTGCACGTTTAAAAGTGTTTCCTTTAACATAATATCGACAAATTTCCCTTAACAAACCAAACATATCATTTTTATTGAGTTTAAATTCTTACTTCAATATGTCAGATGCAGCTCAAATGGTATAGTTAAAATTCGATAATTTACTGAGAAATAACTAAAATTGTGTTTTGAAATTTCTAAATTTGAATCTGAAAAGAATATAAAGAGTTGGAAAATTAAACTAGATTGATCAACACTAGTAGCACAGCTGAACTCCTAAACAACAAAGAAAGTTAACTATAAATTTAAGCAACATTCAAAATGTTTACAAACATCTCAATGTTAATTTCTACATCAAGGAATACTTTGAAGCAAGGAATACTTTTAAAGCAGTTGAAAGTATGTTTTAAGAACACTTGCGGCGCTTAGGAGTTCTATAAACGTTTTGTTACTATCTTATAAAATGAGTTTGAAAGCGGTTTAAACTATGTATTTACGTAACATCAAACATGTTTATGGAAGACAGTTTGTTGCTTAGTTGTTGGACCGATTTGTATGTTAATTCTTCTGATATATATCAATAAATGCCTTTTTTTGTTAAACATACAACTGGTTTTAGCAACTAATAAAACTAAGTGCAATTTTATTTTCTCAAACGATAAAATCTATGCACACTAGTATTATACTGAATCCGGCTATGAATGAATGAAAATTCCAAAAGAATTGATCACATTTGACATTCGCCAGGTCTTATTGTTTTGATGAGCAATAAAACGGTAGCCCATGATTGAAGTCATATTTTTCAATAACTTTGATCACCCATTTTTGCTCACAAGTAAAACTGCATTTGATAAACATATACCCGAAATACAGAAACTTATTTATAGATCAAATTGAATTTTACTTTTAAGTAACAAAGTGTTATAATATAATGAGAGCATAAAATAATTTGTACAATATTGCTTTAATTGTGATTAATATTTACAAGAAAAAGCGAAATTAAAATAAACTAGTAAATAAAATATATATATAAAAGAGTGAAGTAGAACTTTATATTTTGAAAGGATGTAAGTTAAAATAAAACATTTTAAATTACTAGAATATATTTGAACTAAAATGCGTGATGTGGTACTTGTTACATCTCCCTCGAAATTAATCTTCTCAAGGCGTTGCATCTTTGTTGACGACTTATTATTATTACTTTTAGTTCAACCTTGCATAATTTTAACTTAATTTAAGAAAAATCACTTAAAAATTATTTTAAACAAAACAAACTTATGAAGTACTTATATTTTTGTTGGTAAAAAGCATATTTAATGTTTGAAAATTTTTTGTTTTACTTGATATAAATCACAAACATTTGAAATACAAAATAAGTTTAATTGTGGATTTCATGAATATTTTTATACGTTTTTTATTTTTATTTTTTGAGCGAAATTAAAATGTATAGCAATTTTTAATGTAGTAGCTTTGCTAAATAATTAAATTTACTTTTTTTTAAACATGAGAATGTTTTTATGGAACATTCATTATTCCAGCAATAAAACCCAAAGTCAATATTTTTTGTTTGAATAAATCAGTGGTTGTCATTATCTCTTGTAAATGTTTTTTTGAGGGGAGTAAAAAAGATGAAATATTAAGCCTTTCTTAGTAGAAAAAAAGGCTCCTAAATTGGTCCTATATTCTATGCTATTTTATTATGATTGCATTATTACTATCTTTAAAGAATCCTTTCTTTTTAGACGCATGCAAATAACTTAACTTTTTGCTCAATATTTTGTAAAAGTTTTCAGTGAGAAACAAGTTAGAACATTTTAAAATATTAAGACCCAAAGACCTTCATAAATTTAACTTCGAATTCAGTAATTTAACTGAGAAAAACTGAAATTTTAAAAAAATATATGCAATAAATTAATCATTCAATAATGTTAATTTTTTTACTTCTAAACAAAAGGAATGCACGGAGCGCAGAAAACAAAGCAGATTTTAAGTATACGATTTTTTAAAAATTGAATAATTCATAAAATAAAGGATTTAAATACTGAAAATTTTGGTGTTTTTGAAGCAATTTTATTCTGAAAGTAAACACAATTACTATATTTATGTTTTTGTTTACGGTTACAACAAAATATTATGGCGAGAAAAATATTATCAATTTTGCTTAGTTACCGTAATCTAGACTAAACTTAAAGAAACAGAACGCAATAAAGAAGCCAGAAAAGATTATTTTATTTTTATTAAATCATCATACTTGTAAATGACCTCTAAATACATCAGTTAAGACCAGCATTTTTAAACGTATTGAGAGACAAAGCCTTTTAATATATTTTTCTTGAATCAAGAGAAGGTGATTAAAGAATATAATTTTTTAAGTAAAATTTTTCATTCAAATCAGTTTTTTGATCTCTTTTGATAACTTTTGTAAAAAGATTCCAAATGTGATCAAGTTTGTTCAATACTTGGAGTTATGGTTACGTCCTAATGTTATTTTTAATATGTTTATTAATAACTAAATATATATCAAAAGAATTGCGGGCCATATGGATACTTTTAGGTCCGCATGGATGTTACATGAACTAAAATGAGACTTTAGTTTCTATAAGCAGTAGTGAGAAAAAAAAGATTTGACTTGTTGTATTTGTTATGTTGCAGTAAATTTGCCCCACATTAAGGTTCAAGTTGCCGTATTATGGTTGAAATTATTTTCCTGACGTATATGCATAACATATTTTACTTTACATAGGCTGAACTTGATCAGCCATTTCTTGCAAGTTGCAATCTTGTTTTACTAGTGCATATATAATTAATTATATGTAATAGTTAATTATATGTAATAGTTAATTATATATAATGTTAAATTATATATAATGCATAATCAATAAATTAATTTACAAAACGAGGCTGCTATTACCTGCTTATTTTATAATAAACGGTGAAAAGCCGAGATTAAGCAAAATACTTTATGTACATTAAAATTGTCCTGCCGAATTTTGTTATCGAGAAGTTGTGAAGGAAACTTGTTTCCGAAAAAAAGTAATATCTTCTTTGGATGTAAAAATAACTGTTTTAAAAAAAGTTAAAATTTCAATTTTTTTTTTGTTATGACTTGTCACGGAGTCTTTTCATTAGCAGATCGACAAATCTAATATAATGAAAACTAAGACGTAAATTGCAATATCCAGATTTATGGAGAACCAAAATTTATTTATAAATGAACAACTAAGCATAAATCTGAACTTTCAAAGTGTAATCGAATTTTAGAATTTTGTTTTATTCTGCTCAATTGTTATCAATGAACTGGTTAACTGAAAATCCGATTTGCGCAGAACGATTAAAGAATCAATTAAACAGAAAGACATTGTAATTTTAAGCAGCAGTTTTCTAAAAATTTCTGACAAAAAAAAACAACAACAATATATTAGACGCTTTATGAAACTTATTCAAAATATGTTAAAAGAAAAAAATGCATTGTTTCTGTGTACATTACTTTGATGGAATATGCTAAAATCTGTGTTTTTTAGTTTGAACAAAAAATTGCCATAACCTCAGTAGGGGATAGACATAATCGTTCTTAAACTTCACAACATAATTTTCTCCTTTCAAGACATTGTTTGTTAACTGAGTTGTTTATTTTTATAAATTTTAACTTAAAAATTTCTGTCTGACAATTAGTTTTTCGCTAATCATGGCAAATTCGAATATTCAGTTGAACAAAGACTGGTTAAAAAAATAAAAAAAAAGTCAACTGTGTAATTCCCTTTGGGAATTTCATCCATACTTTACGTAAAATACTACATTTTGTGAAATTTAATTTATTCTATAATTAAAGATCCCTAATCGTGCAGCCCACAAATAAAGAACTAATATGGTTCGGCATTATATTTCAAATAC
The DNA here is from genome assembly GCA_949128135.1 of Parasteatoda lunata. NCBI lineage: Eukaryota > Metazoa > Arthropoda > Arachnida > Araneae > Theridiidae > Parasteatoda > Parasteatoda lunata. The sequence continues at coordinate 26,824,415 of OX421975.1, forward strand.
AATAAATTTTGCTAATTTACGCTCAAAGTTATAACGTTATCTGAAATTAGTTTTGTTTCTATAAAGCTACAAATTGTTTTTTAAAATACTTCTATTTTTGTTGAAATGTACAAACTTGAAAACGCTATATATAACAGGGGTTCACGTAACTGTTGCGACAAAATTCTAAGGAAGTTAAGGCTCATAGCCAGGATTTAAATTGCATAGGAACTCATGCCCAGAAATGTCATCGTACACAGTTAGGGGCGCTTCTCTATTATGACCTATTTCTCAAGCATACAAAGAAATATTTCATAATAGGGAAATCCCCCTAGTGGTGGATATTGACATTTCCGCGACTGAGTTCCTATATAATTTTAATCCTGATGATATGCTCTACCGAAAGTCTCATCAAAACATTTTGATGGTTTGTGTTGGTTTCAGCGTGATTCATGATGGTCCAAGACTATTTCATGGTCTCCATCATCCAACATTTTACATTATGCGTTCGTGGTACACAGATCATGGGTTGGAGTCCCCTTGCCTATAGGTTACCTAGGGAGGCTTTCGTGGTTTACCTCTCCATGTAACGCAAATGCGGGTTAGTTCCCTCAAAAAAGACCTCCACGAAGGCAAATTTCTCCCATTACTTGATCAAGGAATTCCCTTGTCTTCTGGATTGGGTTCAAAATGACAAGGCTTCGGAGTTGAACATTAGTAGTCGTAAACTCAAAAAATTGGGTCGGCTGTTCAACGACGGTTATAAAATAAAATAATATAAACTACAAGTGGGCCGGGATAGCCTTGTTGGCAGGGTATTAGTCCCACATCCAGGAGGTCATGGGTACGATCCCCACCTGCCGAAGACTCTCCGTGTAGTAAATGGTGACTGATGCACGTTAAATCTGTCGGGTCACAAAGCCCTCCATGTTTCCATAACAAATCATACCTCTGGGGGTACTGATTCAAGAGTTTCCTTGTCTTCTGAATTGGTTCAAAATTACAAGGCTACGGAGTTGAACATTAGTAGTAAACTCAAAATTGGGTCGGCTGTTCAATGGCTGTTATAAAATAAACTAATAATTGGGCCGAGATAATGTGGTTGGTAGGGCGTTGGATTCGTATTCGGATGAATGGGAGTTCAAATATAGCCGGCCGAAAAATATCAGTGCATAAAGTGGTGACTGCGGCACGCTAAATCTATCGGGGTCATAAAGTCCTCCAAGTTCCCATAACAAATCAATACCTCTGGATATTGATCCAGTATTTCAGCTGTCTTATGTTCAAAATCGTTAGATTATGTTCAAAATTATAAGGCTACGGAGTTAAATATTGGCAATCGTAAACTTAAAATTAGGTCGGCTGTTTACCGTAGGTTATAGAAAAAAAATGTAATAAAATAAAAATAATATTTGAATTGTATTTTTATTCTTTTAAATTCCTTGCATATGTTCAACACGTTCTCATGATTTCAAGTTTCTAACTCTTATAGATTTTGAGCAGCAAATCAAAATGTAATGTAAAAAAAAAACAATAAAAAAATCGCAAAAAAAAATGCATTTATAATTGAAAATAACACATCTTCAGAATTTCGAAAAACAATAAATAAATAAATAAACATGTAATGGCTCATCCAGCTTGCCAAAATTTTACTCTGTGCTCCTCTTTCAAAATATATGTGTAATAAAAAAATTCTGCATTATAATCTCATCGCAATCAATATATATCTAACAATCGAGTAATATTATAAATTTTTTTTATAATTTAATGTTAATACTCAACAATAAAAAATAATGACTGTTTACTTTATTGCTGTAGTTGTAATTTAATTACGTCGCATCCCCCTAGAGCTGCACAATGGGTTATTGGCGACGGTCTGGGAAACATTCCTGAGGATGATCCGAAGACATGCCATCACAATGTTGATCCTTTACAGAGGGGATGGCACGACCTGCACGCGAAATCGCGCACTTTACGGTAGAACAGTTTAACGAGGACCCATACTACACACCCGCGGTCCATACGCAGACTGAATCCAAGTGGTCACCCACCCGCACACTGACCGCAGCCTTCGGTGATCTGCTGGAACCGTGTCCTTACGACCAGTTTACTTTAGATGAATGGAATTGAACCTGTAAGGGTCCCATCATTTTCAGTAGCTTAGCATCATTTTCATTAGCTTAGTTTTTAGAAACCACCTATTTTTTTTTATCAGTACTTGAACCAACTATTATTTTGTTTGTTCTCGAACCCACTATCTTTTCATCGGTATTAGAACCCAGTACTATATAAAAAGAGGTAAATTTAGTGTATTTATTAGTCTTTCAAATGAACCGAAAGTTACTGCAAGCTAATTAAGTCTCCGTAATCTTTCTCAAACGGTCCCTAATCTGACCGTAGAGACGGACAACGATTGACCATTAATGTCTTACGTTCCCCCTTTATACAATCTAATTGAGAAAGGTAACCTTTTTTAACTGGATAATAGTTTTTGAATTTAAGAAAGATGACAAAGCCACCAGATACAATCTTATTACACTGACAGGTTGTATTAAGTTATATTTTTAGACCTCACGATTGAATGAACTCTCTATAAATTTTTACTTATTTGGCCAAATATATTTCAAGGAAGTTTTCTTTTCCTTCAAAGGTGAAAGTCTTGATCTACATTTAATGGCTAGCATTCGCATATATAATAGCGGTAGTTTTAGTAGTTTAAAGTTAAATAAATTTATACCATGGCAGCATCGTTTCATCTTAAATCTATTGGCATTTTAACTTAAAACGGTGGTTACCTAATACGTAAATTGGTCACAATTTAATTCTTTACGTAGCATTATATATTTTTGCTTCTCACTTTCATGATAGTTTTGGTCGGATTAGATGAGGACTGATATTTATTTGTACACAACACGAAGGCATTGATATGCCAAAGAACAACGTGTATCGGTGAACAGAAGATCTGAATCGATTCGGGCAAGTGTGAAGCCCGACGAGGTGGTGGTAGACGGCCGTTCTGCTGCTTTGTTGGACTTCACACTCGTCCAGCGGTTTCAAAACTTCTCGCTTCATTGGTGCACGTTACAGCATCCTATGCCTTCGTAGAGAGTACAAATTTTATAAATCAGGATGGTCGCTACACCACGCTATTATAAGCGGTAGATAGTTGTTTTAGTCTGAAATTCAATCGTTCTATTGGGTATTTTATTCATTCTTGGGGGAGGGGGCAAATTAGGAGTATTTTTAAAATTTAAGAAACGCTTGTCAAGATTTTAGGATTCGTTTTTACTAGATTTTTATACATTACATTAGCTTAAACACGAATTACTTTGAACCTGTGAAAAGTTCGACAATGGTTTGAAGTTAAACTGTCAGAGTTGAATGTAGACTAACTCTCTTAGGAACTGCAAATCCATTACTTGATCGCTATTAAACGTTGACTAAATGACTGATTGGCTTATTCTGGTATATACTTTAAGTTTTTGAACATGCGCAGTTTTTAATGGAAGTGCTTTTTGTTATGATGCCGATCTTTGGTTGAAATAATATTCCTACGTAAATGTGGTATGGATGTATATTTTAAATTAGCCAAGAAAGTAACTGAAGTAGTTGAGACTGTCTTTGATCAGAAATTTACTTCTCCACCATTGAACTTAAAATTAAATGCCTGCTTTTCACAATTTCAATTTTAAGACATTAAATAGATTTCACAAAGATTACTAATACGAAATTTATTTCCAGAAGTTTATAGGTAGAAAATTTCGCGATTTAATAAAATCCGGAATAATCCCTTGTTAAGAACATACGCCAGTTTCACAGAACAATATTTATATAGAATTTTCCTTTACATATTTCTGAAAGCAAGGTTCAAATGAGCCTTTTAATTTGAAATTTCCTGCTAAAGCTCCAGATATCTTAAGAAAAGGTTGCCAGGTATAAATGTTAAGGTACTGATAATAAAATTTTATTAAGTGGGATCAAATTTTATTGAAAATCAATCAACATGAGCAGACACTGATTTTGCATGAAAAGCAGTGTTTTTAATTTTCAGAAACTAGTTTGGGAAGTGTGCTGACCATTTTTCACGGAAACTATTCTGTCTAAGCATTAACGGTTACTTTAAATACGAACTTTCAATTAACTTTTACTGAAACAGAGCCTTGAGAAAGCTAGAATTACGGTAAAGTTTTCGTTCAAATGTAATTTAGTTTGCATTAATTTTTTAAAAGAAACAAAATTATATAAAAGTTCAATTTAACAGATTCAGTCATTGGTTTCACATATGTTGTTTCAATTCTCCAACTGAGGCACTTTACATATTCAATGCGTAACAGATTAGAGGTTATTAGTAGTTTCGACTGATATGCTTTAAAATACTGTTTTTAAAAGAAAAGGCATGAATTTGATCATGAGGATTCAGCTTATACATATTTATCAAATTTTGCTTTATTTCAAACATTCTGTAATTAAAAATTTTTATGTTCTCTTCTGCTATAGAACAAAACTGTGGATTGTCTATAGAGATAGGGAAATTGTATAATATAAAGTAAATAAATTTCCAACTCAAATTATAGCTTTAAGTAAGTGTTAAATTTGTATTTCAAATAACTTTATTGCCATTTTTGTTAATTTTTACTTATTAATCTGAGACCTAAAAATTTTTTGTAACTAAATTCAGTAGAAAATGTGTAAAGTAAATCACTGTCTGGAGGAAGACTTAATTTGTATAAAAGTTTATTTTATAATTTTAATAATTTCATTTAATGTTGAGGAAATTGCTTATTTTATCAAATGTTTTAAATGCTTGCTTCCAGTACGAAGAATATTTTTCTTTCAGTAGCACGAACTTAATTTTGTTTCAATTATCCCTTTCATATTCTAGTTTTAAAAAAAATGCTGAATCCTAGCTAAATGTTAAATTAAAGAACAAAAATTTAAAGAGGCTATTTGAAACTTTTTTCGACCCGACAATCGTTCATAAAATTTAATCTTAATGTTTATAAATTTTATTTATTTTCCAGAGATTGTCTCTAAAACAGTAAGGTCAATGTGTTTCGTTGTTTAACAAGAAGTAAGAGTAAACTGTTAATGCGATTAATTAAGGAGAGTTGAATTTAACTTTTAGTGGAAATGAATAGCCATTTCGTAACACTTAAATTACCATACATTTCAATTTTCCCATCCTGAAAACTGACAACAGATTCTCTAATTTCTATAAAATACGATAATTTCTGGGTCAAGCTATTCCTTTCTTTGACGAATTTGACTTGTTTAATCCCTGTTCCATGAGTAAATCTTCCTTCTTAGTTGCATAGGTCAATCTCACTTCTATTACAGAAAATCTAATAGCTGTACAATAGTTGAATCTGAACAATTTAATACAATACTGCTCAAAACGCAACCTGAGAAATATTTTCCGAACTTACCTTTTTAGATTGAACTAAAGGCGAAAATACGAACTAAATTCCGGTTTTTTTTTTAGAGCAGCATTTGCATTAGATGGAAAGGAAAACCGCGAATAACTCCAATGGTTAGCCAAACGGTTATCAGATCCTAAATTTTTATTACTGAAAGCCAGTTTATTAGCTTTTCTTCCGTTGAAACAAAGCCTAAATAATTTAGTGAATCTTTTACCGAAAACAGAATTGCTTATTGATAGGACAATATAAAACAGACTTGCAAGTGTTGACTAGAAGTTTTGAAGTGACTGGGAGAATGTGATGCATGAAGTGGAAGTGGTAGACGGCCGTTCTGCTTTCGCTTTGTGTTTCACACTCTTTCAGCCGTTTCCGAACTTCACGATTCACTTAATTAAATTTCTGTTTTTGGACAATTCGGCTTCGTGCTGTCTTAGTTTTCATATTTCGTAAAAATATGAAAACTAATGTTCAAGGGATAGAGTGCTTGCCTCTTAGTTAGGTGACTCGATTTCGAATCCCAGTGATAATGATGACCTGGTCGATTTGAACTAGGCTCGCGGCTCTCCCAGACTCCAGTTCTGACATAAAATATCCTCAGTGATAAAAGGGATCATGGGTTTGAATCCCCTTATTAATCTACCTATTGGAGATTTTCGTTGCCTTTTTGTTAATTTGTGAATGCGGGTAACTTTAATGTAACGTTAAGACTTAACTTTGAAGAACTAACCGAATTTTTGTTATCACCCAAGCCTTTTTCAGTGCTTGATAAACGTTTGTCTTTTGGGTATGATTTAAAATGCCGAGGCTACAAAGTTTAACATTCATAGTTAAAGCCCCGAAAATTTTATAAAATGAAATTAGTAACTAAGATAAATACATTAAGCAGTGATAGTTTATTTTAAATTTCAGTTGGAAAACAATAGAAATATAGCTTTTCGCTGAATTAAATTAATAAATTTAGTCACTTAATAAAAATCATTTTGTTATAATGAGTATAGAAAGCTTGCTATTTATTTTTTCTAATATATGTTTAATTCGAAAAAGTGTGAAAACAAATTCGTTTAAATAGATTTTTTTTCCCTCGAATTCTAGTTTTTGAACGAACTTAAAATTTTAGTTCTTGTAAACTAGTGAATTGTAATAAAGTTTCTCTTAAATGATCAGTTATATGTAGTAGTGTTAAATTTCATCAAAATTGCATGTATAACTAAATTAGTAATTACAAATGTAGATTTTCGTTTGAATTCTGTTTGGCAATAGAAATTTTTTTGATCATTTGTAGTCTTGTAAATTAGAACTTGTACTGTATGCATGCTGGAATTTGTTAGAAGTTTATTTCGATGTTATAATTTGTGACAATTTTTCTTTGTACATTTCGAATGAACAAACAATAAATTAGTCTTGTATGTATTGATGTGTATTTAATGGTTTTTCTTAAAACATTCAGAATTCTTACTTCCGTGGTGTCGATTTAGTCTTTTAGTCCTCTTTTAGTCTTTAGTTTAAACTTGTTTTATTTTCCCATTTGAAACACTATGTGCACCGAGAAAAAAATAAAATTGCTAATCTTAATTTTAACTGCACAATTCGTTTGGTTTATTTAAGTAAAGAAATCTGATAAACATGTTTTAGAGTATAAACAACTTTTCATGGGATCTTCTTAGCCCTTGTTTAGCCTCAAAATTTAGGATTTTAAAGGAAATCTGGAAATTATATGGTCGTAAGTTTATTCGGTACAAAATTCACTTGCTCATTTACTCCATATCTAACTTTTAAGAGAATCAAAATTTTGCCAAAGTTTATAAAATTAGTTAAAGTTAATGACTAGTGTCACATGTAACTTCATTTAATACAAGTGAATTTTTAATTTATCATTCTCTTAATTGATAAGTTTTCAGAAAATTTGGTTCTACCAACTGAACCAAAAACCAAAGTTGAACCAAAATATCGATACCTTAACCACAACACTGTATACTAATTTGAACTAACCAAAAATTAAACTTGATATCACGTAAGATTTCATAAATTTTGAGCGTATTGAACAGTTCATAATGTTACAAAGCATAAAACATCGCGCAAATAACTTAAAATTACATTGATGAATTGATGATTCGCTGTGCATCAAAGCATCTGCAGTATTAATTTTGCTAACGGGTTTGAATCTGTTTTTGAGATGAATTTCTAAAATTGTAAATGCCTTAAGAATGTTCAGGAAAACATAAGTTTGAGTTGAAAGTTTTATCCTCAAATATTGAACGATTTTTTTAAAAAATGCATATTACAATAAGCCATTGAACTATAGCTTTGTAATTACTTTTGATAAAAATTTCCTCAAAATTAAATTCCTGGGATTTTGTGTCCTTGCAAAATTGCAATTTAGTAATCAAAATAAAGTCTAATTTGTTAGAGGGAAAAGTCACATCTCTAATTTATATAAAGAAATCTGCGAAGTTTGAAGCAATTAGAAAGGTAAAAATTGTGAATCGAAAGTTTCTAATTCTTTAATTTGCACGTTTAAAAGTGTTTCCTTTAACATAATATCGACAAATTTCCCTTAACAAACCAAACATATCATTTTTATTGAGTTTAAATTCTTACTTCAATATGTCAGATGCAGCTCAAATGGTATAGTTAAAATTCGATAATTTACTGAGAAATAACTAAAATTGTGTTTTGAAATTTCTAAATTTGAATCTGAAAAGAATATAAAGAGTTGGAAAATTAAACTAGATTGATCAACACTAGTAGCACAGCTGAACTCCTAAACAACAAAGAAAGTTAACTATAAATTTAAGCAACATTCAAAATGTTTACAAACATCTCAATGTTAATTTCTACATCAAGGAATACTTTGAAGCAAGGAATACTTTTAAAGCAGTTGAAAGTATGTTTTAAGAACACTTGCGGCGCTTAGGAGTTCTATAAACGTTTTGTTACTATCTTATAAAATGAGTTTGAAAGCGGTTTAAACTATGTATTTACGTAACATCAAACATGTTTATGGAAGACAGTTTGTTGCTTAGTTGTTGGACCGATTTGTATGTTAATTCTTCTGATATATATCAATAAATGCCTTTTTTTGTTAAACATACAACTGGTTTTAGCAACTAATAAAACTAAGTGCAATTTTATTTTCTCAAACGATAAAATCTATGCACACTAGTATTATACTGAATCCGGCTATGAATGAATGAAAATTCCAAAAGAATTGATCACATTTGACATTCGCCAGGTCTTATTGTTTTGATGAGCAATAAAACGGTAGCCCATGATTGAAGTCATATTTTTCAATAACTTTGATCACCCATTTTTGCTCACAAGTAAAACTGCATTTGATAAACATATACCCGAAATACAGAAACTTATTTATAGATCAAATTGAATTTTACTTTTAAGTAACAAAGTGTTATAATATAATGAGAGCATAAAATAATTTGTACAATATTGCTTTAATTGTGATTAATATTTACAAGAAAAAGCGAAATTAAAATAAACTAGTAAATAAAATATATATATAAAAGAGTGAAGTAGAACTTTATATTTTGAAAGGATGTAAGTTAAAATAAAACATTTTAAATTACTAGAATATATTTGAACTAAAATGCGTGATGTGGTACTTGTTACATCTCCCTCGAAATTAATCTTCTCAAGGCGTTGCATCTTTGTTGACGACTTATTATTATTACTTTTAGTTCAACCTTGCATAATTTTAACTTAATTTAAGAAAAATCACTTAAAAATTATTTTAAACAAAACAAACTTATGAAGTACTTATATTTTTGTTGGTAAAAAGCATATTTAATGTTTGAAAATTTTTTGTTTTACTTGATATAAATCACAAACATTTGAAATACAAAATAAGTTTAATTGTGGATTTCATGAATATTTTTATACGTTTTTTATTTTTATTTTTTGAGCGAAATTAAAATGTATAGCAATTTTTAATGTAGTAGCTTTGCTAAATAATTAAATTTACTTTTTTTTAAACATGAGAATGTTTTTATGGAACATTCATTATTCCAGCAATAAAACCCAAAGTCAATATTTTTTGTTTGAATAAATCAGTGGTTGTCATTATCTCTTGTAAATGTTTTTTTGAGGGGAGTAAAAAAGATGAAATATTAAGCCTTTCTTAGTAGAAAAAAAGGCTCCTAAATTGGTCCTATATTCTATGCTATTTTATTATGATTGCATTATTACTATCTTTAAAGAATCCTTTCTTTTTAGACGCATGCAAATAACTTAACTTTTTGCTCAATATTTTGTAAAAGTTTTCAGTGAGAAACAAGTTAGAACATTTTAAAATATTAAGACCCAAAGACCTTCATGAATTTAACTTCGAATTCAGTAATTTAACTGAGAAAAACTGAAATTTTAAAAAAATATATGCAATAAATTAATCATTCAATAATGTTAATTTTTTTACTTCTAAACAAAAGGAATGCACGGAGCGCAGAAAACAAAGCAGATTTTAAGTATACGATTTTTTAAAAATTGAATAATTCATAAAATAAAGGATTTAAATACTGAAAATTTTGGTGTTTTTGAAGCAATTTTATTCTGAAAGTAAACACAATTACTATATTTATGTTTTTGTTTACGGTTACAACAAAATATTATGGCGAGAAAAATATTATCAATTTTGCTTAGTTACCGTAATCTAGACTAAACTTAAAGAAACAGAACGCAATAAAGAAGCCAGAAAAGATTATTTTATTTTTATTAAATCATCATACTTGTAAATGACCTCTAAATACATCAGTTAAGACCAGCATTTTTAAACGTATTGAGAGACAAAGCCTTTTAATATATTTTTCTTGAATCAAGAGAAGGTGATTAAAGAATATAATTTTTTAAGTAAAATTTTTCATTCAAATCAGTTTTTTGATCTCTTTTGATAACTTTTGTAAAAAGATTCCAAATGTGATCAAGTTTGTTCAATACTTGGAGTTATGGTTACGTCCTAATGTTATTTTTAATATGTTTATTAATAACTAAATATATATCAAAAGAATTGCGGGCCATATGGATACTTTTAGGTCCGCATGGATGTTACATGAACTAAAATGAGACTTTAGTTTCTATAAGCAGTAGTGAGAAAAAAAAGATTTGACTTGTTGTATTTGTTATGTTGCAGTAAATTTGCCCCACATTAAGGTTCAAGTTGCCGTATTATGGTTGAAATTATTTTCCTGACGTATATGCATAACATATTTTACTTTACATAGGCTGAACTTGATCAGCCATTTCTTGCAAGTTGCAATCTTGTTTTACTAGTGCATATATAATTAATTATATGTAATAGTTAATTATATGTAATAGTTAATTATATATAATGTTAAATTATATATAATGCATAATCAATAAATTAATTTACAAAACGAGGCTGCTATTACCTGCTTATTTTATAATAAACGGTGAAAAGCCGAGATTAAGCAAAATACTTTATGTACATTAAAATTGTCCTGCCGAATTTTGTTATCGAGAAGTTGTGAAGGAAACTTGTTTCCGAAAAAAAGTAATATCTTCTTTGGATGTAAAAATAACTGTTTTAAAAAAAGTTAAAATTTCAATTTTTTTTTTGTTATGACTTGTCACGGAGTCTTTTCATTAGCAGATCGACAAATCTAATATAATGAAAACTAAGACGTAAATTGCAATATCCAGATTTATGGAGAACCAAAATTTATTTATAAATGAACAACTAAGCATAAATCTGAACTTTCAAAGTGTAATCGAATTTTAGAATTTTGTTTTATTCTGCTCAATTGTTATCAATGAACTGGTTAACTGAAAATCCGATTTGCGCAGAACGATTAAAGAATCAATTAAACAGAAAGACATTGTAATTTTAAGCAGCAGTTTTCTAAAAATTTCTGACAAAAAAAAACAACAACAATATATTAGACGCTTTATGAAACTTATTCAAAATATGTTAAAAGAAAAAAATGCATTGTTTCTGTGTACATTACTTTGATGGAATATGCTAAAATCTGTGTTTTTTAGTTTGAACAAAAAATTGCCATAACCTCAGTAGGGGATAGACATAATCGTTCTTAAACTTCACAACATAATTTTCTCCTTTCAAGACATTGTTTGTTAACTGAGTTGTTTATTTTTATAAATTTTAACTTAAAAATTTCTGTCTGACAATTAGTTTTTCGCTAATCATGGCAAATTCGAATATTCAGTTGAACAAAGACTGGTTAAAAAAATAAAAAAAAAAGTCAACTGTGTAATTCCCTTTGGGAATTTCATCCATACTTTACGTAAAATACTACATTTTGTGAAATTTAATTTATTCTATAATTAAAGATCCCTAATCGTGCAGCCCACAAATAAAGAACTAATATGGTTCGGCATTATATTTCAAATACAATAAATTTTGCTAATTTACGCTCAAAGTTATAACGTTATCTGAAATTAGTTTTGTTTCTATAAAGCTACAAATTGTTTTTTAAAATACTTCTATTTTTGTTGAAATGTACAAACTTGAAAACGCTATATATAACAGGGGTTCACGTAACTGTTGCGACAAAATTCTAAGGAAGTTAAGGCTCATAGCCAGGATTTAAATTGCATAGGAACTCATGCCCAGAAATGTCATCGTACACAGTTAGGGGCGCTTCTCTATTATGACCTATTTCTCAAGCATACAAAGAAATATTTCATAATAGGGAAATCCCCCTAGTGGTGGATATTGACATTTCCGCGACTGAGTTCCTATATAATTTTAATCCTGATGATATGCTCTACCGAAAGTCTCATCAAAACATTTTGATGGTTTGTGTTGGTTTCAGCGTGATTCATGATGGTCCAAGACTATTTCATGGTCTCCATCATCCAACATTTTACATTATGCGTTCGTGGTACACAGATCATGGGTTGGAGTCCCCTTGCCTATAGGTTACCTAGGGAGGCTTTCGTGGTTTACCTCTCCATGTAACGCAAATGCGGGTTAGTTCCCTCAAAAAAGACCTCCACGAAGGCAAATTTCTCCCATTACTTGATCAAGGAATTCCCTTGTCTTCTGGATTGGGTTCAAAATGACAAGGCTTCGGAGTTGAACATTAGTAGTCGTAAACTCAAAAAATTGGGTCGGCTGTTCAACGACGGTTATAAAATAAAATAATATAAACTACAAGTGGGCCGGGATAGCCTTGTTGGCAGGGTATTAGTCCCACATCCAGGAGGTCATGGGTACGATCCCCACCTGCCGAAGACTCTCCGTGTAGTAAATGGTGACTGATGCACGTTAAATCTGTCGGGTCACAAAGCCCTCCATGTTTCCATAACAAATCATACCTCTGGGGGTACTGATTCAAGAGTTTCCTTGTCTTCTGAATTGGTTCAAAATTACAAGGCTACGGAGTTGAACATTAGTAGTAAACTCAAAATTGGGTCGGCTGTTCAATGGCTGTTATAAAATAAACTAATAATTGGGCCGAGATAATGTGGTTGGTAGGGCGTTGGATTCGTATTCGGATGAATGGGAGTTCAAATATAGCCGGCCGAAAAATATCAGTGCATAAAGTGGTGACTGCGGCACGCTAAATCTATCGGGGTCATAAAGTCCTCCAAGTTCCCATAACAAATCAATACCTCTGGATATTGATCCAGTATTTCAGCTGTCTTATGTTCAAAATCGTTAGATTATGTTCAAAATTATAAGGCTACGGAGTTAAATATTGGCAATCGTAAACTTAAAATTAGGTCGGCTGTTTACCGTAGGTTATAGAAAAAAAATGTAATAAAATAAAAATAATATTTGAATTGTATTTTTATTCTTTTAAATTCCTTGCATATGTTCAACACGTTCTCATGATTTCAAGTTTCTAACTCTTATAGATTTTGAGCAGCAAATCAAAATGTAATGTAAAAAAAAAACAATAAAAAAATCGCAAAAAAAAATGCATTTATAATTGAAAATAACACATCTTCAGAATTTCGAAAAACAATAAATAAATAAATAAACATGTAATGGCTCATCCAGCTTGCCAAAATTTTACTCTGTGCTCCTCTTTCAAAATATATGTGTAATAAAAAAATTCTGCATTATAATCTCATCGCAATCAATATATATCTAACAATCGAGTAATATTATAAATTTTTTTTATAATTTAATGTTAATACTCAACAATAAAAAATAATGACTGTTTACTTTATTGCTGTAGTTGTAATTTAATTACGTCGCATCCCCCTAGAGCTGCACAATGGGTTATTGGCGACGGTCTGGGAAACATTCCTGAGGATGATCCGAAGACATGCCATCACAATGTTGATCCTTTACAGAGGGGATGGCACGACCTGCACGCGAAATCGCGCACTTTACGGTAGAACAGTTTAACGAGGACCCATACTACACACCCGCGGTCCATACGCAGACTGAATCCAAGTGGTCACCCACCCGCACACTGACCGCAGCCTTCGGTGATCTGCTGGAACCGTGTCCTTACGACCAGTTTACTTTAGATGAATGGAATTGAACCTGTAAGGGTCCCATCATTTTCAGTAGCTTAGCATCATTTTCATTAGCTTAGTTTTTAGAAACCACCTATTTTTTTTTATCAGTACTTGAACCAACTATTATTTTGTTTGTTCTCGAACCCACTATCTTTTCATCGGTATTAGAACCCAGTACTATATAAAAAGAGGTAAATTTAGTGTATTTATTAGTCTTTCAAATGAACCGAAAGTTACTGCAAGCTAATTAAGTCTCCGTAATCTTTCTCAAACGGTCCCTAATCTGACCGTAGAGACGGACAACGATTGACCATTAATGTCTTACGTTCCCCCTTTATACAATCTAATTGAGAAAGGTAACCTTTTTTAACTGGATAATAGTTTTTGAATTTAAGAAAGATGACAAAGCCACCAGATACAATCTTATTACACTGACAGGTTGTATTAAGTTATATTTTTAGACCTCACGATTGAATGAACTCTCTATAAATTTTTACTTATTTGGCCAAATATATTTCAAGGAAGTTTTCTTTTCCTTCAAAGGTGAAAGTCTTGATCTACATTTAATGGCTAGCATTCGCATATATAATAGCGGTAGTTTTAGTAGTTTAAAGTTAAATAAATTTATACCATGGCAGCATCGTTTCATCTTAAATCTATTGGCATTTTAACTTAAAACGGTGGTTACCTAATACGTAAATTGGTCACAATTTAATTCTTTACGTAGCATTATATATTTTTGCTTCTCACTTTCATGATAGTTTTGGTCGGATTAGATGAGGACTGATATTTATTTGTACACAACACGAAGGCATTGATATGCCAAAGAACAACGTGTATCGGTGAACAGAAGATCTGAATCGATTCGGGCAAGTGTGAAGCCCGACGAGGTGGTGGTAGACGGCCGTTCTGCTGCTTTGTTGGACTTCACACTCGTCCAGCGGTTTCAAAACTTCTCGCTTCATTGGTGCACGTTACAGCATCCTATGCCTTCGTAGAGAGTACAAATTTTATAAATCAGGATGGTCGCTACACCACGCTATTATAAGCGGTAGATAGTTGTTTTAGTCTGAAATTCAATCGTTCTATTGGGTATTTTATTCATTCTTGGGGGAGGGGGCAAATTAGGAGTATTTTTAAAATTTAAGAAACGCTTGTCAAGATTTTAGGATTCGTTTTTACTAGATTTTTATACATTACATTAGCTTAAACACGAATTACTTTGAACCTGTGAAAAGTTCGACAATGGTTTGAAGTTAAACTGTCAGAGTTGAATGTAGACTAACTCTCTTAGGAACTGCAAATCCATTACTTGATCGCTATTAAACGTTGACTAAATGACTGATTGGCTTATTCTGGTATATACTTTAAGTTTTTGAACATGCGCAGTTTTTAATGGAAGTGCTTTTTGTTATGATGCCGATCTTTGGTTGAAATAATATTCCTACGTAAATGTGGTATGGATGTATATTTTAAATTAGCCAAGAAAGTAACTGAAGTAGTTGAGACTGTCTTTGATCAGAAATTTACTTCTCCACCATTGAACTTAAAATTAAATGCCTGCTTTTCACAATTTCAATTTTAAGACATTAAATAGATTTCACAAAGATTACTAATACGAAATTTATTTCCAGAAGTTTATAGGTAGAAAATTTCGCGATTTAATAAAATCCGGAATAATCCCTTGTTAAGAACATACGCCAGTTTCACAGAACAATATTTATATAGAATTTTCCTTTACATATTTCTGAAAGCAAGGTTCAAATGAGCCTTTTAATTTGAAATTTCCTGCTAAAGCTCCAGATATCTTAAGAAAAGGTTGCCAGGTATAAATGTTAAGGTACTGATAATAAAATTTTATTAAGTGGGATCAAATTTTATTGAAAATCAATCAACATGAGCAGACACTGATTTTGCATGAAAAGCAGTGTTTTTAATTTTCAGAAACTAGTTTGGGAAGTGTGCTGACCATTTTTCACGGAAACTATTCTGTCTAAGCATTAACGGTTACTTTAAATACGAACTTTCAATTAACTTTTACTGAAACAGAGCCTTGAGAAAGCTAGAATTACGGTAAAGTTTTCGTTCAAATGTAATTTAGTTTGCATTAATTTTTTAAAAGAAACAAAATTATATAAAAGTTCAATTTAACAGATTCAGTCATTGGTTTCACATATGTTGTTTCAATTCTCCAACTGAGGCACTTTACATATTCAATGCGTAACAGATTAGAGGTTATTAGTAGTTTCGACTGATATGCTTTAAAATACTGTTTTTAAAAGAAAAGGCATGAATTTGATCATGAGGATTCAGCTTATACATATTTATCAAATTTTGCTTTATTTCAAACATTCTGTAATTAAAAATTTTTATGTTCTCTTCTGCTATAGAACAAAACTGTGGATTGTCTATAGAGATAGGGAAATTGTATAATATAAAGTAAATAAATTTCCAACTCAAATTATAGCTTTAAGTAAGTGTTAAATTTGTATTTCAAATAACTTTATTGCCATTTTTGTTAATTTTTACTTATTAATCTGAGACCTAAAAATTTTTTGTAACTAAATTCAGTAGAAAATGTGTAAAGTAAATCACTGTCTGGAGGAAGACTTAATTTGTATAAAAGTTTATTTTATAATTTTAATAATTTCATTTAATGTTGAGGAAATTGCTTATTTTATCAAATGTTTTAAATGCTTGCTTCCAGTACGAAGAATATTTTTCTTTCAGTAGCACGAACTTAATTTTGTTTCAATTATCCCTTTCATATTCTAGTTTTAAAAAAAATGCTGAATCCTAGCTAAATGTTAAATTAAAGAACAAAAATTTAAAGAGGCTATTTGAAACTTTTTTCGACCCGACAATCGTTCATAAAATTTAATCTTAATGTTTATAAATTTTATTTATTTTCCAGAGATTGTCTCTAAAACAGTAAGGTCAATGTGTTTCGTTGTTTAACAAGAAGTAAGAGTAAACTGTTAATGCGATTAATTAAGGAGAGTTGAATTTAACTTTTAGTGGAAATGAATAGCCATTTCGTAACACTTAAATTACCATACATTTCAATTTTCCCATCCTGAAAACTGACAACAGATTCTCTAATTTCTATAAAATACGATAATTTCTGGGTCAAGCTATTCCTTTCTTTGACGAATTTGACTTGTTTAATCCCTGTTCCATGAGTAAATCTTCCTTCTTAGTTGCATAGGTCAATCTCACTTCTATTACAGAAAATCTAATAGCTGTACAATAGTTGAATCTGAACAATTTAATACAATACTGCTCAAAACGCAACCTGAGAAATATTTTCCGAACTTACCTTTTTAGATTGAACTAAAGGCGAAAATACGAACTAAATTCCGGTTTTTTTTTTAGAGCAGCATTTGCATTAGATGGAAAGGAAAACCGCGAATAACTCCAATGGTTAGCCAAACGGTTATCAGATCCTAAATTTTTATTACTGAAAGCCAGTTTATTAGCTTTTCTTCCGTTGAAACAAAGCCTAAATAATTTAGTGAATCTTTTACCGAAAACAGAATTGCTTATTGATAGGACAATATAAAACAGACTTGCAAGTGTTGACTAGAAGTTTTGAAGTGACTGGGAGAATGTGATGCATGAAGTGGAAGTGGTAGACGGCCGTTCTGCTTTCGCTTTGTGTTTCACACTCTTTCAGCCGTTTCCGAACTTCACGATTCACTTAATTAAATTTCTGTTTTTGGACAATTCGGCTTCGTGCTGTCTTAGTTTTCATATTTCGTAAAAATATGAAAACTAATGTTCAAGGGATAGAGTGCTTGCCTCTTAGTTAGGTGACTCGATTTCGAATCCCAGTGATAATGATGACCTGGTCGATTTGAACTAGGCTCGCGGCTCTCCCAGACTCCAGTTCTGACATAAAATATCCTCAGTGATAAAAGGGATCATGGGTTTGAATCCCCTTATTAATCTACCTATTGGAGATTTTCGTTGCCTTTTTGTTAATTTGTGAATGCGGGTAACTTTAATGTAACGTTAAGACTTAACTTTGAAGAACTAACCGAATTTTTGTTATCACCCAAGCCTTTTTCAGTGCTTGATAAACGTTTGTCTTTTGGGTATGATTTAAAATGCCGAGGCTACAAAGTTTAACATTCATAGTTAAAGCCCCGAAAATTTTATAAAATGAAATTAGTAACTAAGATAAATACATTAAGCAGTGATAGTTTATTTTAAATTTCAGTTGGAAAACAATAGAAATATAGCTTTTCGCTGAATTAAATTAATAAATTTAGTCACTTAATAAAAATCATTTTGTTATAATGAGTATAGAAAGCTTGCTATTTATTTTTTCTAATATATGTTTAATTCGAAAAAGTGTGAAAACAAATTCGTTTAAATAGATTTTTTTTCCCTCGAATTCTAGTTTTTGAACGAACTTAAAATTTTAGTTCTTGTAAACTAGTGAATTGTAATAAAGTTTCTCTTAAATGATCAGTTATATGTAGTAGTGTTAAATTTCATCAAAATTGCATGTATAACTAAATTAGTAATTACAAATGTAGATTTTCGTTTGAATTCTGTTTGGCAATAGAAATTTTTTTGATCATTTGTAGTCTTGTAAATTAGAACTTGTACTGTATGCATGCTGGAATTTGTTAGAAGTTTATTTCGATGTTATAATTTGTGACAATTTTTCTTTGTACATTTCGAATGAACAAACAATAAATTAGTCTTGTATGTATTGATGTGTATTTAATGGTTTTTCTTAAAACATTCAGAATTCTTACTTCCGTGGTGTCGATTTAGTCTTTTAGTCCTCTTTTAGTCTTTAGTTTAAACTTGTTTTATTTTCCCATTTGAAACACTATGTGCACCGAGAAAAAAATAAAATTGCTAATCTTAATTTTAACTGCACAATTCGTTTGGTTTATTTAAGTAAAGAAATCTGATAAACATGTTTTAGAGTATAAACAACTTTTCATGGGATCTTCTTAGCCCTTGTTTAGCCTCAAAATTTAGGATTTTAAAGGAAATCTGGAAATTATATGGTCGTAAGTTTATTCGGTACAAAATTCACTTGCTCATTTACTCCATATCTAACTTTTAAGAGAATCAAAATTTTGCCAAAGTTTATAAAATTAGTTAAAGTTAATGACTAGTGTCACATGTAACTTCATTTAATACAAGTGAATTTTTAATTTATCATTCTCTTAATTGATAAGTTTTCAGAAAATTTGGTTCTACCAACTGAACCAAAAACCAAAGTTGAACCAAAATATCGATACCTTAACCACAACACTGTATACTAATTTGAACTAACCAAAAATTAAACTTGATATCACGTAAGATTTCATAAATTTTGAGCGTATTGAACAGTTCATAATGTTACAAAGCATAAAACATCGAGCAAATAACTTAAAATTACATTGATGAATTGATGATTCGCTGTGCATCAAAGCATCTGCAGTATTAATTTTGCTAACGGGTTTGAATCTGTTTTTGAGATGAATTTCTAAAATTGTAAATGCCTTAAGAATGTTCAGGAAAACATAAGTTTGAGTTGAAAGTTTTATCCTCAAATATTGAACGATTTTTTTAAAAAATGCATATTACAATAAGCCATTGAACTATAGCTTTGTAATTACTTTTGATAAAAATTTCCTCAAAATTAAATTCCTGGGATTTTGTGTCCTTGCAAAATTGCAATTTAGTAATCAAAATAAAGTCTAATTTGTTAGAGGGAAAAGTCACATCTCTAATTTATATAAAGAAATCTGCGAAGTTTGAAGCAATTAGAAAGGTAAAAATTGTGAATCGAAAGTTTCTAATTCTTTAATTTGCACGTTTAAAAGTGTTTCCTTTAACATAATATCGACAAATTTCCCTTAACAAACCAAACATATCATTTTTATTGAGTTTAAATTCTTACTTCAATATGTCAGATGCAGCTCAAATGGTATAGTTAAAATTCGATAATTTACTGAGAAATAACTAAAATTGTGTTTTGAAATTTCTAAATTTGAATCTGAAAAGAATATAAAGAGTTGGAAAATTAAACTAGATTGATCAACACTAGTAGCACAGCTGAACTCCTAAACAACAAAGAAAGTTAACTATAAATTTAAGCAACATTCAAAATGTTTACAAACATCTCAATGTTAATTTCTACATCAAGGAATACTTTGAAGCAAGGAATACTTTTAAAGCAGTTGAAAGTATGTTTTAAGAACACTTGCGGCGCTTAGGAGTTCTATAAACGTTTTGTTACTATCTTATAAAATGAGTTTGAAAGCGGTTTAAACTATGTATTTACGTAACATCAAACATGTTTATGGAAGACAGTTTGTTGCTTAGTTGTTGGACCGATTTGTATGTTAATTCTTCTGATATATATCAATAAATGCCTTTTTTTGTTAAACATACAACTGGTTTTAGCAACTAATAAAACTAAGTGCAATTTTATTTTCTCAAACGATAAAATCTATGCACACTAGTATTATACTGAATCCGGCTATGAATGAATGAAAATTCCAAAAGAATTGATCACATTTGACATTCGCCAGGTCTTATTGTTTTGATGAGCAATAAAACGGTAGCCCATGATTGAAGTCATATTTTTCAATAACTTTGATCACCCATTTTTGCTCACAAGTAAAACTGCATTTGATAAACATATACCCGAAATACAGAAACTTATTTATAGATCAAATTGAATTTTACTTTTAAGTAACAAAGTGTTATAATATAATGAGAGCATAAAATAATTTGTACAATATTGCTTTAATTGTGATTAATATTTACAAGAAAAAGCGAAATTAAAATAAACTAGTAAATAAAATATATATATAAAAGAGTGAAGTAGAACTTTATATTTTGAAAGGATGTAAGTTAAAATAAAACATTTTAAATTACTAGAATATATTTGAACTAAAATGCGTGATGTGGTACTTGTTACATCTCCCTCGAAATTAATCTTCTCAAGGCGTTGCATCTTTGTTGACGACTTATTATTATTACTTTTAGTTCAACCTTGCATAATTTTAACTTAATTTAAGAAAAATCACTTAAAAATTATTTTAAACAAAACAAACTTATGAAGTACTTATATTTTTGTTGGTAAAAAGCATATTTAATGTTTGAAAATTTTTTGTTTTACTTGATATAAATCACAAACATTTGAAATACAAAATAAGTTTAATTGTGGATTTCATGAATATTTTTATACGTTTTTTATTTTTATTTTTTGAGCGAAATTAAAATGTATAGCAATTTTTAATGTAGTAGCTTTGCTAAATAATTAAATTTACTTTTTTTTAAACATGAGAATGTTTTTATGGAACATTCATTATTCCAGCAATAAAACCCAAAGTCAATATTTTTTGTTTGAATAAATCAGTGGTTGTCATTATCTCTTGTAAATGTTTTTTTGAGGGGAGTAAAAAAGATGAAATATTAAGCCTTTCTTAGTAGAAAAAAAGGCTCCTAAATTGGTCCTATATTCTATGCTATTTTATTATGATTGCATTATTACTATCTTTAAAGAATCCTTTCTTTTTAGACGCATGCAAATAACTTAACTTTTTGCTCAATATTTTGTAAAAGTTTTCAGTGAGAAACAAGTTAGAACATTTTAAAATATTAAGACCCAAAGACCTTCATGAATTTAACTTCGAATTCAGTAATTTAACTGAGAAAAACTGAAATTTTAAAAAAATATATGCAATAAATTAATCATTCAATAATGTTAATTTTTTTACTTCTAAACAAAAGGAATGCACGGAGCGCAGAAAACAAAGCAGATTTTAAGTATACGATTTTTTAAAAATTGAATAATTCATAAAATAAAGGATTTAAATACTGAAAATTTTGGTGTTTTTGAAGCAATTTTATTCTGAAAGTAAACACAATTACTATATTTATGTTTTTGTTTACGGTTACAACAAAATATTATGGCGAGAAAAATATTATCAATTTTGCTTAGTTACCGTAATCTAGACTAAACTTAAAGAAACAGAACGCAATAAAGAAGCCAGAAAAGATTATTTTATTTTTATTAAATCATCATACTTGTAAATGACCTCTAAATACATCAGTTAAGACCAGCATTTTTAAACGTATTGAGAGACAAAGCCTTTTAATATATTTTTCTTGAATCAAGAGAAGGTGATTAAAGAATATAATTTTTTAAGTAAAATTTTTCATTCAAATCAGTTTTTTGATCTCTTTTGATAACTTTTGTAAAAAGATTCCAAATGTGATCAAGTTTGTTCAATACTTGGAGTTATGGTTACGTCCTAATGTTATTTTTAATATGTTTATTAATAACTAAATATATATCAAAAGAATTGCGGGCCATATGGATACTTTTAGGTCCGCATGGATGTTACATGAACTAAAATGAGACTTTAGTTTCTATAAGCAGTAGTGAGAAAAAAAAGATTTGACTTGTTGTATTTGTTATGTTGCAGTAAATTTGCCCCACATTAAGGTTCAAGTTGCCGTATTATGGTTGAAATTATTTTCCTGACGTATATGCATAACATATTTTACTTTACATAGGCTGAACTTGATCAGCCATTTCTTGCAAGTTGCAATCTTGTTTTACTAGTGCATATATAATTAATTATATGTAATAGTTAATTATATGTAATAGTTAATTATATATAATGTTAAATTATATATAATGCATAATCAATAAATTAATTTACAAAACGAGGCTGCTATTACCTGCTTATTTTATAATAAACGGTGAAAAGCCGAGATTAAGCAAAATACTTTATGTACATTAAAATTGTCCTGCCGAATTTTGTTATCGAGAAGTTGTGAAGGAAACTTGTTTCCGAAAAAAAGTAATATCTTCTTTGGATGTAAAAATAACTGTTTTAAAAAAAGTTAAAATTTCAATTTTTTTTTTGTTATGACTTGTCACGGAGTCTTTTCATTAGCAGATCGACAAATCTAATATAATGAAAACTAAGACGTAAATTGCAATATCCAGATTTATGGAGAACCAAAATTTATTTATAAATGAACAACTAAGCATAAATCTGAACTTTCAAAGTGTAATCGAATTTTAGAATTTTGTTTTATTCTGCTCAATTGTTATCAATGAACTGGTTAACTGAAAATCCGATTTGCGCAGAACGATTAAAGAATCAATTAAACAGAAAGACATTGTAATTTTAAGCAGCAGTTTTCTAAAAATTTCTGACAAAAAAAAACAACAACAATATATTAGACGCTTTATGAAACTTATTCAAAATATGTTAAAAGAAAAAAATGCATT
The DNA here is from genome assembly GCA_949128135.1 of Parasteatoda lunata. NCBI lineage: Eukaryota > Metazoa > Arthropoda > Arachnida > Araneae > Theridiidae > Parasteatoda > Parasteatoda lunata. The sequence goes on from OX421975.1 coordinate 26,847,545, forward strand.
GTTTCTGTGTACATTACTTTGATGGAATATGCTAAAATCTGTGTTTTTTAGTTTGAACAAAAAATTGCCATAACCTCAGTAGGGGATAGACATAATCGTTCTTAAACTTCACAACATAATTTTCTCCTTTCAAGACATTGTTTGTTAACTGAGTTGTTTATTTTTATAAATTTTAACTTAAAAATTTCTGTCTGACAATTAGTTTTTCGCTAATCATGGCAAATTCGAATATTCAGTTGAACAAAGACTGGTTAAAAAAATAAAAAAAAAGTCAACTGTGTAATTCCCTTTGGGAATTTCATCCATACTTTACGTAAAATACTACATTTTGTGAAATTTAATTTATTCTATAATTAAAGATCCCTAATCGTGCAGCCCACAAATAAAGAACTAATATGGTTCGGCATTATATTTCAAATACAATAAATTTTGCTAATTTACGCTCAAAGTTATAACGTTATCTGAAATTAGTTTTGTTTCTATAAAGCTACAAATTGTTTTTTAAAATACTTCTATTTTTGTTGAAATGTACAAACTTGAAAACGCTATATATAACAGGGGTTCACGTAACTGTTGCGACAAAATTCTAAGGAAGTTAAGGCTCATAGCCAGGATTTAAATTGCATAGGAACTCATGCCCAGAAATGTCATCGTACACAGTTAGGGGCGCTTCTCTATTATGACCTATTTCTCAAGCATACAAAGAAATATTTCATAATAGGGAAATCCCCCTAGTGGTGGATATTGACATTTCCGCGACTGAGTTCCTATATAATTTTAATCCTGATGATATGCTCTACCGAAAGTCTCATCAAAACATTTTGATGGTTTGTGTTGGTTTCAGCGTGATTCATGATGGTCCAAGACTATTTCATGGTCTCCATCATCCAACATTTTACATTATGCGTTCGTGGTACACAGATCATGGGTTGGAGTCCCCTTGCCTATAGGTTACCTAGGGAGGCTTTCGTGGTTTACCTCTCCATGTAACGCAAATGCGGGTTAGTTCCCTCAAAAAAGACCTCCACGAAGGCAAATTTCTCCCATTACTTGATCAAGGAATTCCCTTGTCTTCTGGATTGGGTTCAAAATGACAAGGCTTCGGAGTTGAACATTAGTAGTCGTAAACTCAAAAAATTGGGTCGGCTGTTCAACGACGGTTATAAAATAAAATAATATAAACTACAAGTGGGCCGGGATAGCCTTGTTGGCAGGGTATTAGTCCCACATCCAGGAGGTCATGGGTACGATCCCCACCTGCCGAAGACTCTCCGTGTAGTAAATGGTGACTGATGCACGTTAAATCTGTCGGGTCACAAAGCCCTCCATGTTTCCATAACAAATCATACCTCTGGGGGTACTGATTCAAGAGTTTCCTTGTCTTCTGAATTGGTTCAAAATTACAAGGCTACGGAGTTGAACATTAGTAGTAAACTCAAAATTGGGTCGGCTGTTCAATGGCTGTTATAAAATAAACTAATAATTGGGCCGAGATAATGTGGTTGGTAGGGCGTTGGATTCGTATTCGGATGAATGGGAGTTCAAATATAGCCGGCCGAAAAATATCAGTGCATAAAGTGGTGACTGCGGCACGCTAAATCTATCGGGGTCATAAAGTCCTCCAAGTTCCCATAACAAATCAATACCTCTGGATATTGATCCAGTATTTCAGCTGTCTTATGTTCAAAATCGTTAGATTATGTTCAAAATTATAAGGCTACGGAGTTAAATATTGGCAATCGTAAACTTAAAATTAGGTCGGCTGTTTACCGTAGGTTATAGAAAAAAAATGTAATAAAATAAAAATAATATTTGAATTGTATTTTTATTCTTTTAAATTCCTTGCATATGTTCAACACGTTCTCATGATTTCAAGTTTCTAACTCTTATAGATTTTGAGCAGCAAATCAAAATGTAATGTAAAAAAAAAACAATAAAAAAATCGCAAAAAAAAATGCATTTATAATTGAAAATAACACATCTTCAGAATTTCGAAAAACAATAAATAAATAAATAAACATGTAATGGCTCATCCAGCTTGCCAAAATTTTACTCTGTGCTCCTCTTTCAAAATATATGTGTAATAAAAAAATTCTGCATTATAATCTCATCGCAATCAATATATATCTAACAATCGAGTAATATTATAAATTTTTTTTATAATTTAATGTTAATACTCAACAATAAAAAATAATGACTGTTTACTTTATTGCTGTAGTTGTAATTTAATTACGTCGCATCCCCCTAGAGCTGCACAATGGGTTATTGGCGACGGTCTGGGAAACATTCCTGAGGATGATCCGAAGACATGCCATCACAATGTTGATCCTTTACAGAGGGGATGGCACGACCTGCACGCGAAATCGCGCACTTTACGGTAGAACAGTTTAACGAGGACCCATACTACACACCCGCGGTCCATACGCAGACTGAATCCAAGTGGTCACCCACCCGCACACTGACCGCAGCCTTCGGTGATCTGCTGGAACCGTGTCCTTACGACCAGTTTACTTTAGATGAATGGAATTGAACCTGTAAGGGTCCCATCATTTTCAGTAGCTTAGCATCATTTTCATTAGCTTAGTTTTTAGAAACCACCTATTTTTTTTTATCAGTACTTGAACCAACTATTATTTTGTTTGTTCTCGAACCCACTATCTTTTCATCGGTATTAGAACCCAGTACTATATAAAAAGAGGTAAATTTAGTGTATTTATTAGTCTTTCAAATGAACCGAAAGTTACTGCAAGCTAATTAAGTCTCCGTAATCTTTCTCAAACGGTCCCTAATCTGACCGTAGAGACGGACAACGATTGACCATTAATGTCTTACGTTCCCCCTTTATACAATCTAATTGAGAAAGGTAACCTTTTTTAACTGGATAATAGTTTTTGAATTTAAGAAAGATGACAAAGCCACCAGATACAATCTTATTACACTGACAGGTTGTATTAAGTTATATTTTTAGACCTCACGATTGAATGAACTCTCTATAAATTTTTACTTATTTGGCCAAATATATTTCAAGGAAGTTTTCTTTTCCTTCAAAGGTGAAAGTCTTGATCTACATTTAATGGCTAGCATTCGCATATATAATAGCGGTAGTTTTAGTAGTTTAAAGTTAAATAAATTTATACCATGGCAGCATCGTTTCATCTTAAATCTATTGGCATTTTAACTTAAAACGGTGGTTACCTAATACGTAAATTGGTCACAATTTAATTCTTTACGTAGCATTATATATTTTTGCTTCTCACTTTCATGATAGTTTTGGTCGGATTAGATGAGGACTGATATTTATTTGTACACAACACGAAGGCATTGATATGCCAAAGAACAACGTGTATCGGTGAACAGAAGATCTGAATCGATTCGGGCAAGTGTGAAGCCCGACGAGGTGGTGGTAGACGGCCGTTCTGCTGCTTTGTTGGACTTCACACTCGTCCAGCGGTTTCAAAACTTCTCGCTTCATTGGTGCACGTTACAGCATCCTATGCCTTCGTAGAGAGTACAAATTTTATAAATCAGGATGGTCGCTACACCACGCTATTATAAGCGGTAGATAGTTGTTTTAGTCTGAAATTCAATCGTTCTATTGGGTATTTTATTCATTCTTGGGGGAGGGGGCAAATTAGGAGTATTTTTAAAATTTAAGAAACGCTTGTCAAGATTTTAGGATTCGTTTTTACTAGATTTTTATACATTACATTAGCTTAAACACGAATTACTTTGAACCTGTGAAAAGTTCGACAATGGTTTGAAGTTAAACTGTCAGAGTTGAATGTAGACTAACTCTCTTAGGAACTGCAAATCCATTACTTGATCGCTATTAAACGTTGACTAAATGACTGATTGGCTTATTCTGGTATATACTTTAAGTTTTTGAACATGCGCAGTTTTTAATGGAAGTGCTTTTTGTTATGATGCCGATCTTTGGTTGAAATAATATTCCTACGTAAATGTGGTATGGATGTATATTTTAAATTAGCCAAGAAAGTAACTGAAGTAGTTGAGACTGTCTTTGATCAGAAATTTACTTCTCCACCATTGAACTTAAAATTAAATGCCTGCTTTTCACAATTTCAATTTTAAGACATTAAATAGATTTCACAAAGATTACTAATACGAAATTTATTTCCAGAAGTTTATAGGTAGAAAATTTCGCGATTTAATAAAATCCGGAATAATCCCTTGTTAAGAACATACGCCAGTTTCACAGAACAATATTTATATAGAATTTTCCTTTACATATTTCTGAAAGCAAGGTTCAAATGAGCCTTTTAATTTGAAATTTCCTGCTAAAGCTCCAGATATCTTAAGAAAAGGTTGCCAGGTATAAATGTTAAGGTACTGATAATAAAATTTTATTAAGTGGGATCAAATTTTATTGAAAATCAATCAACATGAGCAGACACTGATTTTGCATGAAAAGCAGTGTTTTTAATTTTCAGAAACTAGTTTGGGAAGTGTGCTGACCATTTTTCACGGAAACTATTCTGTCTAAGCATTAACGGTTACTTTAAATACGAACTTTCAATTAACTTTTACTGAAACAGAGCCTTGAGAAAGCTAGAATTACGGTAAAGTTTTCGTTCAAATGTAATTTAGTTTGCATTAATTTTTTAAAAGAAACAAAATTATATAAAAGTTCAATTTAACAGATTCAGTCATTGGTTTCACATATGTTGTTTCAATTCTCCAACTGAGGCACTTTACATATTCAATGCGTAACAGATTAGAGGTTATTAGTAGTTTCGACTGATATGCTTTAAAATACTGTTTTTAAAAGAAAAGGCATGAATTTGATCATGAGGATTCAGCTTATACATATTTATCAAATTTTGCTTTATTTCAAACATTCTGTAATTAAAAATTTTTATGTTCTCTTCTGCTATAGAACAAAACTGTGGATTGTCTATAGAGATAGGGAAATTGTATAATATAAAGTAAATAAATTTCCAACTCAAATTATAGCTTTAAGTAAGTGTTAAATTTGTATTTCAAATAACTTTATTGCCATTTTTGTTAATTTTTACTTATTAATCTGAGACCTAAAAATTTTTTGTAACTAAATTCAGTAGAAAATGTGTAAAGTAAATCACTGTCTGGAGGAAGACTTAATTTGTATAAAAGTTTATTTTATAATTTTAATAATTTCATTTAATGTTGAGGAAATTGCTTATTTTATCAAATGTTTTAAATGCTTGCTTCCAGTACGAAGAATATTTTTCTTTCAGTAGCACGAACTTAATTTTGTTTCAATTATCCCTTTCATATTCTAGTTTTAAAAAAAATGCTGAATCCTAGCTAAATGTTAAATTAAAGAACAAAAATTTAAAGAGGCTATTTGAAACTTTTTTCGACCCGACAATCGTTCATAAAATTTAATCTTAATGTTTATAAATTTTATTTATTTTCCAGAGATTGTCTCTAAAACAGTAAGGTCAATGTGTTTCGTTGTTTAACAAGAAGTAAGAGTAAACTGTTAATGCGATTAATTAAGGAGAGTTGAATTTAACTTTTAGTGGAAATGAATAGCCATTTCGTAACACTTAAATTACCATACATTTCAATTTTCCCATCCTGAAAACTGACAACAGATTCTCTAATTTCTATAAAATACGATAATTTCTGGGTCAAGCTATTCCTTTCTTTGACGAATTTGACTTGTTTAATCCCTGTTCCATGAGTAAATCTTCCTTCTTAGTTGCATAGGTCAATCTCACTTCTATTACAGAAAATCTAATAGCTGTACAATAGTTGAATCTGAACAATTTAATACAATACTGCTCAAAACGCAACCTGAGAAATATTTTCCGAACTTACCTTTTTAGATTGAACTAAAGGCGAAAATACGAACTAAATTCCGGTTTTTTTTTTAGAGCAGCATTTGCATTAGATGGAAAGGAAAACCGCGAATAACTCCAATGGTTAGCCAAACGGTTATCAGATCCTAAATTTTTATTACTGAAAGCCAGTTTATTAGCTTTTCTTCCGTTGAAACAAAGCCTAAATAATTTAGTGAATCTTTTACCGAAAACAGAATTGCTTATTGATAGGACAATATAAAACAGACTTGCAAGTGTTGACTAGAAGTTTTGAAGTGACTGGGAGAATGTGATGCATGAAGTGGAAGTGGTAGACGGCCGTTCTGCTTTCGCTTTGTGTTTCACACTCTTTCAGCCGTTTCCGAACTTCACGATTCACTTAATTAAATTTCTGTTTTTGGACAATTCGGCTTCGTGCTGTCTTAGTTTTCATATTTCGTAAAAATATGAAAACTAATGTTCAAGGGATAGAGTGCTTGCCTCTTAGTTAGGTGACTCGATTTCGAATCCCAGTGATAATGATGACCTGGTCGATTTGAACTAGGCTCGCGGCTCTCCCAGACTCCAGTTCTGACATAAAATATCCTCAGTGATAAAAGGGATCATGGGTTTGAATCCCCTTATTAATCTACCTATTGGAGATTTTCGTTGCCTTTTTGTTAATTTGTGAATGCGGGTAACTTTAATGTAACGTTAAGACTTAACTTTGAAGAACTAACCGAATTTTTGTTATCACCCAAGCCTTTTTCAGTGCTTGATAAACGTTTGTCTTTTGGGTATGATTTAAAATGCCGAGGCTACAAAGTTTAACATTCATAGTTAAAGCCCCGAAAATTTTATAAAATGAAATTAGTAACTAAGATAAATACATTAAGCAGTGATAGTTTATTTTAAATTTCAGTTGGAAAACAATAGAAATATAGCTTTTCGCTGAATTAAATTAATAAATTTAGTCACTTAATAAAAATCATTTTGTTATAATGAGTATAGAAAGCTTGCTATTTATTTTTTCTAATATATGTTTAATTCGAAAAAGTGTGAAAACAAATTCGTTTAAATAGATTTTTTTTCCCTCGAATTCTAGTTTTTGAACGAACTTAAAATTTTAGTTCTTGTAAACTAGTGAATTGTAATAAAGTTTCTCTTAAATGATCAGTTATATGTAGTAGTGTTAAATTTCATCAAAATTGCATGTATAACTAAATTAGTAATTACAAATGTAGATTTTCGTTTGAATTCTGTTTGGCAATAGAAATTTTTTTGATCATTTGTAGTCTTGTAAATTAGAACTTGTACTGTATGCATGCTGGAATTTGTTAGAAGTTTATTTCGATGTTATAATTTGTGACAATTTTTCTTTGTACATTTCGAATGAACAAACAATAAATTAGTCTTGTATGTATTGATGTGTATTTAATGGTTTTTCTTAAAACATTCAGAATTCTTACTTCCGTGGTGTCGATTTAGTCTTTTAGTCCTCTTTTAGTCTTTAGTTTAAACTTGTTTTATTTTCCCATTTGAAACACTATGTGCACCGAGAAAAAAATAAAATTGCTAATCTTAATTTTAACTGCACAATTCGTTTGGTTTATTTAAGTAAAGAAATCTGATAAACATGTTTTAGAGTATAAACAACTTTTCATGGGATCTTCTTAGCCCTTGTTTAGCCTCAAAATTTAGGATTTTAAAGGAAATCTGGAAATTATATGGTCGTAAGTTTATTCGGTACAAAATTCACTTGCTCATTTACTCCATATCTAACTTTTAAGAGAATCAAAATTTTGCCAAAGTTTATAAAATTAGTTAAAGTTAATGACTAGTGTCACATGTAACTTCATTTAATACAAGTGAATTTTTAATTTATCATTCTCTTAATTGATAAGTTTTCAGAAAATTTGGTTCTACCAACTGAACCAAAAACCAAAGTTGAACCAAAATATCGATACCTTAACCACAACACTGTATACTAATTTGAACTAACCAAAAATTAAACTTGATATCACGTAAGATTTCATAAATTTTGAGCGTATTGAACAGTTCATAATGTTACAAAGCATAAAACATCGCGCAAATAACTTAAAATTACATTGATGAATTGATGATTCGCTGTGCATCAAAGCATCTGCAGTATTAATTTTGCTAACGGGTTTGAATCTGTTTTTGAGATGAATTTCTAAAATTGTAAATGCCTTAAGAATGTTCAGGAAAACATAAGTTTGAGTTGAAAGTTTTATCCTCAAATATTGAACGATTTTTTTAAAAAATGCATATTACAATAAGCCATTGAACTATAGCTTTGTAATTACTTTTGATAAAAATTTCCTCAAAATTAAATTCCTGGGATTTTGTGTCCTTGCAAAATTGCAATTTAGTAATCAAAATAAAGTCTAATTTGTTAGAGGGAAAAGTCACATCTCTAATTTATATAAAGAAATCTGCGAAGTTTGAAGCAATTAGAAAGGTAAAAATTGTGAATCGAAAGTTTCTAATTCTTTAATTTGCACGTTTAAAAGTGTTTCCTTTAACATAATATCGACAAATTTCCCTTAACAAACCAAACATATCATTTTTATTGAGTTTAAATTCTTACTTCAATATGTCAGATGCAGCTCAAATGGTATAGTTAAAATTCGATAATTTACTGAGAAATAACTAAAATTGTGTTTTGAAATTTCTAAATTTGAATCTGAAAAGAATATAAAGAGTTGGAAAATTAAACTAGATTGATCAACACTAGTAGCACAGCTGAACTCCTAAACAACAAAGAAAGTTAACTATAAATTTAAGCAACATTCAAAATGTTTACAAACATCTCAATGTTAATTTCTACATCAAGGAATACTTTGAAGCAAGGAATACTTTTAAAGCAGTTGAAAGTATGTTTTAAGAACACTTGCGGCGCTTAGGAGTTCTATAAACGTTTTGTTACTATCTTATAAAATGAGTTTGAAAGCGGTTTAAACTATGTATTTACGTAACATCAAACATGTTTATGGAAGACAGTTTGTTGCTTAGTTGTTGGACCGATTTGTATGTTAATTCTTCTGATATATATCAATAAATGCCTTTTTTTGTTAAACATACAACTGGTTTTAGCAACTAATAAAACTAAGTGCAATTTTATTTTCTCAAACGATAAAATCTATGCACACTAGTATTATACTGAATCCGGCTATGAATGAATGAAAATTCCAAAAGAATTGATCACATTTGACATTCGCCAGGTCTTATTGTTTTGATGAGCAATAAAACGGTAGCCCATGATTGAAGTCATATTTTTCAATAACTTTGATCACCCATTTTTGCTCACAAGTAAAACTGCATTTGATAAACATATACCCGAAATACAGAAACTTATTTATAGATCAAATTGAATTTTACTTTTAAGTAACAAAGTGTTATAATATAATGAGAGCATAAAATAATTTGTACAATATTGCTTTAATTGTGATTAATATTTACAAGAAAAAGCGAAATTAAAATAAACTAGTAAATAAAATATATATATAAAAGAGTGAAGTAGAACTTTATATTTTGAAAGGATGTAAGTTAAAATAAAACATTTTAAATTACTAGAATATATTTGAACTAAAATGCGTGATGTGGTACTTGTTACATCTCCCTCGAAATTAATCTTCTCAAGGCGTTGCATCTTTGTTGACGACTTATTATTATTACTTTTAGTTCAACCTTGCATAATTTTAACTTAATTTAAGAAAAATCACTTAAAAATTATTTTAAACAAAACAAACTTATGAAGTACTTATATTTTTGTTGGTAAAAAGCATATTTAATGTTTGAAAATTTTTTGTTTTACTTGATATAAATCACAAACATTTGAAATACAAAATAAGTTTAATTGTGGATTTCATGAATATTTTTATACGTTTTTTATTTTTATTTTTTGAGCGAAATTAAAATGTATAGCAATTTTTAATGTAGTAGCTTTGCTAAATAATTAAATTTACTTTTTTTTAAACATGAGAATGTTTTTATGGAACATTCATTATTCCAGCAATAAAACCCAAAGTCAATATTTTTTGTTTGAATAAATCAGTGGTTGTCATTATCTCTTGTAAATGTTTTTTTGAGGGGAGTAAAAAAGATGAAATATTAAGCCTTTCTTAGTAGAAAAAAAGGCTCCTAAATTGGTCCTATATTCTATGCTATTTTATTATGATTGCATTATTACTATCTTTAAAGAATCCTTTCTTTTTAGACGCATGCAAATAACTTAACTTTTTGCTCAATATTTTGTAAAAGTTTTCAGTGAGAAACAAGTTAGAACATTTTAAAATATTAAGACCCAAAGACCTTCATGAATTTAACTTCGAATTCAGTAATTTAACTGAGAAAAACTGAAATTTTAAAAAAATATATGCAATAAATTAATCATTCAATAATGTTAATTTTTTTACTTCTAAACAAAAGGAATGCACGGAGCGCAGAAAACAAAGCAGATTTTAAGTATACGATTTTTTAAAAATTGAATAATTCATAAAATAAAGGATTTAAATACTGAAAATTTTGGTGTTTTTGAAGCAATTTTATTCTGAAAGTAAACACAATTACTATATTTATGTTTTTGTTTACGGTTACAACAAAATATTATGGCGAGAAAAATATTATCAATTTTGCTTAGTTACCGTAATCTAGACTAAACTTAAAGAAACAGAACGCAATAAAGAAGCCAGAAAAGATTATTTTATTTTTATTAAATCATCATACTTGTAAATGACCTCTAAATACATCAGTTAAGACCAGCATTTTTAAACGTATTGAGAGACAAAGCCTTTTAATATATTTTTCTTGAATCAAGAGAAGGTGATTAAAGAATATAATTTTTTAAGTAAAATTTTTCATTCAAATCAGTTTTTTGATCTCTTTTGATAACTTTTGTAAAAAGATTCCAAATGTGATCAAGTTTGTTCAATACTTGGAGTTATGGTTACGTCCTAATGTTATTTTTAATATGTTTATTAATAACTAAATATATATCAAAAGAATTGCGGGCCATATGGATACTTTTAGGTCCGCATGGATGTTACATGAACTAAAATGAGACTTTAGTTTCTATAAGCAGTAGTGAGAAAAAAAAGATTTGACTTGTTGTATTTGTTATGTTGCAGTAAATTTGCCCCACATTAAGGTTCAAGTTGCCGTATTATGGTTGAAATTATTTTCCTGACGTATATGCATAACATATTTTACTTTACATAGGCTGAACTTGATCAGCCATTTCTTGCAAGTTGCAATCTTGTTTTACTAGTGCATATATAATTAATTATATGTAATAGTTAATTATATGTAATAGTTAATTATATATAATGTTAAATTATATATAATGCATAATCAATAAATTAATTTACAAAACGAGGCTGCTATTACCTGCTTATTTTATAATAAACGGTGAAAAGCCGAGATTAAGCAAAATACTTTATGTACATTAAAATTGTCCTGCCGAATTTTGTTATCGAGAAGTTGTGAAGGAAACTTGTTTCCGAAAAAAAGTAATATCTTCTTTGGATGTAAAAATAACTGTTTTAAAAAAAGTTAAAATTTCAATTTTTTTTTTGTTATGACTTGTCACGGAGTCTTTTCATTAGCAGATCGACAAATCTAATATAATGAAAACTAAGACGTAAATTGCAATATCCAGATTTATGGAGAACCAAAATTTATTTATAAATGAACAACTAAGCATAAATCTGAACTTTCAAAGTGTAATCGAATTTTAGAATTTTGTTTTATTCTGCTCAATTGTTATCAATGAACTGGTTAACTGAAAATCCGATTTGCGCAGAACGATTAAAGAATCAATTAAACAGAAAGACATTGTAATTTTAAGCAGCAGTTTTCTAAAAATTTCTGACAAAAAAAAACAACAACAATATATTAGACGCTTTATGAAACTTATTCAAAATATGTTAAAAGAAAAAAATGCATTGTTTCTGTGTACATTACTTTGATGGAATATGCTAAAATCTGTGTTTTTTAGTTTGAACAAAAAATTGCCATAACCTCAGTAGGGGATAGACATAATCGTTCTTAAACTTCACAACATAATTTTCTCCTTTCAAGACATTGTTTGTTAACTGAGTTGTTTATTTTTATAAATTTTAACTTAAAAATTTCTGTCTGACAATTAGTTTTTCGCTAATCATGGCAAATTCGAATATTCAGTTGAACAAAGACTGGTTAAAAAAAAAAAAAAAAAGTCAACTGTGTAATTCCCTTTGGGAATTTCATCCATACTTTACGTAAAATACTACATTTTGTGAAATTTAATTTATTCTATAATTAAAGATCCCTAATCGTGCAGCCCACAAATAAAGAACTAATATGGTTCGGCATTATATTTCAAATACAATAAATTTTGCTAATTTACGCTCAAAGTTATAACGTTATCTGAAATTAGTTTTGTTTCTATAAAGCTACAAATTGTTTTTTAAAATACTTCTATTTTTGTTGAAATGTACAAACTTGAAAACGCTATATATAACAGGGGTTCACGTAACTGTTGCGACAAAATTCTAAGGAAGTTAAGGCTCATAGCCAGGATTTAAATTGCATAGGAACTCATGCCCAGAAATGTCATCGTACACAGTTAGGGGCGCTTCTCTATTATGACCTATTTCTCAAGCATACAAAGAAATATTTCATAATAGGGAAATCCCCCTAGTGGTGGATATTGACATTTCCGCGACTGAGTTCCTATATAATTTTAATCCTGATGATATGCTCTACCGAAAGTCTCATCAAAACATTTTGATGGTTTGTGTTGGTTTCAGCGTGATTCATGATGGTCCAAGACTATTTCATGGTCTCCATCATCCAACATTTTACATTATGCGTTCGTGGTACACAGATCATGGGTTGGAGTCCCCTTGCCTATAGGTTACCTAGGGAGGCTTTCGTGGTTTACCTCTCCATGTAACGCAAATGCGGGTTAGTTCCCTCAAAAAAGACCTCCACGAAGGCAAATTTCTCCCATTACTTGATCAAGGAATTCCCTTGTCTTCTGGATTGGGTTCAAAATGACAAGGCTTCGGAGTTGAACATTAGTAGTCGTAAACTCAAAAAATTGGGTCGGCTGTTCAACGACGGTTATAAAATAAAATAATATAAACTACAAGTGGGCCGGGATAGCCTTGTTGGCAGGGTATTAGTCCCACATCCAGGAGGTCATGGGTACGATCCCCACCTGCCGAAGACTCTCCGTGTAGTAAATGGTGACTGATGCACGTTAAATCTGTCGGGTCACAAAGCCCTCCATGTTTCCATAACAAATCATACCTCTGGGGGTACTGATTCAAGAGTTTCCTTGTCTTCTGAATTGGTTCAAAATTACAAGGCTACGGAGTTGAACATTAGTAGTAAACTCAAAATTGGGTCGGCTGTTCAATGGCTGTTATAAAATAAACTAATAATTGGGCCGAGATAATGTGGTTGGTAGGGCGTTGGATTCGTATTCGGATGAATGGGAGTTCAAATATAGCCGGCCGAAAAATATCAGTGCATAAAGTGGTGACTGCGGCACGCTAAATCTATCGGGGTCATAAAGTCCTCCAAGTTCCCATAACAAATCAATACCTCTGGATATTGATCCAGTATTTCAGCTGTCTTATGTTCAAAATCGTTAGATTATGTTCAAAATTATAAGGCTACGGAGTTAAATATTGGCAATCGTAAACTTAAAATTAGGTCGGCTGTTTACCGTAGGTTATAGAAAAAAAATGTAATAAAATAAAAATAATATTTGAATTGTATTTTTATTCTTTTAAATTCCTTGCATATGTTCAACACGTTCTCATGATTTCAAGTTTCTAACTCTTATAGATTTTGAGCAGCAAATCAAAATGTAATGTAAAAAAAAAACAATAAAAAAATCGCAAAAAAAAATGCATTTATAATTGAAAATAACACATCTTCAGAATTTCGAAAAACAATAAATAAATAAATAAACATGTAATGGCTCATCCAGCTTGCCAAAATTTTACTCTGTGCTCCTCTTTCAAAATATATGTGTAATAAAAAAATTCTGCATTATAATCTCATCGCAATCAATATATATCTAACAATCGAGTAATATTATAAATTTTTTTTATAATTTAATGTTAATACTCAACAATAAAAAATAATGACTGTTTACTTTATTGCTGTAGTTGTAATTTAATTACGTCGCATCCCCCTAGAGCTGCACAATGGGTTATTGGCGACGGTCTGGGAAACATTCCTGAGGATGATCCGAAGACATGCCATCACAATGTTGATCCTTTACAGAGGGGATGGCACGACCTGCACGCGAAATCGCGCACTTTACGGTAGAACAGTTTAACGAGGACCCATACTACACACCCGCGGTCCATACGCAGACTGAATCCAAGTGGTCACCCACCCGCACACTGACCGCAGCCTTCGGTGATCTGCTGGAACCGTGTCCTTACGACCAGTTTACTTTAGATGAATGGAATTGAACCTGTAAGGGTCCCATCATTTTCAGTAGCTTAGCATCATTTTCATTAGCTTAGTTTTTAGAAACCACCTATTTTTTTTTATCAGTACTTGAACCAACTATTATTTTGTTTGTTCTCGAACCCACTATCTTTTCATCGGTATTAGAACCCAGTATTTTTATTAATTTTATTCAACCTGCTATATTTTGATTTATAAATTTATCACCTTTGGAAGTAAGCAAATGTTTTAATTAAATCAACTTATGGGTGTGGTTAGGAAAAACATGGAAAGCATGCACAGTTTTTTTATTGATAATTTTTTTTTAACGCAATGTAATTTCCAAGTTCAAATTATCTAGTAGCTTATAATATTTGCTCTCTGTTTACATCATTATTTTTTTTTTTACTTAAATTACAAACTTTGACAAATTAAAAACCCTGTTTTATAAATAAATTTTTTACGAGCAAAAGATGATCATGACCTTCCATCATGAGGATAGTTTGGCCCACTTTATTCTGAAGGAAGAGTTTTTAAGCCAACAGAGTAATAACTGCAATCCCTGACCATATTATTAGACGTACTGTAAGATTCAATGTAAAATCTTAATTATCAGGGTAATACTATACAGCTTTTAAGTTTTTACGCGACTGAAACCGGTTTATACTTGTTTACCTTCGTGTATCAATTGGTTCAATTAGACGATATAAATAATATATAAATTCGACAATTGGATATATTAGACGATATATTATGTAAGTATAGAATATTTATTATATCTGGTATTATATAAGTATATTATAATAATTAGGGCAAATTATTAGACGCACTGTAATGTTTTAATAATGACATGTTTTGCACGAGCATATGCAATACTCTTAAATTTAAACTTTCATGCAATGGGTTTTTATACGGGAGATTTTTTATATAACTCCTATTTGTATTTATTTTTAACGTATTGCATAACAATTTTAACCAATTAATGCACGAACGTAAACAAGCGTAAACCGTTTTCAGCCACGTAAAAACACTAAAGTTGTATAGTATCACCTGATAATTAAGATTTTACAAAGAATCTTACAGTGTGTCTGATAATGTGGCCAGGGATTGTAAATCCTTCTTTTTATTTATTTAGTTTTTTAATATTTTGTCAAAGATTTCAGGGCTATTTCTGATTTGTTTGATTTTAATGTTGGTCATGTTTTTTTATTGATTAAATATTAAACATAAACAGATCTTTTAAAACATTTCATTCTATAATAAAAGTAATTAATAATAATCATTTTGTTTCAATTAACTAACAATAATTATTTAGGGTTCCCCCTACGGAACCCTAAATAATCAACCTTCTTGCGGTTAAAATATTTAATTACAGCAATCAAGATTTTTCATCATTAACAATCCTAAATTCGATTTTATGTCCAAAAGTTAATTTTTCAGTCCTTGTGCTGTATCTAATCTAGTTTCAAATTTGTGTGTTTAAATAAGCTGAAAATGAATAAAATAAGCTAAATTATGGTTTATTTCGAAATGAACTTATAAGAGCTTTTATAAGCGTTAAAAATAGTAATTTGAAAAGCATTTTTTTTATAAAAGAATTTAGTTATTTTAATTTGATTTGAAAGGCGCGATATGAAATATTAAAGCAACAATTTATAAATGCTTGTTTTTTTCATAGTTTGTTCAACATATCGTTATTGGAAATATATTTTCTTAATATTTCTTGTATGTATTTAATATTTTAAAATAAAGTTGACACTATAATGTAAACTGCTTGAAAGTTAACTTTAATGCTTAAAATAACAAACCGATTTAACTTAAAAAGAAAAAAAGTTTTTTTAAAAAATTTTTATTGTTGGTAATATGCAACAATATTTTTTTACTGAAAAAATTATAAGAAAAATTTGGAAGCCCTTACAAGCTCGAGTTGGGGTTCTGGGTTATTCCTGTAAATCAGTTCCTGTTAACAAATAATAATAAAATAAATGTTTCTAAAAACCACTTCATATAGGCAGCCTAAAAAGGTGAAAGTTTTAAATTTTTATAACACTTTAAATGAAAAACGGTAAGTGTATCCCATTTAAAAATAAAAAAAAAAGAAAAGAAAAATGACGATGCATTTTTTGAGGTGATAGAAGCTTATGGCAAAAAAGAATTTATCTATCATGGCGGTCAAAATTATTTTAAATCGAAATCAGAGCATTATTTGTGGTACATTATTGTTTTAAGAAGTTTTACTTCAGAAATTCCGTGGGAATTGTAGGGTAAGATATCTTGACAAAGAAAAAAAAAATATTTGCTAATTAGTTTTCTTTCTCCCTTTTTTGTGAAACCACTTTCTCATCCTTGGCGACTATTTTTAATTCCATTTTGCATCAAATTTTGTTCCATTTCAAAACGGGGTCTGCATTTCTTTATAAAAGGGTAATTATAATAACGCCTCTTTTGTTAGCAGATGTTTTACTTATCAAATTTAACTGCTGTAGTCAGGAGTCTATAAATAGATGCTAAAAAAAATCGTTTTCATTCTCGATTTTCTTTTACTTTTTTCTTTCTATGAAACAGTTTTAAAACGATTTTATAACTCTAACAGAACATATACTTTTCTTTAACATTACATTTAAAAATAATTATATTTAAATCACAGTTTTTTAAAGTGCTTGCTTAAAAAAAGAATTTAAAGTGATTAAAAAAGAACTCAAATAGTAATGATATTCCTCACTTTTAAAGTATTAAAATATAATTACATTTATTAAAAACTACACAACATACACTCTTAGAACTTCGAAATCAGAAAGCAAAGTAATAAAAAATCTTCGAATTATAAAAAATTCGAATTTAGAAAGAATACTTGGAAAACGCTGATTTCACGAAGTTATTTAAAAAGAAATAAACGTTCTTTAAAATTGATTATTTTTAATGATTACCTGAGAGTTGTATCATATTAAATTAATTGTTAATCTGATAAATAAGGTGGGTACACTAAATCAGAAACGAATCGACACTTTTGAGAGAATTGGATTATTACTTTTCTGGGGCCATTTCTTTACAAACACTTTTCAGACGCTGTTGAAATTTTTACTTTTTAAATTAATGATTGATTTATACATACTTTAAGTATTAATTCTTAGTATAAATTAAAAGTAACATTTATCTACCTACATTTATGATAAGCAACAAAAAACTCTGAATAAGTTTTGTTCTCATGATAGAGTATTAAAAACCGAACTTAATGGTGTTAAGGAGTACACTTAAATATGCTAATTAATTAGCTATTAAGTTAATGAAATCAGTTTGACTCAACCTTTCGAACTCAACCTAACGAAATCAACCTTTTACTCAATATTTTGGAACATTAATTGTTAATTCTATGCAGTAGATGGAGTAAAAATAATTTTCATAAAAAAACCCAAAATGCAAATTTTTTTCGTTTCTAGGGTGGCTTCTTGTCTTGCGTAAGTCTTGACCAACCTGATTGTCTGGTTAGTGTAAGATATTACCAAACAAAATAAATAATTGTAA
This sequence comes from Parasteatoda lunata, assembly GCA_949128135.1. Classification (NCBI taxonomy): domain Eukaryota; kingdom Metazoa; phylum Arthropoda; class Arachnida; order Araneae; family Theridiidae; genus Parasteatoda; species Parasteatoda lunata. Next base: position 26,865,349 of record OX421975.1, read on the forward strand.
ATTAATCAAATATTATCATTTTGAGCCGCGATGGCTCAGGTGATAGAGCGTTCGCCTTCCAATGAGGTGAACCGGGGTTTGATCCCGGCGATGGCTGGTCGATACGAATTCCGCATCCGGCTAGCACCGACCACAGTGCTGACGTGAATGATCCTCAGTGGTAGACGGATCAGGGGTTAGAGTCCCCTTGCCGTCAGGTTTACCGTAGGAAAAACTCCGTAGCCTTGTCATTTTGAACCCAATACAGAAGACAAGGGCACTCCTGAATCAAGCAGTGAGAGAAATTCGCCTTCGTGGAGGACTTTTTGATGGAACTAACCCGCATTTGCGTTGCATGGAGTGGAAGACCACGAGAACCTCCCACGGTAAGCCTGACGGCAAGGGGACTCTTACCCATGATCCGTCTACCACTGAGGATATTTCACGTCAGCACTGTGGTCGGTGCAAGCCGGATGCGGAATTAGAATCGACCAGACTAGGATTCGAACCCGCTTCACCTCAATGGAAAGTGATCGCTCTATCCCCTGAGCCATCACGGCTCTGTATAAAAGATAGGCAGTGCATTTCAATCGATAATGATGAAACGTTTTGTTATTACTACATCATATTTAGTCCCTGGGCCATATTATCAGACGAACAGTAAGATTTTATGTAAAATCTTAATGATCAGGTGATACTATACAGTTTTATTGTTTTTACGCGGTTTGTACCAGTTTTCGTTCGTGTATCAATAGGTTAACATTGTAATGGAATACGTTAAAAATAAATACAAATAGGAAGTATTTAAAAAATCTGCTGAATAAAAACCCATTACATGTATGTCTAAATGTAAAAGTATTGCCTATAACCTCGTGCAAGGCATGTAATTATTAAAAAACTGCAGTGCGTCTAATAATTTGCCCTAATTATTATAATATACTAATATAATATCTGTTATAATAAATATTCTATATTTATATAGTATACAGTCTAACGTATTCAATCATCGAATTTATATTATACATCGTCTAATTTAACCAATTGATACGCGAACGTAAACAAGTGCAAACTGGGTTTAAACGCGTAAAAACAGTAAAGCTGTATAGTATCACCTGATAATTAAGATGTTGTATGCTGCTAGATCTGTTTTTGCCTGCAATATTAAGTAAGACAAGTTAAACAGGTGAATTAGTTCAATTTGTTAATTTTAAAAACAAATAAGGTTTTGAAATTTGGGTAAAAAAAAAATGTATCAATTTCATTCGTGACGATATGAAAAATAATGATTTTTAATCAATATTAGGTTGGCTTGTGATCATAATATTATGTATGGAAAAAAAAACTTTTTTGTGCAAAAATTATTTTTAACTTTTCTATAAAATTATTCATTTTCTTAATAAGCCATGAAAAGATTGAAACCATTTTTGTAACATCTGCTTTAAAATCATCGATCTAAACCTTCCATTATTAACTCTAAAAAAATAAAAGAAAAATTTTATATTCGTTTTTAGCTATGCCCATTTTTTTTTTCTCATGTCAGATGAAATTTCTTTGCAGGTGTTATTAAGCCTTGTGTTTTACTGTTTCAGTAATCAACTAATCAGGTTACATCTACATTAAAGACAGCTGAAACTCTGATTTGTATAATTTCGCGCCTTCAAATCCTTTTATCTTCTGATTGGTTATAAAAAAATTGTTAATTAATTCGTCGCCAAACGTTCGCCAATATTGCATATATAATAATTTTTTTCAATTTCTTTTCATTATTTGATAGATTTTGTGATAACTAGAGTATAATTCGTTCGTATCCATACTATTGCATATTTAAGTAATTTTGCTGTTTAGAAAAATAAGTTGATTCAGGTAATTAAATCACTGCATTTATACTCACTTTTATTGTAATTATTTTATTTTAATTACAGCCGACCCAATTTGATATTCCGAACAAATTTTTTTTTGGGAATTTGTCCATTTAAACTTAAACTTTGTATGCCGAACTCGTTAAGTAAAATATCTGACTGTAGTTCAAAACTAATTAGGGGTGTTAGGATTGCAGGGTCCCCTTGAAATTAAATCTAAATTTAATTTGCCCTTGAATTTAAAAATTTGGAATATTTAATCACAGTTTGTGCTGTGCATTCTGCTCGGTTACTATTAAATGTTCTATATTTTGAGGGATTAAAAAATTATTTTCTGAAATTATAACGCGCAAATTTCAACATGAAACTAGGTTTCAACTCTTTACAAAAATATTTTCTTTAATGTTTATTTAATATTCATCTTCTCTATTGTTTATTTAATATTTACGATGGAAATATCGTGTTTCGGATGTAATAAATCTGTTTATTCTTTGAGTATTTTTGGAACATTAACTCGAACATTAAGAAGGAACATTAAACAAGTTTTAAAAAAATCGCACTTTTCAAAAAAAATTTTAAAAAATAGAAATTTGTCCTTTTATTGTTTCTTTAATATTAATTCTTCAGTAGACTACTGGACTTCGCCAGTTTCTAATGGTTTAGTTAAAATTCTCCTGGTTTTTGAACATTTTACAAAATTACTTAAAATTGAAGTTTTCTAAAATTCCATATGCGTAAAATATTTAGTACTTTGTGCAACAATTATCATGAGATTTATATTATTTCGTAAAATCTACTGGATTTTTTCCTATCCATATGTATACACTAAATTTTGCTAAAGATTACTTTCTGAGTTAAGCAAATTGTTCAATGAATTTTTTTTTTATAAATTTTAATTCGCTTTTTATTTCTGCAATCATAATCAATGCTCTTCTTTCATTTCTAATAACTGCAACTATGAGACATTATATATCCCTAATTTAAATGTTCATTTATTCTATTTTCCACTATATTACATTTTGAGTCGTGGTGGCTCAGGAGATAGAGCTCTCGCGTCCCAATGATGTAAATTGAGTTCGATTCCCAGTGATGGTTGCTCGAACCGAATTCCTCACCCGGCTCGCATAAACGACAGTGCTGACTTCAAAAATATCCTCAGTGGTAGACGGTTTGAGTCCCCTTACCGTCAAGATAACCGTGGGAGGTTTTCGCGCGTTTCTTCTCCATGTAACTTAAATGCATGAGAGTTCCATCAAAAAGTATTCCATGAAGGCAAATTTCCCCCAATACTCAATATAGGCGTTCCCTTGTCTTTTGAATTGGGTTCAAAACTGCGAAGTTGAACAATATTTATCAAATTTAAAAGGGTCAGCTGTTCAATGAGAGTTATACGTGGTGCGTAGCATTTTTAAAAAGTGCTTATTTTTGATTTTCGTTTTTTAACAGCCTTTAAAGGTGCTTTTTTCATTGGGTGTTTTTAAAAAGTGCTTCATTGTCCTTTTTCGATTTTATTTTTTCCTTTTAGTTTATGATTGTATTGTCTTCGATAATTATTTTATGTTTTGATAATGTATATACAGCTTAAAATATTTTGTTGTTGAAAGATTTGGCTACCCTATCTGTTATAATATAAAATGTCACATTTTATTTGTTATGGAACAATTCATTTATACCCATCTAAAATTTCGGTATTTTTATTTAAATTTATTTTCTAAGGAATAAAAGCGTCATTTTGAAACTTTAATTAGAGTTGGTTTCTGGAATGGGTCTAGAGATGATTGCGCTCTGGAAAAAATGCGGATTTCCAGATTTTTCGCTAACTGCGATTTGGAAGTTTTCGGGACTCCAAGGCCGAAAAGTTTCCTAGAAATCATCGATCAGATTTATGTATAAAAATTCTTGCATATCTTATTTAGAAATATTAGAACTAGCATTTATACTTGGCATCACTTTCATTTGTAAATATTTTTTTGGGTGGAATAATAAATGTGATTAGGCATAAAAGTAATAATTATCCATTTGAATTATGCTGCATATAATTTATTTAGAATTTCATGTCTTAAAAATTTCGATAATTTAAATTTATATAAACATTAATTTTTTGAAATGCGTCATTAATGATTTTATTCAAGAAAGTTTAAGTATTTTTTTTGAGTTTGGCTACACAATTAATTTTCGTTTTTTAAAAAGCCCACAAAGATGCTTTTTTTTTTAAGTGAAACTTCTAATGCGACTTCCAACAAGGTTGCGTTAAACGTTTAACGCTACATTTTTATTAGCCGGAAAATCACGTGGTAGGATCCAGTTTTCCCTCATTCATTTCCATATTGTTTTGGTTCTCACTAGCATAAAAGTATTGTTTTTCTATAAATATTTCTGCATCCCTAATTTAATGCTATTTTCCTGTACCGCTATTAGGGGTCTGTTTAGAAGAAATTTGGGTCCGTTAACGGACCCTTCACAAAATATCTTTTCATAAAAACGGACCCTTCACGAAATGATTTTTCTTTTAATCGGACCCTTCACAAATTTGTTTATCATCATTAATGTTCAGTTAATTGAATGAACCCTTCCCAGGGCAGAAAACAAGAAAGACGGATGTAAACGAATTAAGTTTTGTCTTCGGCAGACGATTCTTCCATCATTCGTCCGGAATGATTATTCTGCGTTCAGCAGTATAGGCTAAATACCAAATATTTGTATGTTGCATCGCTAATTTAGTAGCTGCATTTGCTGTTTATCTTTTAAATTTTCAATTTTTCAATTATAATTTTACAGTGTTGAGCATAATCTTGTATGTCTTTACAATTTAAAAACTCCTTGAAAAAGTTTTTTTGCTGTAACGGTCCCTATTTTCACAAATTCACAAAAGCGGACCCTGGTTGAAAGAATGTGACTTAACGTTTATTTTATATTCACAAATTACGAGTAATTTTTTCACAATTTTCCAAAAACGGACCTTTCACAAAATGTCTGGACAGACCCCTGGCTATTATTACGCTTTTAATTCATTAATTCAATAGTTAAAAACAAAGATAATTGTTTTATACTTATTTTTTTATTATTATTATTGTAATGTAATTCTGCGCTACATTTTAAAATAAAGTTATGTAGATAGGTGGTTGTAAGCTATATTAATAAAGTTTGTCTTAAAGAAACAATATGATTTCACTAAAAATCAATTTCTACCCCTTCCTATTTTCATTTCCACATTACGAAGTTTCACTTCTTCCACTCGGAGGGACTCCACGCACCATTTCTTTATTGTGGGTGTTTTTAAAAAGTGCTTGATGTTACTTTTCGAAAAAGATTTTTTATTTTCCATGCTGATTTTCGGTACGTATTATGCAAATTCGTGTTTTTCTCATTTTTCTATTCAACGTTTTCACAAGTTACTCAACCACAATCCATTTTGGTCTAAAGACACATTTTTTTTTCATTGGAAAACTCTTTCCCAAATTAAATTCAAGGTCTTTTAAAATAGTCAAACATGCTATGCTTTCAGTTGATCCGTTATCTAATTAGTATGCCAAGATAGTGGAAATGTGAATAAATGAAACACACATCTTCCTTTTTTATTTCCTTATCAGCAATTTTCGAGAACATGCCACTCCCTTTCAACTACAACTGTAGTTTTGAAATTCTGGTTTATTTAAATTAGAAATAAAATCTGTTGATAATAAACATTGGATCAACTTAATTCATGGGATAATCTTTCTCTTTTGTTTGAAAAAATTTAGAACCACCTGTGTTTTTTTTTTTTTTTTTTTTTTTTTTTTTTTTTTTTTTTTTCCTTTCTGAGACAAAAAATTTAACTTAAATTATAGAAAAACAGATTTAAAAGAAAATATAGTATAATGTCCCTGGATAAATTATTAGACGCACTCTAAGATTCTATGTAAAATCTTAAATCAGGTGATACTATAAAGCTTTGCTCTTGATTACGTTCGTGTATCAATCGGATAAATTAGACGATATATAATATAAATTAGACGATATATTATACAAATACACAATATTTATTATATCAGGTATTATATTAGTGTATTTTAATAATGACATTGCGACATGTTTCGTGCGAGTTTAAATGCAATATATATATATATATATATATATATATATATATATATATATATATATATATATATATATATATATATATATATATATATATATTTACTCATGTAAGGGTTTTTTATTTTGCATTCATTAGGCCACTGAACTGAAGTATTCTTTTTCTCCGAAATCCCATTAAAAAAATGTAATAATTTTTTATCTTCCGTTATGTGATAGACTTTTTCCAAATCTCCAAAATGCGACTCTCGAAATTTCAAAAATTACATCCACATAGCTGCCAGCTCTACTGGATTTTACCAATTTCTCCTGGTTTATCGGTTCAGTTAAAATTCTCCGGGTTTTTGTACATTTTAGAAAATTCTCTAAAACTGAGAAAGTTTCCTAAAAAAAAAACCTATTGAAATAGGATTTCTGTACAGATTATTGCTTGAATATTTAAATGAGTATTACTAATAGTAATACATAATGAAGCGAACCTCATTAATTGAAATCAGTTCAAAACTTTTTTTGTTTTTAGTTGTTGTTGTAGTTCATTTACGTCGCACTAGAGCTGCACAATGGGCTATTAGCGACGGTCTGGGAAATCTGGACGGTCTTGAGGATGATCCGAAGACATGCCATAAAAATTTTGATCCTCTGTAGAGGGGATGGCACCCCTACTTCGGTAGCCCAACGGCTTGCACGCGAAGTCGAACACTTTACGGTAGAATAGTTTAATGAGAACCCATACCGCACACCCTCGGTTCCTACGCAGACTGACCCAAGTTTCCCCCCCCCGCACTCAGACTGCAGCCAATGCTGCTTGACTTCGGTGATCTGGTAGGAACCGCGTCTTAATGATCAGTCCACTGCCATACTTTTTTTGTTCTAAAATGTTCAGTTTATTTTTGATCAGAACTCTCTTTTTAAATTAATTGAAAAAATCTTAACTATCTTTGATGAATCAAATAAATATTAATATTCGAAATTAAAAGAAAATTGTTAATGTTGAGAATATTGTAATTGTTATTCTTGTTATGTATAATATACTTAATGTACTTAGGTCAAAATATTGTGCTTTAAAAAGATGAATGAAAGGATAAGATATTTGCCTGAGATACCACCCAGCTGCAGCTCCGTTGGCACACAGACTGAGGAGGTATGTTTTTTTTTTTACCACTTTATCTTAAGAATCAAATTGTAATTTCACACTTTTAAGGATACATTGCACTCGTGAAAATCTCAAAAAAAAAAAAAATCGATTTTTCTAATTTTGACCATTTTATGTTAATTAAATGATATAAAAAAGCATACTTATTATTAAAATCTTAAGAATTTGTAAAACATTTGGCATTAATAGTGTTATTTTTCTTTTTTATTACAAAAACTTGCTATTGGGAGTGTTTCTCAAAACAAAATTTTTTCATCCAACTGGAAATTGGAATAGTTCCATGCGCTGTAATTTTGATGACTATTCCATGAAACTTTTTTGACACACTCTTTAGATATATGAAAATAAACTTGTGGCACCTTATTATGAAATTTTTTCCATACAACATATTTTGTATAGTCATTTCAATGTTCCAAAATGCTCATTGAGTTTTTTTTTTTTTTTTTTTTTTTTTTTGCCGAAATTTGCTTTCCTACTATGTATGAAAATTAGTAGAAAAATGTGTGAATTCTTTTTACAATTTGAAGAGATATGTATATAAAGTTGAAATTAACAAATAATCTTTAAATATAATGATTTAAACTTAATGATTAAACTTAATGATTTAAATATAATGATTTAAAATTAATCAATAATTTTTTTTGTTGAAAAATTTTAAATTTTTCATGTTATAGCATGAATTATGAATCAAATTAAACTTGGAAATTTAATTTTGTTGCATAAAATAGTAGAGAAATAAGTTTCTAGCTAAAATTCTTATAATTTTTTTTTTTAATTATTTATGAAATACTGTATATTAAAATAAAATCTAAATTTAAAATAACATTTAACTCTGTACATAACTATACCTATTTCTACTCTTTTGTAAAAGAAAAAAACATTTAAAAAACATAATGAACACTTTGAAGTTTTTAAATCAAAATACATTATAATATGCGCTCTAAATTTAATTATTGACTTTTGATTGCTTAATTTTAAGAAGCTAATAACATTAGTTAAATATGATTTTACCAAACAAAGAAATAAAATTAATGCATTTTTGAATCTAAGATACAAACCTAAGTGAACCGAAGATATAAATTACGCGATTATAATTAATTTTACTTATAATAATAAAAAAAATTTAGTGAGTTAACATAAAATGATCAAAGTATTTAAACTAAAATAACATATTTTGGTTTTGTTATTTGTCTCTTTATTTTTAAAAAAAAAAAGGGTTACAAAATTCCTTATAAGAACATACTATATATTTGTTGGATACATACCTTACTCTGTAGGGTCCGATCTGGGCAAGCTGTAGGCTATTCAAACTAGTACGACGAGCAACCCGGCACGAGCGGTGATCACCGGGACGGCCGGGTCGTCGTTTTAACAGAGGCTAACTCTAAACAAATACAACACTCATACTTATAAATATGATTGTATAAATTTTGTTAGTATAAATTATATTATACCCAAATATGTAAATAATGTAAATATATGATTTTTATAACACCAATTACTGTAAATAATATAGCAGAGACCCACTCTAGATAACACAATCACCTTGTTGTATAACTATGTTAGTATAAAATTATATTATACGATAATATGTAAATAATGTAAATATATGATTTCTAAAATTTCCAATTGCTATAAATTATCTTAATATTTGCTTATATATACTATTGAGTAAAGGGACCTCCCCTGTAATTTACTATATATAGATAGCTAACATATGTTAGTAAATGCAACTCTTCCCCTCCCCCTGAACCACTAAAAGCCAAAAGTCTCAGTTGCCCAAGGGCCAGCAAACAGATGGAAGTAGTGAGGTGGCCGCTACTACAGAAAATCACATATCCAGTCCAGTTGGATACATTGATAGTTCTCGACTTAAATAACATTTTATCTATAGAAAAATATTTATAATCAAAAAGAGAATTATTCCCTTTTTATATTCAGAAATCAAAATAAAATACATATAATCATAATAAATAGCCACACTTTTGACAACTTATAATAATTAGTTAATAACAGGACCTATTATCAATAATAGAACATATGATAACCTAGTTAATATTTTCCTGAATAATAAATGTACAGTAATAAATAAAAAATTTCCTAAATAAATCTGAATATCCAAACAATTTTTCCTATATAATAAAGTAATTTTCTAAATAGTAAAAAAAATATTCTTCGGCTTATAAATTTTATTTAATAATGGAATTTATTAAAAGATAATTTTATTTTTGATCCAAAATTTTTTTTATTTCATGTAATGTACTTTTATATATATATATATTATTATTATTTTTTTGGTTTGTACAACTAAAATATATAATTAAATTCGCTTGAAATTGTTAAAGAAAAATTATTTCAACTCATCAGTTTAAGTTATAGTGCGAATAATAAAAAGCGATTTGTTTGCAAAATATTGGCCTGAAAAAAAAATGCGCCAATTCCGATGCACGTACTTCATCGAAAAAACAGTAAAAATATCAGATTATTTATATCAAAATGAAATTTAATTGTAATGAAAATACCTACAAATGTTAACTACGTTATAATCTATTAATTTAAATAAAAAATACTTATAAAAACATAGCTATTTTGCTAGTTAAAAACCAATTTAATTCATTTCACAACCTGACGTGTTAACGTACAAATTGGAAAAAAATGTTTAAAAGTGACTGTAAAAGAATAAGTTGCCAATTAATTTAAATTAATCTAAGTAATTAAGTATTAATTTAAATTAATCTGTTAATTTAAATTTAAGTCGCCGCAAAATCTGATTTTTAAAATGGAATTTACCCCTCCCTCCAATTTCACGGTGTTCCGAATATCTGAATTTGTAACAAAATTCCCACTCACAGTCATTTTATTAAAATATAAAATGTTGTTTTCTCTAAAATTCATAGTGATTATATTTTAAACTTCAGTGATTTCAGAATTTTTGTCTTTATTTTTTCATTTTATCAATGAAACATTTTAGCTGAAGTAAGCCAATCATTGGCGAATTTTATTTCTAAATTCCGAAATGAGAACAGAAAAATCGGGAGTATTTCTTTACTTTCCGATGAACAAGAAAAGTATCTTTAGAATATAATTCTGAAGAAAAAAAGAAAAAAATTATTTGCTTTTGTATATTTTCCAACTATTTTATTGATTTAGCTCTTTTTTTTTTTTTTTTTTTTTTTTTTTAAATTTTAAAATCTTTAAATATGAAGATGTTAACAGTTTTGGTTATACCTATCATTTCAATGAATGTTATTATAATGCTTTTTTAAATGTATTGTCTTTGTCGGACAAAATGGTAACTTCATTAAGTCATGAAAAATTCTTGGAATTAGTCATGGAAAATCATGAGATGTCATGGATTTGAAAATCTAAAATGTAGGTGACAACGGTCTTTGCGACAAGGAAAGGGGGAGTGGTTCACTCGACGTAAATCACTCCTCTAAGACCCGTTTCCATTTTTCGCCCCGCCCACTCAAGAATATTAAGTTTCAATCTTGGGCCTTGATTTAGATGACATTTTACCCAATGCTTGTTTTAATCACATCACTTTTCTTTGTTTGAAGTGCATTTAACAGTAGAAGAAAAATGAAAAAACTTGACTAGCCTTTTTTAAACATTATTTATATTGCAAATATTATTATTTTTTTGGAATTGAAAATTGTTAAAAAGAATAAATAAGTTTTGTGAAGAAAACTTTTATTCATTATAGGAAGAGAATACAGTCAAACCCCGCTATAGTAAACACTGTTTATAGTGAACTCCCGGATATAGTGAACCGAAATTTCTGTCCCTTGAACGATCACACCAGGGGTCTGTTTAGAAGAAATTTGGGTCCGTCAACGGCCCCTTCACAAAATATGTTTTCATGAAAACGGACCCTTTACAAAATATTTTAATTTAAAAACGGACCCTTCACAAAATAATTTATCTTTTAATCGGACCCTTCACAAATTTGTTTATCTTCATTATTGTATTGTTAATTGAATAAACCCTTCCCATGGCAGAAAACAAGAAAGACGGATGTAAACGAATTAAGTTTTGTCTTCGGCAGACGATTCTTCCATCATTCGTCTGAAATGAATATTCTGCTTTCAGCAGTATAGGCTAAATACCAAATATTTGTATGTTGCATCTCTAATTTAGTACAGCAGCAATTGCTGTTTATTTTTTAAAATTTAATTTTTTTAATTATAATTTTACAGTGTTGTGCATAATCTTGTATGTCTTTACAATTTAAAAGCTCCTTGAAAAAGTTTTTTTTTTGCATTCTATTTGCACAAATTCACAAAAACGGACCCTGGTTGGAATAATGTTAGTAATTTTTTCACAATTTCACGAAAACCGGACCTTTCACAAAATGTCTGGACAGACTTTAGCGGACTTTGACTGCACATGCTTAATATCCTTAACATTTATTTATTTATTTTTTTTTTTAAAAAAGTTAAAAGAAAAACGTATTTGTCATTTTATAGCATTGTGCATCGAAAATATTAACTATGATAACAAGGAGGTTAACAGTGTGCTTAGCGATTTTTAAAAAGTGCATAAAGATGCTTATATTCCATTTTAGTTTCTTAAAAGTCCTTAAATGTGCTTTTCTTATTGCGTATTTTTTAAAAACTGCCTGAGAATTTTTTTTCTTTACTAAGACGTTTTTTGCCACGTATTATGCAATAGCGGGGTATTCACTTTGTTCTATTCAACGTTTTCACAATACAATACCCCCAGAGGTATGATTAATTAAGGGAACATGGAGGACTTTGTGACTCGACAGATTTAACGTGCATGAGTCACCATTTACTTCACTGGGAGTCTTCGGCAAACGGGGATCGAACCCTTGCCCTCTTGGACATGGGCCCAGTGCTCTACCAACCAGATCACCCCCGCTCTCGTCCATAACTATTTTATTTTATAATCGTCGTTGAACAGCTGACCCAATTTTATGGGTTTACGACTACTAATGTTCAATTCCGTAGCCTTGTCATTTTGAACCCTATCCAAAAGACTATTGGATCAAGTATTTGGAGAAATTTACCCTTGTGGAGGACATTTTGATGGAGCTAACCCTCAGTTACGTTACATGGAGAAGACCACGAAACCTCCCACAGTTAGCCTGATGGCAAGGGGGCTATAACTTATGATCCGTCTACTACTGAGGATATTTCACAACAGCCCTGTGGTCGGTGAGAGCCGGATGCGGAATTCGTATCGCTATCTATCAATCTACTGCCGCTAATTTTCGATTCCATCATTCCAAGACCGCTAATTCCAAGACCGGAAAACCAGTGAGTAAAAAAATAAAAGAACAAATTATAAAACAAATGCTCGTTATCAGGTGTCTGTTTAGAAAAAAATTGGGTCCGATAACGAACCCTTCACAAAATATCTTTTCATAAAAACGGACCCTTCAAAATATTTTGACTTAAAAACGGATCCTTCACAAAATATTTTAACTTAAAAACGGACCCTTCACAAAATAATTTATCCTTTAGTCAGACCCTTCACAAATTTGTTTATCTTCATTATTGTTTTGTTAATCGAATAAACCCTTCCCAGGGGGTGGGGGGAAAGAAAGACAAATGCAAACGAACTAAGTTTTGTCTTCCGCAGAAGCTTCTTCCTTTATTCGTCCGAAATGAATATTCTGCGTTCAGCAGTATAGGCTAAATACCAAATATTTGTATGTTAATTTAGTAGCCTAATTAACTAGCCTAATTATACCTAATTTAGTAGCTGCATTTGCTGTTTATTTTTTAAAATTAAACTTTTTTAATTATAATTTTTCAGTGATGAGTATAATCTTGTATGTCTTTTACGATTTAAAAACTCCTTAAAAAGTTTTTTTTTCTTTTTTTTCTGTGCAATAACGGACCCTATTTTCACAAATTCACAAAAGCGGACCCTGGTTCGAAGAATGTAACTTAACGTTTATTTTATATTCACAAATTACGGGTAATCTTTTCACAATTTTACAAAAACGGACCTTTCACAAAATGTCTGGACAGACGCCTGGTTATTAAAAACTAAAAAGCAAAATCCTTCGAAAGAGATCATCCACGAGTTTTAAAATTTGCATGATTATTTTAATTGTTAAAAAAATGTTAAGAGATATAAAATTGATTGTTTTTTTCCTTCTAGATGGGGGTGGCTTCAACGTCCCGAAAAAGATCTGGGGTAAGTTATGTTCTGCTTTTAATAAAATAGTCGATATTAAATATATATATATATATATATATATATATATATATATATATAATTTAAAATTACTTTTGTAATAAATGCGGCTATATTTTTGTAGATAAAATTTAGCTTTTTTTAGTTGAAAATGTATGTAGCATGTACTGGATAAGGTTTTGATCTCTTCTTGCTTTCCATGCAGATTTCTTTCCTGGTAGTTAAGATTAAAATAGAAATATTAGTTTACAATCTAAAGGTGTATCAATTGCTATTTTAATTATGTCTAATGTTTAGGAATTTTACCCCTGTTTTGTGATGTTTAAATATTTCAAAAGGTGATTTTTTATTTATCTAATTTTTGTAAAGCGGACTAATTATGGGGACTTCGTTGAATGGAGGTCCGGCTGTAAATACCAATAGAAAGAAATTGTTGATCATTGAAATCACACGTATCCTCAACGTTGATAAATAGTTAAAATTAGAAATAGGTTGATTTCCTTGAACTTGAAACCAAAATAAGATATATCATAGAAATCAAATTTGAAATTTTTGTATAAAAAAAAACTAGTACTCTCTTTGCTGTCAGCATTTTCCCCACCTCATCTGATAAGGTAGAGGCTGGGGAAACACATAGGGCGGTGTAAGATGGTGTCCCGTCTCACTTTTTTTTAGTGAAGATAAGGTTGGATCATGTAAAGTCTTGAAAAAATATTTTGCATTTTCTTAAATGTATATAGTGCTTAAAAATATTTTTCTAGTGCTGAGAAAGTTCTTAAAAGGTGCTTATTTTTTGTTGAAAGAATTGGATACGCCCCCTTTCTGACAAAAAAAACCATTTTCTGACATTTATAGTACTATAAAGAACAAAATTAAGCAGTCAAAGAAATTTTCCATTTTTTGTCAATTCTTTTGAAATGTATGTCATTGTTTAAAGGGTTAAAAAAGTATTTAAAATATTCTTTTATTTCTCTAAGAAGCGTGGTTTTATTAAATTTTTTTTTTTATTTTATACTTGCAGGACGCTGAGAGTTCAGCTGGCCCAAGTGCCAAGTAAGTAAAATTTTTCTCGACTTATAATCATTACAGTATGTTTACATTTTATAACAAGCACAACCATAATTGAAAAATAATCCGATGTACAAAATTAATTATTATTTTGTATTGGTCAAAACTTATTGCATGCTGATTTTTACATAATTTTAAATTGTGTAATTTCAAATGATAAAATACATTTTTGAAGCTAAATTATTGAACTAGTTTGAGGTGGAAAAATTTAAAAACATTCTTTTTTAAAATTTCCTATCTTAGAAACAATTTTATCTATTGTGTTTAAATTTATTTCTTCATCATTTAAAGTCACAGAGAGTAAAATTATTTAAAAAAAATTTTTTTCCTTAGCACTCAATTTTTTTTAACCGTCACTAAATGAAATAATGAAAAGAACATTATTAAAATGTTCTATTTCCGCCGGTTTATCTCAGGATAAGCCAGGATTTTGATACCAAATTTTTTCTGGATACTATTTTGGGTCCATTTTTGTAAAAAGGAATACTTATGGGGAAAAGTATGAATGCGAATTTCTTAATTAAGTGCAAAAAATTTAGTTCTACAAGTTATTATGTTTGTGTTTAATATTAAAAATAAGTGTACTATAAGATTCCATGTGAAATCTTAATTATCAGGTGATACTATACAGCTTTGTTGTTTATACGAGACAGAAACCGGTTTGCACTTGTTTACGTTCATGAATGGGTTAAATTAGACTATATCATATAAATTCTATGATTACATAAATTAGACAATATATTATATAAATATAGAATAATTATTATATCGGGTATTATATTAGTATATTATAATAATTAGACCAAATTATGAGACACGCTGTAGTTTTTTTAATATTTGCATGTTTTGCACGAGTTTATACGCAATACTCTTATATTTAAACATACATGCAATGGGTTTTTATTCAGGAGATTTTTATATACTTCAAATTTGTGTTTATTTTTACTGTATTGCATTACAATGTTTACCAATTGATACACGAACGTAAAGAAGTGCAAACCTCGTAAAAACAATAAAGCTGTATAGTATTTTATTTTATATGCGTCGTTGAACAGCCGACCCAATTTTTGGGTTTAGGACTACTAATGTTCAACTCCGTATCCTTGTAATTTTGAACCCAATCCAGAAGACAAGGAAACTCCTGGATCAATACCCCCAAAGGTATGATTTGCTATGGGAGCATGGTGGACTTTGTGACTCAACAAATTTAACGTGCATCAGTCGGAGAGTCTTCGGCCAGCAGGCGTCGTACCCATTACCTCATGGACATGGACCCATTGCCCTACCCATCTGGGTATCCTGGCTCTCCCAGTGATTTTGAAAAAAATTTCGTCTGATATTCCTAAATTGTTTAAAATGCCACGCAAGCACCTTCTCTGATGTAGTCTTAAATTAATCATCACACTATAAAAATCAGGGCGCGTAACGTTTTTAAAAAGTGCTTATTTTTGGTTTGCGTTTTTTAAAAGCTCTAGAGGTTCCTTTTTTTCAATTCGAGGTTTGTTAAAAGTTCTTAAATTTAAAAAAAAGATTTTTTTTTTCTTTACGGCATCGATCGTCGTTCTAAATTACAAAAGTTGCATGATTTTCAGAATTTTCTCTGCAAAGGGCCAGGATAGCCTGGTTGGTAGGGAACTTTCTGGTTGGTAGGTCATGGGTTCGATCCCCGCCAGTCAAAGACTGATGAGCGTTAAATCTGTCGAGACGCAAAGACCTCCATGTTTACATGACAAATCATACCTCTGGGGTTATTAATCCAGGTGTTTCCTTGTCTTCTGGATTGGTTCAAAATGACAAGGCTACGAAGTTGAACATTAGTAGTCTTGAAACCTTTATATTATAATAATAAAAAAAATTTCTCTGCAATAATTATCAGAAACTAGTTTTTTTTTATCACGATTTTTAAATTTTATTGATTTTATGTTTTTAAATTAGGAACTTTAATTTAAAAAAAAATGTTTCTTACTGCACAGATCCTAATTATTATTTATTTATTTATTTTTTTTTTTGGAAGGTGATTAATAATATATTTTTTTGAGTACTTAAAAAGGTGCTTATTTTTTGTTGATAAATCTGACTACGCACCCTGATTAAAAATTGTAACTTCATGGGTATTGTCACCCTTTAAACTACATCCCTGATTTTCAAGCACAATTTTTACATCAATATTTTTGTCCTTTTAAGGTACTTGGCAGCTGGACCCTCAAGGAGGAGGCAGCCCTCTGCTTCAAGTGAGGAGGTGAGTTCATTTTTCTAAATTATAATCAATCACTTTTAATATTTTCTGTTTTATGTAGCATCTTTTTTTGTAGATTTATCTTAAAATCCTGTGGCAGAATTATTTCGAGCTACCTGCGACAAAACTCTCAAGCGCTAATATCTTTCTGAGAGATACTTTCAATAATAACAAAACATATTTGTCATAACATGTCATAATCTTAACTTAAAAAAAAAAAAATCATGGATTTAAGGTTGCTGAAAAATATAATTTAAAAAAAAAATGGAATTTACCCCCTCCCAACAATTTAAAATTCTAGTTTAGACTTTATATAACGCTTACTTTTAAGAAGAAACAAAACTATTTTAAATAACTACATATATATTACTGCATTTAGTAGTTAGTTATTTGCTTTTGTATTTTTTCAGCTATTTAATTATCTCAACTCTTTCTTTACTCTGTTTAAGTTTAAAATCAATAAATATTAAGATGCAGAATATAACAGTTTTGGTTATACCTATCATTTCAATTAATCTTATTATAACGCTTTTTTAAGTTTCATTATTTTGTCACAGAAAATAGTAACTTCGGAAAGTCATGAAAAATTCCTGGAATCAGTCATGAAAAGTCATGGATTTGAAAATCTAAAATGTAGCAGATACTCTGTATATGTGACTAATTTAAAATACCAAAAGCGCTGTGATTACGAAAAAAAAAAGTGTGATGAATAGACAAAAATAAATGTTTTTTTTTTTTTTTCATGGAATTATCTCCAGGTAAAAGAAATTTAAAATTGTGATCAAACATTTTGAAAAGTGCTTAAAGGTGCTTTTTTTATCGGGTGATTTTAAAAAGTGCTTAATTTTCTCTCTTTTTAAAACGTGATTTTTTCTTTGTCGTATCGATGTCGTTCTAAATGACAAAAAATGCATGATTTTCACAATTTTCTCTGCAATATTTATCAGAAACTAGTTATTTTATCATGATTATGTAAAGTTTTTGTATTTTATTGATTTTATGTTTATAGATTAAAAACTTGAAATGATAGGGAAAAAAATAAATTTTAGTACTGCATAAATCCTATTTATGATATTTTTTTTTATTATTTTTTTTTGGAAAGTGATTAAAAATATTTTTTTAATGCTTAAAATGTGCTTAAAGGAGATTATTTTCGTTTTTTAAAAGCCCTCAAAAGTGCTTTTTTCATTGGGTGTTTTTGAAAAGTGCTTCATTTTCCCTTTTCGAAAATGAGATTTTTGTCGATTTTCGCCACGTATTTTTCAGAAGCGTGATTTTCACATTGTTTTCACAATTCATTCACAATCCATTTCGGTCTACCGTCCGACCATAGCGTATGAAAGCTTCTATCATTTTACATGCTTGATGAAATACTTACGAGTTCTACTGAGTTGGGTTCGGTGAGATTCTTGCACTCTTATGTGCAACTCTGCTGCATTTTGCAAGATATTCTCAATTTCAGGCTCCATTTCCCACCCTCTAAAATTGAACCGAAAAATCTCTTGATCATTTTTTAATGGCTAATCAAGGGTCTGTTTAGAAGAAATTTGGGTCCCTTAACGGACCCTTCACAAAATATCTTTTCATAAAAAGGGACCCTTCACAAAAGGATTTTTTTTTATAAACGAACCCCTTCACAAATTTATTTATCTTCATTATTGTTTCGTTAATTGAATAAACCCTTCCCAGGGCAGAAAAAAAAAAGAAAGATGGATGTAAACGAATTAAGTTTGGTCTTCGGCAGACGCTTCTTCCTTTATTCGTTTGAAATGAATATTCTGTGTTCAGCAGAATAGGCTAAATACCAAATATTTGTATGTTGCATCTCTAATTTAGTAGCAGCAATTGCTGCTTATTTTTAAAATTTAATTTTTTTAATTATAATTTTACAGTGTTGAGCATAATCTTGTATGTCTTTACAATTTAAAAACTCCTTGAAAATGTTTTTTTGCAATTACGGACCCTATTTGCACAAATTCACAAAAGCGGACCCTGGTTGAAAGAATGTGACTTAACGTGTATTTTATATTCACAAATTACGAGTAATTTTTTCCCAATTTTACAAAAAACGGACCTTTCACAAAATGTCTGGACAGACCCCTGCTAATATAATCAGGAAAAGAGTTCTTTATCAAATTCTAGTTATTTTATCATGATCATGTAAAGTCTGAAAATTATTTTGCATTTTCTTAAAGTATATATACAGTCCCTGGCCAAATTATTAGTCACTTTAGATTCTATGTAAAATCTTATTTATTAGGTCATACTATACAGCTTTATTGTTTTTACGCGACTGAAACCGGTTTGCACTTGTTTACGTTTGTGTATAAATTGGTTAAATTAAAGGATAGATAATATAAATTCAAGAATTAGATGATATATTATATAAATATAAAATATTATACTAGGTATTATATTAGTATATTACAATAAGTAGACCAAATTATTAGATACACTGTATTATTTCAATAATTGCTTGTTTTGCACGCGTTTATGAGCAATAGTTTTATATTTAAACATACATGTAATGGGTTTTTATTCAGGAAATTTTTTATACACTTTCTATTTGTATTTATTTTGAAGGCATTGCTTTAAAATGATGACCAAATTATACAGGAGCGTAAACAAATGCAAACCGATTACATCCGAATGAAAACAATACAGCTGCATAGTATCACCTGATAATTATAATTTTACATAGAATCTTTTAGTGCATCTAATAATATGGCCTAAGAACTTTAGTGATTAGAAATATTTTTTTAAGAAACAACTTGAATCTCTGAAGCTTCCGTTTTCATGTTTTTTGTGTCCATTACGCAGAAAATCAGGATTAATAAAATGACTTCCACTAAAAACCATGGATACAATCCAACTATCCGGGCCTTAATATATGACGTCTTAACACTTAACATATCATAACCGGTCAAATGACCGTTTAAGAACTTTCGCATCGAAAATGTGCTCATCATTAAATCGTTTTCGCACATTTGACTTTATGACTTTTTCTAACAATTATAGGCAGCTAATATTCTATTATTATATTTTTTGTGTTTTGCTTGTTTCGAATAATACGTGTCGTATACCTATTTCTACCACAACCGGTCATTTGACCGGGAGAACTATTTATTGCTTTATAAGGTTATCGCATCAGAAAAGACGATGTCATGCGTGTTCAACGTTCTGCATTTGATAAAGTTACACATTTCTGCATGCGTAGTTAGTTCAATCAGAATAATTGTGAATTCAAATTTCAGTACCTAAAATTTTAGATTGGCATTTTTGTGTCAGAAAAAGTGATAAAAACTAAATGTTTTGGTAAATTAGCTTATAGTATTTTATTTTGATAGCTTTACTTCATTTCTAACTAACTGCTTGTTTTTATTCAAAAAAATGTCGAAACAATCAAGATAGCACAAGATCTTAGAAGAAAGAATATTAATTATTACAATTATAATTTTATATATTCTTATAATTATAGGAATTATATAAATAATAATAACTAGAAAAAATATGTTTGAAAAACATATGTAAAAAATGTGCGCTGAGCGATGAATTAAAAATTGATATTCTTTATGTTTGTAATACATAAAAATTGGCAATAAACAATTGTTTTTTTTTTAAATTTATTTTTTTCGTAACATCCATATTTCATACATTCAATCAAAAAACAAGTCCGTTCATTTGACCGGCTATGGTAGAAATAAGTTTATATTATGTGTTGGTATGTTTCGAGTTAAGTTTTTAAAAAAGTCACTATTTGATCAAAAAATATTATTTTATGACTCTAAAGAAACGTGCATTTATTTACTTTTTCTATAATTTCAGGAAGCTTGTTCAGCTGGCCATAGTCTTAGTTGGTAAGTACACTTTTTCTCTACTAAAACAATCCCAGATAGCAAAATAAAAATTATTTTCACTCGTTTTAGAGGGAGTGGCTAATCGAGCAATTTTAAATATTAATTACAAAATAACTAGGATGCGTAGCGTTTTTAAAAAGTGCTTAAAGGTGCTTATTTTCGATTTTTAAAAGCCCTTAAAGATGCTTTTTTTATTGGGTATTTTAAAAAAGTGCTTAATTTTCCTTTTACAAAAATGAGACTTTTTTTCTTTACCATATCAATTTTCGTCTTGAATTATGCAAAAAAGCGTGCTTTTCACATTGTTCTATTCAACGTTTTCATAATTCATTCAACCACAATCGATCTCAGCCTGTCCTCTGTATGAGAGTGCCAATCATTTTATGAAATACTTGCGGGTTCGAATACTGAACTGGATTCGGTGGTAAGGATTCATGCATTAAAATAGTTAAATTATTTATAATTTCGAAATTTTATTTTTACGTAATTGTGCAAAGTAATTATTAATTCAAAAAATTGAATGATTCACTCAGTATTGAATATATTTAAAATTGTGCTTACATTATTTTTATGTTGGCTAATATAATCGCGAAAAGAATTCTTTGTCAGAAACTTAGTTATAAAATCATGATATATTTTATCATGATTTTATCACTTCGAAAACAATTTTGCATAATATGCCACTCAAGCACCTTCTCTCATCATTTAGCTTTTAAATTTACCTCGACCATCGTCACAAAATATAAAAACAGGGTGTGTAGTGTTTTTTTAAAAGTGGTTGATTTTATATTTTTCAAAAAGAGATTATTTTTTCTTTTCCGCATTGATTGTCGATTTAAATTACAAAAAAAAAAAAAAAAAAAAAAAATGCATGATTTTCATAATTTTCTCTGTAATAATTATCAGAAACTAGTTTCTTTTTATCATGATTATGCAAAGTTTTCGAATTATATTGATTTTATGTTGATATATTAAGAACTTTAAACGATAGAAAAAAAATAAATTTTATTACTGCACAGATCCTAATTAAATTTTTTTTTTTAGAAAGATGATTAAAAATATTTATTAAGGGCGTAAGAAGTACTTAAAAAGATGCTTATTTTTTGTTTAAAAATCTGGCTACGCAACCTGATTAAAATCTGACACTAGCTTTGTAACTTCATGGGTATTATTATTGTATTTTTTTAAAAAGTGCTTGATCTATCTTTTAAAAAAGAGGTTTTTTTTTCTTTGCCGCTTCGATTGGCGTTCTAGATTTTTACAATTTTCTCTGCAATAATTATCAGAAACTAGTTATTTTATAATTTTTATATAAAGTTTCTGAAAATATTTTTTTAATTTTATGTTTTTAAGTTAAGAACTTTAAATGATTGAAAAAAATAAATTTTATAACTGCACATATCCTAATTATGATTTTTGTTTTGGAAAGTGATTAAAAATATTTTTTGAGTGCTTAAAATGTACTTAAAAGGCGCTTATTTCTTGCCGAAAAATCTTTCTACGCACTCTGAATAAGAGTTTTTATTGTCCTTGAATATCTTTGATCTAAAGATGTTATTTTAACAGGTTTAGTTTTTTCTAGAATAATAAGTGTGCATATATGAGTGCAATGTTCAATTCGTTAAAAATTGACAGTTCTTTTGTGACTTCATGGGTATTGTTGCCCTTTAAACATATTGGCTTGCACAATTTTTACATTTATATTTTTGTCTTTTAAAGGATTCCGGCAGCTGGACTTGTTTCCAGGAAGCGGCAGCATGTGCCCTCCGATGATTCCGACGAGGTGAGCTTATATATAATTCAGTCATATTGTCTGTTTCGATCTATATCTTTGAGTCGTAAAGTTATTGAGAAACCAGACTGCAAATTAAAATTTTTAGATGTAATATACTATCAGGGGTCTGTTAAGAAAAAATTAATCCCCCCCCCGTGACAAACTAAGTTTCCCTAAGTTTAAATTCCAAATGTGGTATTCTAAGAAAATATTTCTACTTTGACAAACATCGTGTGCGCATTCTTATTAATATTAAATCACAATTTTTTTTTCTGAATAAATAATTGATCAATTTATGTTTATTCATAAAATTAATTATTAGAATATTATGTGAATAAAAATTCATTTCTGGCAATTTTTTTAAATAAAATATTTTAAATTTAAGAATTTTTTAAGTTTACTTACTAATGCGTAACACATTAGAAGTGATATATAACTTAGTTGTGTTATTTAAAATATGTCAATTGAAATTATTAAGAAATGTGAGTGATTTTTGTTTCCATTATTTGTCGGAAATGAATATTCTGTGAGCAGAATAGGCTAAATAGCAAATATTTGTATGTTGCATCTCTAATTTAGTAGCAGCAATTGTTGAGCAGAATCTTGTATCTATTTAAAATGTAAAAACTTGAAAAGGTTTTTAGCAATTTTTGCAATAACAGGACCCTATTTGCACAAATTCACAAAAGCGAACCCTGGTTGAAAGAATGTGACTTAACGTTTATTTTATATTCACAAATTACGAGTAATTTTTTCACAATTTTACAAAAACGGACCTTTCACAAAATGTCTGGACCAGGGTTGGGGTTTTGGACCTCCTAAGCTGGTTTTGGACAGGACACGTGGGTTTTACTGTCTTAAACTGGATAAAACTCTCTTAAACTGAATAAAACTATCTTAAACTGGAAAAAACCGTCCTAAACTGGGTAAAACTGTCTTAAAGTGGGTAAAACTGTCTTAAAGTGTCCAAAACCTTGAACTTTGGAAAAAGGTAAAATTTCTATAGGTATAACCATTGTACACATAATTACATGTATCAATAAATATTTGATATTTTTTTATACAATTTACTTTAACTTATTAATGGAAAATGATATAATATAATAGGAAAAGGTTTATAATTCTTAAAGCTCCACAATTCATTGAACAAAAAAAGTGAATACCTAATCCTTTAAATATAAATATGCTTTTAATACTTAGAAATAATGTTATTGCATAAAGATAAATAATGCAATATTAAAAAATATTTTTTTTTTTTTAAATACTAAATTTGTTTAAAAATTAACCTTTTATTTTTCACTTTATTTTTTTAAAAAAATGTTATAATTTCTGCATCACAGGATGATAAAAAAGACATCTAGTTTTAAAAAAATGTTTTTAAATATAAATATATTAGTTTAAATTGGAAATACAAAATAACTGAAAAATGTATTAACAGTTTTGAAGGGCATAACATCAGTTTCAGTTACTGACACTGGTGATGTATCACCACTATGCTAAAAGAATCGAACGTGAATGAAATAAAAGTATTTTTGAATATTACTATAGATAAATAAACCTGTTTATGACTAACCAAGCACTTAGTCCCTTATAGCTTAACCTGTATGGTAAGGTCAAATTTCAGTTATGTACTATTGAATGAGAGGACCAATTGAACTTGATTACTGATTAATCTTCCTTTGTTTAATGTTAATTGAAGAGTCAAACAATATTAATAAAACATTATACTTATAGAAACAAATATTCTCTAGTAGATTTAATTATCAATATGTTAGTTCTATGTTTATTTTACCTTTTAAATATTGTTCAGATAAAATTGACATAATTTGAGTAAAAGGGCTTTGGACAGTTTAAGACAGTTTTGAACATTGGAGTATTGGACAGGACTGTTTAAACCGTGGATTAACCCATTCTGTCCTATACCTTGCCAACCCTGGTCTGGACAGACCTCTGATTGTTCAACAAGGGTTATTAATATACACCCAATGAAAATGTAGGGGGGAATTGTGATCCCAATTAATGATTCGGTACTTTAAATAATGGCGTACATCTATTAATGACTACATACCAGGGGTCTGTTGAGAAGAAATTTGGGTCCGTTAACAGACCCTTCACAAAATAGCTTTTCATAAAAACGGACCCTTCACAAAATATTTTAACTTAAAAGAGGACCCTTCACAAAATAATTTATCCTTTAATCGGACCCTTCCCAAATTTGTTTATCTTCATTATTGTTTTGTTAATCGAATAAACCCTTCCCAGGGGGTGGGGGGAAAGAAAGACAAATACAAACGAACTAAGTTTTGTCTTCCGCAGAAGCTTCTTCCTTTATTCGTCCGAAATGAATATTCTGCGTTCAGCAGTATAGGCTAAATACCAAATATTTGTATGTTGCCTAATTTAGTAGCTGCAAATGCTGTTTATTTTTTAAAATGTAATTTTTTTAATTATAATTTTACAGTGCTGAGTATGATCTTGTATGTCTTTTACAATTGAAAAACTCTTTGAAAAAGTTTTTTTTTTTTTTTTTGCAATAACGGACCCTATTTTCACAAATTCGCAAAAGCGGACCCTGGTTGAAAGAATGTGACTTAACGTTTATTTTATATTCACAAATTACGAGTAATTTTATCACAATTTTTACAAAAACGGACCTTTCACAAAATGTCTGGACAGACCCCTGATAATCTTGTATCCATTTACAATTTAAAAAATCCTTGAAAAGATTTTTTCTCTACTTGCACAAATTCACAAAACAGGACCCTGGTTGAAAGAATGTGACTTAACGCTTATTTTATATTAACAAATTACGAGTAATTCTTAAACAATTTTACAAAAACAGGACCTTTCACAAAATGTCTGGACAGACCCCTGATTATATTAATATAGAATATTTATTATATAAAGTTTTATATTAGTATATTATATTAATTAGATCAAACTATTCGACTCTATGTAGTTTCTTAATAATTACATGTTTTGCACGAGTTTATAGGCAATACTTTTAATTTAAACATACATGTAATGGGCATCTATTCAGAAGATTTTTTATATACTTCCTATTTGTATTTATTTTTAAAGTATTGCATTACAACATTAACCAATTGATACAAGAACGTAAACAAGTACAAACCGGTTTCAGCCGCGTAAAAACAATAAAGCTGTACAGTATCATCTGAATATTAAGATTTGACATAGAAACGTATAGTGCGTCTAATAATTTGGTAAGGGACTGTATGTATAGAGAGAAGATATGAGATGCTTTAACTTAACTAGACAAAGTAGTTATAGTTGCTATTTTTTTCCAACTATGGTCGGACTTGGCGTATGAGGTCACCAATTTCTAATCTGGAGCATTCAGTATCCTATTCATTCAGTATTTGAATTCAATACTTTTTTTCTCTTGATTATTAATAAAAAAAATTTCTTTATCTTTAGGAGTCATCGTCCACCAAGAGGAGGCGCATAGCTGCGTCGAAGGAGCGGAGGGCAGAGGCAGAACGAGTAAGTAATAATTTTTTCTAATACAACAATTTTACTATATAAGTGATTATGCCTGCATTTTTCCTGAGATGAGCTCGACATGTTGAATTTATTTTCAATTAAATGTCTTTTCTAGTACAGCAGTGTTGCCCAAAGTGTGGTACGCGTACCCCCAAAGGTACAGGAATAGTTTAGCGGGGGTACTCGTACAAACGAAACTTTCAAAAAATTTTATTTAAAAACAAAGCTAGAAATGAAAATTTACGATAACGAATTTTTCTATTTTTTGCAGAGAATTAACAGTTAATGCAGAAGCTTCTTCCTTTATTCGTCCGAAATGAATATTCTGCGTTCAGCGGTATAGGCTAAATACCAAGTGGTGTCAACAGCCAGTTGCGATTTTTATCTTTTGTAAAAAATTTTTGATAAAAAAAAATACATTCATTTTTTTAGTGGTACTACAACGTTACGAAAAATTTAAAAAGGGTACACAAAAGTCATAAGTTTGGGAAACACTGTAGTACAGGGGGCGTACCTTTTTTAAAAAGTGCTTAATAGTGCTTTTTTCGATTCTCGTTTTTTAAAAAGCCCTTAGAGGTGCTTTTTTTATTGGGTGTTTTTAAAAAGTGCTTAATTTTCCCTCTTCAAAAATGAGATTTTTTTTTTCTTCTCCATTCTCATTGATTCTCAAGCCCAGAGGGATTTAAAACTATGTTTTTTTTTTAAATTTTTTAATTGCTTTGTGGAAAAGAGTTAAAATTGAAATGAATGAAAACTTATTTTACGTATAAAGACAGGGATCTGTTTAGAAGAAATTTGGGTCCGTTAACGGAGCACAAAATATGTTTTCATGAAAACGGACCCTTAACAAAATATTTTAATTTAAAAACAGACTCTTCACAAAATAATTTATCTTTTAATCGGACCCTTCACAATTTGTCTTCATTATTGTTTTGTTAATTGAATAAACCCTTTCAGGGCAGAAAACAAGAAAGATGAAAGTAAACGAATTAAGTTTTGTCTTCCGCAGACGATTCTTCCATTATTCGTCCGAAATGAATATTCTGCTTTCAGCAGTATAGGCTAAATACCAAATATTTGTATGTTGCATCTCTAATTTAGTACAGCAGCAATTGCTGTTTATTTTTTAAAATTTAATTTTTTTAATTACAATTTTACAGTGTTGTGCATAATCTTGTATGTCTTTACAATTTAAAAGCTCTTTGAAGAAGTTTTTTTTTGCAATAAGGGACCCTATTTGCACAAATTCACAAAAACGGACCCTGGTTGAAAGAATGTGAGTAATTTTTTCACAATTTCACGAAAATCGGACCTTTCACAAAATGTCTGGACAGACCCCTGAAAGAATTAGATGATTGTTAAATGTTTTCTTTCTTATAAGATGTTTTTGTATTCTCCAATAATTAAAGAAATTAATGAATGGGATAAATTGTAATTTGACACATTTTGTTTTATAATTATTTAGTATTTTCTACACCAAAATTTAGGTTTTTAACACTAATTTTCAGAACAAAGAGTGCTATGTTAAAATAATTCAAGATCATAATTGTTGAAACACTTGTAATTTAACATATATTTTACTTTAAAATTACTTCATATTTTATAATAGCTAATAATAATAATTAGGCAAAAATTTTGGATTTTTGACAATTTTCAAAAACTATGTCGAAAGTTTTTTTTTCACATGACGGTTAAAACCGTCAAGTGTCAAAATTTGCCGATCCTGCCTAATTATATATTTTTTATAAATTTCTTAAAAGATGCTTATTTTTTGTTTAAAAATTTGGCTACGCATATTGTATTAACAAAATGCTTCCAAAAGTGCTTAGACTCCTGTTTCGCTCTTTCTTAGCGTTTTCAAAAAGTGCTTATTTTTGATTTACATTTTTCAAAAGCCCTAAAAAGGTGCCTTTTTTCTGGGTTTGTAAAAAGTGTTTAATTTTTTCCTTGCCGTATCGATTGTCGTTCTAAATCACACAAAAATCATGATTTTTCACAATTGTCTTTGCAATATTTATCAGAAATTTGTTATTTTATCATGATTTTGTAAAGTTTTTTTAATTTTATTGATTTTACTTTTATAAATTAAGAACTTTAAACGTTAGAAAAAAATAATTTTTGTTGCACAGATCCTAATTATGTTTTTTTTTTCTTTCTGGAAAGTGATTAAAAAATTTTTAAGGGCTTAAAAAATGCTTAAATAGCTGCCAACTCTACTGGATTTTGCCAGTTTCTCCTAGTCTACTGGTTTATTTAAAATTCTCCTGATTTTTGCAATTAATCGTGTTATTCTCCTGATTAAATAAGTATTATGAAGACATAATGAAACGAAACTTATTTACAGAAATCAGTTCAAAACATTTTTAATTCTAAAATGTTCAGTTCACAGCTCTCTTTTTAAATTAAATAAAAAAATATTTTAACTATGTTTGACGAATTAAATAACTATTAATATTCGAAATTATGAGTAAACATAATCAGGTTGGCCACCCACCTGGAATTATCAGGTAATTTTTTTTATACTGAAAAAAACCTGGAAAAATCGGGGAATTTTAAAGAAAAGCTAGAAATTTTTTCTTTGACAATTTTTTTAATTTCACTAATTTAAATTATTTACCAATTTTCTTAATTTAAAATTTTTTCATCCATTATACCCACTTTTTTTTAGACGGAAATGCATCGCCAAACAGTTGAAATATCATCAGCTTAGCGATGCATTAAAAATTTGCTCCATTACAGCTCTGTTAAACTAGAATGCCACATAAAATTCTCCCACGGTTGCTAATCGAATGTAGAAACATTTGACCATTATGGGATTGTGCAATTTAAGGAAAGATTCTGGTGGAGGTGGAAGAAGGGATATTAGCTTCTGTTTTTAAATTCTGTCCTTGGGCTGAATCCATTTATGGCTCAAGTTTGTTCCAATGCTTTGGTGATAGTTTTTTTCTATTTTGACAAAATGTTTTTGTATTTTTAATTTTATAAAATTCTCCAAAAATTGGTTGGTTATAATTTAATAATAATAGATTTTATATAGCACTCTTTTTCTGAAAGCTTTTCTACTCCCATTCAAAGAAATCTGGGAATTATTTTTTCTCAGCAAACCAATCAATCACACAATGTTTTACAATCGCTAACAGCTATGTTAGTTAGCAAATTGTTACAACTGTTTAACATTTTGCATACACTTAGACGTTTGAACTATTTCACCACATTGTTTGGCGCAGCATGTCCTCATTTAGACCTTGTGCCACTAAACCCTACATTCAATCAATCAATCAAACAACTGTTGCATTAATACAAATTTTTTTTGTTTCATTTTAACCTTTTATAACATATTTTAATTTATAAAAAAAAAAGGTTTTTTTAAGAACTAAATATATATTAATATTTAATTTTACTCTTTTGTTGGTCAGTATATGATTTTTAATTCAAAATTTTGTACCAAAACATTATAAATAAAATTTTTTTACTAAATTGTCAAAATAAATTATTTTTTTCAAGACATGTTAAAATAACATTTTGAATAAAATATTTTATAATATAGACACTTTTTCTTGTACACATCCTACATTTAATAAGAAAAAAGAAACAAAAACCTGGGAATTTTAAGGTTTTTATCTGGAAAACCTGGAAAAATCAGGGAAATTTGAAATCTGATTTGAGTGGCCTCCTTGATAATGCATAACATTTCAAGTTATGTTTTATGTGGAATCAAAACTGGAAAATAGTGCAGTTTTTCTATTTCGATGACTATAAAAATCTCTAAAATTCCCTATGTGTAGAATATTCAGTACATTATGCATAAATTATCGTGAAATTTATATTTTATGAATTCTACTGGATTTTTTCCTATCCATGTTGGCAGCTATGTGTTTATTTTTTGTTGAAAAATCTGATTATGCATTTCTTCTTTTTTTTCCCATTCTTTACATACACGTAGAGAATACAAGATGCAATAATGTGTTCAATTTATTTTTAGCTGCACCAGCGTCGGATGGAGCACTTCGGCTTTCTGGACGAGTCGGAGGAGGATGACTCTGATTCGGGTTCCGATTCAGGTTCCGATTCGGGTTCTGATTCGGGTTCTGAGTCAGTTTCTGATTCAACTTCAGCTTCAGATTCAGCTTCTGATTCTTCTGAATCAGACTCTGAATCAGATTCTGAATCTGATTCTGAATCATATTCTGATTCTGAATCCGTTCCAGAATCAGTTCCAGAACCAGTTCCGGAACCAGTTCCAGAGCCACCTGCAACTCCTCCTCCTGTCCGCCCCAGAAGTAAGTTTTTTTATTTGTTTATTTATTTTAATCTAAAGGCTGTCCCAGCTAAAAATAAACTGCAGAAAATCTACAAAAAGAAAAAAGCAGTTTGATTTGGCTATTTCCGCTACAAAATTTCTGAAAGTGGAAACACTGCAGACTTACTGCAGTTGATAAACTGCAGTATAATTTTTAAGTGTCTAATTTTAGGCCTACTTTAAACTATGTATCAAAATTTTAAAGTTTAAGACGCTTCTGAACTATAAATAATTATAATTAAATCAAGTATGTATTTTATGAATATAAACAATGTATAGACATCTCCGTTATCAATATACATGTTTAGAATGTTTACCTAAATATGACAAATTAATATATAATCAAAAATAAAATAAAATAAATCTTATAAAAAGTTGATTTACCAACGAGGAAAGCAAGATTGAAGACATGAAACTCTTTCAATTTTACAACAACACTAAGTAGTTTTTCTGCAGATTCAACAGAAAATACACTTCTCAAACGTTGACTGTTTAAATACTTCAAATTTACTGCAGAATAACCACAAATCTAAATTTTTTTTTTTTAATTATTATTATAAATTTATGATTTTAAAGAGATTTCACTTAAACTACAGTATAATTTTGTAGACAATATCCGAAAGTTTTTTTTAAATAAATTACTGATAAATTACTTCACATTGGCTGCAAAATAACTGCAGTGCTATTACAGTCAAGATTGCACTACAGAAAATCTGCAGCTACAAAATTACTTCAATTCTGTAGAAAAACTGCAGTTTATTTTTAGCTGGAATTTTTCACTCAAATGTAGAGAAAAAAAAAACCCCAATTTTCTCAGGATTTCTTTTCATAATTTCAAGCAATTACTTTCATAATTATAAAGTAAACTTTTGTCATGCTTGCGAACGTTGGAGAAATAAAAAAGCGGCATTTTACTAATCTACACATTTTTGGGTTTAAGACTACTGATGTTCAACTCCGTAGCCTCGTAATTTTGTAGTACTAAACCTCATTTACGTTTCATTGTGAGGAAAACCTCCCATGGTTAGCCTGACGGCAAGCTGACTCTAATCCACGATCTGTCAACCATTGAGGATATTTTACATCAGCTCTGTGGTTGGGGCAGGCTGGAGGGGAGATTTCCTTCTCCTGATCTGTGGCAGAATAATCGCCAAGTCTTGGCAACTTCCGGGCAGTGACCCGCGAGAAACTTAAAAAAAAACATTTCACAGAAAGGGGCAAACTCGAAAAGTATAGCTCGTACCGACCCCCGGGCAAACATCTACATATTTTTTTAAAAGAAATTTGCAAGCTTAAAATCCAAATTATCAAATGTAGTTGCGCGAGAGATCACGATACGGAAATATTCCCAAGCCGTAATTATCCGCAAGTATTGGAAGAAATTTGCTTCGTTTAGGACTTTTTTTTATATTGAAGTAAACCGCATTTGAGTTACATGGAGAGGAAATCCTCCCAAGGTTAGCTTGACGATAAGAGGACTCGTGACGATAACCCCTCGATCCGTCTACCACTGAGGATATTTCATGTCATCATTGTGGGCGGTGCTAACCGTTTGCGGAATTCATATCGACCAGTCATCGCTGGGATTCGAACCTTCATTGGAAGGCAAACGCTCTATCCCCTAACCCATCACGGCTCGACTTAAACGATTAACACTCAAAATACTGCTGCAGTACGGCACCATCTGTTGAGGTATAAGAAGTGTTTTTGCCATCGGTGGATAATTTATAAAAAAAAAATTTTTTTTTAATTTCTTCAACCAAAACGGAGAAATTTGAGAATGTGCAGGTAAATAGGAGATAGTCGTAAAATACAGGAGTCTGCTTTAAAAAACAGGAGACTTGACAGGCAAGCATAAACAACCGCATCTCTCGACCACTCTTTCCTGTCTTCAGTATCAGGACCCTATGTTTTGATAGTTTAAAAAAAAAAAAAATGGACACAAAATATAGTCGGACTTCTATTTAACGAAGTTGCTAAATCCGGATAAAAAGTTCCTTATATGGAAAATTAGTTGAATAGAAATTCACCATTTGAAATACGAGTACTTCAACAACACAGAACAGGTTCTAAATTCATAAACGCTATACATTATTAAATTAGAAATTGATACACCTTTATCTTGTAAATTATCTTGTAATATTATCTCGTTATATATTATCGCATTGTTTCAAATGATTATAACATTCTATGATTATGAAGATTTGGTGATATTATCCTTTTCGTCTTCCTCGCAATTTATTGTTGTATTGTTTTTATTTTTCACACTGTCCCAAAATATCCAATTCAGTTAATGTTGCTGTGGTTGCAACATTAGAATCAATAAGAAGAAAATCATCAGTTCATTATCATTCATTTCGTGGTTTTCTCTTAGCTGTACCCATATGAAGTTCTTCTAAAGGAATGTCAACCAAGTCCTTAGCACTTTCGAAATTCTCCACGCTGACTAAGAATCCAGCTTTAGCAAAACTGTTACGAATAGTACGATCTGTAACATCGTAGTCCCGTGAATTTCTGTCATGTTAATTGATTTTTCGTATGGGTTCTTGTATGAAATGCAAGCTTTTAACTGCATTTTCTAAAGGAAATCGAGGCTGCGAAAATCAATCTTAGGTCATTACCCCCCTAAAATGCGTTAACAAGTTTGAAATGTTCCGAAATATTACGGGAAGCGGGGGAAGTAAATTTTAAAGAAAAGTTCGTAAAATAAAAAATCCACTTCGCTATTTGGAAGTTGTTTTACGAAGAAATTTCCAAAATGTTCTTGGTTCCACGAAAAAAAAAAATCTCAAAATAGAGAAAATTCGCTAAATGCAAGGGGTCTGTCCAGACATTTCGTGAAAGGTCCGTTTTTGTAAAATTGTGAAAAAATTACTCGTAATTTGTGAATATAAAATAAACGTTAAGTCACATTCTTTCAACCAGGGTCCGCTTTTGCAAAAAAACTTTTTCAATGAGTTTTTAAATTGTAAAGACTTACAAGATTATGCTCAACACTGAAAAATTATAATCAAAAAAATTAAATTGTTAAAAATTAACAGCAATTGCAGCTACTAAATTAGCAATGCAACATACAAATATTTGGTATTTAGCCTATACTGCTGAACTCAGAATATTCATTTCGGACGAATAAAGGAAGAAGCGTCTGCCGAAGACAAAATTTAGTTCGTTTACATCTGCCTTTCTCTCCCCCCCCCCCTCCTGGGAAGGGTTTATTCGATTAACAAAACAATAATGAAGATAAAAATATTTGCGAAGGGTCCGATTAAAAGATAAATCATTTTGTGAAGGGTCCGTTTTTAAGTTAAAATATTTTGTGAAGGGTCCGATCAAAAGATAAATTACTTTGTGAAGGGTCCGTTTTTAAGTTAAAATATTTTGTGAAGGCCCGTTTTTATGAAAAGATAATTTGGGAAGGGTCCGTTTTTATGAAAAGATATTTTGTGAAGGGTCCGTTTTTCGTGAAATTGTGAAAACATTACTCACATTCTTTCAACCAGGGTCCGCTTTTGTGAATTTGTGCAAATAGGGTCCGTTATTGCAAAAAAAAAAAAAAAAAAAAAAAAACTTTTTCAAGGAGCTTTTAAATTGTAAAGACATAAAAGATTATGCACAACACTGTAAAATTATAATTAAAAAAATTAAATTTTAAAAATAAGCAGCAATTGCTGCTACTAAATTAGAGAGGCAACATACAAATATTTGGTATTTAGGCTATACTGCTGAACGCAGAATATTAATTTCGGACGAATAATGGAAGAATCGTCTGCGGAAGACAAAACTTAATTCGTTTACGTTTCGTTATTCGTTTCTTTCTTGTTTTCTGCCCTAGGAAGGGTTCATTCGATTAACAAAACAATAATGAAGATAAACAAATTTGTGAAGGGTTCGATTAAAATAAAAATCACTTTGTGAAGGGTCCGTTTTTAAGTTAAAATATTTTGTGAAGGGCCCGTTTTTATGAAAAGATATTTTGTGAAGGGTCCGTTAACGGACCCAAATTTCTTCTAAACAGGCCCCTGCGTTAATGGACCCAAATTTCTTCTAAACAGACCCCTGAAATGGAAGATCAAATAGAAGTGCCTACGGCACAAATGATTTACATTCCATGCATTTTTTTAAAAATTCTAAAAAGAATTTTTTTTCCTTTTACAGAACCGAGGAGCACCCGTCTTCAGATGTTGGCTCGGGACTTCTACTCTGCACCTCCGTGCACCACTGATGACGAGGGGCCTGTATCATCGCGCCTGCGTGAACACCCCTCTGTCAACTATTACGAAACAAGACTCCGCCCCCTCAGGAGGAGGAGGAGGTAAGTCTTTTTTTTTTTTTTTTTTTTTTTTTTAAAAGGAAGTTTAAAAAAAAAACTTCAAATAGTTCAATAATATTTTTATTTTCACATTATCTTTAATATTAATTTTTTATCATAAGAAAAAATAAATTATCTGTCAAGTTCTCATAATGTGAAGTACAAATGTAAAATTTTTTCTCACATTAGTGACTTTTAACCAAAAAATAATTAACTAATAAAGCAGAAATCTGTACCCTGCAGTTAAATGCTTAGGGTTTTAGTGGCCTTGTGTAAAGCATTATCTCCAATAAAACTTTTTTTTTCTTTTTCTTTTACCATTTCTATGCATAACTTTTTTTCATCATGCGCATTATTTAGAAATTGTTTTGTATAAAACCTGACAATGATTGAATGGTGCCTCTGGCGAGGTTTTAAAAAACCCGTAAGTCGACTGAATCTAGACCTCTGGCGTGGTATTAAAACCCGCAAGTCTGAATGAAAGGGCAACCTCTGGCGTGGCCAAGTTTAATGATGTGTTGTGTGTTGTGTGCATGTGGTGTGTATGAGAGGTGTGACTGTTGTTGTCAGGGAATTACTGCAGTTTTTTTTTTTTTTTTTTTTAATTTTTAATTAATCTCAGAATGTTTAGGTTAATTAGTTTGAAATAATTAAAGAATAATATTAAACGGTTTTTTATTACTCGAATTAAAAATTTTAGTTGTTAAATAATATTAAGTATTCATAATTTTTTTTTTAAAGTTTTGATTGTGAAAAGCAAAAATAATTAAAAAAATTCCATTGTTAAATCTATTTTTTTTTTTTTTTTTTTTTAACATAACATAATTTTAACATCCCTGATAAAATGTTTTGCCCAGGGGAACTTAAATCCTAACCATTTAACTGCAGAGTACAGTTTTTTGCCTTGTAAGTTAATTATTTGTTTGCTGAAAGTCATTAATGTGAGAAAAAATTTTACATTTGTACTTCACATCATGAGAACTTGACAGATAATTTATTTTTTCTTATGATAAAAAATTTATATTAAAGATATATTATTTTCAAAATAGATTCAAATTAATGTAACATTCGATTCATCGATAATTTTTTTTAAAACTCTAGAAAATATTTTATGTTGGTTATTTGTTTCATTCAATCATTCTACTACATAGGATTTTGCCAGTTTTATCTGGTCTACTGGTTTAAAAAAAAAAATATGGTACAGTTTTGAAAATTCCCTAAAACTGAGTAAGTTTCCTAAAAATTCATTATTGAAATTGAATTTTTATTCAATTATTGCTTGCTTGAATATTTAAATAAGTTACTATTTTATCATAAAGCGAGCCTCATTTCTAAACTTCAGTTTAAAGCTTTTTTTTATATATAAAATGTTTATTTTTATTAACTACCTTTTTAAATAAATTTAAATTTTTTTTGTTGCTATTTTTTGGATGAATTAATGCTTATTACCATTCAAAAATATGATTTACCATAATACATACCATTCCAATTTTAAGTTGTTCAGTTAATTGTAACAACAGTTAAACTAATCATAACAGTGAACAAAATTCATTTTTCGACGATGTTATCCTTAACGTAAGTTAAAACCATTACATAATTTTTATATAATTGTCTCCGTCAGGTTAAAAGCTGCTGATTTTACTAAAATTGATAGATGAGTCTAAAAGGGAATATTCTGTAGAAAAAATAGTATTCTGATGTCACAGATAATCAGGGTGCGTAGCGTTTTAAAAAAAAAGCTTAAAAGTGCTTATTTTTATTTCAGTTTTTTAAAAAACCTTAAAAGTTTTTCAGGGTTTGTAAACAGTGCTTAATTTTCTATCTTTGAAAAATAATTTTTTTTTTGCAGTATCAAGTGTCGATCTAAATTACAAAAAATTAACGATTTTCACAATTTTCCCTGCAATATTTATCAGAAACTAGTTTTTTTTATTATCCTGATTATGCAAAGTTTATTATTTTATTGATTTTGTGTTTATAAATTAAGAACTTTAAATGATAGAAAAAAAAATTTTTGTTACTGCACGGATTTCTTAATTATGTTTTTTTTTTCCTGGAGAGTGATTAAAAATATTTTTGAGTGTTTAAAAAGTACTTAGAAGGTGCTTATTTTTTGTTGAAAAATCTGACTACGCACCCTGAATAATTTTCTTTTTACTAGAGTAACACAATCGAGGGCCACATTAAGTTGAACAGCCTTAATTTCTTGAAATACGTTCATTTTGGTGGAAAAATTTTTTTTCGGATCAAATAAAATAGTTTCTTAATTAAATATGTAATATTATTTTTATTCTAATATTATGGCTATATTCTCGCATTTTGTAGGGGGAAAACAAGTTAATTATTCCTTTCTTTGTAAATAATAAGATTTAAAAAAAAAAAAAAATGAAATCCGTAGCAGTAAATCGGACTCTTTAAAAAAGGATTACTAAATGCGCGCTGTCGTGGTTGCAATAAATGATATAATATTAAATATTTTAAAACTATGTGTGGAAAAATTTTTTTTTTTTTTTTACTTCATTACTTTTTATTTTTCCTTGTTCTCAAATGAGAATAGAAAAGGCTTTTTTTTCCCACTCGGATGCGCGAGAAAGGCATCTTTTGAATATAATTCTGAAGAAAAGATAAAATCTAAAGAAGATTCCTGCAGAAAAAAAATTTTTTACCTCTCAAAAGAAATATCTATCTGCAAGAACTGTAACGTTCTGCTACAATATCACCACGATTCTGCCACGGAATCTGGAGGTAAATTTAAAAAAAAATAAAAAAATCTGCAAAAAAAATTTTTTTTTTTAGAATTGCTTTTAATATTTTTATTTAAAAAAAAACATGTTTCCAACATTGTTTCTTTATTTGTTTGCTATACTTAAGCAAGTAATGGTGTTTTTTTTTTTTTTTTTTTTTTTAATTATTTAAATGTAAGAATAATTTTAAAAGCTCTTGCTGTAGTTCCTTAAGAGAAAGAAAAAAAAAAAGTCAATTGTTAACATGATACATTCATAACAACCCATACACTGAATATTTATTATAAATCCAGATCATTATTAAAAACGATAGGATTATAAGTGTAATGAAAAAAGAATGCATTATATTAAGAAGGATTGGCATCCTCTTAATTGTGTTACAATTGTATCCATTTTGTTTGTGTTTAAAAAATATTTGCCAACATAGGCAAATTCATAAGAAGCATTCAATTGTTTATTTCTGAATTCACTTTATAAAGTTTTTTTTATAGATGTTATTCTTATGGCATTGCGACATAAATTGAATTTTATTCTTTTTTGTAAGCATTTAATATTTTTAAATGTATTTCAGCCTTTCTTTTTAAACAGTTTTAATTTTATTTTGATGAGAAAACATGCTAGTTTAAATTTTTTTTTTTTAATATGTGATAAAAGTATCATTTTTATTTTATTTTTAAGCACTAACTAAAAGTGTCTATAGCATTATAATGATTATAATGCATAGGATTATAAGCTGAATAATAATAAGCTTAAAAATAAGCTGAAAACCTCAGTGTTTTGGCTTAATAATCTGAGTCAAGCTCATTGTTTTTTTATTAAGTAAAATTGAAAATCGTATGAATGGGTCTTTTGAATTAAACAATAAATTTTCTATTAAGTTGCTTCAAATTTTAAGAATGGATTGCGTTCATATTTAGAAGATTTCTAAAAAGTATTTTTTTTATTACTAAAATGTTGAAAAACTCAAATAATGAACTGATACAAAGACAAAACCTTTGCTATTATTTTACACATACTCATTTTTTGAGTTTATAAGTATCAAATATGTTTCAGTACGTCTTAAAATTCTTTTTAGAAACAGTCATGTAAATTAACACATTCATACTTGTTCAAATAAACAAACAATGCATCACATTAGAAAAAAAAAATGTGATGCTTTAAAAAAAGAATATATTTATATATATATTCTTAATAATTTCTTAAAAATATTCTTATCTAATTTGTTTTAAACTTTATTTGGAGGACTAAATAATGTATCTCCTGATCAGTTTTATTATAAAAATTTGGAGTCGACATACTTCGTCCTTATCGATGAATGTGATAATTTCTTAATCAGGTTTTCTTCAGAATTTTTTTTTTTTTTTTTTCTTAATAATCTAAACTTTCTTCAGGATATTTTAAAATGTTTTGTACTTAGCTTCAGAGAGTAAAAGTTTTATGCATTAAATATTTTTTCAACAAAAATTACTTTTCTTTATTTTATTTTTATATATAAATGACTTGCAAACTAAATGCTGTACAATGTTAAATTACTATGTTAAATTTCTAAGAGAGCAAAGTGCAAATTGTTTTTATTTTTGAATTTGTATAAAATGTAAAGCCCTTTATTACTACCCCTTGGAATGACTTGTTAAAACTGGAGAAGTTTTGAAGAACTGAATTCGTACGAATAGAACTCGAATGAATTGAACAGAAATTGAATTCGGTTACAGATCAGTTGGTGATTATTCTGCGCATTTTCCAGAATTTTCCGTATCATGTGGTGAAATAAGAATAGGGCCTTCCTTGGGCCTTTGAAAAAACAATTCTGAGGAAAATTGAAGGCTCTGTGAATAAAAATAACTTATGGCAGACATTTTGTTGTTGAGCTCACTGTTATAAAGAGCCCCATCGTTAAAACATCGTATGTGATGACTTAAGACACTTCATAAGCGCACAATCCGGCAAAGAAACTGGCTTTATTCACAAAACTTCTAGCTCTTGGAAAGGAGGATAGTGTTAGGTGTGAGAAATCTGAAAACATGCCTTGGATATATTGTGACCATCGCTGACTTGGACGGCCATGGCCTCGTCGAGACTGCGGTTCCTCATCGATTCTTTCCATGTTGAACTTTATATGTCCAGGGAAAGTGGCAAAACCTCTGACACTAGGAAAGAAGGTGACAGGAAGATCTTGGCATGTTAGGTGTGAGTAGACGGATGCCTTGGATGGACAATGATCATTGCTGTCGATCTGACTAGGACGGCCTTGGCCTCTTCGAGACTGGTTCCTTATCGATTCTTTCCATGTTGAATTTGATATGTCCAGGAAAAGTGTGGCAAAACCTCTAGCACTAGGAAAAAAGGTGACAGAAAGATCTTGGCATGTTGGGTGTGAGTAGACGGATGCCTTGGATGGACAATGACCATTGCTGCCTATTTGACATGGACGGCTTTGGCCTCTTCGAGACTGTGGTTCCTCATCGATTCTTTCCATGTTGAACTTTATATGTCCAGGGAAAGTGGCAAAACCTCTGACACTAGGAAAGAAGGTGACAGGAAGATCTTGGCATGTTAGGTGTGAGTAGACGGATGCCTTGGATGGACAATGATCATTGCTGTCGATCTGACTAGGACGGCCTCGGCCTCTTCGAGACTGGTTCCTTATCGATTCTTTCCATGTTGAATTTGATATGTCCAGGAAAAGTGTGGCAAAACCTCTAGCACTAGGAAAAAAGGTGACAGAAAGATCTTGGCATGTTAGGTGTGAGTAGACGGATGCCTTGGATGGACAATGACCATTGCTGTAGCTCTGACTAGGACGGCCTTGGCCTCTTCGAGACTGGTTCCTCATCGATTCATTTTGAAGTTTCATGGACTATTGAATTCTTTCTTATTGAACACTGTTGTGCAGTTTGAACTTGTGTTGCAAACATTGCTCTTCAGTATCCGTGCTCCTGGTCTGATTCTCATTTGCCTAACATGAAGGACAACAAAATAAGAGAATCTAAACAAGAGGATGCAACATCACGCAGAATATAATCTTTGCCTGTTGGAATTGCCGGCATGACTACTCAATATTGGATCGAATTGAAGCATCACCTATGGATGGTGTCCATCTCAACAACTGACCAGTGAATTTTTCTTTCCTTCTCTTATGACAACTCAGTGGACATTGTTATCTTATCATGTTTC
Source organism: Parasteatoda lunata (assembly GCA_949128135.1). Lineage (NCBI taxonomy): Eukaryota > Metazoa > Arthropoda > Arachnida > Araneae > Theridiidae > Parasteatoda > Parasteatoda lunata. The sequence continues at coordinate 26,905,551 of OX421975.1, forward strand.
TGGCCATGCACCTTGATTTCTGCTGAAAAGCAGAGTTGCAGTATATTGTAAGATTATTGTTATCTTAACTATGAACTTCCAGTTCCCTTTGTCAAAACATATGTACATAAAATTACAGTTTGCATAAAAAAAAAGTATAAAAAAATAAATAATGAAAAAAAAATAATTAAAAATATTTAAAAAAAAAAAAAAAAATGAAAAAAAAAAAAAAAAAAAAAATGAAAAAAAAAAAAAAAAATGAAGAAAAAAAAAATTAAAGAAAATATATATATATAAAAATAATAATAAAAAAAAAAAAAAAAAAAAAAAAAAAAAAAATTGCAAACTGAATATTATTGTTTCTTTTTCCTCATTATGTTTATTTTATTTTGTCTTGTCTCCAAACTTCTAATTGTACGGTTGTTTTTACATGAATCATATTCATGTGCCTTGAAAAACTGTCTAATATTTGCAAGTCATTTATGTTTTCAGCATTTTTTTTTAGTCTCATTTCAAAGGTATTTAAAGTTGAATTAATAGTTTGCAGATAGCAACAATTTTTAATTTATTTCAATTTTATAAATTTATTTCATTAATTAAAATAATTTGTTGTTTTTTTTTCTGCATAAAATTTACTTTTTTTAGATCTATTAATTCAATAAATTTTGAGCAAATGTTATATATAATATAATAAATAAATGCTAGATAAGTACAAATTAAACAAGATAGAAAAAAAGAATGTTTCTTCATTCTATTTCACATTTTTCATTACTATTAAAAAAAAATCTGAATTATTGCTAATATTTTAAAATTCAATATCAAATATTGCTTAATAGGTTAGATAAAATTAATTTTTTTAGTGAATATTTACTCTTATAGTATTATTAATAATATTATCATAATGCAATTTCTATATTAATTATATAAGTATTATAATTACATAACTAATTGAAAATATGAAAATGATAAAAAGTGGTAAGGATTATAAAATAATTTTTACCACTATATTCACGTCATAGGGCTTGGTTGCCATAATTTTTATGTGAAGTTGATTCGTTAAGGATTAATTCTGAAATATATTTATTTAATTCAGCCAATAATTTAATATTTTAGTCAGTTTATCAAAAAATTAAATATAAATATTTATAAAATTTTTCACTAAATTATCAGTTTCTAATTTAATATCTTAAATCATTAAGATTTGTACTGAAATATATTTCTTAAATCATATATTTTAACATCAAAAAATTTCTTTTTAAATCGAGGTTTGTGAATGCTAAAAAAATTTCTATGAATCTCATATGACTTATTATCTATGAATTAAAAAAGCATACAAAAATTGTTAAAATCTTTGTATCAGTTTTGAAATTTTTTCCCCAACATTTGTAGTTAGCCTAATCAGCTCGTTGGTAGTTGGTTAAAATGCAACTAAATGATTAGTTAATGTAAATATGAGCTTACTCGGTAGGAAAGCTTTGACTTTATTATTCAGTTTTAATCCTAAATAAATAAGTATTTAACATTTTTAAAATCAATATTTTTTTTTCAAAAAATTTTCAATTTTAGAATGGGAAATCAAAACATCAAATAATTCCTTGAAAAAATATAGTGAATTCAGAAATCAGCTGGAAAAGTGAAATTCAGCAAATGAGTCATGTCAAATTTTACTTATTTTTATTACTCTAAATAATTAACTCTAGTAATTAAAAAAAAAACAAAGTTTTTTTTTTTCGCAAAATATTTAATTTTAAAATTAAAATGTCTAATATTCAAATATATATCAAATGTAAAATCAAATTTAAAGAAATGAAGGAAACAATTTGGAAACATGTTTTTTTTTTTTATTTTTTATTTTTACGTAAAAAATAGTTACATGATTTTTACAAATAAAGTGACAGAAAACAATTTATGAACGATTTTAATCAACGATGATTTTTTTCGAAAGCTTTCAAAATAGATAAAAACAATATTTTTTTGAAATAAAATTTTTTTTTTAAGAAAATGTATATACTTTTGTTACTAGCAAAGCACGAAATATTTTTTCGTACATTTATTATAAATTTTCAGTTTTTGTACTTCAGTTAATTTAATTCTACAATTCAGAATTAAATTAAAAATTTGAAAAATTCTTTAACTTCATCTAATAAAACATGTTATTTCGATCAAAAGCTGGAGAATTATCAAAAATACTTACTGAAATTATACAACAATCAGGGATTGTAAAAAGAAACTTTCGAAATATAAGTACAGTGATATCGAAAACTGTTGTTAACTAATCCATTGAATCCTACTTGTAACTTGAATTGAAGGCTGTTCAACATACAATTTTAACTTCATTGTGTTGTAAATAAAAAAATAAAAAAAAATGGAAAATTAGTTATTTAGTTCCTTTGGCATATTTAATTACAGGTACTTGTTTTTTCTTTTTTTTTTCGAATCAATTTTTCTTAAAAGGCTGTGCATCGGAACCCCCATTCATTGAATCCTTGATAGGGAAATTATATGATTATCGTTCATAGCTTAATGATGTACCTGCCGATGGTGCTCCCGCCTTGTCGGGGCGGTGGGGCTTGCGTGTACCAATGACCCGGAGGGCCATGCCAGCGGTAGCTTGCTACCGGTAGGGTCTCCCAAGTCGGACAGGCCGAAGGGTAGGTGCCGGATGAGAAAGAACACCAACACGAGCCAAGACAGTATGGTGCTCTGATCCCCGGATCAACAGAAGCTGCATTCCCAGAACCTATTAGTTAATTTTTGATATAAGCACTTCGTATAGAGTTCATATTTAAAAATGTTGCTTTTAAGAATTTTTTTATTTTTTATGATAAGATCTAAAACATGAAGGGATACACTTTGGGTCATTTTCATACCTGATTCAAAGTTTGAATATTTTAAGTTTCATTTAAAGTTGAGATGGAGGGGGGAACGAATTGAAAAAAAAAAAAAAAAAAAAAAAATTAATAAAAAAAAATAATTAAAAAAAAAAAGAATTTTGTTAGAATTGTGTTTTAAAATTAGAAATACTCCTGATTTCTTTTTTAAAAAAATTTAATTTTTAGAATTTATTGGTTACGTTTAATATAAATTTAGCAAAGAACTTCAATTCGTTTTTTGAAGTATTTTTTCTAATGGAGACAATTAGGTATATATATTTTTTTAAACTTACATAGGACATTGTTATGCGTGGGAAGTTACTCTAAAAATTACTTATTTTCGCACTTGCAACTTATGTCATCAATTTGGGAAATGTTGACATATTTTTAAATTCTAATTTGGATTTCATTTACAAATAAAAAGGTTTTGAAAAATTTTTAAAAAAAGTGACTGTCACAAACTTATAACCAACATGTCTATTTGAATTTAAGTTCTAAAAATAGAATTTTTTGTTAAAAACTTTTGAAAACAGAGGTGCCAACTATTGCATTTTATCGGTAATTCTCACGATTTCATAGCTTCTCTACTGGATTTTGCCAGTTTCTCCTGGTCTACTAGTTTACTAAAAATACTCCTAGTTTTCGCACATTTTGGAAAATTCCCTAGAATTGGGTAAGTTTCCTGAAAAAATCCAATGCAAAATGGAATTTTTTGCACAAATTATTGTTTGCTTGAATATGTAAACAAAGTATTACAAATACTTAATGAAGCAAGCCTCATTTTTTTGAAAGAACTCTTTGAAGAACATTAAAAACTCTTTGTACTAAACTGTTCAGTTTATTTTTATTCAGAACTCGTTTTCAGAACTTAACTAGAAAAATCTTTAAACTATTTTTGATGAGTTAAATGCCTATTAGTGTTCAAAATCATGAGTTAACATGAAGTATAACATTTCAAGCATATTTAATGGCAATCATAACTGGAAAATATTACTTTTTATATTTTGAAGACTAAAATTCCCTATGTGTAAAATTTTTGGTATATAATGCAACAAATAAATATTAATTTGTAAAATCTACTGGATTTTTTCCTATCTGTGTTGGCATATTCACCTTGATCATAGTGTATTGGAGGTTAATTTGAATTTCGTAAACTTTAATTGTATATATATTTAAGTGTATATTTTTGTATTTTGATGGAAAGTTGGTACCTCTCGTTTTCATTTACGGTGTTTGAATATTGAACTATTTGAAGTTTTTATAATCTGTGCATTTATTTCTGTAAATTGGTTTTTATATTTTCAGGGTGCGTAGCGTTTTTAAAAAGTGCTTTAAAGGTGCTTATTTTCGATTTTTAAAAGCCTTTAAATTTGCTTTTTTTTCATTGGAAAGTTTTTAGAAAGTGCTTTGATTTTTCCCTTTTCCAAAATAAAATTTTTTCTTTACCATCTTTGAAATTTTTTACATAAAGTAATGATTAATTTGCGAAATAGAATCAGCACTCAATAGTGAAGAAATTTAAAATTGCGCATCAATTGTTTTTTATGATGCTTGACAGAGAATGAGCCACTCAATAGTGAAGAAATTTAAAACTGCACATAAATTATTTTTTGTGATGGCTGAAGGAGAATGAGCCACTCAATAGTGAAGAAATTTAAAACTGCACATAAATTATTTTTTGTGATGGCTGAAGGAGAATGAGCCACTCAATAGTGAAGAAATATAAAATTGCACATAAATTGTTTTTTTTTATGATGGCTGATAAAGAATGGGCCACTTAGTATTGAAGAAATTTCAAATTGCACATACATTGTATTTTCATGATGGCTGATAGAGAATGAGCCACTCGATATTGAAGAAATTTCAAATTGCACATAAATTGTTTTTTATGATGGCTGATAGAGAATGAGCCACTCAGTATTGAAGAAATTTAAAATTTGCACATGTTTTTTTTTTATGATGGTTGATAGAATCAAGAAAAGAGTTCTTGGTCAGAAACTATTTCTTTTATCATGATCATGTAATGTCTGAAAAGTACTTTGCATTTTTTAATATATATTTGAAGAACTTGCATCAATAGGACGAAAACATTTATTAGTGCTCATATCCCAATTGTAATATTTTTTTAAACTGCTTGAAAATATCTTTTGAGTGCTTAAAAGATGCTTAATTTTTTTTTTTTTAAATGTGGCTACGCACCCTGTTTTTTTGAATTTGTAAAATTAATATTATTGGTGTAAATAGTAATGATATTATTGTGAAGTAAAATGTTAATGTTTGTCAAAATGCATCTTTATTAGTTATTCTAGTATTCATCATCATCAATGGCTCGACAGCTCAGGGTAGGCCTTGGCCTTCACAAGAAGTTTTTTCCAAGCTAACCTTTTTCCTGCTAGTGTTTACCAGTTTATAGTTTAACTCTTTTCGTGGTACGGTCTTCGTTCATTCTGATAACGTGGCATTTTTTTCTTTGAAGTTTAATACTCTAGTATTAGTAGTATTGAGGTACATATTTTTGCAAAAGTGAGCATAATTTTTCCAGCCTTTTTTAATATCATTAGAAAATGTATTTTCTTTTTTCATTTTAAATAATCATAAAAGTAATAAAATAAATGTTTCATTTGAAATGCTTCAAAAGAAAGTTTAAAGTTATTCGTATGCATTTTTCCCCATATATAATGTCCTGAAAAGGAATATCTTTCAGTTCTTTGTTAATCTTAAGTATTTTCTTTGCGAAGTCTGTGGAAATAACGTTAAATACCAATTTAACGTTGTTTTTTTTATGTAGAATTGATTTCCTTTACATTTCATCAACGTTAATGTTAATGCATACTCGAAGGTATAATGTGACTATGATGGCGACGATCGCCATTACTGATATTATAGTGGTAGTTGATGCATCATCATTGACTTTTAGCTGTTACAATAAACATCTTAATTTGGATGTAATAAAATGATAATTGTCTCAGAGAAAATGAAAAAAATCGTTTAAGAAAAATTTATTGATTAAATATTGAAAATGACCATAATTAAAAAATAATAAAGAAAAGAAATCCCTTAAAAGGAAACAAGATAACATTCTCCACATCAAGAATTTTTGATTGGGAATAATATTCAACAGAGGTATAATATACAACTGGGATTCCCCCGTTCCCAGTTGACGTCACAAATTGAAAGAGAGTGAATTTGTTCCCAACGGACAGTTAGGGGCATGGAGAAGAGATCCAAGGTTGACGAATTATGTGGCATGACAGTAACGTATGTATTCAAAAATAAAATAAGATTAAAATAACATTGCCTGTTTAAAATGCATTATACTTAAAAATAAATGTTAAATTATTTTTTAAAAAAATGCTGTAAGATATTTGACATTTTTTGCAAAAGAAAAGAAATACAATTACGTTTAAAATAATCCTAAAAGTTATTTTGTAATGCTTTCCTAAAAAAACATTTTTTATAACTTATGATCTGCAAAATATCTTTGCTAATCTTAACCATCCAACTGCATGATCCCCCTTAATTTGATAGTTGCAGTTGGTCCAACAACAATAAACAACATGAATCATATTAGTTACGCAACATTAATGAAATTAAATTGTTGGTAAACTATCAAAATGACCATACAACATTCTTCCATTATATTTTGATAGTGGGTCCAACAGTAAAAAACATAATTTGCTGGTGGACCATCATAATGGTGAGCAAAATCTTCCATCTTATTTTGATGGTTGTTATTGGTTCAACAACATAACATGGCAGTTGGACCATCATACTGCATGTTCCATCTTAAACGTATATTTTCGTCTGTATCAGACAGACTCACCTTTTTCCATACGTCTTTACGATTTCGGAACAATACGAAAATTGAAATAAAACAAAAGTTGTAATTTTTGTTATTTTTTATAGAAACAATTCATTTCCAATGAATTAATATATTAATAATGAATTTATTTTCGTTATTTTTCATTTCATTGAAGTATCAACTTGCGCAAGGTGCGTTTTTTTTTCCCCAAGTGCTTAAAGGTGCTTGTTTTCGACTTTCACTTTCTAAAAGCCCTTAAAGGTACCTTTTTCAAGGAATTTTTTCGAAAATTAGTTTTTTTTTTTTTTTTTTTTTTTTTTTTTTCCTTTTCAAAAAAATGTGTTTTTCGGTCCATAGCTTATGAAAGCGCCAATCATTTTGCAGGGTTGCTGAGCTGGGTTCGGTGAGATCATTGCACTCTAATGTGCAACTCCGCTGCATCTTGCAAGATATTCTCAATTTCCGGCTTCAATTTTCCACTCTCAGAAACTAGTTATTTTATTATGATCATGTAAAGTCTTTGAAAATTATGTTGCATTTTGCTAATGTATATAGTGCTTAAAAATATTCTTTCAGTGTTTAAAAAGTACTTAAAAGGTGCTTATTTTTTGTTGAAAGATTTGACTACGCATCCTGTCCAGACATTTGTGAACTTCAACACTCTTTCTTAATTTTTCCTCGTAAAAACACTGCTAGGCGGAAAAAAAAACTTCTGAATACTTTGGATAAGTCAAATGAATTTTGTAGTTAAACTTAGAGGTTGGGCAGCTCAAAAGAGCTGGGTACATCGATCAGAGGTCTATTGTACCCAAATCCTAAAGGAAATCCTTAGGATTCCTTTGGACCTTTAGGACAAGAAAGTTGTAAAATAAAATGCTATCCATTCCCCAGCTGGTTAGAACCACTACTTCCCCACTGTGGCGAGCCTTTGCAGTCGAAGATGAGTCTGCAGCCAAAACTACAATAGCCAATTATTGGCTTAGCAGCATCAGCCAGTTGTTCTTTTTCCAAATAGGTGAGATAGAGCCCTGATGAATCTTCCAATGAGATGAACCGGGTTTGAATTCCAGCGATGGTTGGTTGGTCGATACGAATTCCGCATCCAGCTTGCACTGTGTTGACGTAAAATATACACAGTGGTAGACGGTTGGAGTCCCCTGACAGTCAAGCTAACTGTATTAGGTTTTCCTCTCCACGTAACTTAAATGCGTGAGATTTCCATCTAAAAGTCCTCCACGAAGGAAAATTTGACCTAATACTTAATACAGGAGTACCCTTGCCTTCTGAATGACGAAGTTAAATCAAACTTTAATGGGTCAGCTGTTCAATGAGGTTTATAGTATATGTTCTGAAACAATTTGCTTAGACTGATTTAAAATTTCGGGATTTTAATTTATTTTCTATGGAATAAAAGCGCTATTTTGCAACTTCATAATTGGAGTTGGTTTCTTGATTGGTTCCAGAGATGATTGGGTTCCGGAAAAAATCAGGATTTTTAGAAATCATTGATCACATTTATGTATAAAAAATCTTGTATTTTTTTATTTAGAAAAATTAGAATTTATACTTGGCATCTCTTTCACTTGTAAATATTTTTTCTAGGAGAATAATAATTGTAATTAAATATAAAGCTAAAATTATACATAAATTAAAATATTCATTAAAATTATGCTGCATATAATTTATTTAGAATTTCATGTTTTGAAAATATCAATGATTTATATTGACATAAATTTTTTGAAATGCTTCATTAATGTTACTAAAGAAATTTTCAGAATTTTTGAGTTAAGCTCACAATCACCCCTGATAACAGTCGAAGATGAGTCTGCAGCCAAAACTACAATAGCCAATTATTGGCTTAGCAGCATCAGCCAGTTGTTCTTTTTCCAAATAGGGCAGAGAGAGCCGTGATGGCTCTTCCAATGATGTGAACCGGGTTCGAATCCCAGCGATGGCAGGTCGATACAAATTCCGCATTCAGTTTGCACTGACCACAGTGCTGACGTAAAATATTGGCAGACGGTTGGAGTCACCTTACCGTCAAACTAACCGCGTTTGGTTTTCCTCCTCATGTAACTTAAATGAGTGAGAATTCCATCAAAAAGTCTTAAATCTTCCACGAAGGCAATTTTCCCCCAATACTTAATACAGGCCGGGATAGCCTGGTCGGTAGGGCGCTGGGCCAATGTCCAAGAGGTCGTGGGTTCGATCCTCGCCGACCGAAGACTCCCCGTGTAGTAAATGGTGACTGGTGCACGTTAAATCTGTCGAGTCTCAAAGTCCTCCATGTTTCTGTGGGGGTACTAATCCAGGAGTTTCCTTGTCTTCTGGATTGGTTCAAAATTACAAGGCTACGGAGTTGAACATCAGTAGTCGTAAACCCATGAAATTGGGTCGGCTGTTCAACGACGGTCATAAAATAAAATACTTAATACAAGAGTTCCCTTGTCTTTTGAATTGGGTTCAAGACTACGAAGCTGCGGAGTTAAACTTTAATGGGTCAGCTGTTCAATGAGGTTTATATTATTTGTTCTGAAACAACTTTTTCATTCTTTTAAATAAGTAATAAAGAAAGAAGAAAATTTGCGACGAAAGTTTTCTCCTGCGTTATGGTGTCCTCTTAATAACACATCTGAATGGAGAAAGAAAGTCATACTTTTTCTCAATCGGGTGCAAATTCAGCTCCAGTGTTTTTTAAACTAACTTTTTCATTCTTTTAAATTAGTACGAATTTTAAAGTGGAATAAAATGATTCATATAAGTACGTTATTTCGAATATTAAAATAATAAGACAAGCAGCCTTTTTTAATTCAGAATAAATACTTCGATTCTGGTACAAATTTCCAAAATTCAGTAATTGACCTCGACTTATATTTTAATTGTAGAGCTTGATCGTCTTGCATCTCTATTAATTCTAATTCTTCATATGCTTTTTGGGTCATAATTATATTGGAAATTGAAATTTCACTTTGAATTATGTTTATTTCAAATGGGTTCAGAAAAAAATTAAAATATAATAGCACAAAAATGAAAAGTGAACTCCGGTACATTTATCCAGAGCATCGTTCAAAGAGCCGCATGAGGCTCGCGAGCCGCAGGTTGGCCAACCCTGATATATATAATACAATACTCAAATTCAGATGCCGGAAGTAGCGCACTGCAAGTGGTGAAACAACTGTAGTCGCTACTTTTTCCGTAGTTTTAGTGTAATGCGCTACTTTTTTTAAAAAAGTAGTGTTGTAAGTTGTGCGATTCAAATATATATATATATATATATATATATATATATATATATATATATATATATATATATAGTAGTTTGTAGTGATTCTTGGCAACAACTTTTAACGTTAGTTTAGAATAGTAACACTGTAATAGTCAACTAATTTTACGCATTTGATGTATCGTCGAGGGTCCGTCAATGAATGCGATAAAAATTACTCTATGGCTGCAGCTGAGCATTAATAGAAATTACGATCAAGTATAACTAATATATGAAATAACCATTGCAAAAAATAAATAATTAATCAAATCACTTTGATTACACATTAATCATGCGAAGGCAGACTCGTGAAACATTGATTTAATTTCAATAGAAGAGGACTTTTTTTCGATGAACCTAATTTCTTAGAGGAAATAAAAGATCATTAAACAGTTAAAGAAATGCAAGTACTATTTGGTTTCGCATTTCTTAAATTAAATATTCGCAACCGAAAAAAACATAAAAAGTTGAAGATTAAATAAACGCATTCCACAAAAAATAATTTGGAAAAACGAATTGGCTGATGTAAACATGAATAAATAATTCTTAATTATTCCCTTATATTTAGTGTAAGCCAATTTCTTATTCAAAACCATTTTGAATTAGGCGTAAATTAAGTTCTCCAGCATAGTTCGTCTCCTTAAAGACGTGAAGTAGCTACTAAATTCCAAAGTAGTTTGTAATCACTAGATTTAAAAAAAATAGTTGTAGTTAGCTACATTTGAAATAAAGTACTTGTAGTTAATTGCATTTGAAACAAAGTAGTTTGAACAACATGTAACATGTTAAATAACATGTAGTTTTATAATATTTTTTATAAATATTTTATTATTTTACGGTAATTTATAATATTTATTAACATTTAAGGCAATATTTTTTAGTGTTAATATTTATTTAATTAAAGTGATTGTAATTATTACTGTAAAAATTACGGTAGCATCGCGATGAATCGAAATTAATTTTAATACTTCTTCTGCCAACCAAGCGAAACTCATACTTATGAGGGTTTGTGTGATTTAATGGTTGTCGAATAAATTTTTAATTATTATTAAAATTCAATACATAAAGAACTTTGACAATATTACGGATATCAGTTGAAATTGGATAAGTACCTCCACGCGGGCAACAGTTAAACGGTGAAAAATTAGTTTTTTTTATTTTATATATTGTTTGAAACTAATTTAGGAATTAGGATTGGAAGAGGGGTTGAAGAATTGTTTAAATGCAGTTGTTTAATAGAACGTTTAAATACAGTTGTGCTGTCCATTCGTCTCGGTTAAGATTAAAGTTTGTATGTTGTTAAAGAAAATTTTGAAAGGTGGCCAATCTGGTCGCCAAGGACGGCTAGAATAAATATAATAAATTAATAGAATAGTAGATGATACGCATTTCAAAGGAAAAAAGATCCAGAACAAAATTCTTAAAACTATTAAATTAGAATATTTTACAATTGTTTGAAAGTTACATCAAAGGCTTGCATAGAATTCTGTACCGAATTCCAAAATGTACTTAAAATTTTTCTTCATTTTTTTTTTTTTTTTTCATTTTCCGATCTCGAACCATTCAAACAAAAATTGACTAACGTTTCCACACTGTAAAAAATTTCGGATCAAATTACGCAACGTACCAGCACTTTGGGTGCATCATCTATTTTACAGTAAATTCCTTTTTTTTTTCCGTAAAACATTATACCGGGATTTTTAGAGTTAATATTTATTTAATTAGAGTGATTCAGTGATTTTGTGGTAATTATTACAGTAAAAATTCCGGTATATCAGATTTTTTGTTCCGTAACACGTTCTAGTAAAAATGCGTTTTACTGTAAAAAGCATCGGCACCATGAAAGCCGGTAATTTTTACAGTGCATTATTTGATTTGATTTTAATTAAGTGTCGTATTTCAAAACTGGCATTTAACTAAAACTCTTACAGTTCTAGTTAAATTTTGCTTCACAATGCTTAGTGCTATAAATACTTTTTTGAAATGCTTCATTAATGTTACTAAAGAAATTTTCAGAATTTTTGAGTTAAGCTCACAATCACCCCTGATAACAATCGAAGATGAGTCTGCAGCCAAAACTACAGTAGCCAATTATTGGCTTAGAAGCATCAGCCAGTTGTTCTTTTTCCAAAGAGGGCAGTTAGAGCCGTGATGGCTCTTCCAATGAGGTGAACTGGGTTCGAATCCCAGCGATGGCAGGTCGATACGAATGCCGTATTCAGTTTGCACTGACCACAGTGCTGATGTAAAATATTTGCAGACGGTTGGAGTCCCCTTATCGTCAAACTAACCGCATTTGGTTTTTCTCCTCATGTAACTTAAATGAGTGAGACTTCCATCAAAAAGTCTTAAATCTTCCACGAAGGCAAATTTCCCCTAATACTTAATACAGGAGTTCCCTTGTCTTCTGAATTGGGTTCAAGACTACGAAGCTGCGGAGTTAAACTTTAATAGGTCAGCTGTTCAATGAGGTTTATATTATTTGTTCTGAAACAACTTTTTTTCATTCTTTTAAATAAGTAATGAAGAAAGAAGAAAATTTGCGACGAAAGTTTTCTCCGCGTTATGGCGTCCTCTTAATAATACATCTGAACGGAGAAAGAAAGTCCTACTTTTTGTCAACCGGGTGCAAATTCAGCTCCAGTGTTTTTTAAACTAACTTTTTCATTCTTTTAAATTAGTAATGAAGAAAGAAGGAAATTTTCGACGAAAGTTTTCTCCCGCGTTATGGCGTCCTCATAATAACACATCTGAACGGAGAAAAGAAGTCCTAATTTTTGTCAACGGGGTGCAAATTCAGCTCCAGTGTTTTATTAACTTATCCCACAAGGAAAGCCCGATGAGTTACAGGCAGCACTACCCTTGATCCTTTGTACTCCTTTAACTAACTATTGTTCCCTTTTCTTTTTAATTTTTTTACTAATTTTATACTAATATCCACTTCTTTGTCATTGTGGCGGTGGAGAAAACTTATTTCGAGATTCAGATATGCAGGGTTGCCACAGACGACTATTTTCGGTCTTAGGCGACTTTTTTTTTTGCCTGAAAAGGCTAAAAAAGCAACTATTTTCAGGAATAGGTGACTATTGGGAGACTTTTTTTTACTTTTGGCGAAGTTTTTTCGCAAAAATGAACGTTACTTTTCATTTCAGTCCCCTCACTAACACGTACGTAATTCCGCCTACCACGTGCCTGTGCTCAGTGACGTCATCACGCTAATCCCTCCCTTGATATTTCACCCCTCTGAAAAGGAAAAATCTGCGTTCCTTCATTATTCTTTCGTTCAAGTGGAAGCTTATTTTATTTTTAATTGTATACCTATGTGATGATTTGATTTTTACCTTACCAGGGTCCTCTTCATAACACATTTCAGGTAAGTGAGTTTTATGTTGATTTAGATTTTTCTTAATATTCAATTCTTGAATATTTCTTAATATTCAAGATATTTTTCTTAAAAAAGATTAGTAAAATTACATTTTATTTTTTGTTGCTGATATTTTTGAAAATGCATCAAAATAAAATCGCATAGGGACGAATCGGTTTTATAACAAAATGACAATGCCTCTGTTAATAGGCGATATATCGCAAAATATTGATTAAACGTGATCAGAGTGAGCTACTATAACAGGGGTGGCCAAGCTCCTACATAGTCGAGCAATTTTTCAAAATTTAAAATTTTTCGCGAGCCGCAATTAAATACGTATTTAAAAGGTATGCAAAAAAGGTATTAAATTTTTTTTACATAAATTATATTTATTGAGAACATATAAGTTCTAAATATGTGTATTTAATTTAAATATTAAACACATTTATTTTCCTTCTTGATAATTCTGCAAAATTTGGTGAATTATTGGTAATAGCACTTCTCAGCAATTCTTTGAGATGCTGGTTAATTAATACTGATCGGTGTTTGGATTTCACGAATTTTAAAGTGGAATAAAATGATTCACATAAGTACGTTGTTCCAAATATTGAAATAATTTGAGAAGCAGCCTTTTTTAATTCAGGATACTTCGATTGTGGTAAAAATTTCCAAAATTCAGCAATCGACATCGACTTATATTTTAATTGTAGAGCTTGATCTTCTTGCATCTCTATTAATTCTAATTCTCCAGATGCTTTTTGGGTCATAATTATATCGGAAATAGAAAACTCACCTTGAATTGAACAACGTTGCACTTAGTCTTTCATATTTGTTCTCGGTAATTTAAAAGACATTTTGAAATCATACAGAACGATAATAATTTTTTTTAAATATAATAGCACAAAAATGAAATGGGAACTCGGGAACATTTATCAAGAGCCACAAATAATCCTTCAAAGAGCCGCATGTGGCTCGCGAGCTGCAGGTTGGCCACCCCTGTACTATAACTTCACGTCGATAGATTAAAAAAGATGAAGTTAATAGCTAACACAGTTACCGTGCTGAGAAAGACTAATTTCATTTCAGTTTTGCTGCAAAGACAATGATTGTTTCGGAATTGGTTTCGGGATGTTGAATGGCAAAGAATAATTTTAATCTTAGGTCTTGGTTTTGTATATTAGTAGAGCCCGGATTTTGATGACCTAAAAAATAATGCCCTTAAAAAGTGCAAAAAATGCCCTTAAAATGCGGAAATTGCGCTAAAAACGCCTTATGACATGACTTAAATAAAGTAAAAATATTGAACTAAAACAATTTTTAACTCTTTAAAATTATTACGAGTCATTTCAAAAAATATAAAGCAATGCAATACTTGTTCTACGTTCATTAAAGTTTGAAAAATAAGTTTTATATCCTAAAATAACAAAAAAAAAAAAAAAAAAAAAAAGGAAAATATATTGACTCCAAAACATTTTCATTTTGTATAGAAACTTCAATGAATATAACAACTTGCATATCATAATATTACTCAATATCAGAATTACATTGAATTATTAATTTTTTTTAATATTTTGAAATGTAAACGAGCGTTTCTTGTCTGAAAGTTAATTTTTATACCCGAAGCAGCTTCTTTCAATGAAAAATGATAAAAAATAATAAAAATTGGAAAAAATTAACAAAAAATTGAAAAAATGCTTTAAAATGCAAAAAATGCCCTAGAAATCTAAAAAAATGCTCTAAAGGACAAAAAATGCAAATGTCATCAAAATCCGGGCCTTAGTTATTAGCGTCAGAATGTAGAACCCAATAAATTCTTTTTTGTTTCCCTTCCCCCCCCCCCCCCTTGAAGATTACTTTTCAGTGGGACTTCGCATTTTATTTTGTTAATTATTTTCCGAGAGCCTCCTGCTAATGTGAGATTGCTGGTTATCATTTCGTTCTGAATTCATCCATTTATGAAAAGAAATTTTATTTTAAGAAAAGATTTCACTAAATGTTTTATTATCTTTTAAGCGATTCGATTTGATTTGATTGCGGGTATTTCGTATTTAAATAATTATTGTTTAGTTCTGATAAATTTATCTTTTCTTTATTTCTTTCAATGTACCTCACTAATTTGATTGAATTTAATTATTTTTAAACCAATAATTCTTAAGTTTTTGCTTTTACAAATTAAAACAAAGCTTATATTTTATTTTATATTTGGCCATCTGTCAATCCAACTTTATTATTTTAAATCATCGAAATTGATAACGATGTTTTTTCAAAAATCATTTAATACTTAAAGTATATTTTGTTAGTTTTCTCAACTATTTTTTAATTTATTTTCTTAAAGAAATAAAAAATTAAGTGATATTTTGTCGTTTTTAAAGAGGCGTTTTTTTAATAATAATTTTTATTTTTTATAAAATTTCTTTTTTATTTTTATTTTATCGATTTTATTAAAATAAGGATAAATAAAGCAAAATTTATTTTTACTTTCGGTACTGCACGTATTTATTATTTTTTTTTCTTTCTAATAAATACGAAAAACGCTGACGTCTATTAATTTTAGAAAAAGCACTATTTAAAATTTTAAAAAATTAATACTAATTTAAGGGATATTTTAAAAGTAGCGGTATTTAAGAATCCAGAAAACCGGGAAGAATTTTGCTCGGTTTTCCCGCTGTTTTAAAGTATAAGGATTATAAAAAATAAAAGAAAGCGGAATTAGATCGAGAGGGGGCAGGGAAGGGACAAATGTTTTATTTTCTCCTGTGTGTCCGTTGTTTTTCTGATAAGCTGCCGTCATTCAAATTTAAAGGAGTGGCATGCTGATTTCGTTTTCTCTTTGATTTACGAGGGGGTGGGGAAAATGTATTGCACACACATATCAATGAATGTCCGAATTAAGGAAATTCCAGGTAAGAGTGTTGACATGTGATTTATTTTAAATCCACTTTAGTTACTCAGATTTTGTTATCCTTGATTTATTATGATGAATTGTTTTATTATTTCTGATAATGCATTATTTATTAAGAGCAAAACGTTTTTTAATCACCAGTTATATTCATCTATTTCCTATCGATTAACAGAACAATTGTTTTTTTTTTAATAAATTCTGATGTTTTTTTTAGAAATGCGGTATCATTAGTAAGTTTTCTTGATGTGGAATCACATCTGCTTTCGTTAAAAATGGTCTTTTTATAGAAATAAAATGAGACGTTTGTTGATTAATTTAAGCATATAATTATTTGTTAATAAAAGCAGGCGATTATTTTATGAAGTAGAGAGCAGTTTTCTTTTTTTAAAAGTATATCTTTTTTTCCTAAAGTGAACATTTCTTTGATTTGTGTTCTACTTTCGCTTTTTTTTTCTTTTAATTTTTAATGCATGTATGTGAAATATTTTGTTACAGTATTATTATTTTTAAACCAATAAATCTTAAATCATTTTTTATTTAAGAAAAATTAAATAAAGCTTGGGTTTGCTTTTACTTCGACTTCTTTAATATTTTCTTTTGTGATAGATTTATTCCTTTTTATTTATTTTTGATTGATTTAAAGATTTTCCATGGGTAATTTTTGAACATATGCTAAATCGCGATACATCGCTATATCGCGACGTCTAAAGGACGATGTATCACGATTTAAAATTTCTGACGTCACCCAGTCCTAATTGTGGTATTTGACAATTAAGCTATAGTTTTAGTTATTTGGCAACTAGTTTTGATAAATTTTTGTTCCTGTTCAGGCGACTATTTTCATAGTTTTAGGTGACTATTTTCATACTTGAGGCTACTAAAAGCAACTATTTTTGATCATTTTTTACTGTGGCAACCCTGGATATGCGTGCTGCCAAGATATACGCAATATATTTCTACCATTATCTGCCCTGGTTAGTATCAATAAACAGTAAATATGTGCTTTTTATATTTATTGTCAAAACATAATAACGAAACACAACAATTAGATTGAAAAAGAAATAATATTCATGAGAAATAAAAACAAGAGGAGCTTTCGAGATGTGCTCCTTCCCTGTGAGTGTAACAAGAACAACTGACAAAAAGAATATTTTGAATCGCGACGGATTGGCTCAGCCGAAACAGAATTAATTCGTAACACACAGCCCCCCCCCCTATGAACCATGGGGGGTTCATCAAAATTGTTAAACTACAAGATATCATTGAATAAAGTTTGATTAAAGATAATTTTCAATTACAAAATATTTTAAATTGCAATTAAATTCTATTATACATTATGCTCACACAATTATTCAATTCAGACTATAATAATTAAAAAGTTTTGTAACATCAACATACAAATTTTTAGATCTTAATTCAAAAATACAACAAAACAAATCTTAATTTTATGCTCTAATTTAACATAAAACTATTATTAAAATAAAATTTTTGGGTAATAAATTTCCGCACAATAATTCTGGATAATATTCTGGAAAAATATTGATCATTCAAGATAATTAAAACACTTATAAAACACTTTTTATTCATATACAAATACGAGGATAAGAATATATATAAGAATGATAAGTAATCAAATATGTAAATTTTACTGCATATTCTGTTCAGAAATATAACCAGTCAATTTCAATGTAAGTTATCAAGAAAAACATTGTTTAACAAACAACATTTAATACACTAAATCAAGAAATTGTTAGTTAAAACATTTGCATTAAATATTTATAGAGAATTAAAATGCAACTCTAGATATTTATAAAATTTTTTTTTTTGAACAGACATCGATCAATAACATTATAATATGCCAATTAATTATTTCAAATGATATTTTTAATAAGTTTGAACTTTAGTTAGCAATTTCTAAATTATACAATAATTGTACAGGGCGTTTAATAACTGATGATTCAGTTTTTACCCTGCAAACCCTCACCTTGCCATCCCTTCCAGGAAACAATTAAATTATTCTACCTAATTTCCAAAAATTTCTTGGTAGATGATCTTCTTTAACTAAAACAATATCGTTAATATTAAATGTAGGGATATTACTCTTTAACTAAATTTGAATTAATCAATCTTAAATTTAGAAAATATTAATTTTTCCAACGAGACCAAAAATTTCTCGTTAATTTTTCTTGATAATTGTAAGCTCTAATTAGGTTTTTTCTGGAAGAGAGCTTTGTATCATATCAAGATGAAGTCTTACCGGGGGTAAAGATGTTATTATTTTACCTAAAAGAAAGTGAGCCGGTCATTGCTTTATTCAAAATTGACCACATCAATTTTATTTCCCAATTCAGCACGTTTAAAGGTACGCGCATTATCAGAAAACACTATCGATGGTAAACAACGTCGAGCAATGAAACGGCGATAGGCTAGGAGAAAAGTATCTGTTGATAAATTTTCCACTAACTCAAGATGAACACTTCTTGTCACTACACATGTAAACAGTAGGATGTAGTGTTTACTTTCATTGTGAGAGGACCAGCAAAGTCCACTCCAATGACGGAAAACGGAGAAAATTGCTCCACTCGTTCAGCTGGCAGCGGTGCTACAACTTTGTCTCCAGGAGAAGAATTGAATCTTCTACAGATTACACATTTCCAGAGTAGCGATTTTACTGTTAGTCTAGCCTTTAAAATTCCAGTATTTTTCTCTCGCTTGCACTAATGTGTGAGAGACACTTGAATGGAAGACTCTTTCATGGGAATCCCAAATTAACAGCTCTGTTAATTTGGATTTAGCTGGAAGTATCACAGGATGCTTTTCATTCATTGATAAATCAGTCTTGCCTTAGCGTCCAGTAACACGTAAGACACCTTCTTGATCAAAAAATGGATCAAATGCAAAGCAGTTTTGAGTCTTTGGAAAGAGGTTTCTTTGCAATCAAGTTATTTTTATCTTCGTGGAACGCTTCAATTTGAACAAATTTTATCCAAAATAGTTCCGCTCTGTTAAGTTCATCGGAAGTAAGGGGATCCTTCGGTTGAAGTTTTGTTTTTTACAGGTGGACGAAACGGAGTACCCAAGCAGTTACTCTTAATAGTTTTCTTAAACTGCTATATCTATCTAGATCTATTAACTTGGCACAAATAATTGTTGAGGAAACCAAAACTTTCGGTCTGTATTCGGATTCCAACTCTTCAATGTTAGGTTCAATTTCAGACTTTTGAGTACATGACCATGTGTCTTCTGAGTTACTTAGATAGAGATCGAGTTACTTAGAGATCTGCTGGGTTATCCTTACCAATGCAATGTCTCCAAACACTAGGATCTGTGATTGCTTGGCGTTTGGTGTTGAATTGCCGCTTGGCGGGATTGTCTGGTGCTAGCCATCTTTCCTGTTGGTGTGGTCTTTTGATCTGCTTTTTTTTTTCTTCTTCTTTAATTGAATTTGTAGAGAGCGTATGGGCGCTCTCAAATGGAAGCTCATGCGTAACTAGTTGATTACTATTGTTGAATAAATATTTGTTGGTTGTTATATACAGTCCATTAACTTTAATAAGCTATCACGGGACCGTACAGTTGGTCGTAGGCAACCGGAGAAGAATATGGCTTCTTTGATATCGTTGAACCGCCAAAGAGGCGTAATTAAAACAAAATTAGGAAAGTTGTTAAATTTTCTTGATGAATTGAAAGCCGATG
Source organism: Parasteatoda lunata (assembly GCA_949128135.1). NCBI lineage: Eukaryota > Metazoa > Arthropoda > Arachnida > Araneae > Theridiidae > Parasteatoda > Parasteatoda lunata. The sequence goes on from OX421975.1 coordinate 26,925,429, forward strand.
AAAGGGAACTGAATTGTGAAGTTATAATAAACACAAAACTAAATTCGTTACTGGAACTAAAAATTAGTTCAAAGCAATTAATTGATAGTTGATTACACTCAACTTCCAGAAGATATCGATTTGAAGGATAATCTTAGTTTAACTGAAGAACTAGACGAGGAAATAGAAGATTTAGAAGTAAGATTTCAAATTTCTCTTTCTGAATGCAAAATTACTGATAAAGATAAAATTAAAGAAGCAAAAATTGTTTCTAATTGTAGTTATAAATTGCCAGATTTATCCTTACCATAATTTTATGGAAAATATCAAGATTTCAAAAACTTTAAATGCAATTTATATCAATTATCGGTAACAATAAAAAATTGAATGATACAAAAAAACTATTTTATCTCAAAGCATCTCTTAAAGGAGAAGCAAAATTGTTGGAATCTTGTCAAGACACATTTGAATCTCTGTTTTCTGCACTTAATAGCAGGTATGAGAATAAAAGAGCAGTTGTGGATGCTTTTATCAATAGCTTATTAAATTTTGAAAAATAAATGATTCACCATCACAATTACGGGCATTAGTTGACAATGCTTACGATGTAAAAAGATGCTTACGATCATTAACAGTACTAGAATTCGATCGTAATAATTTTTCAGATGTTTTAATTTTAAATCTTTTATTACATAAATTGGATAAAGAATCAAGAAAAGCTTTTGAACTAAGTGTAAAATCTAATGAAATCCCGAAATTGGATGATTCTTTAAACTTTTTGGAAGAAAGAATTCGATTTCTTGAAGAAATAAATAAAAATAGTTTCCCAAAACAGAACTATGTTATTAAACCATCAAATCAATTAAATTGTCCTAAAAATTCAAAAACTTTCTTCACCAAAACCAATACTTATCGAAACTATTTTGTGTAACGAAACACATCCTATTGATCATTGCCCAAAATTCAAAAGCTTACCAGTTTCGGAGAGATTTAATTTTGTTAAAGAAAACAAACTCTGCATTAAATGCCTTTCCCAAACGCACTTATTAGCTCAGTGTTAAAGCTAACAGATTAGTTTGTTTTGTCTGTAAAAAAGATTCTCACCATTCACTATTGCATAAAAACGAAAGTGGAAATTTGAAAGAAAGAGAAGTAGCCTTCGTGCCACGAATTCGAACAATCCCCTGTTCCCCCTCTCACAACTTTGATGGCGTCAGGAAAGAATAATAAATTAGTATTCATAAATACTGCAGTTGTTTATCTTCCCCATGCCTGTAGTAATTTGAAACCGTTTCGCGCAGTTCTTGATTCTGCTTCATTTTGCAATTATTGTACTTCTGAGGTCATGAATATATTAGGATTAAAAAAAGAAAAGGTTTTTCCAATTAGTGGAATCGGTGATCAAAAATCGATTGTCGAATTTAGAAAATGATTCGGAAAGGAAAGTTGAGTTACTTGTTCCCAAAATAACGAACATGATGCCCCCCAAGTCAATTAATAATTCGACTTTGAATATTCCTAAAGGGAGCAAGTTAGCTGATGACGAATTTTATATAGCGAAAAAAGTGGATTTGTTATTGGGTGCTGAACTTTTATTTTTATTTTTTTGAAGAATGATAAAATACGTTTAGATTGCTTCAAAATAGTTGTTTCCGATATTTGATGTCAGGAAGCATTAGAATTTCGAGTAATAAAGCTAACGAATTTAATCGTTGTTTTATTGTCAACTGAAGTTAATTCGCTAAACAAGATATTGAATTCTTGTTGGGAAGTTGAAGATGTAAACGAAACAAAAACTCCCGTCAGTTCAGAATTAAATTATTGCAACGAACTTTTTGAAAATTCGTTTTATCGAAAGACTAATGGGAAATATGTAGTTAAGATGCCATTTAAGAAGGATATTAGTGAAGACACCGTTGGGAGATTCAAAACAAATTGCTGAAAAAAGACTTAATCAATTATGGAAAAGTTTATCAAGTAATCCTGTAATGAAAGAATTGTATGTTTCGTTTTTAAAGGAATATGAACTTTTGAACCATATGGAAAGGATAGAAGACGGTCCTTAAAAACTGCTTAGTTTTTATTTTGAAAATTAAGGGCCCTTAAAAGTACTTAATTTTGATTCAAGGTTCTTAAAAGTCCTTAATTTCTAGTATCGCTAGTTGGTTGGAAGAGTTTTTTTATCTTAGGAAAATATCCACTGTCGAAAAGTACGTCTGTCGCCTAGAATGAGACCCTGCATTGAGGGTAGAACATTTTGAATGCGTGTGAGAGTAGGGGTTACAAGCAAGTGGAAGAAAACGCGCCATTATTGATTTTTTATTAATTTTATTAACATTTTTTTTCATTAAAATATTCTTTCTTTCTGGATCATTCTTAAAGAAAAAAAAATTTGTGTGGGGAGAGGTCTTACTTATTTTTAGACAGTACTAAGGTACTCTATCACCTTTTACATCCATAGGATTCAAGAAATTCAATTCTTCTGATAGCACACATGGTAGCTTTGATACTTCAATTGTTAGAAATGCCAGGAAAGTGTGTTTTTAATAATTTAGGACACTTAATATAAGGAATGGCTAACAGCATCTAGTGATCGTCACAAGGCAAAGTGGATTTTTTCATTGTATTATATTTTCTTCTGAAATTCAATTTTATAAATTACTCTATTTTTTAATATTAGGGATATTACGAATATTCGGCGAAGTATAATTTTAATCAGGGAAGTCACTTTCGTCGTTTTATCATTGACACTTTTTGTCTTAAAAAGAGTGAAATGTTAACAGTTTTTTTTATAGCGTGGCATTTTAACAGTGTTCCTGATATATTTTATCTCCACTTTTTTCTTTTAAAGTTATACAGATAATAAGATAAACGGTAAAATTGAAAATTTATTTTCTACATTGCAAGTTTTGATTGATTGATTGATTGAATGTAGGATTTAATGGCACAAGGTCCAGTGAGGACATGCTGCGCCAAACATACGGTTTTAAAAACATATTAAAAGGTAGAATAGAGTACAATTACATAATCAATAAGTATAGTAAAAATGATAAGAATTCTAAAACAGGGTAAAGGCAAGTATTTTTATGTGTGGATAAAACTTGATAAGAAAAGTTAGCATAATAAATCAGTTATATACAGTTTAAAATACCAATAGCGCGTAAAAAAGCAAAGATGTTAGGATGATGGTTTTCATCTAACAAGTCTTTTATGCATAAAATCGAGCTACCAAAAAAGGCGAGGCGAAGCTGATTAAAACATGGGCAAAGTATTAAAATGTGATGAATCGTGAGTAAAACGTTGCAATCGTTGCATTTGGGAGGTGGTTCTCCAAATAGCAGATGAAGGTGAGTAAGTCGAGTATGTCCTACTCGCAAGCGGGTGAGTTTGACATCTGCCCTGCGCATGTGCAGTGCAGGCCAAGGCTCCAAAGTAGGTTTAACAGAATGCAATTTGTTTTCGCCTTGCAGGTTCCAGTGTTGCTGCCATAAACACTGAACATGTTTGCGTATGTGGTTTTTTAAATCAGAAAATGGGACAGATAATGTTACAGGAGTAGAGGCAGATCGTGCAGCAGAATCAGCTTTGTCATTTCCTTTAATACCCACATGACTGGGTATCCAGCAAAATAAAATTTTAAAACCCTTCTTGTATAGAGAAGTCAATATATGTTGAATAAAATTTAAAATTGGATGAGCTTCGTTTCTCACATTTTCTAACTGTCTTAAAACACTCAAACTATCCGAGTATATACAAAATTTTCTAGCCGAATGCAAAGAAATGAGTCTTAAAGCTAAAAGGATAGCAAATGCTTCCGCGGTAAAAACAGAGCAAATTTCAGGAATGTTGTAGCTGTAAGTAAGATCAGCTACAACAATCCCACAACCAACATGTCCAGGGGACTTAGAGCCATCTGTAAAAACTGCTATATATTGTATATACTGATGACGATGGGAAGTGAACAGCTGTAGAAAAATGCTTGGTGATACATTAGACTTACTGTATGACACAAATGAACAATCAAGATAATATGATGAAATAGTCCATGGTTGGATGAGAAAATAATTTACTGATTGCGATGGTATATCACAAAAATCAAATGTCTGAATGAGTAATCGCATGCGAGAGTTAAAAGGTGGTATATATGAGGATCGTGCATCATATAATCGTTGTAAACTTAGTGGAATAATCTCACGTCGAAGAGGGTTCGATGAAGATGACATGACGCGAAAGTAAAATATCAGAGAGAGCTGCATGCGTCTGAAACCGAGAGAGGGTTGATGACACACAGCATACAAACTCTCCACAGGAGAAGTGCGAAACGCTCCACTACATATGCGTAAAGCCGTATGATGCACTGTATCTAGACGTTTTAAGTTAGAAGCAGAAGCCGTTCCATAGACTGCGCAAGCGTAATCCAGGCGTGAAAGTATTAATGCTTGATACAAACGAAGTAAAACTACACGATCCGCACCCCAAAAGGTATTAGAAAGTACTCGCAACATATTTAAGATTTTCTCACATCTTTTTCTTAAATGTAGAATATGAGGTAAGAAGGTGAGTTTTTCATCAAAAATTACACCTAAGAATTTTGTTTCTGACACAACTGGTAAGATAATATTATTAATGGATATTACAGGATGGAGATGTATGTTACGCAACCGACAAAAGTGAATACAAGAACATTTATTGGGTGAGAGAGTATGCCCGTTTTGATCACACCATTCTAAAATCTTATTAACAGCAAGCTGCAGTTGACGTTCGATAACGCGCATGTCTGATCCTGTGCATGACACATTTAAATCATCAACATAAAGTGAACCAAATACGGTAGGTGGTAACACGTGCAAGATGAGCGAAACATGAACAATGAAAAGTATGACGCTTAAAACACTGCCTTGAGGAACCCCTTCAGCCTGAATAAAAAGGTCGGAAAATGTAGTACCTAATTTTACCCTAAAATACCGTTTCGACAGGAAGTTTTTCAGGAAAACGGGTAGATTCCCACGAAGTCCCATGTCGTAGAGTGTCTTAAGAATTCCATACCGCCATGTCCGATCGTACGCCTTCTCAATATCAAAGAAGATAGAGACATAATGATTACGACGGACAAAGGCGTTACGAATTCTTGACTCAAGAGCTACGATGTTATCAATCGTGGATCTTCCCTTACGAAAACCGCTCTGGAAGTCAGGTATCAGGTGATTTTTTTCGAGGTAGTATACCAGGCGAGAGTTTACCATCCGCTCAAACGTTTTCCTAAGACAGCTGGTTAAAGCTATAGGGCGATAGCTAACAGGGTCTTCAGTGTCTTTACCTGGTTTTAATATGGGTATCACACTTGCTTCACGCCAACCAGATGGGTACGTTTGTTCCGTCCAGATTCTATTGAACAGAACGAGGACATTCAACAACGACGTCCGATCTAAGTGGCGGAGCATATGATATGTGATACCATCAGGACCAGGGCTTGTATTATGAGAATGATAAAGTGCTCGCTGTAATTCAACAAAATTAAAATTACTGTTGTAGTGGAAGAGACGGCGCGTATCAAAGTTGATGTTATTTCTTTCGGCAATCTGCTTATGGTATTGAAATGCTCTACTGTAACTCTCTAGACTAGAGACAGCAGCAAATGCCTCACCAAGTATATTACAGACGTCGACAGGAGATGAGTAAATGGTACCGTTTCGCTTGAACACCGGAAATTGAAATTCACGGTATATGCCGTTAGCTCTTTTGACTCTCGACCAAACTTGTCTGGGAGAAGTCGAGGATGTTATAGAGGAGACGTAGCGACACCAAGAATTTCTCTGACTATTGTTGCAAGTTTTGTTTTAGAATTTAGGAAAATTTTCTGTTTCTCTTTTGCTTTTTTGATTAAATTTTTTTTTATTATTATTATTTTGATAGCATATTTTAAAGAGCCTTCTTTTTCGTCATTTTCAACGTAAAGTTTTTCTTAATTGAAAACGGTTTTTTGTTTTTAGCCCTGTTTGGCTTTACCACTTAAAAAAAAAAAAAAAAAAAAACAAGAACTTTTGTTTTTGTTATGATGCAGCAATTTTAACGAGTATTATTCTTAGACATTTTAAATGGATATATCGCATATTATCGACTTTTTATCTAACTATCGGCAGGCCGATATAATTACTTTTATTTTAGGCTATGTATCAGGAATCTGATCTAAGACGACGCTCGCAGTTTAACGTGTGAGGATTCTTGCTTATGCTAACACTATCACCGCGCTGACGAAGACTATTTTGATTTCGTCTATAGCTGCGAAGATGTTGATTACATTTTTAGCTATGAAATATAGAATGCGATGCATAGTTTCTTTATGTGCCATTTTTGACCTTGAGATTTTTACGATTTTTGAAGATTATTTTCAACAGGACTTATTTTGTGAATGCTGTGCGTTTTATTTCGACGGGATATAACGTTTCAAGTAAATTATTTTCAATTAGACTTTCGCTACTTAGCGATCGTTGCGCATTATTTCGTCACTATTATTTTTTTTTTTTTTTTGTCAAGATTTAACGTTGTGAATAATTTTCAGCAGACCTACCGTTACTTGGCGATCGCTGTTATCTTAAATTTTCGTTAATATATTAATGAAAAGAAATCATGAATTAAAAAAAGATATTCTTTATTGATTTTTTTAAAAAGGGATACAATTTAATATTTTATATATTTTGTATTTAAGTAATTTATACTTTGTCATAAAAAAGTTAGTTTTTTTTTTTTTTTTTTTTAAATTTGTTTAATTCACGTAAATATAATAATTTGATAGAATTTGATTAGTTTTTAAACCAATAAATTTTCACTCGCTTTTAGTTTTAAAAAAATTAAAACAAAGCCTACATTTAAATGATTTGCTTTTATTTTTGAGGAAATTAAAACAAAGTTTGTGTTCTTTCTTTCTTTCTTTTTTTTAAAAAAAAATTTGGCTGTTTGTTAAAATGACTAAATTTTTTTAAGTTAAATAAAAAGTTAAGCAATATTTTAACGCTTTCCATCATTTTCAAAAAGGAAAATAATAATAAATAAATTTACATTTATTTTTACATTAAAACCATTTGACCATTAGTCAATACAACTTTATTATTTTAAATAAGTAATTAACAAAAGCCTAACGGTGTTTCAAAAGCACATTTTTTTTTTCAACAAATAATTTAAAAAATGTATTATGTAAGTGGACATTTATTTATTTTTTTTAAATTTTTAATGTGTAAAATATTTTGTAACAGTTTTATTATTATTTTTAAAAAATCTAAGTCATTTTTAATTTTAAAAAAAAGTTAAAATAAAGCTTGTGTTTGTTTTTACTTTAAAACAAGTCAATCTTTAAGACAGTCTTAAGTCAATCCATCTTTATTTTAATTCAAAAAATTAAGCAATGCTATTTGATGTTATAAAATAATTTTTTTTTTTGAATTAACATTTTCTTTTGTCTTAGATTTATTTCTTTTATTTATTTTTGATTGATTTAAAGATTTATGATTGATAAATTTCAAGCATATGTTAAATCGCGATGTCTGACTGACGATTTATTATGATATAAAATTTCTTACAACGCCCAGGCCTATTTTTACATAAACAGCAATAATTCTCGAGGATTTTTTTTAAAAAATGTTGTTTAATCACTGGGTAGGCGGCAGATTTATTTTTCCGGATATTTGACTATTCGACAAAATCACTATTCATTATTCCCTATTTTATAATAGTAATATATATATAAATCCAATTTTTACATCCAAATTTCATTACCTTTGATTTATATGAAAAATTATTGTTTTATAATTTCAGACAATACTTAAATTATTAAGAACAAAATTTTTTATGGTCTATTATTTTAGTTCCTTTAGTATCTATACGAGACACAATACTTTTTAATAGAATAAATTCTAATTCCTCAGAGGTGCAGTATTACCCAACAATGTAAGCATACAATTTTTTATAACTAAAAGCAGACTATTTTATAAAGATTTTTATCTCTTTTTATAAATGATATGTTTCTGATTTCACTACGTTTTGTTGTTTTTTCCCCTTCATTCACAATAAATTTTGTACTTAATTATTTCATTTCATTTTCAATTTTTAGATATGGAATTTTTTCATTTTTATTTCAATTGATAATTTTATCCTGCCTTGTCCTGTGTTTCAATATTTATGTTAGCACTTATTTTAACTATCAATTCTGTTTCTCAGTTCTTAATTTTAATTAATAAGTTTCCTTTGTAGTTTATTTATTTCTTTTTTCCTGATTGTTAGGTACTAAGTATATTCCGATTTTAGTCATTAAATTTTTTATATTTTGTGATTTTAATAAATCTTTAGTTTATTGTAATTAGGTTTTACTTAGTCTAAAATAATTGTCTTAACTTCAATAAACTTATATTTGCTAGTTTTTTTTTCTTGGTTTAGTGTTAGTCACTCAAAATAATATTTTTATTAATTTAATGAATTTACCTTCTTAATTTATATATTTCTATCTGTTTACTCAGTTTTTTTCTATTTTTAAAATAGAAAATCTTAATGTTTAATCTGCATTCTTTGAGTTTTTCTTATTATTCTTAAAAGCTTAGGTGAGGTGATTAAATGCAATTTAATTTTAATTAAATACAGATTATTTGTATTAAGCATTTCTTTATTTAGTTTTTTTTTTATTTTTTATAATCTATTATTATTAATCTATGATGTTTTATTTGATGATAAATCATCATTATGCCATTTTTAAGGTCCTTAATTTCTAGAAAAAAAAGTCCTTAATTTTTTGATAAATGTCCTTAAAAGTGCTTAATTTTTTCTTTCATAAAAGAATGGGAAACCTGTAAAACCAGACAGCAAAACCACGAAACTTTGAGTGGTGTTTGATGCAAGCGCCAAAACTACAAATGGATGTTCCTTGAATGATTTGTCATGCAAGGTAGGAGTGATACAAGATGAACTGTTCTCTATTATGCTTCGATTTAGAAAACATATCTATGCCTTCACCGCAGATGTTTAGACAAATTGAAATACTGCCTTCACAAACCAAATTTCTAAAAATACTCTGGAAAAATCACGAAAGTAAACCAACTGAATCTTACAGACTTAAAACCGTAACGTATGGCACAGCATGTGCTCCTTACCTGGTACAGAAGACTCTTCAACAATTAGCAAAAGATGAAGAGAAGGATTTTCCTTTGGCATCGAAAGTGATTCTAAAAGAATTCTATATGGACGATTGCCTTACCGGTACTTCTAATTTAAATGAGTGCTTCAGCAAGATTTAACAGAATTACTAAAAAGAGGAGGAATGAATTTACACAAATGGTGTACTGACTTTGATTCACAAGACACAGAATTGGGAGACTTTTCGTTTGATCGTAACAGTAGTGAAACAGTGAAGACCTTAGGGATGCTATGGAATAATAAAGGGGATACATTTCTCTACAAGTTGCAGTGACGGAAAAATCAGATGTTACTAAGAGAGATGTTTTATCTCAAATTGCTGGTTTGATCCTCTTGGTCTACTTGGGCCCAGTCATCAGCAAAGCGAAGATTTTTATGCAACGGCTTTGGTTGCACAAGCTAGACTGGAATGAAAAGTTACCACCCCCTATTGCCCAGAATAAACATTCTAGCTATTTATTTGCATGTAAATATTTAATAGGTGTTTACAAGATAATGGGGATTAACTTATTTCTTACAATTAATTCGTTTCAAATTAGAACACCAAGAAGAATATAAATTTTTATTTATGTGTGTGGAATTAATATAATTAATTAAAGTAACTTAGTTTTAATAATCGGCGAATCAATAACTGCAAGTATATTGAGCTGTAAATATATGAAGAAATATAGTTATAAAAATTCTGAGAAAAATATAATTTTTAAAAACGTAGGCAATTTATAAAGTCATAATACAGAATAAAAAAACTGATTAAAACTTATACTATTATATTTTTGTTTTGATGTATCTTTTTCAATCTTATATTCACCATCCGGAAGTTTTAATTTTCTGTAAATAAGGATAATAATTTCTCAATAAATTTTATAATTTATTTCTATTGCTTTGTAATTTTGCTGAAGTTTATGTTTTGCATTTGTCTGAGAATTTTACTCCTTTCATTTTTAATAGTTTGAGACACATACGTACATGTGAATATGAGTGTGTGTATGTGTTAAAGCAAAGGAAAATGAAAATAAAAAATGTTATTTTTACACAAAAGTAATTTTATATTTTTTTCCGTTTCAATAATTTTATATTTGTTTTCTGTTCCATACATTTCAATCTTTATTTGAATTATTAAATTTTCTGTTTGAGTATTATTTATTTTTGAATGTTTCTATTATTTATTTTTGTTCATTTCCTCTCCTTTTTAAAGGTGAATTTTCACCACATGTTCCATATTACTTCAGCTTTAGAAAGATGGAATTCAGATGAAACATCTGTTAGTGTGTAGTTTGATAATCAGCGAATTAACTTTTTTTAAAATTTTTATTTGTTATTGTACTCTGTCTACAGTTTTAAAATTTTGTTCACATCTTGAATTCTCTACTTTCATTTTAATTGTGTATCTATGAACACGCACCTGTTCATACATATAAAAGCTAAGAGACATTATATTTCAAACAAAAAATGGTCACTAGTGTACCATTTTGGGGGTCTAAATTTAGTGAAAAAAATGTTCTCGATCTACTTTTTTGATGTATTTCTTATTTACCTAATGAAATATAAACTTATTTATAACGCAGATAAGTTTGTAGACATATGTCAGAACTTCGCACACACAAAAATAAATAATAAATCAGAAATAGAGAAAATGACTGGGTAATATTACAAAATATTCCATTTTTGTGGGCAAAGCATGCAATTAAAAATATTCTCGAATTAAAAGCATACAAAATCTTTATTTATAACGATCATGATCTTTTACTTTTGTATAATCAAGATAAAAACATAAAAAGGTGGAAAAAAATATAAATAACAAAAATACAAAATAGAGCAAATATGAGTCACAAGAAATGTACAATATTTCATTATGTTTACAAATGGTGACAAAATAAGGGCTAAAAACAAAAGCAAAACTCTTATTTTATCATGGATGGAAAAAAGGAATGTAATATCAAAAAGGTAATTAAAGGTAACATTGGCATAGTAAATAATACAATGGTAATTAATTATAGGCATTTTGTAGTGGTTAAAAGTTGAAATAAACATTTATTTTCTTAAAGTGAACATTTTACCGTCATTTTTAAATATCTATCGAAATTTCCTGCAAGATATAAAAAAAAGTTTCTCAACAAAAGATACGCGTTTTTTTTTTCTTTTTTTAAAGATAAAACCTATTTTGTAATAAAATACTAAAAATAAAATTAATGATGACAGATAATTATAGTATAAATATATAACGTAACCCACACGTATTATTCATTTCAACGAAATAACTCGTTTTAAACACGCCTTTAAATGTGTATTACTACATTTTTAATAAAAAGTTATAATTATATACATTTAAAAAAATTTAAATACTTGCGAAAAAGGAATTTGAGTTAACTTTACGAACTACTAATTTTTTAGCTGCCACTGTATCTCGGGTTCTACTTATTTTTACAGAATAGCGATCCTGATTCATTAACTGCGAATAATTCAGACTGAAAACATAATAAAAGGAGAAAATTATACTAAAATAAAAAACTAAAGTATAATTTCGGACAAGAATAAATACAACATACATGCATTACAGAAAATTAATTTGCAACAATAGTGAAAATATAGCGAGAAAATTTATTTATATCCGGTCGCACCGTGAAAAAAAACCTTTTTTACAATTAAACATAAAGCATAACAGCTGCGAAAAGTTGCAACTATAAAAATAATATGTTAAACCTATTATTGCTGCTACTAAAATAACGTTTTTTGGAAAATACATATGATGCTAAAAAATAAGAAAAGCTGGCAAATATACAGTTAACATATGAACTAATAATCAGTAGACACTGTGAAAGCAACATTTCTTTAGAAAACCATAATACTAAAAAATAATTAGAATTTGCAAATGTGGAAGTACTACAAGGATAATAAAATTTATTTGCACAGTCAAAAAGTATCTTTTCGAATAAACACATAATGCTAAATAGTGGCAGAGATTTGAAAATGGGAAAATAAAACATGAATAATTAAAACAAATCATACAAAGAAAAAAAATTTCTTTTTCAAGAATATACATGACGCTGCACAGTAATAAAAATTAGATTTGAAAATACTAAAATAAAATATGTTCATTTAACTCTGTTAGCACTGTAAAGAAAATGAAACGTATTTTCAGAAAAACACATTATTATTGAACAGTTATGAAAATTTACGAAATGGGTAAATATATTATTCTTATTTAAAACTAGCAATCTATATATATGAACATAAAAATATGAGCAACATTATATGATGCTTAGAAATAGTTAGCATTTTCTAATGAAGAAATTAAAATATAAATCACATATCGGTTGACGCTGTGAATGTAATGTGGAAGAACAACATGAAAATTCAAATTTATTTAGACAGTCAAAATGAAAAATAAAAGAAAAAAATAATAATAAAATTCCGGAAAATAAAAGATATAATTTTTTCATCAGCTCACACCATTATATCTGTAGAAATAAATGTTTTCTAATATTGAATCAATATAGCAAAGCAAAATATATTAATACAATAGTGTGAGGAGCACTCGAAAAATTTTTTGACACAAAAAGAATACAACACATTAGGTAAAAGTATCACGCAAAAACAGACAATAAAATGTGAAGCGAAACAGAACAAAACGGAAAACGAAATCTATAAAGCGAGTTGCGAATTTAAATAAACTTCCATGAATGGGAAATTTTTCAAGAATGATTTAAAATATTTTCGTAACATGATTACCAGATTATAAAACATGAAAACAGAAGCGCAAATTTAGGTAAAAGCGTAAATAGAGGGTTTTTGTTTCATAGTGCGTTCTTACTGAAGTGCGTTTGATTTGTTAGTTACCAAGGATGGGCTTGAAAATAGATGTGTGCAAGGTATACTGGATAATTTAAAGAAGTTGCCAATTAATAATTTCAGAAAATTAACTTTTATTTAAGAAAAAAAGAAATAAAACAGAAAAGAGAGAGAGAAGGAAATATGAATTGCCTGTTATGCACATAATTTCAGCCAAGGATTTGTCCGAAGTGGATTTGCACACGGTAAAAATTTTATAAATTAACGAAGAAGTTTTTTTGTAAATTTATTAACAATAACATACGGTTAACTTAATGTTTTTATATAGAATTTAATTACTTTATTTGGGTAACCATTGTTTTTTGTCTCTTGGATAACTAAACATTACTACATAAATTCTATTTATTTGATTAAAAATGGTATATAAATAGATGTTTTTAAGAACATTAGAATTCCAAGTAATTAGTTTATTTGCCTTAAATTGAAGATAATTAAATTATCAATAAATCTAAAAACAAATTAAGAGTAAAATTTTTTTTAGTGCAAAAATAAATTAGCTAAGAGAAATGAAAAATTAGATCCTTCCGGTATTTCATCAATTAGATAGTGATAATCCAAGAAAAACTTTCTTTAATAATATTGTTAATAATTTTAGTTAAGTAGTTAAAGAAAAAGGTGCCAAGTTTAATTAGGTAAGTATTAGACCCACATGTGACTGTTCTGAAATTTATAGTAATTTTATGAAATTTAGGACTGATATTTAAGTAAGGAAGTTGTATATTGCTAATTTTAATTTTTAACTTCTTATACATAGCTAAAAAAATTTTAATGGCAATATTATTATTTAAATTACGAAGTTTAAAATTTTTACTATTTTTCAACTCCGTATTTAAAAGTTCTACAAAGAATTTTTTACAGAAGATTGCATAATGATTGTTAGCTCTGTCTATGGGGGTAATTACAAAATTTTTTTGTAGTTGCTTAATATATATATATATTATTATTATTAACTAATTAAATATATTTATCCTAAAATGTTTTGATAAGTTTTTATTGCCAAAATTAAGAAGAAAAAATAATAATAAAAAACATAGGAAAATTCCAAAGAAAGTCTTCCATCCTAAGTCATTTTAAAGAAAGTGAATGAAATAAAAACTATTTTCAACCACAATAGAACACTTCAAGGCTATTTAACCCCTCAACTATTCAAAGAAAGTAAAGAGGCTTTTCTCCTAACCCCCCAAAAGATCCCCCCTTCAAGAACTTATACTCGTATTGGTAAATGAAGAGAGGACAGATGGGAGGCGTGGTTTAGGCTCTTTTCGCAAATTTTTTAAGAATTTTTTCATCTTTCTTTCATTATAACACATTTCATAATTGAAGAAAATAATTGCGAATTATTTCATTTGGAAGCTTGAAATGTATAGTTCGTCTATGTGAACTCAAAAATAAAGATTTACTGAATGAATTTTGATAAAAAACGGATTTCTAGAAGATAACTCTATAACCGATGTTTCAACTCCATTAATAATTTAAAATTTATAGCAAAACAAAAAGTGATTTCACAAAAACTTAGAGTAAACTGTGAAGTTTCAAATGCTGAAAGAATTTTAAAAAAATATCAAAATGCAAAAAAGTTATTACTAAATGAAGCTCCCATAGAAAAAGCATTAGCTGCTGGCATTGAGAGGGTCGGTATTGCGTCCTCTTAACTTGACTACAATCCGAACTTCAGTATATTTATATTGAAAATATCCCTTAATACATAGTTGTGTGAATGGCTGAGAACAAAAAAATATGTGCCATGCAAAGTCTACTACTTTCGTGTTTCAACACTGGGTAAAGTTCTAGTTTATACCAGTAATAGGGAAGATTTCTATATTGTAATATACAGAAAATAATTCCAAATTTTGGCAACTTCCAAAATTGAAAATAAAAATCAGAAAAAAATGATCATTTACAAATTTATTTTTTACCTACCCCAGAGATATCTTTGAAGGAAGGAATCGTTTGGCTTCTTAGCGAAAAGCTAACACAATGTAGATGCGCAAATGTCTAACTGAAATTATATTCATATTCCATTATAGTATACATATTTTAATGATTAATTTACCTCTTATCTCTTATTTATCTCATTCTTATTTAGGCGTGTCGTTGCATACCTAAACTTAATTTTAGGTAAAGTTTAAGTATATGTTGTATATTAATATGTTATGTTTTTTGTAATATTACTCTTCTTTTATTTCGTCAATGCATTTATTTGAAAAGTATTTATAAAGAAGAGAGTACTGTAGTAACTCAAAAAAAATTTTTTTTAGGTTATTACAGGCTACTATTTTTAGGCTACTTATTACAGGCTACTATTTTTATGCCTCAGGCTCATACCAAAGGTTTGTGGGCCAAGACTTTGCAGTTAGCATGTGCCAGCAGAGTGTTAGCAACTGTATTATCAATGTTTCATCTGCTCTTAACAGCGTGATGAATGATTACATCAAGTTTCCACTTGAGACAAGGTAAGTGGTATACTCAATTAACAACTTTTTTTATGCTTATAAAATATTTTTAGTAAATGATTATACTTTCTTTAAACCCAACAGATTTTTCGTAATGAACAAGAAACCTTAGTAGAATTTGGGACAATTTTATGTAATATTTTTTTAGTTTAAAATCTTAGTTTTGTTTAAGATACAGAATATATAATGATATTTTATCAATATTATATTATTCCATTTGTTTATTGAAAATTAAAGTCTTTTTTTTTAAAAAAAAACGTTTAATTTTTTAACTTTTCAAAGCAAATTTTACTATTTTTTTGTAGCTTAACATTGAGAGAAACATTTTTTTCATGCAAAATATTTACTTAACATAATTTATAAGTTTATTTTAACATAAATAAATAAGCATTTAAATTATTGTAAATTTTAAAAAAAAGGAAGAAAATGATTAAGCACTTGCCTTGCACTGAAGATATGGAGTCAGCCAAAATGTTTTCTAACTTTTTTAAAATAAATAGATATTAGAATTAATCATTTTACATATTAGAGCTATTCATTTTATTTACCCATGAATTTTTTTAAATGAATAAAAGTTAATGATTTTTAGTTATTCATTGTTTAGTTTATTGATATAAAATAATTTCTGTGCTACATTTCTGTAGAGTACTATTTATCTTGTCACTTAAATTTTTATAAATTAAATGACTATCTTATTAGTTTTTTTTGCTTAGTATGCATTAAAAACTTTTTTGTTTCTTTCAGTGAACATGAATTATTGAAGCAAGAGTTTTTTGAATACTCTGGTTTTCATGGAGTAATTGGCGCAATTGACTGCACTCATATAGCCATTATTGCCCCCAAGGAAATCGAAAAAATTTCCATTCACTAAATGTTCAGCTTGTAAGTCATATATTTTTATTAATTATTTCCTATTCAAATCTATCTTTAGCTTGTATTTATTATTTAAGTTCATTTACTGTCAACTAGTAATGTATACATGTTCTTATTAAATATAATGATCATTAATATGGATTAATGTAATACAATTTCAATATTTACAGGTTGTTGATATGCAGCAAAAAATTTTAAATATCGTAGCTAGATTTCCTGGCAGCACGCATGACTCCTGTATTTGGAAATCAAGCGAATTGCGAAGATGGCTGCAACTATCAAAACTAAAAGACACATGGCTCTTGGGTAATAGCAATGATTTTAATTTATATTTATTGATCATATGTGTGCATATTATTTTAATGTAAGATCAATGAACAGCTTTCTATTAGAAAAAACATTACTCCAATTATTGATACTTATTACTCCATTCTGATACCATAATTTATTCGAATAGGGGATTCTGGATATCCACTTGAGCCATGGCTGTTAACTCCCATCAGTGAAGATAATTTATTTTCGTCTGAAGAGGAATACAATAGGAGACATGTTTCTGGCAGGGGGTACTGTTGAGCGATGCAATGGTACACTGAAAAGCAGATTTCGGTGCCTTTTGAAGCACCGAGTATTGAATTACTCCCCTGAAACAGCAGCGAAGATAATCAATGCCTGTGCTGTGCTGCACAATATGTGCATGAATGAAAATATAGTCATTGAGAGAAACATCTCTGGATCTGATGTGCCATTTGACACTGGAGTTCCCTCCAATCCAGGGCAGCGAGAAACCGATGTTAGAGATAAAGTTGTCCGAATGTTTACGACTTAAGGAGTTGTTATGATTTAAAAATTTTCACAAAAAAATATTTAAAAAAAAAAAAACACTTTTAAACACGCCAGAGCTATTTTAGATAGTGCTGCCAGTCCTAAGCCTGGAAAAAGTGTGAAGGGAAGTTATTGCATAAGTTATAATCATTTTAAATAGATTTTAAACAACTTCCAATTATCCGAACCATGTTCGGTCCAGAGCAGTTTGGATAATCGGCACAGAAAGTTGTACGTATGTTTGCTGTTTAAAAAGCCTTTATACTTTTTAAAATTTCTCACAAAAAATTAAAAACTAATAATCTTAATTATTATAAAGTATTTTTTCTTTCTGTGCTTACTCCATTAATTTTTATTTCGATTCAAAATGCATTTTATTGGATTTATTAATTTTGATTCTATTGTGTTCACTGCAATTTTAAAAAGTTTTGCTTAAATTTTCCAATGTTTCATTGAAATATCATTATGTTTGGCCGCTATTCTTGTTACCACGGCGTTCCGGGCAAACAAATATAGCATCAAACATAAAGGGGCACCCTCAAGTATATTTTTCCCGAAAAGGACACGAAAACGAATTAATTTTTTATGGTATCAATTTCTATTTCTATATAATTTTTTATGGTATCAATTTCTATTTCTATATAATTTTTTATGGTATCAATTTCTATTTCTATATCGCTACAAAAATTATTGTCTTCGCTTAAGAAAAAAAAAATAGAGAAAGAAGAAGAAAAACTTATTATAACAAATATGAACAGCGACAAATATATCAAAGCGAAGCGCTCTATTTACGTATCGAATATGTTGCCACATTTTTAATACAAAAGTTAAACTTTTCTCCACTTTGATAAATGTAACCTAATGTGAACCTTACAATTAAATTATTAATTCCTTCGTATATAATTGGTTTAAGTTGTCGAAAATTAATATTTCAATTGTAAGGTTCGCATTAGCATACATTTATAAGAGTGGAGAAAAGTATATGCATTTTTTAATAGTTTTTTAAATATGGCTCTTTGAAGACGAAAAAGCATAGATTTTCTTACAAAATGACTGATACTAAAAAACTAATCCAAATTTTTGAAGAAGAAAAAAAATACTTCTTCATAATGTCAAAACACAATTATGTACCGAGTTTCGTGCCTGGGCGAGGCTTCTGGGGCGATAGATTGTGATTACAGACAGACACACAGCCGCGTTTATTATTATGTATAGATAAGATATAACTTAATTTTTGTGTCTAATATGAAAGATTTTTTTTATAGTGTTGGACTCAATTAAAAACGGACACAAAAAGGCAATACCAAAAATTTCAAGCCTATAGTAGAGGAACAAGCCCCTCAGTGCTCTTGATGAGAGTGTGGTGAACCACCTTCTCACCAGATGGCGATGAACTTCGCTCGCCAGGTGGCAGTACAAAACTTTCCCCTCAAGGAAATGACTTTTCTATAAGATGGCAACATCTCTGAGTTAAAACCTTAGTTTCAAGAGATGGCAACAGGTCAATGGGCTAACATTCATTCCATCTTGCTGACTGATGAACTTACACCATTTTTGGAATGCTGCTGTCGCTAATCCTATTCGTCTCTCTACTTGTAACTTTAATATAATTTCTTTTATGTTTTATTATTATTAAACTGTGTTGATAGTTAATTTTTATTGAATTAATTTATATAATATATTTAACCTAATCACCACAAGAGGGTTGGGTCGGGGGTTACGGTTGGGTCCGATGCACTAAATGGCCTTCAAAATGTATAATTTTTATACATGTTGGGGGGAGCATTTCCTGTCCTGTCGGCTGGGTGTGGTTCTCTGCTCTTGCGGGGGATAAAGATGATACCTCCTTCTATTCACTCCCTTCCCCCCTCCGCGTAACGGATTCTCGTATTTCTACTGGCAGTTGTAACCGAAAGCGGGATTTTTATTGCTCCTTAGGTTAACTCCGTTTCACCTCAAGTTGGCATTACAGGGAAAGATAGGAAATGTAATACTACGCTTCCGAAGAGTAGTTCTTCGTTATTTTTTAATGAACTACAATTTTAATCTACGTACAATTATAATAAGACGATATTATCTTAAAACATGCATGTGAAGTTTTTTCCTGAAATATATTCCACATATAAATACCTTCTCAGTAAAGCGAATGTACAAAGAAGGAGGGGTTTCAGTTTGGCGATGAATTAGTTTTCAAGGTCTAGGAATTTGCGCGTTGGCTTTTGAACGGTCAGCCAGTTCTTGGAGTCTTGTCATCATTGCTATAACAAAGAATATATAAGTGAGAAGAAGACCAGCTCTCATAGGCCCCCATGTAAACCTGTTCCGGAAGCAACGGTTTCCTCCATCAAGGTGTGGAAGTATTGCTAGGAAAACAACCTGCCCCCTAACAGAGGGTCCCTCCGTCCTAACCCCGTAAGCAACCCCATTCCCCTCCGCTCCCAACAAACAACTTTCTCCCCACTCATGCAAACAGCTAATGAAAAGTGACTCAATACCCGTCTGCTTTTGTCATTTACAGACTATATGGTTTTGAAAAAGGTTTACTTATTAAACAAGGAAAATATTTACTTGTGACGAAATCATTAAAAAATAAATATAATTCATTATTTTAACATAGGTATATAATTTAAATAGATATCGGTCACTTAAAGATGTCACCTTAAAGATGGCGAAAGATTTGTTGTTAAACAAGTTTAGAGACGCTATGATGGATGAAAGATGTGCGCATGCGTCGGCTTAAAATCCTTTGGCGCTTTTCTTGTCATACAGAGGGACCTTGCTGGCCCCCTGCTACGTATCGGAGAAGCTAGACTTCTTCACACATTATATATTCTTTGGCTATAGTGTCCTTACTCTTGTGCGTTGTTTCGCTTACTTCCTCTCGCATCACTCTTTTTTTCTTTTGCTTTTATTAGTTTTTAACTGTTATTTGTTTTTGTTAATTGCTAGCTTGTTTTTGATCGTTATTAGTTGTCAGCCTGTTTCCTTTTTATAGTTTTTATTTAATTTTTTTCTAGATTTTTTTTTTTTTGCATTTTCTTGTTAGCTTGTTTTTTTATTTGCTCATTAATAATTGCTAGCTTGTTTTTTGTCAGTTATCCTTTGTTAGTTCGTTTTATAACTGTAATTTGTATAGTTTCTTTTAATTGCTAGTTATTTTAACCTTAGTTTTCTCCTTTGCAAGTTTCGGCGCCTGTTATGTGAGATTCTTTTTTTAAAATTTATATTGAAATTAATTTTTTAAAAGTATTTTATAAAAAATGGCATGAATATAGAAAACCCGACGATTTACGTAGTAAGTTTCAATGATCATTTTTCATTTTCGTCACGTGTTGCATGAAGATTCTTCTTCATAAGTTCTTAATTTATTTTATTTGTTTGTTGCGGAAAAATTAAAAATGAAATATCTTTCGGAAAAGGATGATGTCACCAAACTTGAAAATGGGCTTAAAAACTAATTCAGATGGGAATGGTTGGCTGTAGTGGATGAGGGTAACGAAAAGATTGGTGTTTGGTGCAGAAAGATTGATGAGGCAGGAAAATGTTTCTGCATCTGCTGTAACACTTCAATTAAATATTCCAATGAAGGTCTTAATCGATTAAAAAAAACATTCAAAATCTTTAACGCACAAGCAAGCCCGCGAATCCGTTATTGGTTCCAAAGTTTTTAATGCTCTATACCCAATTAATGGAAATATTTTTCAAAATAATGACGATGAAAATAAACGAACTCTGGACATGGCATCTAGAAAAACGAGAGCCGAAGCTTTGGTGCTCAGTTTTATAGCGGAGAATTCTCTTTCGTTTTCGATGGCGCCGAAGTTGATCGAATTGGCGAAAACCTTGTCCACGGATATTACATCATTAAATTTTATGCAGATGTCAAGATCGGCTGCTGCTTATAAAATGAAATATGGACTTGCAAAAACGATCAAAGAAGAGCAGATTGAAGAGTTGAAAACTTCGTTTTTTTTCCATGAATGTTGATGAAAGCACCAGCAGGTAAAGTATTTTGGCCGTGTTGGAGCAATATTTTTCTGAAAATCAAAGCAAAGTGGTGTTGCGTCACTTAGCTTCGGTCAAGCTATCGGCCTGTAATACGATGGCGATAAGTGCCATACCATAGAAAAATCTTATAAGCCTGCTAATGGACTCGTGTAACATTATGCGCGGGGGAAAAAATGGTGTAGAAACGAAGATAAAAGCTCCTCATTTAATAGATATTGATGGAGACACTTGCCATACAGCAAATAATTGCGCTAAAAAGTTCACCGAGCCATTTTTGAAATACCTAGAAATTTTGTGGATAATATCTATTTTGACCTAAAGAGCATAGATAAAAGAGAATTTTTTTTTAATATCTGTAATTTTCTTAAAATAAAGCCACTTTCTCGACCTGATCATTGGTGGCTTTATGTATTAGTAGTGACAGAGCGGCTGAAATATTTATCGGATGCATTGTTGGTTTTTCATTTTTCATGGATAGATGTGGATGTGCTATATGAAGATCTGTTAACTGAAGTAAATCAACGGCGAGAACTACTTTCTCCTGAAATAAAATCTATCAAAGAAATCCAAAGTGGCTTAAAACAAAAAAACTTTAACCACTGAAGGCAAAGATAAAAAGAGAAGAATAGTTCAAATATTATTTGAACAGCAGAAAAAAACTCTGTTTCTCATAAAAGTTTATGAGTCAGTTCTACCACATTTTAACTGTTATGTGAAACTTTTCCAGACAAAAGAATGTCAATTACACGAACTACATGAGTAGTAAGCAGAGGTTTTGGTGCGGCGGAACTTATTTCTGCCCGCCTGGAAGTGACGTCATCATGGAAAGTCAATGGATGCTTATTTCTGCCCCGTCTACAAACCGGAAGTTGCTTATTTCTGCCCGCTTGCTTATTTCTGCCCGCCTGAAAATCGAAACTTCGTCTACAGCGTCATGGGGAGCTTATTTCTTTTTTTTCTTAAGCCTAATATATTTTTAGTTTCGGTTTCTGTTTTTAATTTAGTTTCGTTTTTTTGAAATATTATTTAATTTATTAGTTTTTTTTGAGGGTGGCAACACTTATTATTTTTATATTAGTTTCTAAGGATGGCAACACTTAGAAACTTTGTTATTTGGGGAGATATTGTATATTATGAAGTAATGACATCATCTTTTATTGCATAATAAATATCCTACACATGCTTTAACTCTAGTGGCGCCATCTGTGTGGGAATGTTAGAAATAAAATAACTTTAAATCTATTTTAATGTTTAAATCTGTTTTAATATTATTTATTAAATATAATTAAGGCTGAGGATCGAACTCGCGCCATTAAAAAGCCTTCGTGGGTCAGTAGTTGGATATCATAACCACTGACCCACGAATGCTTGGTTAGATATGTGTTAATAAGTTTAACTTTTGTATTTTGAACACGTGTACAAGTAAAAAGGATTTGATATCGATATCTTAATACAGTTTCATCGATATAGTTTCACTTAACCTTTAATAGTTATTAAATAATTATTTCTGCCCGTCTTAATGTTATTATAACTTTCTCTGGATGGCAACGGTACTGACCATACACGTGTTAATTATTACATAATAAATAATAATAATAAAACATATTTTGAATATTATGTTTATTATGAATATAGTATTAGACTTAAAGGCATATTAATTTTAAATCAATGAATGTTATTTAATAAGATTATATATTTATCAACTTCGTTTGGATTTACGGCTATCAATGTAATCTTGTCATAACCCAGAAGACAAGGGAACTCCTAGATATTTAGATACTACATGTCTTCGAAGAGGACTTTGTGAGTACTCACGTTATAAGAAGAGGAAAACCACGAAAACCTCCTACGCTTAGTGCGATGACAAGTAGGGGGTCGTGAAAACTGTACAGATGGCTTTGATTGCACGCAATTTTTAGTTTTGCAAGAGCTCCAACACATATTAATATAGATATTTAAGAAATATAAATTTCATTAATTTTATATTTATTTTAATGAAAAAAAAATTATTATCTAATTAAAAAACTAATATATATCTACGGTGTTTATTCATTCATATTTTAAAATACAATTATAAACTTGTTTCATCTTTAAACTTATAATTTATCAACTAATATAATTAAATTATTATATTAAAATACTTATTTTCTTAATCTTATGAAAAAAATATATGAATTAATTCAATTTTTAGAAAATGCATAACGACATATTTACATAATATTATCAATTATATATTAAATTTTCTTAAAATTTCAAAAGAAATATTTTGAATCTAAGAAACATATAATGGGGAATTTTAGCCGCTATAAATTCATTTATATTCAAAAACATATCCATTTTATTATAATAATTAAGAATAAATTCAAAAAGTATCTATAAACTTTAACGGATATTGATTAAGGAACTTGGGAGAGTCATATCTATTTCTCATAAAATTCTACACCGATAATTTCTGTCCTGGACATTTGGTGTTTATCCACGCTTTATCAATTAGTCATAATATATAGTATAACATAGTGCTTCATACTGATTATAGAGCATGGGAGTACATCTATTTCTCATGAAAATTAAGAAGATAAATCTCACTATGCGACATATGAGTTTTATCTGGTGTGGAACATTTTATCAATAACTGAGATTTTAAAGTATATCACTGATTATTGAGCGTGGGATTATAACTATTTCTCACAAAATTTAACAAGATAGATTTCCGTATCCTTTGAGTTTAATCTGTATTTTATTAGTTAATCACAACTGTAAGGATATAGTTTATCTATATACACGAGGATGTGGGGGAAAGACATCGTTAGAGCTTATCTATGAGCAATAGTATTGATAACAATCAGTACATATAGAGCAGCTTCACGAAAGACAAATTAATTGGAAATATTATTCCAGTGTAGTATTTTACACTTCTCTCTAGCTGCGTTATACTAGTGTCTAATGTGTGTTAAATTTTGAGAAGACCCTATTCTGAAATATAAAAGACGATGGAAGGGAATAATGATGAGGTAAGAAATTAAGAATATTTCTTCATTAAAATTTAATTTTTATTAAAGTTATTTATTAAGATAAGTAATATAGATTCTCTCTCTTATTTTTAAATGATGTGAGTAATTTTGTGCCGTATTCAGATAGTGATTCTGATTCTGATTCCGTAAGAAAATTTTTTTTTCATTATTTTAATTTAATTTCTTAACATTAATTTAATTTTTTCAAAAGTTAATGCTTATTTTACAATAAATTGTTTCATGAACTAATAATATTTTTTGTTTGCTCTTAATAGTATTTGTCTCCATCAGTGCGTAAATATTTCGAAAATAGTCATAGTGATTTTGAAGATGAGTCTGATAATGATGTGAGTTACATATTTAAATTTGATTATAAGTTTATTTTTATTTTATCTTAAAAAGAAAGATGTATGCTTCAGTTAAAAATTATAGAAAGCAATGTTGCAAATTTGTATTTTAAATAGCTCTTGTTAAAAATTAACGATTCATTCAAATAAATTATGATTTGTTTCATAGAAAAGTTTTAAAGACGATCGAGTAATATTATTATTATTTTTATTGTTATTGTTTTTTAAAATAGGGTTCCAGCTAAATTAATGTTTTTAATTGCATGGATAATTCCTTATAATTATTATCTAATTTTCAATGTATATGCAAAAATTTTTAACAGGAGAATGTTGACAGTCAGCAGAATTTCAGGAGAGATGAAGTTTATAATGCTGATATGACTGACGAAGAGGTATTTATGATTATATTGAAAATATATACATGCTTCTTACGATTTCTTGTTTCTTTATATAAAACTATTCATTTTTATAATTATTTTTTAGCTGATCAGCTGTATTAAAATTGTGGAAAAGGGTCGACGTGCATGTAAGAAGTACAGTGCTGAGGACATTTGTTATGAAGTTCGTGTTATACCAGAGTTAGTTCCTGAAAGATTCAGAGGCGTACCTCTACGAACAGTTGCTTATGTGTTAACTAACATTTTTTCTTACTTGATGACCATGATGTCTTTTAACTTAGTGGGGGATGATCTAATTCGTTTTTGCATCCTTTCTGAGTACCTCGACAAACCAATCTCCACTTGTTTATATAAGTTCTCTGATATGACTGTGGAAAAAATTCTTGCTTCTGTTGTTAAAGTGTTGCAAAGCAAAGATAGAATCAAGCTTGATGATGGATTCAGTGTTGACATATTAACAATTAAGCGACCAATGGGCTCCGGCCGCACTAATAAAAGGGTGATAAATATAAGTATGGATCGATTACGCAAATCATCTATCATTACAGTGCCGATTGATGACTCAAATCTATGTTGTGCTCAAGCAATTTTATTAGCTCATGCAAAAATATCAAATGAAGCCAGATATAAGTCTTTAAGAGATATGAGAAGATCAACTCTCCGGAATAGTGCATTGAATTTACACGACGTATGTGGGATACCCGTTGGACCATGTGGTTTACCAGAAATTGACAAATTCGCACAACATCTTGGATTATATATTATTGTGGTATCATCTGAGAACATGAATAAGGTAAGTTTTCAATTCATATATTTTTTTTGTACTGTCATTTTTACCAATATTCTAAAAACAGAAAATAAATTTCTTAGATTGTTTAGTATTTTATAGAAGCACTAATATAGTGCGATAATTTTTTTATTTTAATACTTTATTTTTATTTTTTTTTGAAAAAAAAATTCCTTATTATCTTATTATTAAAAAAAATGAGAGAATTATTTTCATTACTGCTAGAAAAAAAGAAAAGAAAATGTGTTGAACAAAAACTCTTAAAATAACTGAAAATCTATATACAATAATTATCAAATAAGAGAAAACAGTTTTTTTTCTTAATTTTATTTAGATATTATCTTCACCATATTATTTGGTTTATTTCTTAAATTTTAAAAAAGAAAAAAAAAATTATTAAATATTTTTCATTCATAATTGAAATGTTTGTTTTTGTACGCTTAGTTATCTTATAAAAAAAATATTAATAGAATATCACTTAATAATATTTAAGGAAAAAAAAAAATATTTCTTCAAATATTTTAGAGATTAAATTTTTTTTTTTATATTTAATATTTATAGGTCATACATCGGTCAGGAAACAAAGTCCACCCACTGATACATATTTGGCATCATGATAACCATTTTGATATAATAACTTCTATGAAAGGTTTCCATGGTGCAAATAATTATTGTTATGATTGTGACAAATGTTTCCAGAATAATATCGATCATCGGTGTAACTCTAAATGTGCCATCTGCTATTCAACCGAATGTATTTTGGGTACAAAAATAAGATGCACTAGCTGCGATAGACTTTGTCAGTCTGCAGAATGTTTTGAGCGTCATAGAGCTCGTTCTGGAGGGCAAATTAAATCTATATGTGAACAAATATATCAATGCCGAGAGTGTTGTAAGCTAATCAGAACCAGAGATTGTCAGAAAGATCAGCATCGATGTGGGACATCTAAATGTCCTTCTTGTAAAATTTTTGTTGACATGACATCCCATAAGTGTTTTTTAAAAAAGATCTCGCCTATTGCTCCCAATGAAAAGATTATTTTTTTCGATTTGGAAACGGATCAAAGTTCTAATGTTCATATTGTGAATTTTGCGGTGGCACAATATTTTGACGGTAAGGAGTTTGTTTTCGCAGGATATGAAGCATTGCATGAATTTTGCTGCTTTCTTTTCTCCCCTGCACATTCTGGATACACTGTAATAGCTCATAATATGAAAGGGTTCGATGGGCAATTTCTTTTATCTTGGCTGCTGCAGCAAGGAATGACCCCTAAAATTATCCCCAATGAATCCAAGATAATGGCCCTACATCATACGACATTGAGCATAAGGGTTGTTGACTCTTTTAACTTTTTGCCAATGTCTCTATCAAAATTCCCAAAAACCTTTGGTATAACCGAGCTTGCAAAGGGCTTTTTTCCCCACCTTTTTAATACCCCAGAAAATCAAGATTATTTAGGACCGCTCCCGGATGCCAAATATTATAGTCCAGATAGCATGTCACTTCAAGGTAGGAAAGAATTTTACACTTGGTACGAGACAAGAAAGCAAGCTCCTTTTGATTTTAAGAAAGAAATGTTAGAGTATTGCAGGTATCTATACTATTAATATTATTTTTTAAATTAAATAAAGTAACAAATTAAAGTTATTTATAAATCTTTGTTGTTTATTTTTAGATCTGATGTTGACATCCTACGCCGATGTTGTATAGAGTTTAGGGAACAGTTTCTCCAAATTACTAAAGTGGACCCTTTCACATACACGACCATAGCGTCATCCTGTATGGCGACTTACCGCTCTCTTCACATCCCTTCCAACACTGTCGGAATGGTTCCAAGCCATGGATATTTAAACAACACTCTTTTCAGCCAAGATTCTATACGTTGGTTAGATTTTATAGCTCACAAGAATCAGATAGTTATAGCGCATGGGATGAACGGGTTAGGAGAAAAAAAAGTGGCGGGAGTGTCTGTTGATGGTTTCTGTGTGCAAACAAATACTGTTTTTCAGTATCAAGGTTGTTTTTTTCATGGATGTTGTAAATGTTATTCTCCTGACACCTTCAATCCTTTAAAGGGGGTAACAATGGGAGCTTTATACGACAAGACAAATAGGATTTTGCATCAGATTACTTCACAGAGATATAACGTTGAAGTCATGTGGGAGCATGAATTTCAGGATATGAAGAAAAAGAATTCCGACCTGAATGAATTTCTCAAGCATCATGAAGTGGTTGACAGACTGAAACCCAGGGATGCGTTTTATGGGGGAAGAACGAACGCCATACAACTCTTCTACGAAGGAAAAGCGAAGTATATAGATTTTACTAGTCTATATCCCTGGGTAAACAAATATTGCAGATACCCCGTTGGGCATCCTACGATCATCACATCAAACTTTGATAACATCGAGAATTATTTCGGTGTTATTAAATGTAAAATTTTACCACCTCGGGAGCTTTATCATCCAGTCTTACCATATAGATGCCAGAATAAGCTAATGTTTCCTTTGTGTAAGTTGTGTGCAGACCAGCAAATGGAGAAATGTGTACATACTCAAGAGGAAAGAGCTCTTGTGGGAACATGGGTCAGTGAGGAAGTGAAAAAGGCTATATCCGTTGGATATAAAATGATTAAGGTAATATTTTTATCTTTTTATTTCTTCTTGATCAATTTTTATTAAATATGTTCGAATCATTATTTTGTTTATTTTCAGATATATGAAGTATATCATTTTGAAGAATCTTCCACAGAACTGTTTAAGACATACATAAACTTATTTTTGAAAATAAAGCAGGAAGCATCCGGGTGGCCTAGCTGGTGTAAAACAGACAATGATAAAAAGAGATATATTGAGGAATATGAAAAAAAAGAAGGTATTAGACTTGATCCTAATAACATTGAATACAACCCAGGAAGACGGCAGGTAGCGAAATTGGCTTTAAATAGTTTTTGGGGAAGGTAATATTTCCTTTTTTTTTTATTAGGAAAAATCAGCACCGAATTTCTTAACTTAATGATTAAGTGTTATTCATTTGTTATATTTTTTCTTACAGATGGGGGATGATGCTCAATAAGACTCAACTGAAATTTATTTCATCTGTTGTTGATTTCAATAAACTTTTAACAGATACATCTTTATGCGTAAGTTGATATATGATTTTTAATTTTAAAAAAAAATGAAATGAGTTTATCTTTTATTATATCTTTATTTATTTATTTAATTTTTAGGTTACAGATATGTATTTGCCAACACCAGAAGTGGCAGCAGTGCAATACAAATGTGCCGATGAGTTCGTCTCCCAAGATTCAAATACCAACGTCTTTTTGGCTGCGTTTACAACATCATACGCCCGATTGAAGTTATATGGAGAGATTGAAAAACTAGGCAGCCGAGTGCTCTACTTCGACACCGATAGCATCATTTTCAAGTCAGTAGAGGGACAAGACCCCAGTTTAGGAGATTATTTAGGGGATTTTACCGATGAGTTGGACGGTGATACCATCACAACGTTTGTTTCGGGTAAATATGTTTACAAATTTAAATTTGTATGGTAGATGATTACTTTTTTTTTTATTACTTCATTTACTTTGTGATTTTTTAAAATTATATTTTAGGAGGTCCTAAAAATTATGGCTACTGTACTGCTGGAGGAAAGACTGTTTGTAAAGTCCGTGGATTTACTCTGAATTATAGGAATTCAATTAATTTGAATTTCGATTCAGTTAAGGATCTCGTATGCGATCTGGATCAGCAAAGATGTATATCTATCACCAATCCTGCTAAAATTGTTAGAGAGCCAAAGAGAAGAAGAGTGGTGAACAAAGAAGAAGTTAAGAAGTATAGGATGGTGTACAACAAAAGAATTATTCAGCCAGATTTCACTACTCTACCTTACGGCTTTTAGATGAAAAAAGTTATCGTGGAGGCGACCCACTTGTGAAAAAAAGCAGTGGAGGCTATACCCACTTAGAAAAAAGCAGTGGAGGCTATACCCACTTAGAAAAAAGCAGTGGAGGCTATACCCACTTAGAAAAAAGCAGTGGAGGCTATACCCACTTAAAAAAAGCAGTGGCGACGTCCACTTTAATAACCGCGGAGTGCCAAAAGGAGAAGGGTCCTCGTCCCGCACTCTGGATGGTTACTTCAAACCAACCGATGTCTCCTTAACTTTAAAATTTATGTTAATTTAATTTCAGAGAAATGTTTGTGAATTTAATTTTTTTAAAAATAATAATCCTTAAAATAATACTAAGCGTAATGGATGTGTCTATGTTGATTAAAAGTAGCTAATAGTAAAAGTATGTATGATTAAAAGTACCAAGTACCTATGTTGATTAAAAAAAAAAATTTAAAAAAATAATCAAATGAAAATTTTGATTTCAAAATTCGTTTATTACAAAAATCATAACATAAAAAATTTACAAATAATATTTAATATTTCAGCCATCTATTTTTTCTAGCAAAGAATACTGGTGAATAAACTACAGAAGGTGAGTCATTTAACATTTTTTTATTGACAACAAATTTTTCAGGTATTTTCATTTCTTTTAATGCTTCGAAAAATTCTTTTTGTCCTTTGGGTTTTTTCTTTTCGTTTCTCAATACATTATTTATTAAATGAGTGATGTTTGTTCCAGGTAAAAGTTTTTGTCTATACAAAATTTCGCCTTTTTCAGTCCACGTTAACAGTTCTTTATTCTCTTGTAAGAATTGTAAAAGCTCTTTAGCTCGATCCTTTTGACTCTTGGGTACGACATTCATGAGTTGCGTTTCTATCAAGTTATCACTTTCTGTCATTTTTTCTTCTTTAATTTCTTTAGGATTTTCTTCCACTTCATTTTCCTCCACTGCTTGAGTTGGTTCGCTTTTGTTTTCCAAAAAAGTAGGAAACTTAACGTACCGCTGAAGAATTTGTAAATATAACTCTGCTTTTTCATTGTCGGAAATATTTTTATTTTTTAAAATATCATGCATTTGCCTGTCCAACTCGGATAAATATTCGACAGTGTTAGTTTGTAGCCTATCTTCCGGCATAAGAATAAATTTTTTAGCGTACTCCATTGATTAAAGATGTTAGAGCTGTTATGGCCGCTGGAATCAGAAATCCTAAGAAGCCGTCACCTCGTTGAACAAGAACTTCTCTCTTACGGAATAAAGGTACTTTTTTGTCTGCAATTTTTCTTAAGCTTCTTTTAAAAGGTGAAAGTTTCTTCTTTTGATTTTTATTGAGAGGAATGTTACCTTTTAACAAATTAAATACACATTCACAAATATGTTTAATAGATTTTGCTGGACAATGTTTTAAAAATTTCCGCTTTGATTTTTGATTTAGCCACAGCTTTTAAGACCTCGAGACAACAGTGTTTACTGTCCGACATTCTAATCGCATTTGATTATTTTATTCTTTGTGAGATTTATTTTATACCATTTCCCAAAAGATTGAGCTTTGATAAATGCACAGTGAATTCTGCTAACGTGTCTAAAATTACAGTTAACTTGAAAGGGATTCAAATCACCGATTTTCGGACACCCTAGAGTTTCTAAGTTCACACAATAACGATTCGTAAAAGTTTGAATAAATTTTGTTTTTTCAACTCCTTTTATATAAATCTTTTCATAATTCTGAAATATATCTTCTAAAATGAAATATAACTCTATGTATGGTAATTCTCCAAAAATCCAATCATATCCATGCGTAATATTTTTTATCCAAAAATATTGTCTTTTCTCATGCTTACTTAGCTTTATGAAACTAAATGGTGGTTGAAATATCCAATTATTTAAGTTATTGTTATTTAGATCAAAGATTGCGAGTTCTTTTATAATAAATCGGTTTTTATCAAATAAAAATCCTTCGAAATCTAAAACGATACTACTCATCTTCGCTAAGGTTAGTGGGCAAATGACTATCGTGTCTGGTACACGATCATTTTATCCTTCGGTAATATACCTGTGCGCAGGCGCATATTATCATCAGTATCTGGTTTCAAATCGACTAACAGGTAACCAAAGGGTTTCGAAGTCGCGTCTTGATACACTTCTTGGAAAAATTTCACTTTTGTTGGATAGAGTTGTCTGCCTAAATGTGTGATTTGACTTTGATCACGTGGGTTTTTGAAAAGAATAAGATAATGAGCATTTAGAGATATTTCTCGCATCTCTTTACCTTTATGGAATATATTCTGTACAATAAAAATGACGGACACATTACGATGATGACTATGTTTAGTAAACAGATGCGTCAATTTGGAATTACTTCCTAATTCAGACATAAGATCATCGAGAATAATTAATGCATTTGAAATAGTATTTAAATCAGAAGGAACGCCCTCATGAAATGTCACATTCGGTATTGTTTCAAACATGGTTTGATACGCTCCATAACACCAAATAACCGATTTTGGAAAAGGTTCAATAATTTTAGATTCAATTATTTTTTTGCAGAGCTGGCTTTTTCCACATCCTGTTGGACCAGCCAAAATGCACGTGAACGAATGCCTAAGCTTAGGGAACTCCATAATTTATAAAGGAGAATGAATAAACGAGAATATTTATTAAAAATAAATAACGCAAATAACGGTATGTAAATAAAAACACAAAATAAAATATCACAACATTTTAAAAAAATAATAATTTTATTGTTTGAAAGCAAAACGTACACCAAATTTCTTTTTCACAAATTGATACATTGCAAAATCATTTTTTCGATTTACATTGAGATTTTTTATTATGGATAGCATAGATATATCGCGACAACGATTATAAATGAAAAAAATACAATAGGCTCCACATACGTTAGATGTGAGTGATTGAAAAGATACAGAATTCCAACATACATTAGAAATATTAAATAATTTATAAACATTAAGTCCGTAGAAATCTGGAGAATGGCCATAGGAATCGAAAAATTCCAGTGATTTTCCTTCAGTCATGTACAGAGCTAACCAATGCGATCCTGGTAAAGTTGATTCATCAGTGTTGACGATAATAGCTTCATTTTCTTGTAATAAGGGTGTTGTGTCTCTCGAATAAACACCTCTAAATCTAAATGCTGTTGTAGGATCTTTTGATAAAATTTCACAAATCTTTTTTCCATCCATTGTTTAATTTCCAAAATCGTATATAATGTCACGTGCTTTGTTAATTTCTATGACGTTTTCAAATTCTGCGAACACAATAACACACACTGTTTTTTCTAACGGTTGCTCAAATTTCATTTCAACTCGTAGATTACTGTGCTTTATTAAATTGAAATGATCGCCATCACATAAATCAGGTGATAAGTCAAAAGCATATAGAGTGTAACCATCACAAAATTCTTCTCTGGAAATAAAGTTACCTTTATCACTTCTCATGTGCTCAGTGCTCATGAACAAATTTTGATAAGCTCTTATATATTGTTTTTGTGAAAAGTTGAGTTCCAATGGATTATGGGGAACTGGCTGACCATCTACGTAGACGGCGATAAAATTTAAATTGAAATGTTTAAAATCAAAAGGATTTTTTTCAAATGTTCCATGAAATGCATCATTTTCGACACATCCTATGATAAGTCGTTTAGGAATTTGTCCCACAAATACATTGTCTTGCACAAATGACATGTTTCCTTTAGGAATGGAATACACTTTACATAGCACTCGATTGATAGGATATTTTGCAGTATCTTTTTCTAATGCTTTTGCGTGTCCTAGAACGACTCCAGGACTTACACGTACTTTTCTAACTAAAAGCGAAATTCTATCCAATACAACTTTATATCCCGACTTTCCTATTAGACAAAACTCGGGTTTACTACGATTTAATTTAATTTTTATATCCACCATGTTTAATAACAATCTGTTTTGATGAAACAAATCACTATGAATACAACCAATCATGTCCACAGTTGCACTTAACTTGAAATAATCTGATCTTTTTTTAAGACCATCGTTTGAATCTTTATAATAAAGTTCGGCCGTCAATTGGGAGGTTTTACTGTCATAACCATGGTTTAAAAGTGTTTCAATGTAAGATCGATAAGGATAAGTATTGCTAGAATTAGATATGATGCGGTCGTTTAAAGAAACATCCACTTGAGAAAATAAGGAGTGTAAAAATAAATTTACTGGACCAATTTTATCATCAGCTGTTAAATTGGTATTATCGTTTTTTAAAATTTTTGCTTGTACGTGAAGCTGAGTTTGGCTTAGATCAATAAATTCATCACCAGAACCTGATATATGAAATTCAACCCACTGTCCACTTTGTATAACTGTTTGCGTGCCGGGCATTTGAAACAATTCCAGTTCAGACTTCACACATTCCGGGGAACCTTTTAAAAGAAACGTCATGATGAGTCGAAAATATCACGTCCTTTCACTTTCTGTTTCTTTGATGAAATTATCTTTTTCTTTGTCTTGCGTTTTCTTTTATAGCGTCCACTGCCAATCATTGACTGTATTTTCCCAAGAGCTTTATTGGCCAGATTTTTACCCGACTCTTTTGCTCTATTTTTGGCTGATGTTTTCAAGTCTTGACCTGCTAGTACATCGGACATAACACGTGATCCTGTGACTAATGCTTCTTTTCCAACAGTTTTTGACCCGCGAAAAATGTATGGTAGGGCTGCTCTAAATAGACGTCTAAATATGCCGCCCAGACCATAGCCTTTTTGATACGACACACCACGATAATAAGGTAAACCATTTCCCGCTTGGGAAGCATAATGGTCTTCCAACTTCTTGGAACAGCAAACATAAGGTACTTTCATCTTGAAATGAAGCCTTTTTTAAAAAACACTCAATATTTATAGTATTTGTCGCATTCGGAAATGCAGTACAACCATCACTTTACCTCTTTCAAACGGAACAAAATCACCTGAATTCAGTCTGAGTTCAATTTGAATTGTTTGAAATGAATGTCTCGTTAAGGGTAAGTATTGAGGTCTATCATAATACTGACTGATAGTTTCACCATCATGTCCTTTTATTCGAACGATCCGCAGTAAAGGGGCTTGTGTATCTCCGACAATTTGGGGTGAAATAAGATCTGTGTACACATAGAAAACTGAAAAATTAGACCACGCGTCAGCCACAAATTCACTTTTCTGGTTACCCGTAATGATTGCATCTCGTTGGAACCCTAACAATTCACCTAACTTCTCTAAAAGAAGGCTGCACCCCTGAACGGCGTTAATTTTTACTCGTTTCGTAGCTTTATTGTAATTTATTGTAAACCGACTTGGATTTTTAGGTAAAGCAAGTTGTATAGCTGATACAATATCGAACATTGATTCATAACACCCCACATCAATTGTTTGCTTAACAGTCGAGGCGATATTACCATTACTAATCGTGTATCGAAAATAATTATTCGTTTCATTAACGTTCAGCCAAGAATGCGGATAGATGATTTCAGATAGGCCGACTTCCCATTCACCTCTTAAATTCACTGGTATAGGTAATTGAGTTTTGAAATGAGAGATTTTGTTATCAGGAAAGAATCGTGTAGAGCTATCAGAAGGTAACGTCACATAGAAAGACATTTTTAAAAATGAATCTTAAACGAATACGCTTCACTATTTATACTTTATGAACATCCGTCACCCAATCATTAAACTTATCCGAATAACCTAGAAATTTAACAAAATATTGCATCTTTCCATTGATTTTTTTCTTCTTAATTATTTTTTCAACTGGATAAAATCCAGAATCGACTACTTTTTGTAATTCTTCTGCATAAAAGGTACCTTCGATTGATTCATTCATTAAATCTTTCAATTTATACACTATAGGATTTCGTGGGATTATTTTATCTATTACAAATAATTCACGTGTCCAATTATTTTCATATCCTTTTTCAAAATGACGTTTGGACTTATTAATGCGGACAGCGTCACCTATTTGAAAAACAGGCTTATCATTATTCACCTTATCACTATATAAATTATTCCATACTTCTTTTTGATTATCAATATTCACTGAGGCTGGTCCCATTTTAATACTTCTGTGTTTGGTATGATTATAACTATGCACTAACTTTGAAATGACGTCAATATATTTTTTCGTGTTAAATTCTGTAAAGTATTTCCACATCTTAGTTTTTAAAGTGCGATTAAATCTTTCAACTATACTTGCTTTAGTTTCATTATTTGTAGTAAAAAAATGAACTCCTATCTTTTTAAGATATTGTTGTACAAGTTTATTTGTAAATTCCGTACCTTTGTCTGACTGTAAATTTTCTGGTTTTCTTTCTTTAAAAATAGTTTTTAAAGCAGACAATATATTTTTGGCTGATTTGTCTTTTACAGGAACACCCCAAGCAAACTTTGAGAAACAATCTATGCAAGTCAACAAATATTTGAATCCATTATTAAATTTTGCTAAAGATTGCATGTCAACTAAATCAATTTGAAATTGTTCATCTATACCTCCAACAATCACTCGATTCCGTTTAAATTTCTTTTTTACTGGTTTATGCAAAGTATAAGAATCTTTAGTCTCTAACCATTTCTTAACGTCACTTTTCTTCACTTTACCTTTCACAGAATTATAAATAGCATTTACACCTCCAAAACTTCCTGGATGTTCAGGTTTCGTATAAACTGGTGAAAGTAAATGATCCATAATCTATTTCAAAGTTTTTTAGAAATTATCAGAATTGTTTTCTTTCTAATAACAGTTTTATATCTAACAGTTAAAATTATCACTCATAAACATTGATAAAAATAATGGTATGCAATAATTGTAATAAAATTAAATAGTAATACCTATACAAGTATTGAATATTTTTTTTTTCCTTTTTTAAATTGAAGCAAGAATTTTATTTTAAGAACCTGAAAAAAAGTATTATACTGAAAAAGAAAAGTCATGCCTGCTGAAATAGAAAAAGAGAGAGAAAAAAAAAAATATGTAGTTAACATAATTACATTTATTTAGAAAACAAATTAAAAATAATAATAAATATAACAAATTAAAATTCATACGAACAGAAATCTTTTCTAGCAGCATCTATACATACATCCAACCGTATATTTTTTAAATAAGTCTCACTTAAAAAGTCAATGAGCGGTTCACGTTCTGGATAAAGTTCGTTTTCACATAGTTCTTTTTCAAAGTCTTTCACAACTCCCACAACATTGAGGTACATGCAGGACTCATTAAAGTCCTTCACGGGTACTAAATCACCCACCTCAACGTCTTCATCTTCCACTCTCAGAGGAGGGCTAAGACCCTTTTTTTCACCGATGAGTCTATATAACACTAGGGTGAGGCAGTGGTTCATACTTCTCTCCGCTTCTTCATAGCGGCTACTGTTTGGCTTCTCCACTGGTAGCAAGCGTTTTGATATCATTTTAAAAGTTTTTAAAAAGTCTCTAGACTTGAACTTCAGGGTGATGTAGCTGGAAATGATATCCTCCTGTACACGTCTGATAGCCATCCACTGGGCAAAGGTGATATCGAGGGGGAATTTGTACACGCGACCACTTCGACACGTATGTTCATGAGTCAAGGAGTATTTGCCGTCATCAGTCATCAGAATGTAGAAATCCTTTTTGTTGTCTGGATTGAGAGCCTCTAAAGCAAGATTGATTTCCACAATGTCAAATATGTTAGTAGGAGGCCCATGCTTGAAACAAATTTTAAACTGCTCCGGTTGCAACGTCAGACCAACTGTCGAGGGATAATAGTTGTTTCCATATCGATTGAACTTTCTAATGTGAATCGAAGTTTTCTCCTTAAAAGTACTTGCTAGTATAAAGTGGTTGTCTCCAATAGGAAAATAATGCTCTGGATAGGCACCCTCTTGGAAAAGACCTTTCCTCTTTGGTACATCCTAAAAATGTAAAAAAGAAATGTTTTGAGTCACCAAGAAAAACAAACATGCAAAACCTAATTACTGTTTAGACATTAACTACATTATTTCGAACTACTATTTCTAAGTAAATTGTATATTAATATATAATGTAAAGTTTAAGAGTAAAATATAATTTCTAAGCAAAATGTATATTAATATTTAATGTAAAGTTTAAAAGTAAAATATAAGGATAAGTTTCGAATAGGAGTGTTAAAAACATTTATTAAAAGAAATTAAAAATTATGTTTAGCCTGGAAAATCTATTAAGATTAAATAAAAATATTATTACACATGAAGATAAAATAAGGGTAAAAAATATAGAAGTACTTACTTGAATTTCATCGTGTTTTCTTTTTAATGAAGAGTTGTCTTCCATAACTATCTAAAGACTGTGAAACTCCACTTAAGAAATAAATATTAACAATTTTCACGAAGTAACTACATACGCCAGAGCAAAGGAACTTGTTATATACGATAGGGAAATTATAATCAACACAGTATTAATCGTTGCCAATAAAGGAAATATAACTCTAACAGCCAATCAGAAAAATATCAATCTGTCACATGCTTAACTACTTACCAGTGCAAGTGAAAGGAACTGAATTCAACACACACGTCATAGACCAAGATCCAACTTGATATACCTTATCAGAATGACTCGCTCTGTAATCAGTAGTTGTGTTATCACACAAAACACGTCACATAAAACACGTGTATGGTCAGTACCGTTGCCATCCAGAGAAAGTTATAATAACATTAAGACGGGCAGAAATAATTATTTAATAACTATTAAAGGTTAAGTGAAACTATATCGATGAAACTGTATTAAGATATCGATATCAAATCCTTTTTACTTGTACACGTGTTCAAAATACAAAAGTTAAACTTATTAACACATATCTAACCAAGCATTCGTGGGTCAGTGGTTATGATATCCAACTACTGACCCACGAAGGCTTTTTAATGGCGCGAGTTCGATCCTCAGCCTTAATTATATTTAATAAATAATATTAAAACAGATTTAAACATTAAAATAGATTTAAAGTTATTTTATTTCTAACATTCCCACACAGATGGCGCCACTAGAGTTAAAGCATGTGTAGGATATTTATTATGCAATAAAAGATGATGTCATTACTTCATAATATACAATATCTCCCCAAATAACAAAGTTTCTAAGTGTTGCCATCCTTAGAAACTAATATAAAAATAATAAGTGTTGCCACCCTCAAAAAAACTAATAAATTAAATAATATTTCAAAAAAAACGAAACTAAATTAAAAACAGAAACCGAAACTAAAAATATATTAGGCTTAAGAAAAAAAAGAAATAAGCTCCCCATGACGCTGTAGACGAAGTTTCGATTTTCAGGCGGGCAGAAATAAGCAAGCGGGCAGAAATAAGCAACTTCCGGTTTGTAGACGGGGCAGAAATAAGTAACTTCCGGTTGGGCAGAAATAAGCATCCATTGACTTTCCATGATGACGTCACTTCCAGGCGGGCAGAAATAAGTTCCGCCGCACCAAAACCTCTGCTTACTACTTACATGTATAGATGTTCAACCTAACAAAAATAATTTTGGCTTTTTTCCTAAAGCATGAATTAATTTCTAGTATTGATTCATATTCTGAAATTCTCAAGATTGATGTCACCAATATAAAAACTATCTTCTTGATAGACTGATATTTACGGGCACACAAGATTATTCGGATATGAAAGAAATGAAGGAGGTTTTAAAAATTGCCTATTCTCGTTGTGCAGTGTATATGTTAAAAAAATTGCCTTTGAACAATTCTCTACTAATTAAGTTATCAGCTTTAAATCCTGCCTTAAGAGGAGAAACGACAACTTTTACTGCGTTGATAAATTTGGCTGAACTTTTACCTAATGTCATTGCCAAAGAAGAAGTTTCTATCTTAGATTCAGAGCTAAGAGACTATCGGACAGATAGCACTCTGTCCTGTCAGCAGAGTGGTGATTTAATCTCTTTCTGGATTTATGTTATGAAGGTAAAAAATTGTTAAGGCTGTCTTTCATGGACCTTCTGTTGAAAACAGAACATCTCTAAACATTGAAAGCTTAGCCTCTATTCAAACAGTAAAGTATTATTTGAACTCTCTGAGTCAAACCACATGTGATGTTTTTGGCAGTGAAGATCCGATGCATGAACCCATACAAGGAAATTTTGGACGTAATCTATTAAGTAGCTGAAGTAGTTATAATCAAATACTTTAATCGTGACCTCCCCCGGGGGGGGGGGGGGGTTACGACCAAAGAGCTAGTGTTGATAAACTTAGTGAGCTGAGCAACCCAGAAACGAGCGATAAAACCGGGACGCCTGGGTCAGCTCTATAACAGAGGTAATACTAATTAAACACCAATTCATGATTACACATTCTAATTAATCTTGTTAGCCCAAATTCCTAATGTAAATATGTATATTATTTTGTATATAGCTCATTTAACCAAGTTCTACTTTTTTCTTTACTATTATCACTATTGAGTACGGCAAGAAATATACCTTTCTTCCACTCCTATAATTTATTTTATCAAAATTCTTAAAAAGGAATACAAAGTTTTGCTGCATATCTCTAAAACAAACTAGAGTTCTATTGTACAAGTTAAAAGTTATTGAAGACATAAGAAAACGCTTTTACCTAATTCTCCATAATACAAAAATTATCCTAATTATTATTTCAAAACGTAACAATCCTCCCACCGTTTTGATTGGTGGTTTACTTAACTAATCAAAACTAACTATATTTCTATGAATTAAATGAATGAAAATTATAAACTTAAAAAATATTGTTCCGAAAGTCCAAGTTTTAGTTCAAAAATTTAATTGGCACTTTAATAAGTCTTCCACTTCTCGTTCTTACTGTTTTTCCAACTACCTGCAAGTCCTTCTCTGGTTTATTCTCGCATGCCTCATTATTTATTAGATTAGGTTCAGCTGATGAGGAAATTTCGAGTGGGAAAATCTTCTGCGTAGGCCTGACCAGTTCACAGGATGAAGTTTTGAGACGAACCACTCTTACTTGCCCATCTTTACCAGGAAAAGCATCAATTATTTTAGCCATTGGCCATAAAGTTCTTTTTTTACCGTCAGTTTCGATTAAAACAATATCTCCTACTTTCAAAGGTTCTGCCGGTTTACTGTTTGATGGTCGTTGTAATAATTGCCCAAGATATTCACTTCTAAATCTTTCTCTTAAAGCATTGTGCAAATTTTGCTGGTACTTTAATTTTTTATTCAAATTTGCTTGATCAAGTTGATCTAAATCTGGCACTCCGACTTCATCTATTTCTTTCAAGAACATAGCTGGCGTCAATGGAATGAGTTCAATTTCTCGTTCAGTTCTTGTTAATAGTTAATAGAGAAATCAACACATTCGAATGATTGTCGTCAATTACTGAGGGTTTCATTTTCCCCATAATGACCCATCCTAAATAAGTTTCTACTGCAGTTAAACCACACGCCAAATTGCACACTTTCCCAGTGTAAAGTTTTCCTGCTTCATCGGCTCCAATTAATAACTCAATTGGCTGTCGATGATTCCCAATATCACTAAGTGAGATGCGCTTCAGTGCCATTTCTTGTACCCACGGTCCATCATGAAGTCGTGGAACAAAACTGCAAATTTTGTGTTGATCCAAGACTTGCATATTACAACTATAACTAATTTTCAAATCGGTAACTTTAATAGAAAAAAGATTATGAATTACGCTGCTTGATTTTGACCCTCCAAATAAGCTATGAATCAATGTTTGAGTGTCAATTTGGCGGAATTTCAGTTCCTCAACAATGCTCTTCAGAATATATGAACGTTGAGAGCCAGTGTCAATTAATGCTCTTATGGTACGTTTTCCTTCTTTACTCTCAATATTTACCATTAAAGTTTAAAGTAATATCTCTCCAGAACAGCAGGAATTCGCAACCCCTGAGGGGGTTTACCTTCTTCAGGTAAACACAGGGAGTCACACCCTGGGGTACCCTAGTGATCTGTCCTCCCTTCCTCTCCCTTTTCTCATACTTTTTCCTTTCTCTTCCCCCTTGTCGTGGTTGCCGAATATACTGGTAAGGGCTTTTTGTCTGTGTTCGAGTACCACCCTGTTGTACCGAACCCAGATGGGAAGAGACCACCCGCGTGTTTGCCGTGCTAGGAGACCTGTGTCCCTGGAAAAGGGGATCCTGGTACCCCAATACACTGCTTTGGCCCGTGCTTCAGGTAAACGGGAGGTGCACATTGGCCTGTGTGCATCAATCGGCTTGTCACAAACGTCATCTGTTGGCTAGGGTCAAGTCCGGGGTCACTTACTGGGCACCTCGTTAAGGGTGGAGGCTGCTTCAGGAGTGACTCGCGGACGTATGGCTATTAGTTAGCACCGATGTTCAGGTAACGGATTGGTCTCAGTACCTATCAGCTATTTGCGTCCCCTCGTTGGACTCCGTGGTGGGTGGTGCCGCTAGTAGTGGAAGCGTTTGAAATTTTTTATGGCTGAAAATAGCATGGTGTTATGTTCTGCACACCATAGTAAAAACAGCGGAACAACCTCTTCATCGAATGATAACGCTCAGTATTTTCTAGTAAAGCTGAATAACCCTCCTATACCAGAAACGTCATTTAGCAAAGTGTCTCCCTTCTTAATACATAAGGCTCTTCTTTCCGTACTGGGAGAAGTTGCATCCGTGAAAAAGTTAAGATCAGGTGACCTCTTAATACAAGTCTCTACTTTAAAACAAGCCGGTATTTTATCCAAATGTAATAAGATATGCTCTTTCGACGTAACAGTCACTCCCCACAATACCCTCAATTCCTCTCGAGGTGTAATTTCGGAATCGGAATTTATAAATGATACCGAGGGAATGATACTTGAAGAACTAAAAGAACAAAACGTGACAGCAGTCAGAAGGATTAAGATTCGCAGGAATGGTAATCTCATCCCTACGAAACATTTAATCCTTACTTTCAATAAACCTAAGTTACCATCTTCAATAAAAATGGCTTGGCATAACTGCCCTGTGCGACCTTATGTCCCAAACCCTTTGAGGTGTTTTCAATGCCAAAGGTTTGGGCATTCGAAAACATCATGTAGAGGTCGTCCTGTCTGTGCTCGTTGTTCCGGTACTGACCATGCTGACACATCCTGTGAGTTGCCGCTCCTTTGTATTAATTGCAAAGGTGATCATGCTGCATACTCCAGGAATTGCCCAAAATGGTCCCAGGAAAAAGAGATTCAATCTGTAAAAGTTTTGCAAAACCTGACCTTTAATGAAGCTCGCCGAATCGTCACTGCCCGCACACCTCGTCCGGGCGTGTCGTATTCCACGGCTGCTAAGACTTCTTATTGCTCTTTCGGTACGCAAACTGAATCTCCTGCGCAAACATCTACTTCCAACAAACAGAACAAGCCATCTGCTCAAAAACCCAACTTTAACTTCACTGCACCTTCCACATCCAATAGAACTACATCACCTCCTCCTACAAAAACTTCGAAAACTGACAACGCTGATAAATCCCGGCCTGCTCCAAAGCAGCGCCCGAATATAAAATTTCCACCCAGTCTAAAGCCAGGTCTTCCTCGTAAGAAAAAAGACACTAAATATAATCAGTATATGAATCAAT
This sequence comes from Parasteatoda lunata, assembly GCA_949128135.1. Lineage (NCBI taxonomy): Eukaryota > Metazoa > Arthropoda > Arachnida > Araneae > Theridiidae > Parasteatoda > Parasteatoda lunata. The sequence continues at coordinate 26,968,598 of OX421975.1, forward strand.
CCGCATCCGCTACTCTGCAGAATATGGATTGTGATTTCGAAATCTCACTGCATTTTCCGATGAGGAAGAGTTACTCGAATGCCCTCCAACTATTGATGTCCGTACAGTTTATCTCTTGGAACTGTCGTGGACTTTTGAAACAAGACTTCTGATATCAAAGATATAATTCTAAAACACCAACCTTCAGCTCTTGCTCTGCAAGAGACGCACTTAACGTCATCAGATAATTTTAAATTACGTGACTACTCTTGCTCCCGTCATGATTTCGACAATGGAAGTCGACCTCATGGCGGTGTTGCAGTTTTGACTTCAAATGTTTTTCCATCTACTCACCTTTCACTTTCAACCTCATTACAGGCTACCGCTGTTCAAGTTCAAATTAATTTTCTCCTTACAATCTGTTCTGTCTACTTACCACCTCATGCATCCATTTCCCAAACAGATTTGAACTCACTGGTTTATCAGTTACCTTCGCCTTTTGTTGTGCTTGGAGATTTTAATGGTCACAGTGATTTGTGGGGTAGTTCCACCTCCAATGAACGGGGGCGTAGAATTGAACAACTTATCCTGGATCATAATCTCTATTTGCTCAATAGGGGCGAAGAAACTTATTTCCATACACCTACGCGAACTTTTCATGCCATTGATTTAGCTATGTGTTCACCGGTTCTCTTACCTTTTCTTGATTTCACTGTAAGTGATGATCTCCATAACAGCGATCACTTTCCTCTCATAATTTCATATTCTGCATCTGTTCCCATGAGCCGAAGACCCTCAACTTTTATATACCATCGCGCTAATTGGCCACTATTTGCTCATCTAGCTCAGATCACGGATGATATGGTTTCACATGATACTATAAGTGCAGCAGTTGATCACGTTACGTCTGTAATTCTACAAGCGGCAGAAGATAGTATACCCAAGTCGTCAAGTTCGCTTCCTCGCCATCGCAAGCCGTGGTGGAATGAGCTACTGCTTATAAAAAGCAGAGACGCTTGTGGAACATCTTCCGCCGTTACCCTAACACTGCTAACCTTTTAGCCTTTAAACAGGCTAAAGCAATGGCACGAAAAATTAGGCGCAACAGTCAGAGAAATTCTTGGTGCCGTTACGTCTCTTCTATAACATCTTCAACTTCTCCCAGACAAGTCTGGTCGAGAGTCAAAAGAGCTAACGGCATATACCGTGAATTTAAATTTCCAGTATTCAAGCGAAACGGTACCATTTACTCATCTCCTGTCGATGTCTGTAATATGCATGGTGAGGCGTTTGCTGCTGTCTCTAGTCTAGAGAGTTACAGTTCAGCATTTCAATACCATAAGCAGATAGCCGAAAGAAATAACATACATTAACTTTGATACACGCCGTCTCTTCCACTATAACAGTAATTTTAATTTCGTAGAATTACAGCGAGCACTTTATCGGTCTCATAATACAAGCCCCGGTCCTGATGGTATCACATATCACATGCTTCGCCACTTAGATCGGACGTCGTTGTTGAATGTCCTCGTTCTGTTCAACAGAATCTGGACGGAACAAACGTATCCATCTGGTTGGCGTGAAGCAAGTGTGATACCCATATTAAAACCAGGTAAAGACACTGAAGACTGTTAGCTATCGCCCTATAGCTTTAACCAGCTGTCTTGGGAAAACGTTTGAGCGGATGGTAAACTCTCGCCTGGTATACTACCTCGAAAAAAATCATCTGATACCTGACTTCCAGAGTGTTTTTCGTAAGGGAAGATCCACGATTGATAACATCGTTGCTCTTGAGTCAAGAATTCGTAACGCCTTTGTCCGTCGTAATCATTATGTCTCTATCTTCTTTGATATTGAGAAGGCGTACGATTGGACATGGCGATATGGAATTCTTAAGACACTCTACGACATGGGACTTCGTGGAAATCTACCCATTTTCCTGAAAAACTTCCTGTCGAAACGGTATTTTAGGGTAAAATTAGGTACTACATTTTCCGACCTTTTTATTCAGGCTGAAGGGGTTCCTCAAGGCAGTGTTTTAAGCGTCGTACTTTTCATTGTTCATGTTTCGCTCATCTTGCACGTGTCGACTTACTCACCTTCATCTGCTATTTGGAGAACCTCCTCCCAAATGTAACGTTTTACTCACGATTCATCACATTTTAATACTTTGTCCATGTTTTAACCAGCTTCGCCTCACCTTTTTTGGTAGCTCGATTTTATGCATAAAAGACTTGTTAGATAAAAACCATCATCCTAAAATCTTTGCTTTTTTACGCGCTATTGGTATTTTAAACTGTATATAACTGATTTATTATGCTAACTATTTTTATCAAGTTTTATCCACACATAAAAATACTTGCCTTTACCCTGTTTTAGAATTCTTATCATTTTTACTATACTTATTGATTGTGTAATTGTACTCTTTTCTACCTTTTAATATGTTTTTAAAACCGTATGCTTGGCGCAGCATGTCCTCACTGGACCTTGTGCCATTAAATCCTACATTCAATCAATCAATCAATCAATCAAGCAGGAATTCGCAAGTATTACATTTTGGCATTCACTCGAATCGATTACTTTCTCATCTATAACTTCGTGCTGGTTTGGCGATAATTCTGCACACATGATCGACCAATGTCTCTTAGAACAAATTAGACATCTAACACTTGATTTACAATATTTTGCTTTATGTCCAAACTTAAGAATCACTTTTAAATTCATTGTGTTATGCTTATCCCATGTTTGTATAAATCGTTTTTATCCTATTTCTTATCTTACGTAATCGTTTTATTTTGTTAATATTTCAATTTTTATTCCAACTAGTGGGCTGCGCCCCCTGCTCGCTAACGCTCGCCAACCCCCGAAAATTGCTACGCCATCTTATATGGTTTGCTTCGCAAACCAAGCTCGCTTTACTCGCTACTAACTTAGATACATTGCAAATGCACAAAATTCTAAGAATTCAAAACAATCATTCAAATCCATATAAATTTTTTTTCTTCAAAATTACATCTTTTTAGTAAATACTAAGTCATTAAAATATATTTGAATTCAAATAAATGACATGTAATTCGTTAAATCTATTAGAAATGTGCTATAGTATAAAATCTTAAGATAAAATTTCTAAAACTGATATCTCTTTAAAAAGGTTAAAATTTTGGATCACATTTGGTGAGAATGCTCTCTCTGGTTATTTCAGTTTCCGTTTTTAAAAGCGCTATATGTTGAGCCACCTCAAAAGGAAGATCAACCTTGCCTTTCTGACAGCAAATACCATATTCATTGCTACTTCCTGTCTTCTCTAACATAAAATGCTTAGCATGACAAAAGTTACAAATAAAAGTCATAGATCCAATAGTAAAGGAGTCACAATCGTCATGAACAGTCAATGCAGATTTGTAAAAATCTCGAATTTGTAGAGGTGGCGATTCCCTTCGGCGAGAAATGCTTTCCCGTTTAGAATTCCGCCATTCATTTCTCTGACGTCTGCCAGAGATATTTCGACGCCTGATAGCAGGCATTTTATTTAGGCAGCAGGCACTAAATAAATAAAAATAGAACTAAATAACTAAGATATCGTTTTAAATCTCAAATCAAAATAATTGTTTGTAGAAAGTTTGTTTTGGTTTGAATATTCGCACGTTTGTTTTGGTTTGAATATTCGCACGATGCCATTGCCATTCTATTGTAACGAAACAAAAAATTTATCATGAAACTAAAAATTTATCAAAGGAACTAAAGATATTGAATTCTTTTTTTAAGAAATTCAGTTCCGTTTTTTTTTATCCTTTCTTGTTTTTGTTTATCAATCTATTAATTCAGAAATGCTTTAAATCAAACGATGCTTACGGAAACAATGCTTATGCGAACCACCCGAAAAATGATTTGCTGAATTCTCATTGGTTGAAACTAAATTATTAATTTTATTAATTAATTAAAGGAAATTTTCATAATTTAAGACCTTATTGCACATCTACATAACAATACATTTAAAACGACACCTTATTTGTTGAATTCTGTTGCGTAGTATGGGAGTTTTTAGAGAGACAAAATATTGCTAGCCTATTTAATATATAGATTCATGACCATTTCCCAACTTCTGATTCGCTAACAGTTGCCAACCAGATCGCCCGTTTTCCAACTTGGTGCTTGGCACCGCCCCCTCTCCGTTTCTAATTTCATTTCCACATCCTTACCCACCAATATCGAATAATCGGTTAATGCCGCTACGCGGCAGTGCACCGAGGTACTTTGATTTTCTACCATTCCAACAGTGTTCATTATATTTTTGGTTGAACTATTTTATATTCAATAACGACTTTCAGTTTTCGTTAGTTTTTTGATTGATGCTCAATCCAAGCTCGTACGTCGTTTATAGCTGTGATTTCGACTTTAATTATCTTTCATATTTCCCGACTTCATTGCTTTAAAATGCCATCCAAGAATAGGAGGAAAAGAGAAAATGATCGCCTGCTTCATCAAGAGAGAGCGAAATGCATGAAGTTGACTACTGTTTTTTTGGATAAAAGGTAAGTTTGTTTTATTTTCTAAGTATAATTTATAAATAGATTTAGTTTATTTTTTTAAAAAGTAGTTCTTATTAAATTGTAATTTAAAACATAGTGCAATGATTTACAGTGCTTACTTATATGAACTAAAGGCGTCTTTTTATGCATACCACAACCTTAAAAATGTTTTCAAAATTAAAAATAAGAATTTTTCCCGCATAATATAATTCTCACTAATATCAATTTTTGAAATACCAAAATTTGAAATTTGTTTGTTGCTTAAGGGTATATCGAATTTAAGATTTTTATATATTTGGATAGTAGACATCATAAGCTTTCAAAAAACAAAAAAAAATTATTTAAATAGGACCATTTTTTACCGATATTAGCATTTTAATGAGGCCACGTCCCTTTGTTTACTCACGAAAGTGTAGTTAGTAGTTGACAGCAGACGGATTTCTAGTTTCGTTTTAAGCTAAAAGCTAATTATTGCAGATAATCTTTAAATTATTTAGTTTTTATATTGTATTTGTCTAACTAAAAGTGGCAGCATATTGTCTCAGTTGATAGATTGATTTTGTTTATGCTTTTATTTGGTTTTCATTGCCGTTATTTAGCGTGTAGTTCTTCAATATTTTCAAAACAGCATTTTTCAAAGCTACTATTTTTGTTTTATCTTATTTTGTTTTTGTTACGTTATTAATTGTTTCATTACGCTTCTTTTTGTTTTTGTTACATTTGAATTTAATTTTGTTATTCAATAATGGATTCCATTTCTTCTAAATGGAGGAAACCTAAAGGAAGAATGACCAAAAGGAAACGTGCTGCTGCTAAAAATGCAAAACTGCGATGGACTCAGAATGAACCTTTACATGGTGGAAGTAGACCTGGCTAATTCTGCAGTTAGTGAATCAAGGGAGCTTGTGAATTCAAACCTACTACAATCACAAGCAAGCAGTGATACTAGTATCATTGCTCATTATAATTTTATTGATATATCCTCCTTAGCTACTTTACTGCAAAATGTGAACTGTAGTGAATGCAATGAATGTATATTGAAGGTGTTAAAACATGAAATATCTTATGGATATGCAACTAAACTAGAGCTAGCGTGTGAAAGTTGCAAAAAGAGTTTTGGTTCAACTTTTACCAGTGCACGAGAGACGACTGGGAAAAAGTTTGACATCAATTCAAAACTAGTGTCTGCTTTCCTAGCTGTAGGAAAAGGATATGCAGCGATGGAGACTTTCTCATCGATTCTGGAAATGAAAACTATGGACAAAAGAGTATTTTCACGGTGTATAGAAAATTTGTGCAAAAAAATGACATTGTTAAAGCTGATATGCTACGTGTTTCCCGTGAAACTGTTCGAGAAGCTCATGTTCGAGCAAATCCCTCACTGAAAGCCGGCGCCATCATTGATATTAATGTCTCATATGATGGGACATGGCATAAAAGAGGTCATACCTCTCTTTATGGTATTGGCCTTGTAGTGGACATATTAACAGGACTCATAATTGACTATGAACTTCTTTCCAAATACTGCCATGACTGCACTGTCACAGCAAAACATTTAGGAAAGGATTCTGCTGAGTTTGCTTTTTGGAAAACTTCCCATCTAGCATTATGCCAAAAGAATTTTGAAGGTTCTTCAGGTAGCATGGAGATGAAAGGTGCTCTCATTCTCTGGCAGAGATCCGTATCTGAATGCCAAATGAGATACACTACTGTTTTATCTGATGGAGATGCAAAAACTCATCAGTATATCAATGAAAATAAAGTGTATGGAGATACAAAAGTTGAAAAAGAAGACTGTGTAAACCACGTCGCCAAAAGACTGGGTACAGCCCTTAGAAATAAAGTGAAGGAATGGCGCGTCAAAAAAGTGACACTCGGAGGTAAAAAACGGGGCCAATTAACAGAGGCAACAATTAAAAAGTTGCAAAATTATTTCAGAAGAGCAATTGTTAGTTGTGCTCCTAACATGCCCCTTATGAAAGCATCAGTGTATGCAACTCTTTTTCACTGCATGTCCACTGACAGCAAGCCTCAACACCACAATTGTCCCAATGGTGAATATTCATGGTGCTTTTACAAAAGAGCAAAAGCCATGAATAAAACACCAAAATCTCACAAACTGATGAAAACGAGTCTTTCGGCTGAAATTGTGGAGAAAATACTACCAGTGTATCAACGCCTTGCGTCTGATACCATGCTCTCGCGGTGTACCTCTGCAAACACCCAAAATACCAACGAAAGCATCCTTAGTTGCATCTGGCGCTAATGTCCAAAAGAGACATTTGTCTAAAAAAAAAAAGACTAGAACTAGCAATAACAGCTGCAGTTAGTGAATACAATTTTGGTTATGTGGAAACGATGAAAATGAATGCTCAAAATGCTGTGCACAACAACTCGTTCACAATTGCTGAAAAACGCGACAATCGTCGAGCATATCAACAAAAACGTAAATCGTCTCAACAGTTTAAATTGGAAAGAAACTCAAAGAAATATAAAAAACTCTCTAATGATAAAAAATCAGTAAAACAAGAAGGACCTACTTACTGTCCTGGAGGATTTTAGAAAAAAAAATCATTTTATGCAACAATTGCTTATATAATATGCTTACATACTTCCTTTTATGTCAATGTAGAATCAAATCCAAAAAGTTTTTTTTTTTTAATTTTTAATTAAAATCTAATGATGAAAATTTGTTTATGTTAATATTATGAACTAAAAGGTATTAAAACAAAAATAAAAATTTTATACATTATATATTAATAAAAATGGTTTTTTCTCAAAATGAAATTTTCAGCGATTTTACTTTTTCAAATTGTTCCATGCGGCTCAATTTTTTTTTTTTTGTTAAAACTTTATATATAGATACCTTATATATATACCATTAAAAGTTAACAAGTTTTGTTGTTCAAATGCTTAGTGAAATAAATATTTTAGCTGTAAATATTTATTTTTTATTGAAATTTTTGAAAATTTTTAGTGTAATTCATTCAAATTTCATTTTTTGAGCTAATGCAAAATATTTAAATAATTAATGATGCTAACTTTTATTTATAGGTATGAAACGAGTATCTTAACAAAAAATTGGACTTTTATAACCACATTACGTGCGCATGGGATGTTTTGAACTTGACAAATTTTTCGTTAATTTAAAATTTTAAAAGTTCAATATTTTTAAAACTACTGAAGTAATCTGCATGAAATTTTTTACACAGATTTATAAATGTGATATAAATAAATGTTGCAAATTTCATAAATATAGGATTAAAACTTAGTATAACTTCAAGGTCCCTTGTACCCTTAATACAAATCAGTAGTAAAAGGTTTTCCTTTAAATGCTCCTGGAAAAAGTTGTGTGTGATCTGGAAAGAACTACGTATGCAGTTCCTGGCGTTTGATGACGAAGCGTTCTTGAAAATAAAATAAAAATATTATAAGAATTTTTTTTTGAAACAAACTGAACTATCATAAGGAGTTATTTATAAAGGGAGGGGGCACATTTTCAATCGTTTTAAAACAAGTAATATGCAGGAAGGACGTGTATGAGGAAATTATTTATAATAACCACTCCTATTTTTCTCATCTGTTTCGTTTTTCAACCGGATGAAACAAATATTTTTTTTTTTTTTTTTTCCCATTCTAATGAGGAACATGCATGCGGAGGGTAATCGCGTGATTTTGATTATTTTGAATAGTTTATAACTTAAAACTCTCAAAAATCAAGTCAGTATGTTGAAACTTGAGCTGAAATTTTTGAAGTTATAACATATTATTGAAAAATTTTGTTATTTAGTGACGCTGAATAAATAAATTTTTTTTTAACATTTCAATGTGGATTTTAAAATTATAATTTCAATCAAAAATGAAGTATCATTTTTTAATTTTCCTTTTTTCAATTTTAAATACTATTATTGAAATATTTTAATGACAATGAATATATTATAAAAATTGTTTTTAAAATTATTTTAGTGTGGATTTTAAAATTTTAATTTCAATCAAAAATGAAGTATGATTTTTTAATTTTTCAATTTTAAATATTATTATTGAACCATTTTAATGACAATGAATAAATTATAAAAATTGTTTTTTTAAATTATTTTAATGTGGATTTTAAAATTTTAATTTCAATCAAAAATGAAGTAGCATTTTTTTAAGTTTTTCTTTTTTCAATTTGAAATATTTTAATGAAAATAAATAAATTATAAAAATAGTTTTTTTAAAATTATTTTAGTGTGGATTTTAAAATTTTAATTTCAATCAAAAATGAAGTGTGATTTTTTAATTTTTCTTTCTCCAATTTTAAATACTATTATTCTTGAAACATTTTAATGGCAATGAATAAATTATAAAAATTGTTTTTTAAAATTATTTTAATGTGAATTTTAAAATTTTAATTTCAATCAAAAATGAAGTATCATTTTTTAAATTTTTCTTTTTTCAATTTTAAATATTATTGAAAAATTTTGTTATTTTATTATAAAAATTGAATGAATATTATATGAATTATTATAAAAATGAATAAATTATAAAAATTGTTTCTTAATGGGAAAACTGTTTAAGGGGGAGTGATTAAAAAAGTGCATAATTTTAAATATTAATTACTAGTTAAACCACTGAGCTGAAATTGGTGTCTATATAAATTATAAAATGGTTTGAAGTTAAATTTTAAGAAATAAAAAAAGTACCACGTAGGTTCTTCATTCTATTATTATTCCAGCTTAATGATCTTTATTAATAATATGTTCAGCATTGTCTTAACGGTAGTGAAAATGTTTAGAAGTTATTTAGGCAAGGTAAAATGAACGGGATAAGACAAAATTGTCACAATATTATTAAATAATTTTTTTTTATTTTATTTCAATAGAATTGAGAAAAATGAATTGAAGGTTTTATTTTGACATTTGTTTAAGACTAGTTGGCTAATTTTTAATATTATTAAATTTATTCGTTAAATTTAGAATCACATATGAAACCAAAAATTTAGACAGCTCAAACTGCAATAACTAGGTATATTAAAATGATGAACATCATTTTTGAGCACATTAATAAAAGACAACCAAAATTTTTATGATCATTTGTTGCTAACTTTATTATTTTATTTTATTTTTTTATAAACATTTTCTTATTTTTCAAGAAATTTTCAGAAAAAACTGTAATTTCTTTACAAATGTCATTTTTATTTATTTATATGATTTTCTCTGACCAGCACAGTGCTTAAGAATTCAGAATTTTCAATAATTTTACTAAATAGATATTAACTTAAAAGTTTCTGGAGAAGTTTTTTTTAAAAAACAATATAACATTACTTCAACCAATTGTTTTGTAACAGTTGTTTGGTTTTTTGTGTTTACGGTGCTAGGTAACTCGATTTCTGTTGTGCAAATTATTTAGGGGAGGGGTATCATTCTTACCTCACATATCAGCTTTTCTATTCTTTCTGAATTGTTGTTTTAGGACTTAGTAAAGAAAATCTTGATAGAACTTTATAGATGAAAAATTTCATAAGAGCCAATTAAAGACCCATTCCATTACCTAGTATTTAAAGATGTTGTAGCAATAAATTAAATCTTGTACTAAGACGATTGAAGATAGGTTGTTTTAAAATGTTTTTAATCTAATCAACAATTTAATAACTCATTTATTGCAATTCAAAATTTTTGAAATGGGGAAATGAGGGGCTGTTTACTTACTATGATTATCATCTATATATATATTTCTCTTACACGGCACCAAAAAACGGGTTATTTTATGTATAGCGATTAGCAACTGTAGTTTTTAGACCAATCAGGATTCGTTTTGAATCATCGGCGGATAACTCGGGGTAGCCGAGAGATATGAAAGACTGCAGCATAAAATAAGGCAGATTCATGCCCTAAACACATGATAATATTTAATTTAAACTCAATTAGGAATTAATTAATTAATTGAAGTGAGAATGCTTTAAAAGGCCGGTGTTGAATTGATATTTTTCTACTGGGAGCTACCTAAGCTGGGCAGAAATGAGCAGTAAAAACGTCTAAGTGTTTGTATTGAATTTTTTTTATATTTCGCGTTTATTTATGCATTGAATTTTCACGTTTTAAAATGCAGAATATTAGTGAAGCTGCTAGGGCTTTTAAACGTAATGAAAGAAAACTTGTTCGAAAATCCCAAGAAAGTGTTGAGGAAAGTTATGGAAGACGTAGATTGCAGAGATCACGTGCAATTATAACTGTTCAAGATGTCGCAGAGTATAATATTGGCTCAATGACGGAACAATGTAGTTATTGTAATGCTTACTTCTGGGCCAAAGAAAGAAATTCTTCTGGCAAATATACGAAATGCTGCCACGATGGAAAAATTAATTTGCCTACACTAATAGACATTCCCGAGTTCCTGCCAAAATTATTAACTGATAATTCGATTGAGGCACGAAATTATCGAAATCATATCCGGGAATATAATTCTGCTTTTGCATCATTTGGAGCACACATAAAGCCACCTCCTGGAAATGGACCGTATTGTTTTCGGATTCATGGTCAAATTTATCATATGGTGTCACCTTTGTATAGCAATGATCAAAATAATGCTGGATACGGGCAGCTGTATATTTTTTGATTCAACTGAAGCTACAACAGACGCATTGAAAACAATACTGGATGTTTACGCTCTGTAATGAAACAATTAGATGGTCTGTTGAGGCAAATTAACCCTTTTGCTGCATCAGTTTATTCAATTAAACTCTGCAACAGATGTTAAATTAGTTTTTATGGAAGATCCCGCTTCAGATTTGAGACGGTATAATGCACCCACATCAAAGACAGAAGTTGCTGCCATATTCGTTGGAGACAATGGGGAACCTCCATCTAATCGAGATTGGTGCATCTATCCTGTTGCAGACTCTTGCAAAACAATTTCTCCTATGAATCCATGCATTGATCCAATGGTCTATCCACTTCTCTTTCCACAAGGAGATTGTGGTTGGTATGCTGGAATGGAGCATGTACAAGAGCAACGTACTGCCAAGCGTATCCATGTAACCCAATTACAGTATTATGCTTACAGACTTGCTATCCGCAGTGAGTTCAGCCTTCTTCATAGCAGTGGAAAGCTCTTTCAGCAGTTTATCGTTGATGTTTATGTCAGAACAGAAAGTTCAAGATTGAACCAGAAAGATTTACGTGTTGAGTTATATCAAGGTCTTTTGGACGCTCTTCAAAGTGAAGCTCACTCAAACAATGTAAAGTTAGGGAAGTTGATCATTTTGCCATCAATTGATCAACCTTTCAAGGATCTCCTCGCTCCATGCAACAAAATTATCAAGATGCCATGGCAATTGTTATAAAATTTGGGAGACCAGATATTTTTCTAACTTTTACATGCAATCCAGCATGGCCAGAAATAGTGAGTGCTCTACAAAGACACCAGCGTCCTGAAAATAGACCCGATATCATTGTTCGTGTCTTTAAATTGAAATTGACAGAACTTTTGGATGATATTTTGAAACGTCATGTATTTGGTAAGGTTATTTCATTTATTTAAGTCATTGAATTCCAAAAACGTGGTTTGCCACATGTCCATGCTGTTGACATTGGATTCTGCTGCTAAAATTCGAACTAAAGATGATATCGACAAATTTGTGAGTGCAGAACTGCCCAATAAAACTCTTAACCCTAGACTTTATGATATTATTACAAAATGTATGATTCATGGTCACTGTGGCATACTTGATCCAAATTCTCCTTGCATGAAAGAGGGTTTGTGCTCTAAAAATTTTCCGAAAGATTTTCAAGAGAAGACTCAAGACCACCCCTTTCAACAAACACCTCTCTCCCTGCCCCACTCATGGAAACAGCTGATAGAAAGTGACTCAAAACCCGTCTGTTTTTGCACTTTACAGACTTATATGGTTTTGAAAAAAGATATACTTACTAAACAAGGAAAATATTTACTTGTGATGAATTAATTAAAAAATAAATATAATTTATTATTTTAGCTTAGTCAAACATTTTTTGCTTTAAATGAATTATTATAATACATGACTTAATAAAATAATTGCGTTAAATCTTTTTTCTTACCGCAACTGAATTTTGTGTTGTATCAGAGTATTTTTTTATAAATCAAATATTTAAAAAAATCGATCTAAGAAGGGGAAAAATAATAATTTTTCAATTTTTAAGTACAAATAAAAATATATTTATTTTAGATAAATGATGAAATAATGTGACATTTTAAAATAATGAGAGAAAAAATTAAGACAACAATTTAAGATCATCTAGTAAAATCAAAAATTTATTCAAATATACATAATAAATATACATAATAAATACACATAATAATACATAATAAATACACATTTTACATTAATCTTGTACATCAACAACAACAAAGGCTTGAATTTGAAAACATACAATGTTCTTTTTTAATTTTTGTAATAAATACATAAATTAAATGTAGGATAATAATTCATTACATAAATTACAGACAAAAACATACATAGTGATACTTGAATTGAATTGAATGTAGGGTTTAGTGGCACAAGGTCCAGAAAAGGACATGCTGCGCCAAACACACGGTTTTAAAAAACAGATTTAAAGGTAAAGTAAAGCGCATGTATAAAAATACATAGTGATACAGTGGAGTTAATATTTATATGTATATACACAAATAATAGTCATAAAATTACTACAGATAAAATATACACATAATTAGTGAAAAAGAAAATATAACCAATATACATACATGAATATAGTAAAAAGTAAAATAAATTTTAGTTGCAAAAAATATTAAGGACATATTGTCTCTTATTTTCAAATATCTGTAATTTACTACGCGTAATTCACAACATTTGTTGTATAATAAAACCTAAAAATATTTTTTCATATCCAATTTATACTATTTTAAGTATTGAAAAAACTATTTACTTATACTCGATGGAAAAACTTAAGAATTGAGTGATAATTGTTTTTTATTTGTAAAAAAAAAAAAAATAGCAGAAACAGATGAACATTTTTAGGCAAAGAAATATCACTCAGTAGGGTACATTTGAAATATAAAAAATATCTAACTGTAATTTACAATCTATACTGCATTCCTTTTGATTCTTGGATTGTAACTTAAAGATATAAAGCAACTAATGCAAGATAGATACAAAATACAAAAAATGTGGGTCGTGTATAAATATTTATTCAAGACAACTTAATAATAATTTGCGATATAACATTAGCAAAAATGTATGGGAGACAGCATTTTTTTTTTCTGACCAAAATGCAAAATACAGGGTATCTGCTACATTTTAGACTCTCAAATCCATGACTAATTCCAAGAATTTTTCATGACTTAACGAAGTTACTATTTTCTCTAACAAAAACTCAACAGTAAATTTAAAAAAGAATTATAATAACATTAATTGAAATTATAGGTTTAACCTAAACTGTTAATACTCTGCATCCTCACATTTATAAAGCTAAGTGAAGAAAGAGCTGAAGCAATAAAATGCTTGAAAAAAATCGCAAAAGCAAATAATATTTTTTCTTTATTTTTTGCTGCAAAATTATATTCTTATGATAATTTTCTTGCTCATCAGAAAAGAAAGAAATATTCCTGATTTTTCCGTTCGCATTTCGGAATAAAAAAAATTGCCAAAGACTGTCTTGCTTCAGCTAGAATTTAAAATTAATAAAATAAAAATAATAAATAAATAAGAAAAATTATGTTTTTTCTTTCATTTTCTGAAAGAACACCATACTTTTTAAAGCATATGATAAAAAAAACATTTATATTTTAATAAAATATGATTGTGAGTGGGGATTTTGTTAGAAATTCAGAACACCACGAAATTAGGGGGGGGGGGATGATAAATTTAATTTTAACAATTAGAATAATCATGACTTTCCAGGTGCGCGGATACCCTGTAAATACAGCCAACTAGTAACTGCCAGTTCAATAATAAGACATAAATAATCATCAAAGATAAAAATCAAACAATACATAGAAAAATAGATGCAAAACACAGCCAGATATTTGCCACCTTAGGATGGAAAGTTTATTAAAGGCAAAGTTATTATTAAAGGAAAGTTATCGTAAAAGGCAAATTTAAGAGATATTAATGTTATACCGGAATTGATAATATTTTTGAATAATATATTATAAGTGAAAGTTTTTTCTCAACTAATTAATTCTATTTTAAGTCTATAAGAAAACTATAAAAATTGAGCTAGTTAATCTTCGGGTAGAACATGAAAAATTTTTAAGATTTGAGGGGAAAAGGGTAATATTTAATATGAATAGCGAATTTAATATGAAAATTATGACAAGTTTTTTTTTTTAATAAAAAATATTAAAAAGTCGAAGAAGTTGTCGAAATTATAGATATTTTATTTAAAGAATCAACTTTTACATTATTTATCTATAATTTTGACAACTTCTTTTTTGACTTTTTAATATTTTTCATATCTTTATTAATATATCTAATTTTATATCGAATCATCAGCTCAGAATAATAATTAACAAGAAATACCCACAAGTCTCTGCTGTGGGTATTGCAGTTGAGCCAGTCATGCTCCACCCGAAGAAGATTATTAACTAGCTCAATTTTTAGATTAGGAAGGTGGCAAATATCTGGAAATAAACTAGAAATTTTTTTAGCTAACTCACAAATTGTGATAATTAAATTTTCAGATGAGTATGCTAAACCATCCTTTACATCATTAAATTCCTTAAAATGTAACAGGAACTTTCAGTTATGTTTTTGTCAGCCAGTAACAACAAGTGACACACCTCACATTGGAGTTGTGCACATGTGTTCTTGGCGACAAAACCAGCAACATAAGCTCCTGAATTCCGTTCACTTAGGTCATAAGTAGTTTTTGTCCCATCAGGCATATCAACCGTAGTATTTATTTATACCATCAGGAACGTCAACTACTTCGTTGTGTGATTCGGAATCATCATCGTTGGAGTTCAACTCAGATATTTCAGAAGCTGTAAGCACTTCAGTTGGAATCAGAACTGTGTCATTGTCTGGCTCACAATTCGACATTCCACAAGTGCTAATGATATTTTGTGCAATTATCATGCGAGCTCTCTGTTGAAAGTCATGTGCAGTTGGGTGATCATTGTTACCACCCCTGTGTCTAACAACAGAGAAAAAATTCTCAATTGCATCTTGGTTAAACCTGGACATCAGTATGAAAGGTACCCCATGGCCATTTAATAACCGAGGTACCAATTTCATAGCTGCAGCCAGGGTAATTTGCCATCCCAACAGTGAAGGAAACATAATTTTTTCCCCCTCAGTTAAAAACTCAAGGGATTTTATGAATTCCAAAGATTCAGTCTAGGTACTGATGTGGGATGAAGATTGTGTAACAGCCGAAAGCAAAGGCTTTGTTGTGCTTTTTAAGACAAGACTGTTCAAACTGTCAAATAAATCATCTACAGTAGAACAGAAATCAGCTGCATGCGTAGCAGAAGGAGGTAATCGGCCAAAAGAACTTAGAACGTTAATACCGGCAGCAACAGATTTACTAAAAATCTGTGCTGCAAGTCTAACATTCATTGAACTTAGTCCATCAACCTCAATATGCTTTTGAGTTAATCTTGGAGTAACTCTGTGGGTCTGTTTGGAATCAAAATTCCATAAAGATGCCACATGACTCCACTTTGCAACCTTAAAACCACTAAAGCGGACATTATATTTTCTAAGATTGTTGCGCAGATTTTTTTAGTAGATGGGGCACATCAAAAAAGGTGAAGATCTCGTGTCCCTCTGCTAAAAAAAATGGCCGTTCAACTGTAACGCCTAACTCTTTTGAATATAACTTCTGGTTGTTGGCCCCCTGATCACACACAACAGCAACAGGTATCAAACCACACTGAAATAACTTACTTAATAAATCATTAAGTAAGATTTTCAGAGTGGCTGATGGAGCTGTTTGTGATGAAAAAAAGTAACCAACAACCTGTTTCCACTTCTTGCAAAGACCACGTACCATAAAACCATGTACATGAGTTGCAAGTTTGTTCTGTATAGGAACCATAGTCTTCAAAACCCGTGACTTTACCCTTTTGTTTCTCATCAAAGACATCTCATCAATAGAAACAATACATATTCTTTCATGGGGACTGGCTATAAGCATCATAGAGTTGAGCACCTTCAACAGTATGAGATGTTATTTCCTCTACCAACTTCTCCTCTTCAGTTTTGTCGCCAGCTTGTTAATCAGAGGGGAAACTCCTGGCTTTTCAGGCAAAGGCTTCAAGTATTTTCTCAGACTCGAAGCAAAAGCATTCTCATCGAAATGAGCTGTACAAACTTTAAAACGTCCATGCAGGGTCTGTGCTGTCAAATTAGTTAAATTATCATCGTTAATGACAGCACACCATTTCATAGACCTGTAAGATTAAGTAAAAAATTAGTAAAGTAAAAGATTAAGTAAAAAGACTCTGGCAGCCACAACCATATAATTCAAGATTTTAGAGCTAAAAAAGGACTTAATTATAAAAAATCCAAAAAGAATGACAGGCAAAACATTCAAAACTAATTTACTAATAACTAATTTACTATAATTAACATAACTAATTTACTATCAATTTATATCACACATTTCATTTTTATTCCAAGCCATAAACAAGAGTAAATCCTCAAATTGAACATATTCTGCATAAATACTGAATTGAAAAACTAAATAATAAAAATAATTCAAATGTCAAATTTCAAAATGCAATGTAAAGGTAAAATATTTTGCTCTTCAGTTAGTATCAAACAAATATTACCAAAATACAGCACCGAGCCCAAGGCTTTTTAATTTTCTTCCTAGAAAATTTGAAGGAAAATATTTTTTTTTTAAAAAATGTAGCTAATAAAAATATCTCCTGTGAGCATTTGAATCAAATGCCCTTAAGATAATGAAATGTTTTTTTTTCTTCATGAAAGTAAAAAGTGGTAGCACAAATGCTTGCTTCATTATCAATTTGAAAGCAAAATTAGATTTTGAAGTAAAAACAATATTTACTTATAATTATGGGCAGGAAAAAAACATCCCCCTTCAAAAAGAAATAATAATTCAACATGAAAGTATAAAAGCAAGCAAGTTCAACAAGTAAATAAAGTGTACTAACGATTTTCTGTAATTGTACAGAGTATTTTTTTTTTTTCTTCATAATTCATTAGAAAGAAAATAATGAAATATGTAACATTTCATACTTTTTTTAAATTAATAGACTATGTTCTCAATTGTTTAGTTTAGCAGCTTGTATAAACATTTATAAAGTATTGTTTATTATTTATTTATAATTATAACAGAGTCTCTTTCACTAATCAATTAAGAGTATCTAAGAAGAAAGTTTATTACTACACAAATATCTATATTTAAATTTTTTGCTATGTCAGTAGCATAGCGAAATTTGTAGATATACATTTCCATGCTTATATTTACTGTGCTATATTATGTTTTCATATTATTAGGCAATTTTCGTTATTATATAATTTTAACATGAAAAACAAAAGGTGTATATACAAACAATGCTCATATAACAAACTCAGCTCAATAAAAACAGTAAACGCAAATTTTAATAATCAAAACAAATTGAGATTTAACCAATAATTACTACAACAAAACAAAATATATCCACAATTTAATGATCAATTATTCTTTTTTTTTAGGAGTAGAATTTTTAGGAATAGATTTAGTGATTTAAACATAGGATATAATTCAATTTCTATTCAGCAACTTTTTAGAATTAACAAAACATTTAAAATATTTTGCTTGTAACATCGTTTAATTATATACTATGAGCTTAATAACTATAAGTTTAAAACATATAATTAAATTTATGAAACTTACTTCGCAGGCAAATTGTTTTGAGATTCCATCGCTTTAACATTCAGTGCACGCAGAGAATATCACACATCAGTCGTTTTAAATAAAGATGGCGCAATAATTTGTTGTTAAACAAGTTAAAGACGCTGACGATGGGGGAACGATGTGCGCATGCGTTGGCTGAAAAACCTTGGGTGCTTTTCTTGCCATACTGAAGGACCTTGCTGGCCCCCGCTACGTATCGGAGAAGCGAGACTTCTTCTCATTTATATATTCTTTGGTAGAAGAGCAGACAAAAGGTCAACTTAACTATGGAAAGCTAAATATTCAACAACGTGCTGCTGTTGATAAAGTTATGAGTGCCATTTATAAGAATGAAGTTGAAAAACTTTTTTTTTT
Organism: Parasteatoda lunata; assembly: GCA_949128135.1. Classification (NCBI taxonomy): domain Eukaryota; kingdom Metazoa; phylum Arthropoda; class Arachnida; order Araneae; family Theridiidae; genus Parasteatoda; species Parasteatoda lunata. The sequence goes on from OX421975.1 coordinate 26,987,304, forward strand.
TAGATGGGCCTGCCGGCACTGGAAAAACTTTTATCTATTCAACTTTGTTGCACTTAATCCGTGGAAAAGGTCATACAGTGACTCCTGTAGCATCAACTGGAATTGCGGTTACTCTTTTAAAAGGCGGAAGAACTGCTCATTCCATATTTAAAATACCACTTATTTTAAACGCTACTTCTTCATGCAATTTAAAACCTACATCTCCAGAAGCTATTTCATTATTTAATTCTAAATTAAATATATGGGATGAAGCTCCGATGACGCATGCATTTTTAGCTGTAGATAGACTTTTGCAGGACATAATGAGCTGCTCACATCCTTTTGGTGGGAAAGTTGTGTTGATGGGAGGAGACTTTGACAAGTTTTGCCTGTCATTCCTAAAGGTTCCCGTTTGCTGACAATTGCTAGCTGTCTTAAAAAACACCCCCTTTGGACTAAATTCAACATCTTATACCTTAATCAACTTTCAACTGAAAAGGCGTTTGCTGAATGGTTATTGGATGTTGAAAACTGCAAAGATGGTGAAATGATTAAGTTGCCTGATATTTGTTATCCATCTAACCAAGACCCCATTAAGGTATCTGACTACCACAAAAAGGCTAATTGTGACGAAATTATCGATTTTTTTTAAATTTGTATTTATTATTCCTACTACTTTCTAAAAATACCTTACTTTTTACATTATTTATGAAGTTACAGCAGTTTTTTCGTGAAGAGAGCTCGATAAAATTAAACCGGAAGTTAGAAATCAAAACCGGAAGTCATTACATTTTAGCGAATTATTATATTTTTTGGTGTTTTATTTAATACTTTTAAAAAATATTAATTATTTTAAGTTCATAATTGTGTTTGGAGATGTATATATTTTTAATATAGTTCATAAATGTCTTGAAATCTGGCAACAACATAGTAGATTGATTGTTGATTTTCTATTTGTTTACATTCGTTCGAATAATACTTTTTCTTCGTATTTTAAGGGGACACGGGACCTTGAAATCATAAAATTTTCGAAATATTTTTTTTTCGTTAAAAATGTAAAGAAAGTCAACCTGAATCACGTGTTGTTCAAAATTTTTCGATACGATGATTTTTTATGATTTTATAGCTATTTTTCTAAAAAGTGGGCGTGGCACTTTTGACGTTTTATAAGCTGTCTGTTTGTTTACATTGTAGTTATCAAGATTATTTTGATATTTTTTTCTGTTCAAATCAATATTTCTAAAAAATATTTTTTAATTAGTATAATGTGACACTGTTTGGCAACACGAAATTAACTTTAACCGTACTTCTGTTTACATTTTCGCATTTTTTTTTTTTTTTTTTTTGCGACGTTTGCTATCATTTTCGAACTCGTATAAAATATCTTATTTGTTGATTTTTTCCGTTGCTTTGTTTTATTTTCATTATATTTTCGTTATCTTTTTGTTTTTGTTAGCTTTTTATTGCTGTAGTGTTGTTAGTTTTTTTGTTATTTTTTTGCTCTTGTTTTTCTTTGAGCTATGGATAAAATAAATTCGAGATGGCATAAGTCAACATCTCGCTCATCTAAAAAGAAGCAACTTGCTATTGAAAGAGCAAAAAAGAGATGGAACAAGTCTTCTGATACTTCTTGTTCAGTTGATACTAGTGACAACAATCTAAATGAGTCTAGAACTCAAAAGAAACTGAAACTTTTTTCTGATGAAATGCCATTGTTAGATGATGCACCTTCATGTTCCACCACAACTATTGTATCAGATGTAGTGTGGCCAGATCTACTGAAAGAACTCAAATGTACTCACTGTGAGCAGCATTGCCTGAATGTGCATAAAACAACAGAATTCGGTTTAGCAGCAAAGCTGAATATTTTTTGTGACAACTGCAAAAGTGAGTTCAGCAGTTCTTTTTCCAGCCCCCGTGTAACGGGTCAAAGAAAATTTTCTCTGAATAAAGATGTTGTTGCTGCTTTTCTGAGTGTTGGAAAAGGCTTTTCCGCGCTAGAAAAGTTTACTGCCAATATGGGTCTCAACCCAATAGATGTGAAATGTTTAGCGGAGGAAAACAAGACTTTCAAGTCTGATGTTCTTTGTAAAAGTAGAGACAAAATAATAGCAGAATATAAAAAACTGTGTGACAGTGATAAAGATGATGCTATGGATAATGTAATAAATGTTGGTGTATCTTTCGACGGTACGTGGCAGAAACGTGGTCATTGCTCATTGTATGGCATTGGCTGCGTTATTGACATATTGACTGGTTTGGTGATTGACTTTGAAATTCTGTCGAAATATTGCCATTTGTGCGAAGTTTCAAAAAGTGAACTTAAAATCACTTCACCTGAGTATCAGATATGGTATGAAGGTCACAAAAGTTCGGGTCTTTGTGAAAAAAACTTTGAAGGTTCTTCAAATGCCATGGAAATGTCTGCGGCGGAAATTTTGTGGGGTCGTTCCGTTACTGAATGCAAAATGCGGTACACAACTCTTCTTTCTGATGGGGACTCTAAAACATTTTTGCATCTAAAAAAAATGGATGTGTATGATGGAATTGATGTTGAGAAAGAAGAGTGCGTGAATCACGTGGCAAAAAGACTAGGTACAGCGCTTCGTAATAAAGTTAAAGAATGTAAAGTGAAGGGTGAAACATTGGGGGGGGAAGCGAAAAGGGCACTTGACAGATGCTCTTATATCAAGGCTCACTAATTATTACAGGCGAGCTATCACGACTAATGCTCCGAATGTCGACGCAATGAAATCATCGATTTTTGCTTCTCTATATCATTGCTCGTCAACGGACACGAAGCCAAAACATTTCAAGTGCCCACAAGGAGAAAGCTCTTGGTGTTTCTACAATCGTGCAAAAGCCCTTGGGCAAAAAGCACCAAGTCATTCAACGATGAAAGCTTCCCTAAACAGTGACATACTAGTCAAAATCATGCCAATATATCAACGATTGGCATGTGATGATTTGTTGAAGCGCTGTACCTCAGGGCAAACTCAAAATGCAAACGAAAGTTTGCACAGTGTAATATGGCAGCTTTGTCCAAAAGAAGTGTTTGTCAGCAAGCGCCGCCTTGAGATGGCAGTGACGGATGCAATCAGCAGATACAATATGGGAAGTGTTGTTGCTGCAACTGTAAAAGGGAATCTCACTTCATTAAAAGTTGCTGAAAACATTGACTCGAGACGTGTAAAGCAAAGTGTCAGGAAACAAACCAGCGCTTTCAAAAAAGCTGCGAAAGAAAAAAAATTTTGCAAAAAAAGTGTTGACAAAAAAATTAAAAAAAGCGAAGGGCAAACATATGGTGCTGGTGAATTTTAAAACTAATTGTGGGCACATTTTAAAACTTTTTTTAAAACTTTTTTAAATTGAAATGTATGAAATTTTTAGCATGTTATCGAAATTCTGAATAATCGATGCTTTTCCTATGTCAATGTCAATAATTTTTTTATTTATCAAATCATTTTTTATATAGCAAATATATTATTTGTCTTATTATAATTATAGTGAATAATGTTTTTAGTGTAATTTTTATGCACACAAAAACAATCTTTTTTCTTTGTTTTAAGGTTACGTATGACATATTGATATGATGCATAACGAACAATATTTTTATATAAAAATCGTTTGTATTTGTAATAATTTAGCATTTATTATATTAAGAATGCATTGGAAGTTACTTTTATATTTTAAGCATGATATTATAGCTATTAGAGCGAGTTTTAGTTAGTTTAAACAAAAATGTAGTTTTTCTCCGTTAACTTTTTTTGCATAATTTACTTCTATATTTTGTCCCTCGCGTCTGAATATTTGAAAATTTTGCCTGAAAATTTTTCATTTGCTTCATATGACTGTTATAAAGACAATGTAGCATTGTTTTCATAAAATATTAATTAGAAAGTTTTTTATACAACTTTAACTGTAGGAGGAAATGAAAATTTTCGAAAAAACAGCGTCGGAACTAAAAAAAATTTTTTTTCTCAAACTCTGTTCAAGTGAAGCAGTAACTGATGCTAAAGAGTCTTTATATCATCATTATCTATGTATAGAAAATTTTTTAAATTATTTGGATGAAATTTCAGACGCAAGGGACAATTTTTGTATTTTTTCAAAATTTTCATATTTTGTTAAATATTTGAAAAAATTATGGCCAAAATTGTTTTTACTTAGCCTATTTCCTAATATAAGCTAAAAAATAAATAAAGTATGCTCATAAAAGTAGAATTAAATTAAAAAATAAGTTTTTATAAATTTTCACTTGAAAGGTCCCGTGTCCCCTTAATTACTATTTGGATTTATTTGATCAAAATCTGTCTTAAATATTATATAATTTAATGTAACACATTTAATCTAGTATATTATTTTAAAATGTTAAATGCATATATTTCAGTAATTAGAAATTTTAACGTTAAAAATTGTCTGATTGGCATTACTAAAGGGCTCCAAAATTAAAAGTACAGTAATTTGAAAAGTTAATTATTATTGATATGTACTAAACAAAAGTTTATTCATCTAATATAAATTAGTTTTAGATGATTTTGGCAACATAATTTTTTGAAATTTTGGTTTTAATTCTTTAAATGCAATTTTCTCAAAATCTGATTTTTTCGTTTTTGATGTCACCGCAAAGATGATAACTAAAAAAGTTTTCAAGATAATTCTCTAAAATTTTGTACCAGTGTTTAAGAATATATAACACATGTTTGGAACTAAGGATTAAGAAAATTTTGTATATTTGCATTTTTTATGATTGTTTTTTTTCTGTGATAAATGTAACTTTTTCGAAAAATTTGTACTTTATAGCATTTTGGCTCATAACATACAAGTAAATAGAAATACTGCAGAGATAATAGTTTATAACATAGATAAATCTCTTTTGAATATAATTGTAGAAGGATTTTTTATTTTATGCATTAGAATAAGTTTTACAGCTTTTTCCGTAATGTACAAAAAACGCCTTATTAATGCATAAAATTACCAATTTTTTCAAAAAATATACATTCCCAGAAAAGTTTTTAGTCAATTTTATAAGTTTCCACCTAAACTCAAACAAAAAATGAGTTTAAAAGTTAATTTCAAGCAATATTTTAAAAAAAAAGTTGTCGCTAGTAGTCAGATACCTTAAGCAACTATATTCTGATGTAGATTTTAACACTGTAACTCCGTGCAAACTCAAAGGTAGGGCAATTTTAACAGTCACCAACGATTTATCAATGATATTCAATAATGATGTGCTGGAACTACTGCCAGGAATTACTAAAATTTATGAAAGTGTGGACACTGTCATTAGTGATGATCCACTAGATCAACTAACCTACCCTGAGGAATTTTTGAACACCATCACTCCTACAGGAATGCCTCCCCACAAATTAAAGATTAAGAAAGGTGCCATAATAATGTTACTGAGAAATTTAATGCCATCTAAAGGACTCTGTAATGGCACTAGATTAATTGTTACAAACTTGCAGCGTAATTTAATTGAAGCTATACTGATTGATGGTGATGAAGCAGGTGCATTTTTCATTCCGAGAATGCCTCTAATAACAACATGCCGTTTTCTTTTAAGAGAAAACAATTTCCTATTAGGCTGGCCTTCTCCATGACTATAAATAAGTCAGAAGGTCAGACTTTTGAGAAAATCAGTTTAGTATTGACTAAACAAGTTTTTAGTCATGGACAACTTTACGTTGGCCTGTCAAGAGTTAAGTCATTTGACAGCCTTTCAGTAATTGCTCCAAGATGCCAAATCTATAATTGTGTTTTCAAAGAAATTCTAAATGTTTATTTTTAATTGCTTAGAGCTTTGCAGAAAAAAATGTTTTTTGGAAAAAATTTAATTGAAACTTCTATTGGCAGCAGGCAAGGGAACCTGCCAAAATCAAAACTCCCTGATGAGAAATGCAGCATGGCGACCTCCACGTGGTATTTCTCGGGTAATGCTAACAGCCATGCATTTTAATTTATTGTATGTAAAACATCCTTATTTTGTTTTAAAATGTTATGTACTTTATCACAAATTTTAATTAATATAGAAATTGATTTCAATAATGCTGATCACCAAAAAATATTTCATTTGGCGATAAAACAAATTTTTGTGTTCTTGAAAATGAAAGACTTTTTGAGGGTTATTATCTCACAAGGAAAAGTTAGGGTTTAAAGTTTCTATTTTTAAATAATAAAATTTTTTTCTAAAACTTTCAGAATTTCTAGCATTAACTAATTTATTATACACATTTAGGTGAGTAACTGCAATATGTGATAATTTATTTTGCTAATATTTTTCTCATTTAGCTAATGTTTTGATTTTTTCACCATGTACAATCTAAATAACTAATATACTTTTTTAAAAGCCAATAAGAACATTGATAGAATTCTTCTACATAAGTACAATACTATGTCTTTGATGATAAAATACTATGTCTTTGTGCTAGAACATTGTGTTCATTGGCGAGCGGTAATTTTTAATAATGTTAGACTCAGTTTTTGATAATGTTAATTTTGGATTTATGGCTTTTAAAACTATTTAAAAACAATTTTAATTAAAAAGAAAAAGTTCTGATTTCATTACGCACTACATTAATTTTAAAGATGAAGTCTTATTTCTATTTCAAAACCCTGATTTTAATTGTCTAATTTTCTTGCAAGCTGTACCTAATATGTTATCAATATTTAACAAAGCGTAAAAGCTTGAATTGTATAAGCAAATTAATAGATTAGGCTTTTTTAGTTGCATTCTTAAAAATAAGATAGTATTAAAATGATAAAATGTTTTAAAAACTTCAAGTGCTGTTACTAATTCCACGAAACAGATAAAATAGAAAAGATTTTTATCAAAGTGTTCTTCATTAACATTACATAAAATTGGGGAGTTGCTCGAGAGAAAAAAGTATTTTGGAATATTTAATTTTGATAATTTTTAAGGAGTATTCTGTCATATTTATCATTATCTTTTCTTTATTTTGTGCAGTGTTAATGTTGTTAGATTCTATTAATGTTTTTATTTAAATAAAGGTTAGAAGTGGGAACTCTTAAATATATAATAATAGCAATTATGTTTTCAATTAAATTCATATTGCAAGTAAAAACAGGTTATTCTGATATCTAAGCACCTTAAATCATCCCACTTTTCTTTCATTAGGTTTAACTTAATATATTGTTTTAAATTAATTGAAATAATTATTTTATGAAAATTTTAATGGAAAAAAATACAATTATGTTTGAAGATTTATAAATTTCTAAAATTTAGTATGTTTTTTATTAGTTCTTAGTGAAACATATAAATAAAAGGGTCTAAAATTATTTTTCAAAAGTATCAACACATTCCTATGGTCAGAAAATTTATAAGGTTCCTTTATTAACAAATACTGATAAATAATTTATTTTTTCATCATTTATAGATATTCACTAAAAATATTTCTTTATCATTCTTATAATTATTCTCTACTATTATTATGATCTCATATTATATTTAAGTATCTAAGATAAACAAATATAAATAAAATAGAAAATAGTGAGTATTTTTCCTAGACCCCAATATTATGCTTTTAATTTAGGTTTTTATTTCTTAAGTTGTTTTTAATTGTTGGCCTTTTTGTATATTAAAAGAAATGATCTTATTGTAAGAATTATCGATATAAAATAAATTTTTTTCCAATTGTGTTAGACAAAAGTTAACGCGTTTAGAACATTACTCATGCGTTTTATAACATGTTTATATTTATTTTTGTGATGTTTAAAAGACACCACTCCTGTTAATAAACTAAACAAATTTAAACGTAACAGTTTGTATTAAATGGTATTTTTTTTTCTCAATTTTTAAACGACTGTAATCGGAATGAGGATACCAAAAATTTGCCCTCGGATGGACCAATCGAATGCAACAGGCAGGAAAACTCATCTGAAATACAGGCTCCCGACTACAAGATGAACCAATGGAATGCAATAGACAGAAGAACTCATCTGAAATTCAGCCTGCAAATGAAGGATGCTCCCAACTTCAAGCATTGGAAGAACAATTCAAAGATAATACAGTGCTAAGTCCAACCGTTATCTCTGGTGCTTCCTTAGAATGTAACAGGCAGGAAGAATCCCCTCTTCTTTCTCAGTTATCTGAACAAAATTTAGATGAATTACCTTCAAATGAAATTCCATGCGCAACTTCATGCTCCCAACATCTTATATCAGTAGAAAAAACAAAAGAAAGTTCTTTGTCTAGCCCAACAGAGATTCAAATCCTCGATACTATTTCTAATAAGAGCAATTCATTTGGAACACAAGCTGCATTAATCATGGCTGCATAATTTATGCATTAAACACAAAAAAAATTCTGATTCTCCATGGGTGCATAAGTATACAACATGCATATGTATGGGTGCATAAATATATATATATGTATCTCGACAAAATAAAAGCCCATGAGAAATCTGCCACACACATATCTTCAATAGTTCAAGAAACAAACTTTTTAACTTCAAATAATTTATCAAGTGAAAATCCAGAGTCGAAAACATTCAAAGCAGGAATGAAAACATTAAATTTCCTTCTGGCAAACAATTTGCCATACGCCACATTATTTGAACCCTTAATTAAATTTTGCATCGAGGAATTGGATTGCTCCATTTTAAAGCCTCTTAGAAAAACAAAAAATGCAAGTTACACTAGTTACGTATCTACAAATGAATTTTTGAATGTCATGGCTTCAGTAAAAGAAAGAGAACTTTTAGAGGATATTAACCCGGGAGAACTCGCGCTACTTAGCGTCACACGAGAGCGCGCGACGGGCTTCGCAGGCCCGGAGCGGATTTTCGCTGAAGAAAACGGTAAAATCAATTTGCTGAGCATAAAAGATTTGTGTTTTCAACTTAGAATTATATATGGGTAAATAAGAAATAAAATATTTTTTAAAACAGCAAGTTTAATGATATATTTACAATAAAATTTTGAAAAACTTTTTTTAAGCTATACATGCAATTAATATTAAATTTTGAACAATTAAAAAATTATGAAGTATTTTTCCAATTTAATAATGTTTATTACATTTACTATAATTGAAACAAAACTTACATTTCACTGGCATATTCTGCAAATAACACTGCTATGCTCTCCGCATACATTTTTTGAACATTTAGCACAAGAAATTTGCGATTTTCTGTCAATTTTGCTGGGGCAGATATGACACCTTTTTCTTGAACATTTTTGTTTTTTTGCCGGTGGTGCTTCATAATTTTCATTGCGGCCGCTATCTATTTTTTCACGTAATTCGCGCGGAAGCGTCGGCTGCAAACTTCTTTCTTCTACATGCTCCTTCAGAAGCTCTAACGCCAGATCTTTCAAAAATAAACTCCTTTTTTTGTATTGGAGCAGTGGCAATTTCGCAGATAATAGTAAAATTCGCGCATTTATGGCTGCAGTATTCAAAATACTGAAAAATACTGTCATCGGCCATCTGTTACTAATTCTTGCAGTGGAATAAGTAGCTGACATTTCATCAACTACATCTACAGCTCCCTTCGTCAGATTGTAAAAAGTTATTATTTCTGGTTTCCTGGCCTCTGCAGTTGAAACATCAATTGCACCATCATTGTGCATGGTAGACAAAAGTACCACACATTTATTTTTTTTCGGTACGTAGGATACCAAAGTCGCATTCTTCTGAAATCCAAATAAAGAGGAATACACTTCTCGTTTCTTCCCAGAAATGAATTCTTCTGGTAGTTCTCTTTTATTTTTTCTGACAGTTCCTACAAATGTAATTTTCTTTTGAAGGAGATCTTTAGCTAATGCATAACTAGTATACCAATTGTCAACTGTGAGATTACGTCCAGAGTTGTAAATCGGTTCCACTAACCTCTTGACAATTTTATCGGGAGTATTTTCTACTTTATATGGACCTTCTGGTTGAGCCCCTGCATAAATTTCAAGATTCCAAGTATAAAATGTCCTAGAATCAACTAAAGCAAATATTTTAATTCCATACTTGGCAGGTTTACTTGGAATATACTGACGAAAGGAACATTTACCTCTAAAGGGTTCTAACTTTTCATCTATAGTGACAAATTCCCAGAGACTGTATACATGTTGACAGTTTGCAACAAATTTTTCAAAAATAGATCGTATGGGAGCCAATTTATCCAGTTCTCTTCTAGAAGGACGATCAGTAATATCATCGAATCTTATGCATCTCATTAGGAATAAAAAGCGATTATATGACATAGTCCGATGAAAAATTTCAAGCCCTGTGCCATCGGTATTCCAAATATCACGGACATTTACATGTGAGGATTTGTGAATTCCCGCTAAATAAAGAAGGCCAATAAATGCTCTTATTTCTGTCATATTTGTCTCACGAGCATCTCTTTTTCTTTGGAAATTGCCTGCAATTGATTTTATATAAATGTTTGTGCATTCCACAATACTCGTTGTTATTATTTCGTCGATAAGCAGCATCCATGATTCGATAGGGCAGGATACATTTCTTGCATCACCAACATTTCCGGGCAATTTTGTTACGATATTGTGAGCCGGAGTTCTCACGTTTCGTCTTGGTTCATTTTTATTCCATTTAGTTACTTTATCTTTGCCAATATAGTACCCAACGGATTCAGTAATATCAAAATCACTAGATGAATCTAAATCTTCTTCTGAACTTGAGTGATGATCACTATATTGTTGCATGTCAACAGTTTCTTCATCATCCTCATTAATAGATTCCTCATCAGTTGAAACTTCAGCTAATAAGGTTTCCAAACGCTTCATTTCTTCCTTATAGGTTAAATAGCGATACATTTTACAGCCTCTCCCTTCACATTCACAATCTGAAATGACAATCGCGAGCGCTCGCATCGGGCCTCAGAAGCCCGAATCGGAAAGAAACCCCCCTTTTCTCAGAAAAAGGGGGTCGTACATTCCTGAAATGCCTGTGGTCAGTATGTAGGTGACCTTCAACGCAGCTACCGTGAATCCGGTCCATTTTCGTTGAAGGGGTGATTTTCTGCAGTATAGTTTTGTAATGACCGGGCCCGAGAGACCCGACGCGAGTCTTCCCGGGTTAACAAAAGTCGATGTTTTTCAGTTTTGAGTGATGAAACTTCTGATTTAAATAACAGGAAGCATTCTTTTGTGAAGGATACTATGATACCTGACGGCAAAGTTGAAACTATTTTCTCCGAAATATCTCAGGTGATTGATGGCTGTGGGGGCATACATAAAATGTCTGCATTTGTTAGCGATGGAGCAAGTGCAATGGTTGGCAAAAATGATGGGGTTATCGCAAAATTAAAAAGAAGGAACACCAAAATAATACCCATGAATTGTATGAATCATCGATTAGCCTTAGCAACAAACGATAGTTTTGAAGCAACGAGACGATTCTTAAAGGCCGATGAAGTCTTAACAAGCACATACAAATACTACAAGCAAAGTTATCAAGAACTAACAGTTTGGTTAATGCCCAAATTTTTTTTACGAAAGAAAAGGGTAAAACCATAAAAAGAGTTGGCTTCACGAGATGGCTGTCTCATTATGAGTCTCTGAACTCTATTCCATGTAATTATGAAGCCATTTTAGCAGATTTGGAAAATGCTGCTGTAGCAAAAGGAAATCCTAATTTCAGTGGTCCAGATCCAAATTCTTTATTAAAGATATACAAGCAGTATGAATTTTTTCAGGCCATACACTTCTTGTGTGATGCCCTCTCAGTCATTACAAACCACAATCTCCACCTTTAACGTAAGGATTCTGACTTTAGTTCGATTGAAGCAAATGTACAAACACCTTGGCAGGATTAATGAAACTTAAAAAAAGACCAGGTGGAACCTACTGCAAGAAATTGGAAGAGCGCGCCAGGCAACTGAAAATAATTGCCCCGATTGGAGTCACTGATGGATTATCCGAATCTGATGCACGAGCTTTCCTCGACCCTTACATTCGAATGTTTCAAAAAGATTGGAAAATCTAGAAATTATCACAAATTTGGGAATTTTGGATCTTCGAAAAATCCCAGAAGGAACTGAGCTATCTCTGTATGGAAATACAGAGATAATAGAATTAGCAGAGTATTTTGAAATGGAAAAAGAGGTTTTACTGAAGGAATGGGAAAATCTCAAGGATTTTTATGTTGTCAAAAGTAACATTCCACATGATGCTCTGTCAATACAAAAGCTTACATCCATGATGTTCAAACAAAAGATGACTGGTGGCGATATGCTTCCCTCTATTGGACAGTTAATGAACAGAGCATGTGTGATTCCAACTTCAAATGCAGAAGTTGAAAGAATATTTTCGCTAATTTAACTCGCGCTCACAGATGAAGTTGAGCAAGTTCACAAGTTGATGATTTTGAAATTAAGTGGTAAATGTGACTGCACAAAGGCCGTTGAAGAGTGGAATAATTTGAAAAATAGACGCACCCTTCTTTAAAAAGAAATTTTGTTTTTTATCAAACTCTCAACAGTCTATATGTTATTTCTTATATATATATACCCAGAAGCAGAAAGTACCTAAAATTGTGACGTAGGTCGCAGAACAAACGAACTGCTGAACAATTTGTATCTTGAATAAGTGACCCCCCTTCCCCCTCATTAATTAATTTGTAGGAATTTTTACAATAACCAGTTTTTCTTAAGAGTGAGATTCAACTGTAGCATTTGTATAGTATTTCAAGTAAAGATTTTTTGTTTTTAATTAGCTTTACCTATTTAATAGGGAAAGAAAACTATAATTCAACAAGGGATGAAAAAAAGCTTAACTAAGTTGCCCTTCCCTGAACTAAATTCTGACAGTGGACATGGTGGCGGAGTATGAAAAGTCAAAATAATTAAAGGCTTCCAATTCCTTATTGCAAAATAAGTTAGAGGTTACTCAAAGAAATTTAGAGTAAGTGTTGGCTTTGAACATTCTATATCAGCGAAAATTTCTTGCAGAAAGAAGTCCTAAATTGCCTGAATGTTTCAGTCTCTCACACCATCTGCCACACCTCTACCCATCAGCCGAAACCTGCGGCCTCAAGTCTAAGCCAACCTACCGGGTATTACCATCCAAGCCTGCAGAAATAAATAGCCAAAGACAGGGCTTCAAGTACTGCGCATTTTGCGCTAAATCGGTATATTTGCGCATTACTGCGCAGAAACGGCATTATATGTTAAATTTGCGCCGATACTGCGCCAAAAGGTTCCAACACACGACCTTTTGCGAGGGATGTGGTTTTGAGGTAAGTGATAACATGCGCATTATTGATTTAAAGGAACTCATCGTAAAATCTGACACTTATGATAAAGAATTCACTAAAACCCTTCTTGATACTATAATAGAAACTAGGCATCAAACAGAAAGTGATAACAAAGAATTAGAGGAGCGTAAAGACAAGAAAGTGGCCAGTTGTTGGAGATCGAACGTTTAAAGTTACACTTGGCAGCTGCTGGCTCAAATCCTACTTTTGGCACATTTGCTTCAAGCGCAAGTGCTGAAATAAATATACAACATCTAATTCCCAAATTTAACTCTAAAAAAGAAGAATTAGGAAATTTTTTTAATATTTTTGAGAGACAGGCGAAATTTATGAAGCTGTCTGAGTCCACACGGATTCCTTACTTGATTGCAACCCTTCCTTCAGACATTGCTTCTCTCATTGTCCGAGAACCAGAAGAAACCCAAGAGTATAAGAAAATAAAAGAAATGCTTCTACGAAGATTCAAATTTACAATTTTTAAGGACACAAGAGGATGAAAAGAAACATCATCAATATTATTAAAACATAACATATTTATATATAACCTATAAAACATATTACACATATCATATTTACACTTCGGGGCATTAAATTTTATACAACATTTGAAAGGATACAAGAGGATGTAGGGTAACACCATCACACTTGGAAGTCAGGAAAGAAACTCAATTGTTATTGTTTTTTTTCCCTTGCGGCGAGAGGGGAAAGCGCCATCTGGTGTGCTACGAACTATCCGTTACAGCATGAATTTTCCTTAAGGTAACTCCTTTGAATAATAAAAAAATCAACGAACAGCGTCCGAAATTGAATATTGAAGTTAGAGTTAAATAAAAAAAGAAAGATAATTAAAAGAAAAACGAAAAAAAACAAAAAAAACATTGTTCTTAGTTCCAAAAACAAAACTTTAACACTGAAAATCAGTTTTCTATGTTACTGGTTATTTTTACTTTTCAAGAAAAAAGTAATAATAAATTAATAGTATGACACGTTCCATCGGAATGCTGCGTTATAATAAAAATAGTAAACGTGAAAAAAAAATTCTCAATTCTTAGAATTAAAAAAGAATCGAAAAAATAACTAAATTAACTTGTGTGATTATAATTTTTTTCCTTTTAAAAACAAGTGCAAAAACTTGTTGTTCAGTATAAAGTTATGTTATCTAGTTTCCATTTGTCGTCTAGATAAATTTGCAAGTTATATACAGAAACATGGCTTTTAAAATTTAATAGATTTGTGTAATCACTATTTCTTATAATAAACAATATTATAATATAGTTAAAGTACGATTTTATATTATTCTTTATCATATCTATACAAATTAAAAAAAACTATATTTCTAAAAATTATTCTGCGGAATATTTAACCAATCATTCAACCAACTGAATTTTTTTTGACGCAAGATCCGAATACTCGTTACATCCCTAATTTAAATGCAACCAGAGTAATTCATAAATTAGCAGAAATTATGAACTTTTAAACTGCTCATGGTCTGTAGTTTTCAAATATATATTTTTTTGCTTAAGTGATCTTTTATTATATAAAGAAAAAATCTCATAAATAAAATGAAATAATAAAGTAATATAATAAAATAAGTTTTGAATTTTATTATTAAACTCGGACAGTTGTTTTTATTTTAGGCTTTTGTTTAAAACTTTTTTAGTTCAAGTTTCTTTTTACTGAAATTTATTTTTAACATGAATTTTTGAATTGTGTGATATAAAAAAAAATATTTCTTCTCCCCCCCCCCCTTCTTTTTTTCTGTATCTGACGCGGGTCAGAATTCATAAGTTTGCCTTATTTCAGTAATATTATTGGTGGCTTTTATTTTCAGGTGGCAGGTGCACCCTTTTTAACGCAGATGTATTAAAACAGAGAGACTGCAATGGGGATCTTGTATCTGACTGGTACAACTGGCTTCAAACCAGAAGAAGGCACCTATCTGCATTATTTGTGATTTGACTATCAAATGTAATCAGCATGGTGTATCTGCCATTAAACGTCAAGCAGAATTAAAAAAGCATTTTGATAACTGCTCTAAAATGAGGGATGAGGCTGGAAAGATTAAACCAAAAAAAGTGCAGAAAAGGCTGGACTTTACTCGAAAGAACTGCCAGCAACTGGGTGAAATAGAAAAAGCCACTGCAGCTTTACTTTAGCTGTAGCAAAATGCAATGTTCCTTTTGTATTGAGTGGCACTGCTACAGGAATATTTCCAAAAATGTTTTCAGACTCAAAAATAGCTAGTGAGTTTTCCGTTTCACGGACTAAATTATCCTACATAGTTTCAGATCTCATTAATGAGATAAACAAATATCTCTCTCAATTGAAATGGTTTTGTTTTATGGCTACCCCCTAAAGAAGTCAGCTTCGGTGGTCATATTTTTATTTCCTTCGTTTCCTTTATTGCTACATTTATTCTTTTTTTTTTTTTAAATTTCTGCTGCTTTTAAGCGCATTTTTTTCAAAGAAGTTTTATCTATTTAGAATTTATAAATTTTTTTGTATTCTTTTAGTATTGTTTAAGTGTTTCCTTTTCATTTGGTTTGCTTGTGAAATCGCTGTTTGACTTGGTTAATGTGAGTTTTTATTTTCTGAATTGGTTCTATGTATTTCATGTTTTTTTTCTGGACTTCTATACAAAACCTTCGGGGTACTGAGGGAGTTAATTTAGGCTTTTGCCATCTCTCTCAATAGAAAAGGTTTTGTTTTATGGCTACTGGGGCCGGTACCCCCTGAAGACGACTGCTTCGGTGGTCATATTTTTATTTCCTTCGTTTCCTTTATTGCTACATTTAAACAAATATGGAGCTTCGATTCTATTCAGATAGATGAGACTCCAATCCAGGAGAGAAGAACCTAACAATTAGATGTTTTGGTACGTTTCTATAGTAAGATGAAACAAAAGGTCCTCACAAAGCATGTAGAATCGTACCATTTAGGCCACACCACTAGTCACATTCTTTTTGATTGTGAAAAAAGAGCTATGTCTGAGTTGTCCTCCCAAAAACTCATCAGCTTTTATAGTGATGGACCAAATAACATGAAGGCATTAAAGAAAAAAATATCTTTGCTAAATGAGAATTTAATAACATTAGTGAATGCTCCCTGCATAAAGTTCATAATGGTTTTTAAGAAGGATTGAATGCTTTTGGTGGGGATATTGAGTGCCTTGTTATAGACATTTATCACTTTTTCAAAAAATCAGCTTCAAATAACAGTGATTTTAGAGATGTGCAAATAAAGCTTAATTTGCCAGAAAATGTGCTTGTCTGACATGTGTCAAGCCATTGGCTAACTGTTGAAGCATCTGTGGGGAAGTTTGTTGAGCAGTATGATGCCTTAAAAAATTTTTTTTTATGACTTCACCTACTGGGCGGCAGTCCAAAGAATTCTGTGTGCACTAAGAGATAGAGTACTTTTGCTAAGGCATTGTTTTTGCGAAATGTTTGACCTCTCTTTTCTAAATATTTAACAATATTTCAGAGTCAAGAGCCACTTATCCCCATTTTGTATGATGAGATGGTTATTTTGCTTAAAGCATTGATGGGGGAGGTTCTTGGTTTCAGAAGCTTATGCTGATAAAACTAAAATTCAATTGAAAGAACTGGGTGTAAGCAGTGGCAAACTGTGGAAGAAGCCCGAAGTTGGCTGTGATACTCAAGATGAACTGAAGAAATTGGATGAAGCAGTCAGAAAAGAATTTTGCTTAGGTGCTAGGGCTTTCTATATTACTTCAACAAAGTACCTGTTAAAGGTTTTGCCGCTAGACAACAAATTTTTAGAACGCTTAAAATGCATACACCCTGAATTCATTTAAGAGAATACCTCATTACAGCAATTGCACGCGAATTGCCAAACATTATTTCACATTCCTCTGTAACTTCTCTAGTTGATGAGTGGATTGCGTTACAGAGTGAAGCTGTTCCAGTGGTTTGTGAATCATCCTCAGGAGGTTTCAATATACAGCATTACTGGAATTCAGTATTTTCTCTCAAAAAGAATAACAGTACCAAGTTACCTTATGGACAAGTGTTGGTCAAAGCATTATTGTCATTACCTCCTGGTAATGCAGATTGCGAGAGGGGTTTTAGCATCAATAATGCTTTGTAAAAAAATCGCAGTAGCTTACTTGCAACAATTAATGGCCTGAGAAGCATTAAATCATTTCTAAGTGACTATGATAATGTTACAGATGTGACTTTGTCTAGTGATATGTTGAGATCAGTCAAGAACGCGTTCAAGAATTATAATCAGCGTATCGAGACTAGCAAAAAAGAATTTGAGGAACAAAGATCCGAAATTAAGAATAAGGAAATAGAACTGAAAAATGCTGAAAAAGGACTTAACTCCCAGCTTGATATTTCCAAAAAAATGCGAGTGTTCTTTTCACATATAGCAACAGATCATACGCTTCTATACTTAAAAAAAAAAAAAAAAAAAAAAAAAAAAAGCAGCATTGGAAATAATATTTGATGAGTATGCTATATATACGCCTTTGAGTGTGCATAAAATGTCAGAATATCAAAAATTTATAGAATGTATTGAACTATTAAATAAAGTTAATAAAAAATATTGTGAATCCTCAAAAGATTTTTGCTGAAAGCTGCAGGTCGTATATTCAACCCAATAGGATATTTGAACCTTTTTGTAGTAACCATAAAGTGTTTAATTCAAGCAGTTTGGTGAACTGGAATTGATTGGGATGAAGAACTCCCTCCAGAAATAACTCGTGATTTTTCCATCCATCGTCCATATATAGGACAGCTTGTAAATCTTAAATCATTAAAGTTTTGTAGAGTTTTTTTTTAATGCTATGTTTTACTTGATGTTTCATTAGTATGTGATTGAATTTTTTTTTAAAAATATCATTGTTTTTATTGTGTTCAAATATGGGTTAAGGTAATTTCACTAGAAATGAAAGGATATCTCATCTTAAGCATCCAACAACAGAAGATGATGTTAACATTCTTTTGGATGCATGCCATATGATAAAGTTAGAGAGAAATGCCTTATCGTCAAAGGGCATCCTTAAGATGGTCTTATTCAATGGAAGTTCATCGTTGAATTGCAAAAAAAAAGTGAAGGCTCACGTGTAGCTAATAAATTAAAAAATAAGACACATCCAGTGTTGCCAGACTGGGCTACTTTTAAAAGTCCCCGCTACTCAAAATCGAATTTGGGTTACTTATTGTTTTTCGAACGCTACAAATCTTAAAAAAAGCGCTACTTTTTTATCCTCACAGAAATGTATATATATTTATTTTTTTATTTTTCCCCTTCCCATTATAAAATGATTCTTAAAGTTACCCTTTTTAAAAAGGATATTTTTGTTATTGTTGAAAACGCTTTAACTTTAGTTTTGGGTTCTTGATTTGTTTTGTTGATGGAGTCTATAATCTTTCCATGTCTATGTTTCAAATCGTAGACTCGTGAAATCGCAAAGATATACATGGAAAAATGCACGGAGAGTAGGATGGGGAAAAAATCTTTAACTCCAACCATTATTAATAGTTTATCTTCTGGAAAATTAAATCACGTGACTCACTTTGAAACTCAGAAAAATTAAATCTAAGAGTCATTAAACCTGCTGAATGAAAATAGTTGTTGAGAATGACAATGAGTTTCCAAAAAATATCGTACTTTTAAATGCTTTTTAGTGAATTCATTTTACTTTTATAAATTACCCGTATATTTACAGTTGCACGAAAAATAGGAAAATTTCTTTATCTTTCTAGAGCTTAGATTTGCGCATTGTAAAAGACGAAATTAATTTATTATTTTTTTTAAAGGAAGCTATAACATGTATTGCTATGGTTATTTTTCCCCTCATTTTGCCAAATATGCAATAAATAAATGAAACAAATAAAAATGAAGTTTTGGATCACATTAAAATAAAATTCGTATTACCAAACGATCATTAGAGCATTGAATTGGCATCAAGGAAAAATATTTCATCAATATTTCATTTGTATTTAAAACAAAAATATACACTATGAAATTTCAAAAAATAATTAACTATAAAAATGAAATTATGAATAATAATTTATTCCTTTATTTTCTGGGCTACAAAATGTTCGAATCCGCTACTTTTGGAGCTCCCATTCGCTACTTTTTAATCTTAAGTTCTGGCAACACTGGACACATCGAATAGCATAGGGAGAAAATGAAAGTTAAATTAGCTATGCTGTTGCTGACATCCACATTGCTTGTGTTCGAGGTGATTTCGGAAATGATAGAGCAGATCAGCCTTGATATTGATTTACCTATGTATGTCCCGCTTTCAAATTAGAAACATGTTGCTTCGGACAAAAAACTGTTTTGAACAAAGACCAAATGCTATGTGGACTATAAAATTCTTCCCAACTATTTTACATCGGATAAAGTGTAAAACTTTTTCTAATGACTTTAAGCTGTCCCAGATTCTTACTGCTCATGGTAATTTTAGTAACGGAATTGATAGAGCAGATCAGTTGAACTTAAAAAAAAGATTAAGATAACTTGACAACAACTATCGTGAAGTCTAGACTATGAATTGAAAAAAAAAAAAGTATAGGTATATAGAAATGCGCCCATTGTCGAAGAGTAGGAAGTACGTTCAATTGTAGGAATCCATTTGTAGGAATGCCACCAAGAAAAAAATTGTCCCACTTTGTTGTTCAGAGAGAGTTCTATTGGCAAATCTGAAAACGGTGGACGTATATGCGATAAGCAAATATTCAGAGAAAAGTTTTCAATTTTACTTAAAATTTCCATATTTCCTGGAATGCGATTTATTAGTTCTTTGGAAGCTCTTTTCAAAAACTGATAATAACGGTGTTTCACGCAACGTGCTTGTTCTGGAGAAATCATTCCAGAAGCAAATTTTTCTACTAGTAAGTTTGAAAATTCATAACCAAATTCAGCATCCTCATATGAAACCAAGTGCTCTTCTGTTATAGTTTGGGGGATATTCTCAAAAGTTTAAACAGAAGGGCACGCAATTCTTTGAAATATAGATAAAACAAAGCTGCTTAAATGCTGCAGATATCTGCCATATCCTTCTGAAAAAGTAAATTTACTTTTTCAAATTCTGTTAGAACTGATAAAAGGAATGTTGGGTATAATTTATTGACAGGATCAGAATACATCGCTGAGAGTTCTGTAGCATAGTATCTATCACAGTTTGAGGATACCATCTTGAAATGCAATTCTAAAGCATCCCATTGCTGCATTAATCTCTTTAAGCTGCTACTTCTTGCCACCCAGTGTGTTGGAGAAAGCGGGAGAATTTTTAAAGGATCATCTCCATCATTGATGAGTTTAAACAATTACATAAAGGAGTCAATGCAGATCGGTGAAACCAGTTACATGTTTCTCTCAATAAGAAATCTATATTATATAAAACGCTAATACGTATGTATCAATAAAACCGATGAAATTTCTTTCCCTCGCGTTGTTTTCAGTTTTCAACTGTTCGCGTTGGCAACAGTTTTCATTTTTAATTGTAGGCGTTTTGTACAAATCTCTTAAAACTTTTTTTCGTATTTATCCACATAATTAAGAAGTTGTGAACTCATTACATAAACACAATAGCATTTGTCTTCGATTCTCACCGAATATGGATGTGCCACATCTCCGATTGTCGCCGAGAAAAAAACGGTTGGTTGGTTTTGAGTTCTGAAATAGTCCATTTTCATTGGCAGAAATGAGAAGTGTTATGCTATTGCTATTTTATTTTGAGTTGAATGCTTTCCTATTCTACGTTTTGTTATATTATTAGTTATGAGTTAAATGCCGTTTTATATTTTAAGTTAAATTTTATTAGAGGTAAATTATGAATCTTAATAATCTACGTACGGTACATAACAATCTACGAAGAGAGAACGCTCTAATGAAACTCCAGAAGAGCAATATCAACGGAGAACAATTAGAAATACTACAGAACGAGCACGACGTTCTAATGAAACAACTGTAGAACATCAACGGAGATTGGCCAGGAATGCTGCCGACAGGCTTCGGCGCGCAAGAGCACGTAGCACATATGGCTAATCGGGTGAATTCTCTAACTAAAGTCACTGTCTTGGAACACGATTGCGGTAGTATGACGGAGGTTTGCAATTTTTGTCAAGCACTTTTTTGGCGGGGTGAACTCCAGCAAAAAATATACAAAATGCTGCCAATGGGAAAGTCCAATTGCCGAAATTGGGCTGATCCTCCTGAACTTTTAAGGGGTCACATTATCCAAAAAATGACTAAAATATCGATTTTTTTTTTATTGCAAATATTAAAACTTCAAACATTTTCAACTACATTGCAAAAAATTTCATTGCGCTATCTGCATTATTAAAGAAGTTATTAAAGATTTTAGGTAACGCTAGGTGTCAAAAATGGGCAGTAGACAGCTAGTTTCGGTTTTCGTATAAGTTGATTCTATCCAAAAGTAATCTAAATGTATAAGCCTTACATTTTTTTAAAAAATAATAAATTGATTATCAATTGCACTTCTAATTTCCATGATTTGAAGTGTATAAAAAAAGCGTCAGAGAGGTTAGGATTCATATTCTTTTATAACAACAAAACAAAAAGTAAACATTAGAATAGCCAAAACAAAAGAGTAGGCAACGCCATCTATTGATTCAAAACATAAATTTTCTACAAAGTGAAATAATCTGCTACCTTTCTATCAATAGATCGCGTGATAATTATCGTTTGCGTTTTGTTTACATATTTTATCCTTCGATTTTTTGAATATTTTGGCAAAAAAAAAGGTCTTTTTCAAGACCATTCTGTTATTTATATTTTAATTTATTATTATATTTAAGTTTTATTTGTTAAATTTATTTTTTGGTATTATATTACAATGCCAAGGACTAAACGATCGCGAGTGATTGCGAAGCAAAAAGCTTGCTAACGTTGGTGTCCCAATCCTGATTTATCAGTGGAAAGAAATTCCCCGGACCCTAATAATGAACAAAATAAGAGATTGTCACATTTAGAAGAATTTTGTGCATCTATAATTGTACCTAAGAATGAAGTTTCTGTTCCTCAATATGCCATTGTTGACGTTCACCAACTTTCACAACTTTTTGAAAATGTGTTGTATGAAACCATCCTTATCTGTTTCATATGGAGAAAAACTTGGATTCTCTGTAAAAATAGATCTTCATCAAAAGATATTTTGCAAAAAGGAGAAAGAGTTATCGATATAAACAGACGAATGGTGCACTCATTTTTGAGTATTGGGAAAGGATATCCTGCCCTTAGACAATTTTGTATGCATATGAATTTGGATATAATGTCGAATAGAACTTTTAATAATCACAAGAAAAAGTTGTACAATTCTAACCGCATACTTTTCAAAGAACACATTAATAATGTTCATGCTCAAATTAAAGAAGCTTATGGTTGTAAAAATTTAGTAAAACCTTTTGACATAGCTGTTTCATTTGATGGAACGTGGCTTACACGTGGACATACGTCACAAATTGGAGTTGGTTGTGTGATTGACATTTTTACGGGCTTTGTCATTGACAGTGAGGTAATGTCAAAACGATGCCTTGAATGTGAAAAAGCATGCAATGAGCTCGGAAAAAAGTCACCCGAATTCGCTGCATGGTATTGTGATCATCGAGGCTCTTCAGCAGCTATGGAGCAAGAGGCTGCATTGTTATGTCACAATTTTATCTGACGGTGATGCTAAAACTTTTACGCATCTTAACTCAAACAAAGTTTATGGGGATTTCGAAATAAAAAAAGAAGAGAGTGTTAATCACATAAGATAGCGACTAGGGACCTCGTTGAGAAATACTGTGAAAGAATGGCAAAGTAAGGAGGAAAGTCTCACGGCAGTTTAAAAGACGAAACGATAAAGAAGTTGACCCGATATTACAAAAATGCTATAATAAGAAACAAAGGCAATATTGGTGCTATGAAATCCGCAATATATGCTACACTTTATCATAGCATCTCAACTGACAAAAGGCCGCAGCATTTCAAATGCCCAGCTGGTGTGGACTCTTGGTGCTTCTACCAAAGAGCTATTGCTCGAAACGAAAAACCAGGTCCTCACAAACAAAATGTTAACACCCCACTGAACGAAGCTGATTTGCCAAAAATTCTTCCAATATATCTACGACTTGCGGCGAATGAGCTTTTAAAATAATGTTCAAGGTGTGCAACTCAAAATGCAAATGAGAGTTTGCACAGTGTGATATGGACCAAGTGTTCGAAAGAGACTTTGGCTGTGTGTGAAGCTATAATGGAGTTTAATCTTGGAACATATGAAACTGTTAGGAAAAAAACGTTGCTTCATATGAACTCTAAGGCAGTGGCTTTGTCCATTGACAAAAGAAGAGTTTATTTCCGGAAACGAAGGAATAATGCAATTGCTATTCTAGCGCGCAAAAAATAAGACAGGCCATTAAACGTCGCAATTCAAATAAAGTAAAAAAAAGAAGGTATAACATAACTACCAGGAGGACTTTAGAGGAAGAAAACAAACTATTTATTTTCAGTGATACCTTTTTGTTGCTATACTAACTTGTTGTAGTAAACGCAAAAATTTCAAATAACGATGCTGTTCATTTAGAGTTCTCATCTTTCAAAAAGTTAATTTTAAAATTTTTTAGATGTTTTTTGCTTTTAAATATTGTATGTTATATGAAGTTTCAGTATATTGTGAGTAAATCAAGTTTTATTTTGATTCTAACAATTTTTCAACAAAAAGAAAACTTTAAAATGCTTTTTCTTGTTGATCCAATTTTTTGGGTTAACATGTTATTCAAATCCCTAAGGATTTTTTTTCTTTCGAAGATAGAGACTTGAAGTAAATTTTTTTATTTTCTCTATGATATGTAGAATAAAAATGTGCATTGATTAACCATTTTATAAATTAGAAAAAATTTTATGTCATGTTATTGAAATTATGAGACATATTATGAGAAAAAATTGTATATTGTTAGAGAAATTAGAGTATAATTCGGTGTCTTTTTCAAAAAATGATGTTATGATAATAATAATATGGTTTCCGATAGTTCATTTTCTAAAATAATTGATATATTACATTTTGAGGCAGATTTATATTTCTTTTGCAATATTCTTAGTATTGACCAGTTTTGTAGCAATATAAATGCAATTGCCTTAAAAACTACCAAACTTTTTATCACTTTTAAAGTAAACAATTTGTTAAATCCTTGGCCTCTTAAACTACCCTATCAATGATACAATTTATGTCATACTTCCATGTATGTTTAATTCCAATAACTAATTCTCAAGTTCTACTTTAAATAATTTAGTTCTCCCTTAATAAATGTCCATAATATAGTATATTAAAATCCTTCTTTAAAAAAGAAAAATAACGTGCCTCTACTTTTTTTCATACTTAAACTTTCATGGTTAATTTTTTTGTGATGCTTTGTTAATTTAATAACATTTTTATTTCATAGTTTTATTAAATGTTTTGATCTTTTCAATATTTATGCAATAATTTCCCTAAAAAACAATTTAACCCTTCATTAAGAAATGTTCATAATGAATCCTTCCTTAAAAATCAATGTTGTGATTTTATTTTATCTTTTATTTTAACCTTTTAAGCTGTAATTTAAACAATACTTTAATTTATATTTTAATAATGAAAAGGAAATATTTTTAATATGTTAGCATGTATGACAAATTGGCTACAGCTTTTATTTATCTTTGTTTTGTTAAATAGTTGCATTTTTTTTTTCAGTAACTAATTTCGTGGAAAACGTTATATTCTTAAATGTATGGTTTTTTTTTTTTTCTCAAGGGTTATGTCATCATACACAGAACCAGTTCTCCCATGAATGAGATTGAGATTCCCTTGAATGAGATTCCACAACTAAAGACAAAACTAAAGACTGTTGTTCCACTTCCAAATATTGTCTGATAAAGACCATGCTCGTTTGAGCAATATTTTGAAAGAAGAGCTGATTACTCATCTGAAGTAAGTTTAATTATTTATTTACTTTTAGTTGTGTTGTGAGTCATTACTAGATTTAATTATGATCTCTCATTCGTTAAAACTTTTAATAAATGTTATATTCTCTTGTACTCATATATAAGTTAAATATAAAGTTCTTTTTCAAACATTGAATAAGTTTTGTATTCTTTAATTTAAAAACTTTTACTGAATTTCAAGTAAATTCATTAATAAACTAATTTTTTGTCTTCTAGATGACATTTAATGAGTTTTTCTCCCTTATTTAGCAATGAAAACCTTATCTGTGGTGAAAATTCAACTACCTTGCGATGGCAGTACAGAGATTTAGGAGAAACTCTTTTGCTTAAGTACCCTAATATGGTGTGGGATTTGCCGAGTAAGCGACAAATAAAGTTTAAAAGCACCTATTTATGTAAGTTACAGTTTTTTATGGTTATATTACTGTACAAATGCTTGTTTTGAAAGCATTATAGTAATAAAATTCATAAAAAATAGCAAATTAAAATGAAGTTCTAAAACAGTAACTTGTATCAGTTGGACTAATAATTTATTTTTACAGGTGTAAAATGTATAAACAAACTTGTGTTGGCTTTATAATTTGTCATGAATTTGTTCATGATTTTGGATTATAGATATACGCGTGCAAAATTACCAAAGTTTGTTATTCAAGAGCTTTTGCTAATGTAACTTTATTGTATAACAGATAATGTGGGTAATTTGTATCTATTTTAATTAATAAATTCTGTCTATGAACCAGTTAATTTTTTCTAGTGTCACCCTATTTTAGATAATCTATGATTTAATAATCAAGATATGCTAATGTATAATGTAGTGCTATACACTATAAATTCTCTGATTTAGTTTTTAATTAAGATATTGGGTTTAAAAGTCTAAATTAACCTTAAATTTTTCCTGATTTCTAAGTCATGCAGCTTAAAAAAGAATTCTTAACCAAATGAAAGTAATGACCCTACTTCTTGGCAATAGCTAATGTCCTTTTATTAAAAATTTTATTTTATTCAAAGATTGTAAAACTGCCTAGTTTCCATGTTTTTTTTAGGTTAATATGAAATTAATTGGAAGTTGCTTCTTTATTCTTTAAAGGGTATATTCATTCGAAGATTGAGTGAGAGGAGAAAAATGCAGAGACTTCGATCACTAAAAAGCAAGAAAGTTGTTGAACCTATTATAATGGAAAACGAAATGTCTGCTGAAGATGCTATTATTGAATTGGCGGTAAGATATTTTCTTAAATAGCTACTTTTCAAGGGATCACTTAATTTATAACTATTGCAAATGTATTTGCAGGGCCTTATTATCGCACGGGCCTACGGGGCATGGGCCCAGTGTCTGATGGGGCACTAAAGACACAAAATTTAAAACCTATAAAGAGCCATTTACACTGCATCCAATTTCCGAGATGCGCGCGGGAATGTTTTCAACAACAAACTGCTTACGCATGTGGGAATTTTATGCAATGAGAACGCTCCCTAAAGAAGAAAGCGATGCAGCTCGGCAGCTGAGGATACGACTTATTTTTGAGTTGGGGCTCTTATTGTTGGCAGCAAAGTGAATTTCTGATTTGTAAATATAAACACATTTTGCCTCTCGTAAACGTGTGTTGACAATGTTTACGAAACAGCTAAGTGGTCACGGTAAAAGAAAATTGAAGAAAAAACGAAATGATGAAAACAAAAAAATTAAAGGATTCATGGACAATTTTCTAGATAAAAATCCTACTGAGACTGAAAACGTACAGAATTCAAAGGAAGTTTCCATAACAGATAAAGTAGAACTTGAAACAGATGCCTTTGAACACATTTCTGGTACATCAGAATTTGATGAGGTTTGTGAAAAATCATCCCCGGTTTGTAAAGGAACTGGTTTTGTTGAAGAAGAAATAACTACATTTAATCAGCAGGTAGATGATCCATCAAACCTGTCTGAGCATTCATGTAAATCAAATAATTCATATTATAGTGATGTTGATTTATGGCCTGAAAGTTTTTCAGATAATTTTCGGGAATACTTTGTATTGAACAAACCTGAGCAGAACATTCAATTAATTGCCAACTCTAGATGTATGATTGGAAACAAAGAAAGTTTTGACTGAGGCAAGTTTTTTCAGAAAAAAGAAAAATAATGAATTACTCAAAAGAGAATGGTTGGTTTACTCACCAGCAAAAAAATGCAGTGTTTTGCTACATATGTTAACTATTCAGTGCTAGTGACCAATCGCTTTGCAAAGGAGGCTTTTCTTATTGGAAAAATACTTCAGAGAGGTTAAAAGAGCATGAGAACTCAATGGTTCACAGGAATTCTGTGCTTACTTTATCTCAAAGGTTAACCTTTTCTATGAGAATTGATAGCAAGCCAGTGGAAGAATATGCAAATGAACGGTTGTATTGGCGAAAAGTGCTAGCTCGAGTTGTTGAAACAACTCAGTTTCTTTGCCAACGTGGGTTAGCATTTTTTGGAAGTGACGAGACAATTGGTTCATTTCACAATGGTAATTTTCTTGGCATTCTTGAATTATTGGGCAAGTTTGACCCTTTTTTAGCTGAACATTTAGCTAAATATGGAAATCCGGGGACTGGCAATGTAAATTACTTGTCTTCTACAGTTGTTATTGAATTAATCAGCATTATGAGTCAGAAGGTACTCGATAGAATTGTAGCAGAAGTACAAACTTCTAAATATTTTGGATTAATTGTAGATTCAACGCCAGACATCACACACAACGATCAGCTTTCAATTTTGCTACGTTACGTGGATAAAAGTAGTAGACCATTGGAAAGGTTTGTCAAGTTTTTAAACATTTATAGTCATGACTCCCTCACTCTATGCACAGTTATAACTAAGAAACTTTAGGGGTTGTTATTGTAGAGGCCAGTCATACGACAATGCCAGCAATATGTCTGGAAAATACTGAGGCCTTCAAGCTCGAATTAAAGAGATTTCTCCTACAGAGCTGAATATATTCCATGCTCTGCTCACTCTTTAAATTTGGTTGGAGTAGCAGCTGTCGAGTCTTGTGAACAGGCTATTTCTTTCTTTGGCCTGATCCAGAGTATTTATAATTTCTTCTCAGCATTGACCCATAGATGGGCTATTTTGTCCGAAAAAATAAACTCACTGTTAAGTCCCTTAGTATAACAAGATGGTCTGCTGCTGCAGAAGTCATTGCAGGAAGGATACTATGCAAGCTTCAAGTAGTTCGAGTGAGACCAGTTCAACAAGGTGTGATGCAAAATCATTGTATAAAAAAATGGATAAACGACAAACAGCAGTTTTGGCTGTCTTGTGGGACACTATTTTGCAGCGTCTAAATAAAGTTAATATCCAGCTGCAAGCAACAGATGGAAATGTAAGCATTATCATACCTTTATTTGATTCAATTATAAAATTAATTCAATGTATCAGAGATGATTTTGATACGCATGATTCTAAAGCTTCACAATTAGTTAATTGTGACTTTATTGAAAAGCGAAAAATTAAAGTTGTAAAAAATAGGTATCTTGATGATTCGAAATCCAAAGAAGTGGATTTAACTAGCCGAGAGATATTTATAACACATTGTGACTTATTAATGAGCGAGCTAATAAAGAGAAAATCAGCATATTTAATAATTGAGTTTGACCGCTTTAGTTTTTTGATGCAGACATATAGTCAAGATCAAGAGACATTAAAAAAAGTCTGCTGAACATTTTAAAGAAATTTACAGTGCAGATGTAGATGAAGAGAGTGAAGTGCTTCATTTTCTCCAGTTTTTATCTGATGAATCTTTGACACCCCAAGAAAAACTAAAAATTGTTCGCTCTCAAAATATAACACACACATTCCCAAATGCTGATACTGCTTTACAAATTCTGCTAACTATGCCAATTTCAAATTGTACAAGTGAACGTTCTTTTTCTGCTTTGAAACGCATAAAAAACAATTTGCGTAATAAAATTAAGCAAGATAATTTATCTTGCTTAAGCATTTTATCCATTGAAAGTGATTTGACCACAGAACTTGATTTCCAAAATGTTATTGATACATTTGCATCAAAAAAAGCAAGAAAAATACCATTGTAGATATTTGTTCATCTTCTTTTATTTTATTTTTGAATGATTATATATATATATATATATAATCTTTGGGTCTGAATATTTGTATTGCTTTAAGGGGACACGGGACCATGAAATCATCAAATTTTCGAAAAAAAAATTTTTCGTTAAAAATGTGAAGAAATTCAATCTTTATCACGTGGTGTTGAAATTTTTTCGATACGATAATTTTTAACGTTATTATAGCAATTTTAATAAAAAAGTGGGCGTGGTCTTTTTGACGTCTGGAAGGATGTCAAGTTTGTTTACATTACTACTTTTGATTATATTTATCATATTTTTGCTCTTTTTATTATTATTACTTAAATATTTTTAATTATTATATATTTAACTGTGGCTGACAACTGTATTTTAACTTTAACCGTGTTTTTGTTTAAATTTTCGCATTTGTTTATGCTTATATTTTACGGCGATTGCGAATTTTTGATCTCTGATAAAAAACGTTTTTTGTTGAATAATTTTGTTGTATTTTCGTTTTATTTTTGTTATATTTTCGCTTTATTACTATTATCTATTTTATTTTTGTTGTTTTTTCTTTGCGAGAATCTATGGATAAGATTAGTTCAAGATGGCATAAGCCCAAATCTCGCCCATCTAAAAAACGAAAACTTGCGCTTGAGAGACTA
Organism: Parasteatoda lunata; assembly: GCA_949128135.1. Lineage (NCBI taxonomy): Eukaryota > Metazoa > Arthropoda > Arachnida > Araneae > Theridiidae > Parasteatoda > Parasteatoda lunata. The sequence continues at coordinate 27,017,187 of OX421975.1, forward strand.
AACAAAAGAAGGAATAATGCAGCTATTTTTCTTTCTACTGATGAATGCAGCACTGCTTCTGAACTTAATACTTCCAGGTCAGAAAGAAAAATGAAACTCTTCTCTGTTGATGCATGTGATTCGCCCTCAACTTCTTCTTCTTCAACAATTGTTGTTGATGAAATGTGGTGCCATCTTTTGAAGGACCTAAAATGTTCTTCGTGTGATAAACACACTCTAAACATTAATAAAAGCACTGAGTTTGGCTTTGCTGCGAAACTAAACATTTACTGTGATACTTGTAAAATGGAATACAGCAGTCATTTTTCAAGTCCACGAATTGAAAATCAGAAGAAGTTTGCTGTGAACAAAGATGTTGTCGCATCATTTTTAGGTGTTGGTAAAGGATATTCTGCTGTGGAAAAGTTTTCTTCAAGTATGGGTCTCAACCCAATGGACCGGAAAACATTCGACAAGTACGTAATGTGCTTAGCAGAAGATAACAAAACTTTCAAACGTGATGTTCTGCAGAAATGCAGAGCTAAAGTAGTTGACGAATATCAAAATCTAAGTGATATCCTTGTTGACAGTGAAGGGATTATGAATATAGGTGTATCCTTTGACGGAACGTGGCAAAAACGTGGCCACAGTTCCTTGTATGGAATCGGCTGCGTTGTTGACATTCTGACTGGTCTTGTGTTAGACTTTGAAATAATTTCAAAATACTGCCATCTTTGTGAAGTGACGAAAAAGGAATTGGGCTCGTCTTCACCTGAGTTTGGCATCTGGTATGAAGTCCATAAAAAATCAGATTGCGAGAAAAACTATGAAGGCTCCTCAAATTCAATGGAGATGCATGCAGCTGGAATTTTGTGGAGCCGTTCAGTTAAAGAATGCAATATGAGGTATACGACTCTTCTATCTGACGGAGATTCCAAAACCTTCTCTTACTTGAAAGGTTTGAAAGTTTATGATAATTATAAAATTGAAAAAGAAGAGTGTATAAACCATGTTGCGAAGCGACTAGGGACAGCACTTCGCAACAAAGTGAAGGAATTTAAAGTGAGAGGAGAAACTTTGGGAGGCAAGAAGAAAGGTCATTTGACTGATAGCCTGATTTCTAGACTTACAAATTATTATAGGCAAGCGATTACTTCTAATGCTCCAGATGTGGATGCAATGAAGACTGCAATTTTTGCATTTCTTTACCATTGCTCATCCACAGACAATAAACCAAAACATTTCAAGTGCCCTGAAGGAGCTAGCTCTTGGTGCTTTTTCAATCGGGCAAAGGCTCTTGGACAAGTACCAACGAGCCATTCAAAAATGAAAACACCCCTCAACGATGCCATTGTTTCCAAAATTTTGCCCGTCTATCAAAGACTAGCATGCGACGAATTACTGAAACGTTGTACTTCAGGCCAAACGCAAAATGCAAACGAAAGTTTGCATAGCGTAATTTGGCAGTTATGTTCAAAGGATGTCTTCGTAACCAAGCGCCGATTAGAACTGGCAGTAACAAATGCTGTAAGCCAGTTCAATATGGGGAATGCAGCTAGTGAGAGTCTAAAAGGTAAAACATCTTTGAAAATTGCTAAGAAAATAGATTCTCGACGAATCAAGCAAAGTGTGAAGCATCAGTCAGAAAGTTATAAAATGGCTGCAAAAGAAAAAAAATATACTAAGAAAAACTTAGATAAAAAAGTTCAAAAAAGTGAAGGGAAAACTTATAGTGCTGGTGCATTTTAAAAATTATTCAGACTTATTGCTTCGAAGTCATGGAATGAAAACTGACGCCAAAAATACATTCTTCTTAGCTTTGTTCAGCGTTCTTTTTCCATAGTTTCTTATTTTTATAATGTATTGCTTTTACATTTTAAATTTCAAGGAATGCTTTATGTAACAATCAGAAGTGTTTTATATTTTAGTAAATGTATTGAAGTAATAGAATAAGGTAAAAATTGAAATGTTTGAGATCTTCTATGTCTTTGAAATTAGGTATGAATCAAAATACATGCTATGATCGACAAATAAGAATAACAGATTTCTCCAAATTAAAAATGTGACTTAGTTATTATGTACTAAACTGCATAAAGTATAAAGCAGATTTTGCTCTGTTTTGTACACAAGAATACAAGTATCTGGGATATTTTGATTTGAGTATTTAGATTTGTATCAAAATGCATGTTACGATTGAGAATCACGAAAACTGTTTTCTTACAAAAATTAAAATTTGTAAACATGTAATAGTAATAACATGATAATTATTTATTGGTAATGTAAACGAAAGATATTGCTATGCTTTTTACAAGCAATAAAAGTGTTTGAAGATCTTTGAGTTCATTTATACACAAAAAGTCATTTTTCTTCATGATTATTTTTATCTATATTTCTTCTTATTTAAACTGTGCCTTGCGTCTGAATTTTTTTTAAATTTACATGTAACTTTTTTCTCAGCTTTATATGAGTATTTTAAAGATAATGTAGTGAGGTTTTTTCAAAATATTGATTACAAAATTTTTTGTGATATTTAATTTCATCAAAATGCTGAAAGAAGTTCAGAGAAAATGAGAAAAATTAAAAAAAAGCATTTTTTTCAAAATTTTCTCAAGCTAGACAAAAACTGTTACTACATGGTTTTTATATAATAACCAGCAATAGATAGGTAAAATATTGTATTATTTGATTAAAAATTAAAGCGCGAGGGACAATTTTAGTGATTTTTCAAATTTTTTAATAATTTAGAACTAAATAATGTTTTCCTAGGCTTATCATTTGCAAAAACACTAACAAATATCATTATAATTATAAATAAAGTCCAATGAGACTACACATATAGTTTTTTGAAAACTTGAATCCTAAAGGTCCCGCGTCCCCTTAATAAGAAATTTATCACATTCATCTATATTTTGTTTATTATGAAAAAATTCTTGTGTTTTTTATATGGTATATTTCAGATAATTTAGCAGGTGGTTCTTTTAAATTTTGAAATTTCAAGTATTATATCAAAATCATTAATACATCGAATAGCAATATATTTTTGATCATTTGTATAGGATTATGAAATAATTTTTATTATACTTATAATTAGATCAAATGTTTGTTATAATTATTTATTTTTAACATTATTTTTTTTTATTCCTCTTTACTGATGAATAAATATTTAAGATGTGTACAATAACATTTTGGGAAACAATTTTAATTATGATTAACTTAAAAGTCAATGTTTTTAAAGGGGGCACTTAACCGAAGGCCAGGCCCTGGGCCCATTTTCATCTTAGTCGGGCCCTGTGTATTTGGCTTGGCAATGTACTTAGAAGTATGTATTATCATTTTAGTCTGTCACCCCGGAGGTGCTCAAAAATGAAGCTAACGACCAGAGAGTAATCTATTTACTGAAGAGATCTTTTAAACTAAGGCAGAAAGAAGAGTTGTCTGAGCTGCCTCCATATTTATTGATTCAAAAACATGTAAATGTGTACTGTAAATATTTTCTTATCTATATCTCTTTCAGCTTGGAACTGAAGTGGAACTGCGCTTCGACGAGCAATCAGAATAAATGGTGGGGAAACTTAAACAGGCTTTAAGAAAGATGTCTGCTTATTACCACATTTGCGGCTCGATTTTGGAGATGGAGAAGCTTATGCAGCCAAAGACTTCTACGTAGAACTGTATATCACTGGTATAATTTACTTTTCATTTTTGCATTTTAAATTAATATTTTTAGATTTTTTTTTTTTTTAAATCTCAGATGATGAATAAGCACTTTCATAAGTTACATAGACCCGTAATCGAAATAACTTGGACAGTTTTTTACTAGTATTTGATTAAAATTATGTCGAATTCAAACGCTTTATAACTGTGAACAAACCCAGGTGAACTAACTTAACACACTCTGTCAATCAAAATCAAAATTCACATTTCTGTATCTCAGCTAAAATTGTTTCTAAAAATACAGCACGAATATTATGCAGTATGAATAGGCGTAATCAAAATGAATCTCAGATTATTTCAGTCAAATATGTGAAAGTTACAGATCAGAAAAATTTCGGATAAAAAAGAATAGTTGCATAAAAATTTATGAGGTTTTGCCTGCATGTATCTTATATTTGTTCACAGTGTTTTAAAATAACTTAATTGTTTTTGTTGCATGAATGCCTTGCTGCTTCTAGAATTCATTTTCTTTATTTAGGTTAACTTCAGCTCCGAAGCAAGAAGACTAGCATTTTTTTCGGTGAAGAGAAAACAATCAGTACTGGTCGTTAATCTTCGAGAAGATTGCTGTTTGGAAGAGGAAGCTGTTTTATTACTGGGAGTTTATTTCATTTTAAGTTTCCCAAATTCATAGGGCCAGTTTTTAGGTTTGCTGCAAAATTTATTATTAAGGGAAAACAAATTTCCGAAATCATTCTCATCTAAATGCTGTATTCAAAATTATTAACCCGTAACTGCTTACACAACAGAAATTTTCATTTAAATCATAATTTTTTATTTTCATAAAATTTAAATCATAAAATTTCATTTAAATTTAATTTTCTTTCGGTGTGCTTATAATGTGTAATGTTGTTAATTAATTATGGTTGAAGTTATGATTAAATTAATTGTGTTAATATGTTGTTAACTAATTATGTAAAATTGTACTTTATGTGTGAAAATAAAAGATTTTAGATTTCATGATATGTATAGTGTTTAATTTTGATCCTTATAAAACTATTTTATTAAATCTCTAAATATTTAAAAAATATCAAAATTTATAATAAATTTCCATTTTGAGGATGCTTTTTGGAGAAAAAAAATCCATGAATTATATTGACTTGGCTTAACAGAAACAACTATTATCTTTTTGTACCTATATCTCATTAGAACAGCATCATTGTAGTTGTTGAAGTATCATTAAACGCTACATAATTAAAAAAAAATGGTATAAATTTACATATTTTATAATTGCCCATGAAAAAGCCTTAGATGGAATCCCTTGAAATAATCACTTTCAAGTGACCAATATTCAAAGAATTGGGAAATATTTTTCCTTAAGAATTCTTATAATTAATATCTTGGTAATAGTGTAAACCAAATAGAAAGTCCCTTTTTATATGAAGTGCTAGCAAATTACAAATAGGTAAAAAAATTTCGTTCAAATCTGGTAAATAACAGGTCTTGGTACCACTAAATGCTTGTTTCAATGAGCGATACATAAAAGCAAAATCTAAGGTACAATGTACCTTTCAAGTTAAGAGGTAAATCTGATTTTGCCTCTAAAATCAGAGGTACGTTGTGCCCTTTAAATTCTGAGGCACAAACGATCCAAATTTGCCTCTGAAATCAGAGGTACAGTTTTTAGACTGTAGCTACAGCTTCGGCCATGAAAATTGAGCAAACATCAGGGATTTTAAAATTGTACCTGGAATCAGCAATGACGACGCCACAACCGACATGCCCTAGAGACTTTGAGCTATCTGTAAATACAGGGACGTATTGAGAAAACTGTTGACGATGAGAACTGAGAAGTTGCGAGATGGTCCATGGTGAAATAAGAAAATGCTCAACTGATTGCGATGGCGAATCACAAACAGACAAATTTTCAATAAGTGATCGCATGCGAACGTTAAAAGGGCGAATATGAGAAGGACGAGCTTCATAAATCCGCAACAAACTTGATGGTGTAATCACGCTTTAGAGGATGTGTGGCAGATGACATGACGCGAAAGTAATACGTCAAGGACAACAAGGAATCACCTGGCCGACAACTCTAGAAGTTTACTGCTCAAATCAAACAATAATAATGTTGAGCAGTTCAACAGTATCATTGCTAAATTTGTTGGATGAAAGAGGATTAATTACACGGTGTAATGCTGCAATTGTCTCTCTCAACAGCAAAACTCTATTATGGGATCTCTATAAACTAATGTTTTATAGAAGCCCAGGAGTTCATTCAAAACGTTCGGAATAACGCTGAGTGCGTAAATCAGTTATTGGCGCAAGAGCCAGTTGTGGCTATATCGCACCTACAACTTGGTTTTTATTAAATATCTATATTGATGTATCAAAACCAATGGCTTTGAGGTATGAGAAAATGTTGTCGTGGGGGCTGTTACCAATTAATACAATCAATGATGGATTAAAGCAACCGAATTGGCGTTGTCTCTGAATTTTAAATTTGCTACATTTGGTTAAAATGTGTTTCACAGTGAGCGGTTCCTTACAATGGGAACACTCAGGAGCAGGCTCATTTAGTAGGAGATGTCTGTAAGTAATACGAGTATGACCGATACGTAAAAGGTTTAAAGCAACTTCTAGCTTTCGAGGTAGATTAAGATGTGTATAAGGGTGTAGTTTAGAATAGATACTATGTAGTTTATTATTTGTCTTATTATTCCAGTTTTTTTGCCATTCTGAATACAAAGTACATTTGATAATATTTTTAACATCTGATAACGTTGATTTGTGATTAGTTAGGCTATTTGTTGAATTTGCCGCCCGGTCTGCTAATTCATTTCCTAGAATGCCAGTATGTCCAGGTATCCATGAAAAAATTACGTTGTACCCAGAAAGTTTTAAAGTGTTGTAGAGAATTGAATTGAATGTAGAGTTTAGTGGCACAAAGTCCAAAAGAGGACATGCTGCGCCAAACGATACGGTAAAATACTTAAAAGGCAAAGTACATTCACCATTTTATTTGTCGAACAATTATAACTAATAAAATGGTATAAGTTTGTAAATAGAATCAGATAAAAGGGATGAATAAAATCAGATAAAAGGGATGAATAAAATCAGATAAAAGGGATGAATAAAATCAGATAAAAGGGATGAATAAAATCACATAAAAGGGAAGGGATGAAATCAGATAAAAAGTTATGAATACGATATAAAATACACGAAGTAAGTAAAAGTGTTGTAGAGATGAAAAATACAATTAATAATAGAATGAGGTTTATGATTACAGTTTAACAATGTTTCAATACAGCTTTTCGAATCACTATATATATATACCATTTCTTTAATGGCTGAGATGAAATTAGCCATATCATTTGCTAATTCTGCCTTCAAATTCTCCGCAATTACTTCAATTCTTCTAGTAACAGTTCGTTCTGATAATTGCAACGTGTTTATAGCTGAAACTATTTCCTTTTTATTTTTAAAAGTGAGTTTTTATTCAAAAAGTGAATCAGCAGCTTCTAACATGGCTTCTTTCACTCTCCATCTGTAAATGGTTTTTTATTCTTAGCTAGCAAATGCGATATTATATATGACGCGATCGTTGCTGCTTTATGATGTTGCAGTGGTTTAGTAAAAAAACTTTGCTGGTTAGTTATTGAAGATTTTAAAGTAATAATTTTTTTTCTTCTAATTTCAGAGTTTATTGGATAGTCACTATCAAAATTGGTATGAACGGTCTTAAAATGTCGTTCAATATTACTTTTCTTGGGAATCGCAGCACTATTATTACACAACAAACAAATACACTTCACTTTGTAATCAACGAAACAATTACATTAAAAAATAGACGAACCTTTAGTTATTTTTCGGATACTTTTTCTCGTCACTGTACATATAAGTACATTAGAGTGTTATTGTTTTAAAATAACAAGCGTAAGCCACATGCGTTTAGAGTTTATAGAAATAAAAATAGTGTTCTGAAAGAAAGAATGTTTGTACTTTGTACACTGCAAATATTTATTATAACATATTATTTTATCAGACAAATCAAGAAAGGAGATGATCAAGAAAGGACACAGTGAAGATGGCATAAGGAAGTGCTGACAGACACAAGTCGAGTCAACCCTACCAGTAGAAAAGACGTGCCATTTCTATTATGAATATATTATTAAAGTGTGATTTAGACTATTAGTTTTCCTTTTTATTTACGAATTAACACTTATATTACACTTGCACTAAATTTAAAATATATTTTCCATAAAATATAAATAAATTATATAAAAAAAATTATCCGGCAATTTTTTGTTTCACGGAACATTTGGCGCCCCTTTGATAGTAGCTCCAGGGCCATGATGCACCCCCTCGCTATGCCACTGCATTCATCTTAATGGTATAAAGCGAATGCAGACGAGTTGAAAATACTTTTTGCCTTAATTTTGCTCATGGGCCATATTGAAAATGACTGTTTAAAGGATTATTGGTCTACCGACGAGCTAATTGCCACACCAATATTGGGGAAATCAATGCCTAGGGACAGATTTCTACAAATATTTCGAGTTCTTCATTTCGCTGATAATTCTTCTAAACCAAAAAAATTATGACAGACTCTGGAAATTGCGTGATGTGTTAAACCTAATCAACGATTCTTTCAAAAAATATTATTCTCTAACAGAAGAATTGTCAATAGATGAAGTTATTGTTAAATTTAAAGGGAGAGTAATATTCAAGCAATATATGCCTAAAAAACGAAAACAATGGGGGATAAAAATGTACAAATTTGCTGTACAATGTACATAAGGTTTTAATATACAAGTTTATTTGGGGAAAGACAAAAACAAACAAACTCCCATCTTACCTGCATCTTATAACGTTGTGAACAACTTAGCAATTTCAGTTAAGGGAAAAGGTCACAAACTTTATATGGATAACTTCTTTTTCTTCTCCAGATTTATTTTCAGATATGCTGAAAAACTATAAAGTAAATTGTTGTGGGACTGTCAGGGCAAATAGGAAGAATTTTCCTAAATTTGCTCAAAATCTGGAGAAAGTCAGATTCTTTATTGTGAGGAGGAAGGCATGGTAGCAGTATATTATCATGACAAGCGAGATGTTTATCTCTTGAGGAATATTCATGAGCCTCACGCTGCCCTTGAGCATGATCGTACTAAAAAGCCAAAAATTGTCGCGGATTATACGGAGCATATGGGTTTTGTCGATTTGAGGGATCGAATGGCTAATTCATATTCTTTCGGCTGTAAAACTATTAAATGGACAAAAACATTTTTTTTCTCACCTACTAGATTTAAGTGTTTTAAACTCATACATATTATTTAGAAAAGTTATCGTCGGAAAAACCAATCAACAATATAGAATGAATGTCATTCGATCACTCTTAGATAAAACCCAATGCTCCACACCTCGCAGAAATACTATTGTGCAATCATCTTTTTCACCCAGCAACAAAAGTTTAAAAATGGAGCAGATGCATACACCGAAAGATAAAAAGAAACGAAGACGTTACACAGTATGCTATAAGAAAAGTATTCAAAGACGTTCAACACTTATTTGTCGAACGTGCAATGTTGCCCTTTGTATTGACCAAGATTGCTGGATGAAACATGACATTAATAACAATTCATAAAAATTATTATACAATGAATTCATAACAAAATAGTTTTTAAATTTATATTCCTTGAAAATTCTTGCAGCTTTATTTAATATTACTATTATCTGTTTTATTTATTATTTTATTTTAAGTTATATATATATATACAGTAAAACCTCATTAAGTCGTCGTTTTCCTATGGTCCCGACTAAGCCTCATAGACAATAATGTAAAATAACCCTCTTTTACCCGTCATCGAATTTAATTCTACTCCGGATAACTCGTCACCCCAAAAAATGGCAAACCTATCTTTTCTCGCACTTTTGTATACCATTCTGTTATCTTTTCAGACCGCCGCTTTCTGACCACCCATAAAGTTCGCTCTACAGCTGTGAGCATTCCTTTTCTTTTAGGGGATTTGGATTCTGGGAATTTTGCAAGCCAATCGTTCAAATTTCTCACTTGTTGCCCCGACTCAGTCGAGTGTAGACGTTTTTCTTTATTGTACGTACTTCAGTGGGACTTTATTTCATAGCGAGTAAGCCCCGCTATAAGGGTCATTTTTTTTTCTTACAAAATTGTGATTTGATTACGTTTCAAAATGCCGGGAAACTTACCTCGTTATCTCTTAAAGAAAAAAAGGACTTGAATTGCACTTTTTGAAAAGTCAAATGTTTCGAAAACAGCTTTTGCCAAAGAACACAATATTCCGAGAACTACTTTAAGTGATATTCTATCATCAAAGCAAACCATTGACGAAGCAGACTGCAAAGACAATAGAAAGAGAATGAGGAAATCAAAGTTTGACGAGATCGAGGAGATTTTAGTTCGATGGTTAAATCATGCAAGATCGCCAAATGTGCCTATTTCTTCTGTCATTCTTAAAGAGAAAAAGCGATGGAAATTGCTAAGGAGTTGAACATAGAAGATTTCCATTGCAGGATTGGTTGGCTGGAGCGTTTCAAAGACAGAAATTGTCTTTCCTTTAAAACGATTGGTGGAGAAGCCGCAGCTGTTGATGGTGATGCTATAGAAAATAGGAGGAATAGTGTTCTCAAGGACATTTTATCGAGGTTTGATGCCTCGAATTTTTTTAATCTAGATGAAAAGGGCTTATTTTATCGTCTTTTGCCGGATAAAACTCTATCGTTTAAGGGTGAAAAATGCACCACTGGAAAAGCCAGCATGGCAACGTCTAACACTTTTGCTGGGAGCGAATATGAATGGAAATGAAAAGCTTAAACCACTAGTGATAGGCAAGAGCATGCTGTTTTAAAAAACGTTAAATCTCTGCCAGTTGAATATGAAGCAAATTCAAATGCATGGGTGACAACAACGATTTGGGAACGGCATATCCGTAAATTGGACTCCCAGTTTTCGCGCCAAAAGAGAAAAGTTGCCCTTATTGTCGATAATTGCACAGCCCATAGTCAGCCCGAAAGCTTAAAAGCTATTGAAAACGTTTTCCTTCCTCCAAATGTTACTGCACTTCTTCAGCCGATCAAGGGATAATTCGGGACTTCAAAAGAAAGTACAAAAAAAAAAAATGCTAGTAAAGGACCTGATAAAAGCATTGGATAAAAATGAAGAGTTTGAAGTTTCCGTTTTAGACGCTATCAGTTATGTGCATAGAAGTTGGAGCTCAGTTTCTTCGCAAACTGTTTTTAATTGCTTCAGACACGCGGGATTTGTAGCCAATGCAGAATCCGAAGATATCCTCAGTGAAGAAGTCGACCCCGAGCCCTTAGAAAATTTGCTGCGAGTTGTTAATGAAAAAGGTTGCAGTGTCAATGACGTAAATGCATTTGTCGATATTGACAATGACATCGCTATTTGTTCTTAAGCGACTGTAAAAGATTTAACTTCAGAATTTTTAGATCAAAAACAACCCAGTTCCAGCGAGGATAGTGATGATGAAGGATTCGGGTGGAATTCCGCCCAGCAAGACTGAGACATTAGCAGCCTTAGAGAAAGTTAGACAATATTTAACATCAATTGAAGGCACAACAGAGGAAGAATTCAAGGCGCTGATGATATTGGAAAAAAAGGTTAATAGCAATCAACAATTCCTGCATCAATCCACTATGTTAAGCTATTTTAATGCTCAGAAATAAAAGAAAAAGTGGTAACTATACAAAAGTATTTGTATTCATTTTCTACACATTTATTTGCATGTGTATTATTCTAAAAATCTAATTTTTCTCAACGAATCCTACTGCAGTTCATTAAAAAACTTTAATGTCTTTTCTAAAGAAATTTCTAACTCCGCTTTAGTCGTCGAAAATGTTCGGTCCTTTGAGTGACGACTTAACGAGGTTTTACTGTATATTCTTTAGGAGATAGTCTCTTTAGTTTCTTTGAATAGTTTAGGGGTTAAATACCCTTGGGGTCTTCTATTGTGGTTCAAAATAGTTCATTCGCTTTCTTTAGAATGAGTTGGGATGGAAGACTTTCTTTCGAATGTTTTTTATTATTATTTATTTATTATTTTTTTTTTTTTTTGAATTTTGGGTTCATAAAATTTTTACAATGATAAGTAATTGAACCCCTGTTTATACCGGTTTAACTAATTAATTAAATTAAATCATTTATTAATATAATTAAGCTTTTAAAAAATCAATTTGTGGTTTTTTTTTTTGTTTATTATATTAAAAAATAATCATATAATAATAACTTATTAAAACATTTTGGATTTTAGGATATATATATACTTTTATTTTTCGGATTTTTATTCATTTTTTCCTTTTTTTCGGATTTTTTTTCCCTTCCAGTTTCTTGTTATTTTTATTATTATATAATTATAACTTTTAATTAAAAATGGAGTAATACACTTTCAAAGCAGTGTTTAAAATAAGTTATTTCGAATTCACGGATTAATTTATTCAAAATTTATTGGACACGGTGACAACAATTTCTATATGACACCTGTCACCGTCGAAAAACTTGAGCGCGCAAATCATCTCTTGAGAAATGCTTCTGATAAGATGAAAGAAATCGTTAAGTGTGGTAAATACGTGCACCACACACTAAGAAAGTTGCTCGACGATAGAATATTTAGTTTTCGGACAGCAGTTACCATGGCCGTTCGATTCGGGAAAAAAGAACAAAATACACCCGAAAACTATAGAATCCGTGCGTTAAAAGACATTTTAAACGTACATATGCATATTTTTGGATGCCACGACCGTTGCGCCTCATACTTTTGCAAAAAGAACGAAGAGAAAAGTTACATTGAAGGTCTTAAATCTAGTGGTCTACTTGATAAATAATGGAAGTGATGAATCACCTGGCCGACAACTCTAGAAGTTTACTGTTCAAATCAAACAATAATAATGTTGAGCAGCTCAGCAGGATTAATTATAGTCAACGTGGATCCTATCAAACACGGTGTGACGCTGCAGTTGTCTCTCAGAACAGCAAAACTCCGTTACGGGCTCCCTATTAACAAATGTTTCATAGTAGCCCATAGTTCATTCTTTTACCTCATACTTTTGCAAAAAGAAAGAAGAAAAAAGTTACATTGAAGATCTGAAATCTAGTGGTCTACTTGATAAAATAATGGGTTTTGTATACTGATGGCGTTACTGCTTCCAAACAATCAAATTAACTAACAGGGTTTCACTTACTTTGCTGTTCTTAATGATATTCGAAGCGGTAACGTCAACCCTAGATTCTTTTTCCGGGTGTGGCAGAAACAATATATTCAATAATAAAGTACGAATGAAAACCAAGCAAATTGACATTTTAGTGCAATTTAATAAAAATAACGATAAATGATGAACAACAAATGTAGATGAGTAACAAAAAAGAGAAAGCGTCAAGCGCTGTATCAAGTTTCCCATTCACATTAAAAATGCTCTTAAAAGTTATTGAGTCTTATTCGTATTCTGCCGCTAGGGAGTTCCCACATCTTTCGATTAGGCTGCAACAATGGGCATGATGAATCACTTGGCTAACAACTCTAGAAGTTTACAGTTCAATGTTGAGCAGTTCAGCAGTATTATTGCTAAATTTGTTGGAGGAAAGAGGATTAATTATAGTCAACGTGGCTCCTATCAAACTCGGTGTAACGCTGCAGTTGTCTCTCACAACAGCAAAACTCCGTTACGGGCTCTCTATAAACAAATGTTTGATAGAAGCCAAGGAGTTTATTCAAAACGATCGGAATAACGCTGAGTGCGTAAGAGACAGCAAGCGGAAGCTCGTCGAAAGTTACTAGGCCGAAAGCGCCTATTCTATAAAGCAACGGGTGATGCGGCATACGGCGTCTATGCAGAAAGTCCGGATTTAAATGAAGAAGATTATGCATATATAAAAAAAAAAAAATCTTGTCCGACATAAATCTCGACGAACTAAGTATACAAATAATCGAGAAAGACACTCGAGGGCAACAAAACTCTGCGAGATAGATGCTTGAGAGAAAGAAGCGCCTAACAGTTTCTATTTTTGGTGTCGTATGTAATTAACTCCTCAGTACGAAATGTGACACCATCATAAAAAAGCTTCTTTATTTCGGTATTAGTACTGAAGCAATGAGGTATGGGAAGAGACATGAAGTTGATGCAATCAATGCTTTGTAAAATCTGAATCACAATGTCTCCCCATGCGGTCTCTTCATTGATAAGGAATGTTAATATCACTCCTATCAAATATATGTTAATGTTAATATTAGTCCTGAAGAAGGAATTTTATCTCGAAAAGAAACATTTTGGAAGGTAGATAACTAAAAAAAAATATCCTTGGAATCAATACAAACCACATTTTTTTATTATCAAGTCCAAGGACAACTACACATCACTAGAAAATGTTTTGCCCTTTTGTTTTATGGATACCCTAAGGGATGAAAATAGAAAACATAAAAAGAGATGACGAGTTTTGGGAAAATAAAATGAAGCAAAAATTAAAGAATCTCTATTTTGACTGCCTGCTGCTAGAAATAATTGATCGTCGTTTTAAAAGATCACTTCCTATAAGAATGATTTTTTTCACGTTGCTAACAGAGTTAAATGTACAGTCAGCAAAAAAAAAAAGATATCACCCTGAATAATTTTTGTTCTAATGATCGGATTTTCACGAACTAAGTGTCAATCCTAATGGTTCCTGGGGGTGACCTCAAATATGCTAATTAGTTAGTGCTAACTATTAATTAAGTAACGAAATCAGACACAAAAACGTACTTTCTCTGAATAAACATATATTTTTTTTTACATATCTGGAATCCAGATACTTGAATTAGGGGGGGTAGACAAAATTTTGAAAAAAATGGGTGGTAAATAGGGTCGCAACAAAGGTTTATATATTTGGCGATAGTCCAGAAAACCGCCAAAAAAAGTCGCCAGCGCAAATGAATATTTTAAGATAACCCATTGACTAATTCAAAAGAAGAATGCTTAATTTTACTAGGTTGCTAAGCAACCAAGCTCTGACTGGAAAAAAAAATTGAAATAATGTTCTGTGATTATTCAGAAAGGTTTAATTAATAGTTAATAGAAAATATCTCGAAGTTTCTAGGCAATAGACAATTTTTAAGCTGATTTCTGTCCAAAAAGCAAAGTTTTTTTAATTTTAATCTCCCTTCAAAAGAAAATTTGAATCGATTATAAATTATTTATGATTTTCTAAGTTTTAGAATTTAAATACATGAACTTTTTATCTCATATTATTTAGATTATGTTGTTTTTGCTATATTTATTCGAGGATTTAATACTAAAATCAAATTAACATAACTTATTATGGCTAAATACAAAATTTTAGGGATAATCACTTTTACAATTTTAATCGAGTCTTCTAGGCAAGAAAGTTTGAAGAAAAAAAAAGTGCTTGAAAAATAAAATGTATATTGTATAGTAATTCTAATGCACATTCACAAGCTTTTCTATAATTTACGATATTTCTTTTTCCTATAACTCAAGGAATTGCTGAATGTTTAGTGGTATTTTAAAAGCATTGAAATAGGTTATGTTTAAGAATAAGATATTGAAATAATATGTTGCATATAGTATGATTCATTGTTTCAAAAATCGCTTCATTCTGCTAGATATTTAGATTACAAGGTTTTCTTTGGATAAAGATGATTAGCAAATAGCATCCTTATGCTTCGATACATTTAGAAACTTACGTTCGCAAATTCACCATAAAATATCGCACAGCATATTCTTCAATTACGATAAGCTACATTTACCACCAAATACTGATACTATGATTATTTTTGTTTTCTTATATATGTCTGATATGATACTCTCTTTTTAAACAGAGCTTGTAAGGTCCTTAAGATACTGAAAGGGGGGCACGAAAACTTAAAAGATAAAATATTTAATTTCATTAACTCAAAATATCTGGTCTCAAAATTTTAATTTTAAACCAAGTTAAATATAACTTTTACAATATTGATGCTCTTATGTTTTTAAAGACCACATAAATCCTGTTGAAATATGAAAATGCATATTTTTATTTTAACGAGTGTAAAATCCTTATCAAAATAATGATCAAGACCCAAATGTAAAACACTATAATTGATGATAAAAACTCAACTGGCTTCAAAAAATATGAAGAGGGAAGTAAAAGCCGACATGTTTCGAGCGTTCAAATATATTCACCCATTCTCAAAACTTGTCAAGCTTGAATAACTTGTGACTTTCATTATTGTGCTCAAAAAAAGGCTATTTTTATCATCATCTATTAATTTTTAAATCAATGAAGTTTTTATATTTTCGTTTCAATTTCTTGGGATTATCTATTTAGTTACACAACGTATTAAATTATTTCACTCGATATTAAAATAAGTTTTACTTAAGTTATAGGCACAGGTTCTTAGATTAAAAAAATAATGATTCGCTATTTTGTAAAAAAACAATGCAGTACAATTTTTTTTTTTTTTTGCTGCAAGCCTTAACATTTTAATTTAAGGACATAAAAAAATTCCGTTCACAATTGAAATTTCAAAAGTCGAATGTGAAAATGGAATGTCCCCTAGCACCAGAAATCGAGATTAAATAGTTACAAGGACAACTATTTTAAACAAGTTAGCGTTTCCGTTCTACTCGTAGTTGTTTGAAAAGGTATTTTGTATATATAGATTCCAAAGTTTATTCTACAAATATTTTAGGGTATACTTTCGGAGTATTTTGATCGAGTTTATTTTTACACCCTTATTTGCTTAAAATTATTAAATAATATGCTTAAAATAAATTATTCAAGCAACATGATTTAACTCATTTATAGTATAATAGTAAACGGAGCTTCCATCGCATATCCTTAACCTTGATACCGCTATCATTAAATGAATGGAATAAGCTTAGATAAATAATAAAAGTTAATTTTTTCCCCGTTTTAATTTTCAAAGAAATATGTTTCGATGAAACAGATTTCATTCTGGAAATAGCGAAATTATTGAGTAGGTCCCTTGGAGCAATATCATTCTTATCCTCTTTTGACGAAATATAGGAAAAACTGGTTTTCACAGTTCTGTAAAAAGTATGTTAGCCTTCTTGCCACGTTTTTTATTATTTTTTTTATTTTTAATCAAAATAAGTTCGTAAATTTACGTATTTTTTATTGCATTTTTTTAAATCAGATGATTCTAAAATTCGCACGGCTTTGGAAACTTTTTACAAATTTCAATTTTTAGTTTTTCCTGCTAAACAAAATAAGGCATTGTTCCTGATAACAAATTATACTACGATATCTTGGGAATCGTGCTAAAGTAAAAAATTAAACAAAATAGTTTAGTATATTATCCGGAAAAAAATCTACATGGAATCATAAAGAAAGAATCATTTAAGATACTGAGATATTTCAAGAAGCTTAAAAGTTTTGACAACGAATTTGACAGCTTTTTATGTTCGGTATCTTTATACTCTTGGTAGTGACTTATAAAACATGGACACTATTTTAGATAATCTATGTTGAAGTCAGAAGAAACAAAACAAAAAAGACAATCAATGATTTATATTCTTTTTTCGAAAAAAATAGTATGCTTAGTAAATAATCAACTGTTTTGCATTAAATAATTTTAAACAGCGGAGTGTTTTTAATTTCTTAACAAGGCTTTATTCTTAGCTAGCAGACAATAATTCTTTTTAAAAAAAACTTGACTATAATGTAAAAAGGAACTTTACTTTAAAGAAAATCAAAATTAAAGTACTAAAAGAATTTATTAGTATATTAATGAAGAAATAATAAATGTAGTAGGGTAAAGAATAAAATTTTTAAAAATGCTAAAATTCAATTAAATAGTTGGTAAAATAGTTCTGCGAAACACTTCCGGACAGGTGATTAAAAAATTACTTTTAAGATTAACACGATATATAAGATGTTGAGAAATTTGCGATGATGTGAGATATGCTTAAATATGTTTACTACGTATTTTTATTAATATTTATAAAAAATATATACAAGAAACTGATAAATATTTTATTCCAAATCTATTCATACGTATGTATATTATTGTAATTGTATCAGTTATTGAGAAAAAAAAACTAAAAAATAATCACATTAAATAAGCACAATCTGGTGTATAATCATATTCTATCAAAAGCATGCTCTTATAAAACTCGACATTCGTTGAATAAAATGTTTTTTATTCAATAAAATGTTTTATTCAAATTTCTTTACTTAATTTCAAATAGATTTTTAGAGGACTAAAAAAGAAACATTGTATTTTATAGTTTTAAAAAAATAAAAATAAAAAGATTAGCAAACGATTATTAGCGAAAAAAATATGAATGAAATTTTACGCCACGCGCGCTAAATCAAGTTCTTCGTAAGTGTATCACATTTTAATATTAATCGCCCCATTTAATCATTTTTTCATTGTCGCCAAATTATTTTTTTTTAAATAATTAATTTTAATTTTTCTCATCTTCTAATAAATAAAAACAGTTGAAACTTTGGATTTTTCAATTGAAAAGCATGTAGATTAATATGATATAAAAAAATCCATACCTTATAATTCAAAATTTTTTCATCCTCTCTTTAATTAAATAATAAAAAATAATTAATAATTATTAAAATTATTTTTTTCAGGAAATTATCTTTGGGTAAATGCGTTTTATGAGTTAATGCAATATTTTTTTGAATTGCTTCATTAGTTTTTAAAATATGACTGAAAACGCAAAAAGTGAAATTAACATTAAGGGGTCCAAACTTTGAATCGCTCTCCTGACCAAACTATGGTGACCACATTTCCCAGATTGCGGCTACCCCCTATATTTTGAAGATAAGGAATCCAAATATGTAAAAAAAAATATATGTTTATTCAGAGAAAGTACGTTTTTGTGTCTGATTTCGTAACTTAATTAATAGTTAGCACTAACTAATTAGCATATTTGAGGTCACCCCCAGGAACCATTAAGATTGACACTTAGTTCGTGAAAATCCGATCATTAGAACGAAAATTATTCAGGGTGATATCTTTTTTTTTTTGCTGACTGTACATATATTATTAATTATTATTATTTTCAAATTTAATTTTGGCAACTGTACAGCATCGTATATTCTTCATATTTTAACTAAGAATGGGTTTAAAAATAAAAGACCGAGATCCCAGAATCAATTTACGAAACTAATGCTTTCATTGTTCAATTTTGCTCGCAGGAGGATAGCACAGTGGAATTGACCCTCTACCATATATCACTGTCACTGTACCAGTTCTCTCCTCAAAGCGACGTGCAAGACTTGTGAGCTCGCCTCATAGTTAGGAGGTTGAAGTGTGCTGTGCCTTTTCAAAATATTAATGTGTCGTCTATTTTGCATACACATGAATATGCAAATTATGTCTAGCAGACCATTTAATGCATGTATAATTTAGTTGGGAAAGACAGTTTCTACTTTCACGAACAATATGCTGCAAAATATTCACAATGAAGTGCAGAAAGAATATGGACATCAGGATAATGAAATTACCAATATTGGTGTATCGTATGATGGAACTTGGCTTACAAGAGGTCATTCTTCTCAAATTGGAGTTGGGTGTATTATTGACCTTTTGACAGGGTACGTGCTTGATTATTAAATCATGTCAAAAAAATGTGCACAGTGTGAGAATTCATAGTACATGTTAGGGGAGAATTTTGATGAATTTCATATTTGGTTTCAAGGGCATAAAGATATGTGCAGTATCAATCACATTGGATCAACTGGCTCGATGGAAGTAGCAGCTGCCTTGAAACTTTGGAAACGGTCTGAAGAAAAGGGCTTTAGATATACGACAGTGCTTTCAGACGGTGATTCTAAAGCATTCAATGAACTTGTAAAGAATAAAATATATGGTGACGATTATAAAATTGAAAAAGAAGAATGCATCAATCATGACAGTAAAAGATTAGGAACAGCCTTACGAAATAATGTAAAAGGGAATAACACTTGGGGGTAAAAAACATGTCAGTTTAAAGGAAGCCACTATTAAAAAACTCACAAAGTATTACAGAAATGCTATTCGAGGAAATAAGGCGAATTTAACCGTGCCACTCTTTTCCACAATTCATCAACGGACAAGAAACCTCGGCATTACAACTGCCCGGTAGGGGAAAATTCCTGGTGATTCCATCAACCTTCACTTGCAAAAGGTAAAACGCCAGGACCCCATGAAAACGCCAGTCAGCGAGATTCATTTAGAAAAAATCAACGTTTAGCATCTGATGAACTGTTGAAAAGGTGCATAAGATGTTCAGCACAAAACCAGAACGAAACTCTGCACAGTATGATATGGAACAAATGTTCTAAAGAAAATTCTGCTTCAATTCAGCGTGTTACAATAGCTGTAAGTGAAGCAATTGGAGAATTTAATCTCGGAACACTTAGTGCTTTTAAACAGCTGGCAAGTGTAAATAACTTGTCAATGAATAAATAAACAGTAATATTGGCTAATATGAGAGATTATAGGAGGTCATATTTTCGAGAAAAAATTATCTGCTTCATACACTTTAGCCAAACGAAAAATAAAACTTGCTCGCTTGCAAAGAGAAAAGAAGAAAGAGGGAATATCATATTCAGGAGGCAAATTCTAAATTATTCTAAATTAAATTCTAAATTAAAGTCTATTCTAAAAATATATTTTTATTTTATATACTTTACTCGTGCATAACTTGCTACAAAAGCTTTACTTCTATTTTTTGTAAAAGATTGTATGATTCCATTTATGAATGTTTGCAAGAGTATATTGTTGCATTCAAATTACTGTGGATTTCTTAATAACTAACCTAAAATTTTGGATTTATTTGTGGATGTGTTAAAATGTTAGGTTATTAAAAACTTGTGAAAGGTCTAAATAAAATCTAAAATATTAGTCTAAGAAGTAAAATTGTCTCAAATAATATTTTTTTTCTTATTGAAAAACTTTAATTGCATTTTTCTCAGCTTTTTGATTTTTGCTAAGGCTTTTTTGAAAACTTACTTAAGAGTTTTGAAATTTTTTGTGAGTGTTCTCAGATATTATGGTGCATAAAAAATTGCATGGAATAAGCTGTGTAATTTATAGTTTTATTTTTGCAGAATTTTAAAGTTCAAAATTGTTCATTTTTCACATTTTTTAAGTATGAAGATAGTTGGTTTGGTTGTTTGTCGCAAGAGCCAGCCATGGCTATATCGCGCCTCCAACTAGGTAGATATTTTACAACAATTCTGTTTTGGTTTAAAAACTAGATAGATGTATAAATCCCAAAAGTATGAAGATAGAAAAAAAAATTATAAAAAATAACTAGACCAAGTATCTGTTATTCCATGCAAATTTTAATTGATCAATGTCTAATAAAACTGGTACCAAAAGGAATTTTAAAAATATCAAGTTTTAAAAAAGCCTTAGGGATTTTAAAAAATTGAAATTTTTTGAATATTTCCAAAACTGTGTTTTAAAAATGTTTTTTTTTTCTTTCAGAATGTCATTTTTAATATCATTTCTTTCATTTCCATCTATCATTTTTAATTTTAAGACTACAATAAAAAAAAACTTTGGTTTTGGTATCGTGCCGCCTTAACGAATGGCAACACATGAGTATTGCTAGATGACGTTATCTGATCATGTGTTATCTTTTTATATCCTGCAGGATCTGACAAAAACAGTCTATTCTTGTTAAACTTATGACTTTTATTTATTTAATTGATTATTATTTTTTGTTTATTTTATTCTCGAAATGGTGACGTCTAAATTTTAAATAGTTCAAACTTACAATTATTTATTTGACTTTTTACCAATGCAAACACCTTTATAATAAAGGTGTATATATTATAAATAATAAATTATTATTTATCGAATAACAACATCTGGACGTCGAGGGGGGATGCGTTGGGTGTGGTCGAGGAAACAATGTGGTTCTGTTATCACTACTAGCTGAATCATAACATCCTAGTGTAAGAAATAGTTTACTTCTACCTGCAGAATCTTGTGGATAAGCATACCCCTATCTGTTTAACACGTCATTCATTCCTCAAACAAGTTTTAAGCTGGTTTATCTCAAAGAAGTTTGAATATTTTCACAAATGTAACTTCAGTTGTTGTGATAGTATGTGTAGCCATTTTAAGTGTGCCTAATAAGCTCGTTAACTTTAACTATTATATTTATTTTTTTTTAAATGGATAATCATCATTGTGATGAATGCAATGTTTCTTATACTTTAAAAAGCAACTTTCTTCGACACGTGTGTGCTAAACATGGTAATAATGCATTCGAATGTTCGACCTGCAAAAAAAAAAAAAAAAAAAAATTCAACAGGATTGATACTTTGAAGAGACATTTAAAAACGCATTCCCGGAACCTGAAAAGAAAACCTGGTCCTGTATCAGATTCGTCATCTAAGAGATCAAGAACATTAATGCACGAACCACCTCTTCAGTCTCCGATTGAAAATGTGGCAACAATCAAAGCACGGATGGAAGGATTAAAACTGTTCGATTGGACAATGATGAAAACTTTATTTATATAGAAGAATTTCTAGAAGCAAAGATAACTGAATGTTCGGAATTTGAACAAAGGGACAGCGGGTGGACTCTAGCGAAAATACTATATTTCGAAATAAGAGTTGACAAATATAATCCGTTAAAAGGTGCGGCATATATTGAACTGCCGAAATTTATTCAGAAGAAAAAGGGCGTTATTAATGTAAAAAATAAAGATAATAAATGTTTCATGTATGCCGTTCTTGCCGCTTTGCACCCACAGACAGACAATGCCCACAGAGCAGAAAAATATGCTATTTTTGAAGATGAACTAGACTTTTCCAGGATTGAGTTTCCCATAAAACTACAAGATGTTCCTAAATTTGAAAAATCAAAAAATAACATTTCAATAAATGTTTATAGCTATAATGATAAGAACGTTATTTATCCCCTTCATATTACAGATAATGAAAAAGAAGTTCACATCGACTTATTATACCTAACTGCAATATCTACTTCTCATTATTGTTTAAATAAAAACTTATCGCGTCTCCTTACCTCACAATATTCTTCTCACGATGGTAAAAAATTTATATGCCGTAGATATTTAAAAAAAATTTCTGCCGAAAAAAAAATTGATGGATCATAAAAGAGACTGTGATACCCGCGAAGCTGTCAGAGTGGAAATGCCACAGAATCCTTGGTTGAAATTTGAAAATGTTCAACGTATTTCAGAGGTTCCCTACGTCGTCTTCGCGGACTTTGAAACGTTAACCTTTTCGATTGCGTTCTGTGAACCAAATTCAAGTGATCTATACACGCTTCAATACCAGAAACATGAAGCGTAGTTTTTCCTACATCGTAAGTTGTTGGGATGGTACAAAAACAGAACCAGTCATCTACAGAGGACCTGAAGCTGAAATTTTTTTCTCTCGAAGATATCGTCAAAGAAGCCGAATCTATTCAAAGGATTTACACAAAAACTCATTTTTCTCAGTAAAATATTTATGTATATTATATTTCTTTATTTTGTACTTTGCGCCTCAATCCTTCAGTTAATATACCCAAAACTTTTTCTAGTGTTTTTTATGATGATTATAAAGGTTTTTATTTTATTTGTATGTAGTAAAATAAGAAATGTCACTTGAGATTTATGAAATTAGATTGGTATTGAAACTTGTCGATATCATATGTAATGAGTCGATGGATTATTTATATACACTTTCACATAAAAATCAGGAAATAAACTTTTGTTATTATTATTAGGTACATGTCTTTTTAGTTGGGAACCTATGAGAATATGATTTTTTTTATACATATAATACTCATTGTTGGTAATTGAGCTCATTTACACAAAAACTCATTTTTCTTTCTTTATTTTATAATTCGCGCCTCAATTTTTTAGTAATACACCTAAAACTTTTTCTAATGTTTTATATTATGATTATAAAGGTTGTTAAGCAATGGCTTTCAAAAATATTAATTTGAAAAAATTTTATGATGAAATAATTACACAAATGTAAAAAAATTTTTAAAAAAATTTTCGAAATTTGAATTTTTTAAAAAATCTATTAAAGTTACACACTAACCAATGATTGAGTACTTTTATATTAGCATCACATATTTATAGCTCAGTTTATAAGTAATTTGGTTGAATTTTGAGGCGTGAGGGACAATTTTTCAGTTATAAATTTTTCTAAAGATTTTGCTAAATTTTTGAAAAAAAAATTTTTTTAAACAGCCTAAAAATAAAAATTTTTCTAAAAACATATAAATTAAGCTAAAAAATTCAAATAAGTGCAATTTTTTTTTTTTTTTTTAAATTTTGTACACAAGGTCCTGTGTCCCCTTAAATGACTTAAACATCATTTTCCCTCCAACTGTTTGCCTGCGTTCCTGAACATTCGACCATGGCTCATATCATAATAAACCTCGCAGGATAAGGCAGTTGAAAAGGAAAAAAAAAAAAATTTAACTTTTTCCAGTTTGAATGAATTGCAGAACTGTGGTCTCCGTCTAAATCAAAATGTCTGACGGTGATTTCAGTTTCAAAGGCGGTGACTGGGAGTAGATGGTGGACAGAATATAAAACATAAGTTATTTCTGAAGGGCCACGAAATTCCTATGATTTAAAAAATTACCCGATGTTCAAACATCTTAATAAAAACTGAAAAAGAAAAGTAGTGTGGATTTTCAATTTAACAGCCGATTGAAAGAGCAAAACCGAGTATGACCTAACTAAACATAGTTCAGATGAACATCTCCCCCATATCCGGCCCTTCAAATTTTGCTTTTATTCATATCTTACAAAAAGATATGGGGACAATGGTAGTTTTTATCTGTTTGTGAAAACCATAGATTTATTTTTTAAATGAATCATCTTCCAGGACAACATTGCTGAGATTTGGGACTGTTTTTTTTACCTTTTGGGGAATCCCTAAACCAGCGAAAAAGCCCCTAAAAAAACTGAAGTCCTAGACTTCAGAATAACGACCACTGTGTAATTTTTTTTATTTTCCAACAAAGTAAACAATACTGAAGTCTAACTTCAGATTGAGATCCTTCCTATAACAAAAATGTCTACTTGTATTTTCATATATCGTTTATCAATATTTGCATTTTTAAATACTTTTTCCCCCTACAATACCTGGAGAAACAAATACTTAAATGTGAAAAAAAGTTTCAAAATGCTAACGAATTATTAGAGAACTTTAAAAAAATGTAATTCTCCCACAATTCGATATTTTGTAAACTTTCAAAGTTTGAAACTTCATGGTTTACTCTAGGTATGTCTGAACACACTTTTTTTAAAGTTTTTTAACTTACTTTTGGAGTTAAAAAAAATATGCAGTTTCACCAGTAGTATAGCGTCCTCTTAAAAAAAGAGAATATTGTAGTTTACAGAAAATAAAACTGAAATTGTTGCGCAGCTATTTCGCCTAGTCAAA
Source organism: Parasteatoda lunata (assembly GCA_949128135.1). Classification (NCBI taxonomy): domain Eukaryota; kingdom Metazoa; phylum Arthropoda; class Arachnida; order Araneae; family Theridiidae; genus Parasteatoda; species Parasteatoda lunata. The sequence continues at coordinate 27,042,247 of OX421975.1, forward strand.
CGTTTGTTTTAATGCATCTGAAATGTTACGATAGGAACTAGTACAAAAATGAAGTTAGTTGATCCTCAAAAGCAGCACTTGTGTGCATTACAATAACAGGGCAATAGTAAGTTTAAGATTTGTTTTTGTCTATCGAAAGTCAATTTGTGATTTCATTTTAGTAATAAAGTGTTTTGATTTTTTCTTCCAACCAACACCTCTCACATTAAAATCATAATGCCAAGTTAAACTATAAATGTTTATAGATGAATTTTCAAATTTAGAAATAAAGTATATGCATGCAAGTACTTTAAAAAATTACTTCAGAGCCTTATAAGGGGGTGAAAAGCAACAGCCTGCCAAGCCTGATATTTAAAATCATGCTAATAAGAAATGCTTAGATATATATATAAAAAAATTTTTAAAAAATCACTAGGGCACCTCGGGATTGTGACACCCGTATTCACCCAAAGAAAGGTGAACCCCCTGAGGTTACTTACATAATGACTATTCATAATAAAGTAAATTTTAAGTATTGTTGTTGCTAGCCCTCAGTTGTTAGCAAAGCTAAATAAAGTCCAAGATACCAACAACTCTGAGCATATAAAAAATTTTGAAGTTGAGAATTAATGAGAACTAGCAAAACATACAAAAAGCGGAAATTATGTAAGGGTATCACAATGATAAAACAATCAATGCTTTAAAAAAAAAATCACTCTGAAATTAATAACACAAACTTATAAGTAAGGCCCGGATTTTGATGACATTTGCATTTTTATAGATTTATATGGCATTTTTCTTTAAATTTTGGGGCATATTTTGCATTTTAAAGCATTTTTTTAAAATTTTTTTCAATTTTTATTATTACACTGGCTTCCAAACAATGAAGAAAATCTCTAGGATATTAATAGGTGAAGCAACATCTTTTCAAATTGAAGAATTGTCAGTAAGTGAGACCGTCTTTTTCAAGTACGCACCAATAACATCAGTAGACGTTGAAAGAAGCTTCTTCAGGTATAAAAATTAACTTTCAGACAAGAAACGCTCGTTTACATTTCTAAATATTAAAAAAAAATTTTTTTTAATCTAATGTAATTCTGATATATAGTAATATTATGAGATGGAAGTTGTTATATTCATTAAAGTTTCTATACAAAATGAAAATGTTTTGGAGTCAATATATTTTCCTTTTTTTTTGTTATTTTAGGATATAAAACATATTTTTCAAACTTTAATGAACGTAGAACAAGTATTGCATTGCTTTATATTTTTTGAAATGACTCATAATAATTTTAAAGAGTAAAAAATTGTTTTAGTTCAATATTTTTACTTTATTTAAGTCATGTCATAAGACGTTTTTAGCGCAATTTTCGCATTTTAAGGGCATTTTTTGCACTTTTTAAGGGCATTAATTGAGATTTTTTAGGTCATCAAAATCCGGGCTCTACTTATAAGCATACTAGGTAGGTGAAACAATTGCCGGCAATTTGGTTAATAGCTAAAAAAGTTAGTTTATATTACATTTTTTTCTCTTGTTATTAAAAAATCTGTACTAAGTCAATTAAAGTAAAAGAAAACTGATAATTTAAGACAGAAAAGGATTTTTTTTCCTGCCATGCAAATCTATGGAGGTAAATATTTATTATTAAGTAATTTGTTTATTATTAAGTAACTAATGGATATTATTGAGCATTTGTTTTCCTTTAATCATTGATGAACCTCTATTAATATTGAAAGCAGATGAACATACCTGCCAACATAAGAGAAATAAAATAACGGAGATTTTACTAGCGACACTTCTTAGGCAACGTGTAAAGTTTTGATACATCATGCATAATCATGTAAGTCAAAAAGAGAAATTAAAAATTGGAAATAGTATAAGCACTTACATTCAGCAAAAATATGTATATAAATATTGATCTAAAGATTTTTTAAGCCATTATTTATAATTATTTAAATTTTTTATAACCGTTGTTTAACAGCCGACCCAATTTTGGGTTTACGGCTACTAATGCTCAACTCCATAGCCTTGTAATTTTGAACTGGATCAATCAAATACCGAGAATTTTGCCTTCTTGGAGACTTTTTGATGGAAATAACCTGCATTTGCGTCACATGTAGAGGAAAACCACAAAAACGTCCCACAGTCAGCCTGACTGCAAGGGGAGCTTAAATTATGAACACTCAACATACTGCAGGTCTGGCAATAGCACTATCTGTTGTTGAGGAATAGGAGAAGTATTTATGCCATCAACGGATATTTTATTGCCAAATTTTTTTTTAAAAAAATTTCTTCAACAAATATGGAGAAATTTGAGAAACGGGTAAACAAGAGATAGTCGTAAAATACAGGAGTCTTCGTTAAAAAACAGGAGACTTGGAAGGTATGGAGGAATTTCAGAAAAAAACAAAATGTTTAAAGCTACACCTGTAAATGAAAATCATTAAAAAACAACGCAAATTCATTGCTTACAAAGATACAACATATGATTCAAAGTAAAAAAAGTAAATGTGTTTAAACAGACAAAAACAAAGAATTCCAATGAATAGATAAACATTTTATTTCAGTAAGTAATTCAAAAGTTTAAGTAACATTTATTCAAAATCTACGTGATATTTCTTTCTTTCTTTAGTAGTAGACTATTTATCATCACAGATTTGTTTTCTCTTTTCCAATAGTATGTTTATTTGCATCACAGTGATGCACAATAAAAATTTCTTTACAACAAACTTATAAACTCATAAATACATAATTTGCACTTTTAATAGAAAATAATCAACTTTAGATCTAAGGTCATCTATAAAACAAATTGAAAACTATATAGTAATACACTTTTTACAAACACAACATGATATAACACACTCATGACGATTTCGAAACTATCCTATCCCAGATACCAATTTTTAAAACAGGCACTTAATGTAAATTTTTTTTGATAGATGAAAACGACACGCATAACTAATAATTTTGATCAACTTTACACAGATCTCTCACAAATACAATTACGCTACACAAATACATAATAAGTATGTACTTTCACTCAAATGTACAAAGGTAGGATGCTGATAGGGGATACAGGACGTTAAAAAAGAAAGAAATTTTTATTCGATCATTTTCAAATTTTAACACATTATTAGTATTAGAAGTCTGTGTACATAGTTTTAAAAAAAGTTATAATTAGTTTTTAAGTTATAGCTAAAAGTATGGTTTTTATTTGTTGATAATTAAAAAGTTCCTTGCGAACGAATTTTAATCTTTTAATAAAATTCTTTATCCAAATATGTTGTTTAGAGGCATTTAAGTAAATTTAAAAGGTTGTGGTAACTAAATAAAAATACAACGGTACTAGGCATTGAATTTTTATTTTGCCACCAAAAATTTCTTCAGATAACACACTTCAATTATGTTTGTTCAATTATTAAAAAAATTAATTAAGATGTTGAGTTAATCAGATGCACTTAGAATTAAACAAGATACATAAAAATGCATCTAAATTCTTTTTTAATAACAATGAAACAAAAACCGGTGCACAAGAAACATATTGAATATTTGAGAACATTGAAAAATTCCATTACAAGAAAAAGCAACTTTATCAACGAGAATTACATACTGATGTATAGGCCTTTAGAAATTTAAAATTTTATAACTCGGTAAGATTAACTCAGATTTAAACACGGTTTTTTGCCTATTACTTAATAAAGTGTAATTTTTTTTAGTACCTTTAATACCAAATAATGGATTTTTGAAGGATTTTTCTCATTTTTAGCACCCAGTTTCCTCTTAATCCAAAAATTCAAATAAGTTTTAAGACAGCATATTTAGCCCTGTCAATCAGATAACCTATCAACATATTTGCAAATTTGTTCTGATTATTGCAAATATGGTAATATTTCAATACAAAACACGATACATGCTTCATAAGTATCCCTTCCAAAACCTTCATTATTACAGGCATGAGTGAAAAAAAAATGAAAAAAAAAAAAAAAAAATTAAAGGATGTGATTGGAAAAGAAAAAATTTGCAGAAAAATTATTAGCTAACAATATTTTTGTTTAAATGCTGCTTTAAGTGCTAATAAAAAGTTTCAGATTCAAAACTACATAATAATTTTCATCAACTTATTTAAAATCTGTGCAAGCATATAAATATTGAAAGAATATAACTGGAAAAGAACTAAAACAATTTTGTGAGCAGCAAAATTATTAAATTTTTTTTATTTTATTTAAATGATGCAAAAAGTGTTGAAAATTTTAAAATTTAATACAATATAATATTCTGCTGCAATCTTTTTTTGAAAAGAATTATGATTTATTTATTAATAGATGAACGGGTCATAAAATATAAGAATTGAAAAACATTAAAACATAAAAGACTTTGCAAAATTAAAACAATATAAATCTCAATTTGATTGACACAACATATTAAATTAATTAATAAATGATCCATAAGCTAATTAGAAAAATCTGAATTGCCAACGACTGACCTTAATCTTTTACAATCTAGTGCTTTAAAGTTTATTTTGATTAGTTTGCATAGATTTTGAAAAGTTCACATCAAAGAATTTTTTATGGGTATAATTATTTCGCTACATCATCAGAAATTAAACAGAAAATTAGAAAATCAAAAAAAGGGGGGTAAAAATGGTAAAAAGCACAAAAAAATTACTTAAATCTCGCCTAAAGAATTAGATATTTTAAAAATATCCCAAAAAATTGTGCAATTAATTTTGATAGATTATTTTTATTAACTATCAGCATCACACTTACTACTATTTTTTATTAATGTTAAAGAGGAAAAAAACTTCTAAACAATAATGAAACTAATAATTTTCAAAATTTACTAACTATTGCTGCAACAAAATGAAATTTACGAAAAACTTAATTTAAAATTACAAAAATAGTATTAAAATTTTACTATTTATAGAAAATGTTTGCTCAAAAAAATGTTTTAACTCAAAACTAATTATATAAACATTTCAAAATCGCTGTACCGTAAAATAAAATAAATCTAAAGGAAATATCATTTGAAACTATACTATATACAATAAATAGGTTTCATGTGTTAAATTTTTCAAGAGCACTAATTTTTTGCATTTATATATTAAGAAAAATTATATTTTAAGAACAAATTAATACTTTTCAACTAAAATTAATAAAATAGTGCATAATATTCACAGAAAATAAGAACACCGAAATTTAGAAACAAAATAATAGTACTGAAAAATGAAGTTTTAAAATTGACCCTTAAGTAAGAAAAAAAAAAAAAAACTAAAAATTAATTAACTCATTTCAACCATGATTTAAAACACATAAATCTTTTCTTTCTTTCTTTCTTTTTTTTTTTTGGTAGCTCCAGAATTTTGACTTTCATATGTTTTGAAATACCAATTATTTTACAGAAAAAAATTTACAGTTAAACTTCAAAATAAATTTTTCATTGGAATATGCATAAATTTAAGGAAGAAAAAAAAAAGGAATTAGAAGACATCACATCAAATTTCACCAAAATAAGAAAATAAAATAATACAATATCATAAAGTTTAGCTAGGAATATAGAAATAGATCCACTCTTATAGAGGATTTGATAAAATTGCATAGACATTGATACAAAGGCAGGCGAAACAAAATTATCTTTAACTGTTTAAAATAGAAACTACAAGTTTGTGGAAGAGTCGTATCAAAATTCAAGATGCTAGAAAATAGCATTGGAGGAGACATAGTACTGTACAAATAGTTTAAAAAAAGGTATGATTAAACAACTTGCTGTTCTTAGTCCCGAATGAAAGTCATGACAACCTATTGTCAGCCAGATGCCACAAATCATTAACTTTTGATACTAGCCATCAAAGGTACTGACCAATGAGGATTGTCAAGATGATGATGATGATTAAAATGAGAAAAGGAATAATCAGGAACACAGGCATGCTACCACTCAGAATCACCCAGAGCTTTCTGGAAAACAAAGTCTTTGCCTTGTAGGTTCATGATGCCATCCTTTAAATGAAATTTCCATCTGTTTTTGCTTCTTGTTATCTACACCAAGAGATTAAAATTTTAAACTTGAATTGACACATAAGATTCAATACACTATGTACAGACACTCAAATGACTATGTACACAATAACTAACGACTATGCAATTGATAAACTACTGATTAGTTTACTGTTGGACTAATTTGATTGCATTAAAAATATTCAAGTTCAACAGAGTTCGTTCCCATTATTCTTAATTGAGCCAACGTATATGTTACACTTAATCTGGAATTTTTGATCTTCTTACTTCCTTATCCTAACTTTTTCTAATAAAATATTAATCGTTGCACGCAGCTCAATAGAATATGCCCTTTTCTTTTCTTTTTTCTTACTTCGGGTCATTTATGAATGAATTCTACAAAAAATAATGTCAAGATTAAATTAATTGTAAGGGTGGACACTCAAATCAGATTTCAAATTTCCCTGATTTTTCCAGTAAAAATCTTAAAATTTCCAGGTCAGCGTGCAATTTTTTTTTATCATTAATTGTAGGTGGGTACAAAAAAAGTGTAAATATTATGAAGTATTTTATTTAAAATGTTATTCTCAATATATCATATTGAGGGCTGGGATAGCCTGGTCGGTAGGGCGCTGGACCCGTGTCCAAGAGGTCGTGGGTTCGATCCTCGCCGGCCGAAGACTCCCCGTGTAGTAAATGGTGACTGATGCACGTTAAATCTGTCGAGTCTCAAAGTCCTCCATGTTCCCATAACAAATCAATACCTCTGGGGGTACTGATCCAGGAGTTTCCTTGTCTTCTGGATTGGTTCAAAATTACAAGGCTACGGAGTTGAACATTAGTAGTCGTAAACCCATGAAATTGGGTCGGCTGTTCAACGACGGTTATAAAATAAAATATATCATATTGAATAGATGTGGAGAAAATAATACGTTTAGTATTGTAGAATATGTTGTTTTTAATGAATAATTTTTTTTTAAAAATAGTTAAGTAGTTTTTGCACAAAATGTACCAAATAGCAAATACAGAGTTACCCTTGGATAAGTACTGTTTAAAATATTTTTATTAAGTAAAAGAAAATAATTCCATGTGATTATACATCAATAAATTTTTATATTTATTTACATTTCAATATAGAGCCATTTTATACTGTATTTAATCCAAACATTTCTCTTTATAAAATACATTGATATAATTTTCTTTAAACCAATATTTAAAGTCAAATGTTTAAATAATGTTGTTTGTTCTGAATTAGCATTATTATTTTAAGAGATATCCAGTATTTGTAAAGGCAAAATTGTCAAATTTCTTGTTGCATATTCTATAGAAAATCATATTTTTTCTTATTAGAATATTTAAAGAATTTCAATCTAACCACATGGTTTCTTAGTTTAGATTAGTCAATTGTTTTTGTTTTTACAATTGGGTAATTCCATGGTGTCAAACATAGAAATTAAAAACAGAAGCAAATATCCTAACCCCTTCTTCCACCTCCACCACAATCTTTGCCTTTCTTAAATTGCAGTCCCATAGTTTCCGAAGAAGTCAAAAGTTTCTACAATCATTTAGCAGCCATGGGAGAAATTTATGTGGCATTCTGTGTAACAGGGTTACAATGGAGCAAATTTTGATGCAAGCAAAGTATTGTTAAGTAAATGATATTTCAACTGTTTGGCAATACATTTCAGTCTAAAAAATGGGGGTATAATGGATAAAATAATTTAAATTAAGAAAATTAGTAAATAATTTCAATTAGTGAAATTGAAAAAAATCCAGGTTTCTATCCAAATTTCCCTGATTTTTTCCAGCATAAAAAAAATTCCCTGATAATTCCAGGTTTTCAAGGTGGGTGGCCACCCTGTCATATTTATGATTAGGATTCAATAATTAAATATTAAAAACTACTTATTCTAATGTATATAAAAAATAAATAATGTTAAACACGAAAAAACTATTATTTTAATATCTGACTGATATAAAAATTATGGTACAATGAGTGAACCTTAATGATCAGCTTCACCATGTTAAGCACCAGTTATCGAATGGTTAATGTGAGTTTCAAAATGCTGACTTCACTTTCTGGTTGATAAATATACTAAAGCTTAAAAATAAAATTGTACAATATTTTACATTTTGAATCAACAATCCACAATATTGACTATATATCATCTTATACTAATGAACACATAAAATTCCATTGCAAATGTAACAAATCAGGAGGCAAACATTTCTCTTTTCAAGTAAAATAGGCAAATCTTTCTATAAGGGACTTCAGCTTTTTTGACACTAGAACTCCCAATCAAATTTTTATTTGTTTATATAGTACGAATTGCCTATTATTGGCCTCACCATCAGCAAATTCTTGAAAATCTTTATTTTCAAAAGTAAAGAAAAGCATATAAGAAAAAAATGTTATACATACCTTATCATACTGACAGACAACAACATTTTCAGTATCAAAAAGGTCAGTTGGATCATCTTCACTAACATCATCAGCAGAATTCAAGGGTTCCTTGACATAATAAAATTATGCAAAATTATGAACTAATATCAATTACTCCCATACATTAATCTATAATCCAGATAAATTAAACCTTGAAAGCATAATTTTTAGCATTTTTAAAAAGTTGGGCATGATTAAAATCACAATTTAAATTGCTAAATATTATTTATCAAAAATTTACTGATTTGCATCACTGTTAATTTTTTAATATTTTTAAATCATTGATTTAAGTCAAAGATTTTTACATACACATATATTTTTTAAGATTATTATTAATTTATTTTGTGTTCGGAGAAAAAAAGGAAACTAAACGCACATAAGAATATGGAATGACTCATGACATTATTTTTGTGAGTTAACAGTTTTACTATTAATAAGTAATAATGTCAATCACACAAATTTAGTTTTATGTTTATTTAAATACTTTTCTAATCTTTATATTTCATAACTGACTCACAGACGGTAAAGACGGTATAGAGTCTAAATGAAAATTCGTTCATTCAGTAATTTATTAATTTAAAATAATAAAGGAATAATGTAGAAAACTTCTCTGATTACGTATTTAGATGTACCAACAGGCATGTAAAGGTAAGAAATAAACTCTAATTAAGAATTTATACATACCCCAGGCAGTCTATTAATTCCTATTTCGTATCCATGCATATATATATAATTTCGTAGCGCTAAACTTTTAAATATGAAAACTAATGTATTTAATTAATGCAAATGGTATTTATTTACCTCGTCTTCTTCACCTATATCATCTTCATTTTGGTCATCATCATTGTCATCACGATCATCATCATTATCTTGAAAATCATCATCATCGTCATCATCACTCGTATCATTTGCTCCATCAATCTGACCAATAACACTGGGCTATTAAATAAGAATTTCAAATGATATTACAAAAATAGTTTAAAATTTTAGTAAAAAATTCATTAAAGACTGTCCATAATAGGTTAAAACTTTTATTCCTCACTGTAGAGTATACAGCGAAAAACATATACCATCCTAAATAATGTTTGCTCTAATGATCAGATTTTCACTAAGTGCCAATCTCTATGGTTCAAAAAATTGCTTTTGAATATACTAATTAACAAGTCCTAGCTATTATGTTACAAAAAATATACCTTTTCCCACTGAGCATACCTTTTCCCCCAGATGGATTTTGATTTTTTGTCATCAATATACGAGCGTAGTATTCATAATTTAGAAAATATAATACCTAGAGTACCGATTTTTGAATTGTACGAAACACATCATTTTGTAATTATAAAATTTGAAAGAAATCAGCCAAAGAGTTTGTAAGCAATAAAATTTCAAAAGATTACTAATTAGATTACACCCCAATATGCCATAAATTGTCATTAAATGCTTAAGTTTAGCACTTAAAAAATAATGAGTGGGTAAGCAATTATGTCTTGTAAATTATACTGCCACACCTGTAAAATCAGTACAGAGAAAATATCCAACTAAATGACATTAACTAACAATCAGAAAAAAAAATTCCATGACCTCTCTCTGATTTTGTACATGGTGGCATAAATATTTTTTATTAATTTTTTAGTTATGCCATATTCTTAAACGCTTATACATGCAGTTACAGCTAAAAACATTTAAAAAAAATACCTGCAACACGAATTTTTTAAAATTATTGCACTTTTAGATAACATAACTCAACGTTAACGTTACTCAAACATAAATTCATTTACTTCAGGGCTCGAAAAAACTCCAACATTTTACCCACCCCCGAGGACGGCTTGTCCAACAATGTGCCCGTCCTCCTTTAAAACTAACCCGTAACTTCTAAATTAATAAAAATATACTTTTCTCTTATTACAAACATTTATATAAATTGCACAATGAATTAGTAGTTACTAGATTACTAATAGTAACCTAGTATTTCTTTTATGAAATAATTGAAATGACAAAGGTCAAGTTATGTGGAATGTCAACTTATCCGAGGGTACTGCGTTTTTTAAAATGAATCAAATATGACGTTTGCCAATTCCACAATCAAGCCAATGATTTACAGTGGTTTCTGCACAGAAATCTGAAAGGGGTTTTCCATTTAGGGAGATGTTCATAATTGCGTTTAATGCTTCTTGTTTAAGACCAGTAAGTAATTTTTTTTTTGGTAAGTTCATTGCTGAAAAGTCCCTTTTAACCGCTGCAATACTCCCAGACTGAGAAAACACCAATTCCACCATGTACAGTATGTTGCTGTATTGTGGGTCATTTCGCTGCATTAGGTCTTTATAAATAGCTTGGGATAGGAGGGTTGAAGTTTTATGTTGTTTAACGATGATTCTGGTGTCTAACATTAACAGGAAAATGGGCGTCTGCACGGACGGCGGATTCGAGAAATTTGTTGTCTGCGGGAAATTTTTTACCACTGAGAAAGGACAGTTTTTCGATTTTTTACTTTAACCCTAACTTTTATTAGCATTTTAGTTTAATTACTTGTCATTTTCAAGATTTTTTCAGATTGATTAAATTCCCTATTTTGCAGCCATCCTGATTACCAGAAGAAAAAAAAAGGGAACAAACCTGAGATTGCGCTGAGCTAACTGGAATCGTAACAGTAAACTGTTGAGCATTTTTTAACTGTTCACTAGTTAATGTTTGATAATGAACACCAGCAATTTGCTGACCACCTGTAAAAAATGAATCAATAAAAACACACAGTTACAAATTGCAAGTACAATACAATATTGTACTTGCATTTTACGGAGTACTTTTACTAAAACATATCATTTATATAAATCCTTGTGACAAAATAGAGGCGACATGATTTTTATTTGGGAAACAATAAAACGGAATTCCCACTTATTTTCAGAAAAAAAAAATCTCCAACTTCTTCAAGTATAATTAAGTAAATTTAAAGGAAATCTAAGCAATATTTTATAGATACCATGCAATTTCTCAACAGAAATCGTTAATATTTTTTATTTGTAATGTCAAATATTAGATTGTGTGAGCAGATGAAACATATAATAAAATGAGAATGGAAACATGGAAAAGTTTCACTAAAAAGTGGAATTTCAGGAAAAATAATTGGAATAGATATTAGAATTATTTAACTCAAATCCGAATAACTGATTACTGTTACTTAAAATTCTAGATTGTTATTTTTCAGGTATGATATAGGAATTGTCCAGGTTTTTTGTAAACCTGGAAGAGTTAAAATAAAATTCCCCGACAACTCCAGGCTTTCCCTGACGTGTGGGAGCTCTGATAAAATTTGGTTTTCTTTTCAGCTCAAGTTCTGCAGACAGAAAAATAATTCTGCAAGTAACTTTTTGCAGAATTTTTCGAAATATTTTTTTCCCGGCAGAATTATTTTTAAAAGACTGTCTTTCTTGCATATCAGTGTGGAAAGAAACCCATGTGATCTTCCGTAACTTTTAACCTCAATTGGAATTCAAGAAGTTCCGCATATTTAAATTTTTCACAAAATCTAGTTAGCATGATATTTATTCTTTTCTTAAAATCAAGTCTCCATTTTTTTTTTTTTTTTTCTATCTGTACTCTCAATCATGCACTTTTTTTTTATTTAAAAAAATACAGACTTGCAGGAATAAGACATGACTTTGGCACAACTTTGAAAATTTAAAAATTCCATGGCACAAGGATTGGCTTCTGTTTTAAATTAATATAAAAAAAAAATTTAAAAATTGCCAAAATTTAACAGCTCGAGAAATTTAGTTTTTTTCGTCACCTTTTTAAAGAAAGAAAGAATTATATCCTCATTTATAATAACATTACACTAATATAATGCTATATATTACATTATTATAATGTTATACTCAGAAATAATAATAAGAATGTACCACCGCTCTTTTATTTGACTGGAATAATACAGATTCAATACTTTTAACATGATATAACGATATGAAAATTTCAAATTCTACATTTAAAGTAATCACTTTATAAGGCACAACTGGATCTAATTCAATTGTAAATTCATGTATGTGTTTTTATATTTTTCCGCAATTATTGCTGTGAATACATGGTTATTTACATGGTTTTTATGTCTTTTGTTACTCAGTTATGTTACTCAGTTATTACTATTGATATTCTCTTTAAAAAAAAAAAAAAAATTCACCCGAAATTCAAATTGCGCATTTAAGTAAAAACTTTTTAACACACAAACATTCATTTGCAACGATATCATCGTAAATCCATGTAATATTATTTTCAACACTTATTGATACAAATTTGCAGGAGTTTCTTTTTAAATTCTGAAGTATTTTCATACAACATTATTACAACAATTGAAATTTGAATAGTGCATTTGATTATTTATTTTCAACATGAGATTCCAACGTTATTTTAGCAGTTATTGTTACTGATTTCCACATGGTTTTAAAAAATTCCAGTATTTTATATATTATGGTATGTGAAATTTCAAATTGTGCATTTAAGTAATGACTTTTCGACGGCGATTGTTTCTTCTGCAAATCTCACCGTTGATTTTCACATGGTTTTTAAAGATTCCAAAATATTTCATACACCATGAAAAATATTAACTACATAATTGTATATTTATTTTTTGACACAATAATTCTATCATTTTTCTGATCAATGTTTTGGCATTTATTGCTTTTAATTTTCACACAGAATTCTATACTTTTAATATGATATTATTTATTGTAATAGGTGAACCTTAAAGTACACATTCGAGGAACCACTTTCGAGGAGTTCGTCAATAATCTACGTGACTTTACCGTTGAGTTTTTTTTTTTTTTTTTTTTAAAGTTGCTGTTGTTATTCACAATTTTTAAAAGTCTGTTTCAGTTTCTTTATCAATGTGCCGACGACTTTCAAAACGTGAAAAAGGGAGGAATTTCCCCTCATCCAAAATGTGATAATACCAACCGGAATATTAAAAAATATATATTCATTTATAGGTTGAAGAAATTTAATTTTATTCTATATGTGTAGACATAGCAATTTTGTTGTTATAATTTGGTTACAAAATTTTTTATTACTATTAAAAATATCTCGCAGAAAGATATTAGTGCTAGGGAGATTTGTCGCAAAAAAAAACTGCTATTGGGTATAATTTAGGGTCTGCAGATAGGCCAAGTTTTATTAAAGTCTAAGAACATAGAATGATTATTCAAAAGCTAACAATTACCAAGATGCATGCATGAGTAATCAATGTTAGATAAATATTTTATCATGTCTCAATAAAGAATCTGAAAGCGATTAACACAGGTTACTTTTTATGTTTAATAATTTCCTACTAACCTTGAATTCAGATTAAGAGAAATTCAGAAATTAATAATCATTTCTCGTTTGTACTGTAGATATGACTTTATCCAAAATGAGTTTTAAAACTCTTTAACGTTTGAGTATCAAAAACTTCTGAGTAAACCGATTACTTAATAGGATCAATATAATTATACAAGTTTACTCAGTTTTTTTGTAATGATTGTCATTAAACTAAATAACCTAACAGTAAGTTTCTGATCTAATCCGATTTTATCTAAAAACTCAATAATAAAAGTTTAGTGTTTTTAGCCTCTTTAAAGCTACAAATACTAAATATTTAATTATAAAAGAAGCTGTGTCAGTAAGATTATCTAATTCATTATCACTATGCTAAACTAAAATATTTGTCATCTCAGTTTAAAATTAAAATAAAGAGCAAAAAATAAATTAACTTCATAGATTAACTTTTTTTTATTTTTATAAATCTTGTGATTTAAACCATTATTTAATCCCAGATTCATAAACAGTTCTTTCACTGACTGTGCAAAATATTATAAATTTTGTTCATTTTCATTTCAGAAAATTAATGATTAATAAACAACTTTCCAGATTCAATCCATGCTTGAGAGCTCTTTATGACTAACAGTTATCTTTCATGCTTGTTTAAGAATCTAAGGTTAAAAATATTTAATGTTTTATAAAAATTCACAAATTCAACTCACTTGATTGAAAAAATAATATTAAGTCAATATTTCTACAAAGTATTAGATACATATGTCTATTCTAAAAGTTTATTGCAATTTTGCAGTAATTGTATGTAAAATAATGTACTGTTTTAAATTCATATTTCAAATGTTTCAGTTTAGTTTTATGCTAACTTAAATGCAGAAGAAAGTGTTGCTTCACAAAAAGTAATTTCAAATATTTTATTTTTTGTAATATAAATGAATTTGCTCATTATGTGATGTCTTAGTAATATGATGGCTCCTTGGCTTTACAATTCAGAAAGGTGGTGAACTTGAATAAAAGTAACTGCTTTAACTTATTAGATTTGAAATTATTAATAATAACATTACATTTAGTTATGATAATTATTTTTGCTTTCATTGTATTGGCAAATTAAAAAATAATAATAATTTGAATTTGAAAAAAAAAAACTGCCTTTAAAATCTCAAATAGTAATAAGCCGCACTTTATTGAAAGACAATGTCCATAGTAAGATAAAAACATAAAGTATCTACTTACACAATCCAAAAGTACCTACGAGCTCATATTTTTGATAATAAAATAATTTTATAAAATATACGAAAACAGTTAATTATTTAATATTTTTTAGTTACTCTTGACAAAATATATATATACACACACATTAACATTCAGAACATTAAAGAAAGATTAAAAATTATGGGTATACATAGAACTACATTCATAAAAAGTAAGTATCATGTTAAGTAATATTAGTAATTTCGCTCCAAACAAAAGTACATTAAAAGATTCCCAACTGTCACTGCAATTGTCTATTTTCGTTGTAAAGCGATAGTCGTGTTGAGTTGGAAAAAATCAGCTGATTGTAGGCTCCACCACTAACGATGGGGTCGCTAATCTTTAGGCTTAAGAGACAGCATGCATGCAACTAAACACTGACTTTTTTCTACCAGGAATAAATCATTATTATGATATCTGCTTCGTATTTTCCTTTCCCCCACTGCAATTTTTTTATATTTACAATAAATATTAAATAAGTATTGACAAAATTGGAGAATCACCACCAATGTATCTGCGCACAGCGTGTGTCTATATTACCTAACTATGATTATTAATACATTATAAATTATTTCCAGATAGGTACTTTACAGTTTTCGGAATTTCCAAAAAAAGCAAAATTCAAACATTTTTATAGACATATTACAGGACATATATTTTTTATAAATATATAAAAGTAACTGTCACAGAAAATAAAAAATAATTTACCATGCTGGATACTATTTGGATGACCAGAGGTTATAACATTAGTTCCTTGGAAGAATGATGCAAGGTCAGCAGGAAACTGAAGGGCTGTAGTGCCACTTGGAGCAGACTAAAAAGGATCAGATTGAGTAAGATCACTGATTCTATAACACACATTTGTTATGTTAACCAAAAACACTCATTTTTTACTATACATTACTAGAAATAGTTTTCACATACAGTTAAGTTTTAAATCTTGAACACAGCTTACAAGTTTATATTCTGGTAGTCAAATAAAAAAGCAAAATTTGAAGAATTGAAACTTGATTACTTTAGACTGAACCACGAATTTTGTACTGCAAATTTTTTTTAATTACGTTCAGGCAAGCTAATTTTGTTTTTAGAACATTTTCTGTTTAAAAGATTTTAAAGATGCTTTTTTTCTCACATTTTTGCTGTTTTTATTACAGCACAGCATTTTAACAAGGCGTTTCTAACACTTTATTTTTGTATTCTCATTTTTTCCTGTATGGCAAGAACCGGTAACAGAAAACTGACTTTCTACGTTAAAGTAATATTTTAAGAACAGAGAACAATTTTTTTGGGTTTCTCCTTCGCTTTCTTTCTTTTATCAACTTTTTCTTTTTATCAGCACTTTTCTTATGATACATTTTTTAAAGAGCGTTTCTAATGACGCCATTTTTCTCTAAAAATGTGGCATTGTAAAAAGGCTACATTTAGATTTATATGGTTAAATTTTCTATAGAAAAATTAAGAACGATTTTTGTCTAGCTTTTTCCTTAAAAAAAAAAAAAAAAAAAATTTTTTTTATTATTTATGTTTTAATTTTATGACACAGTAATTACTATGGGACTTAATTCTTTTCTCTTAAAAATACAGAAATTAGAAAATTAAGATGTTCAGCTTTAAAATTTTCTTTTGAGAATTATTGATTTTTACTTTTTATATCACCTTTATATATAATCTTTAGTTTTTCTTAGTGTTTTTATGATAGCGCAGTATCTTTAAAAGTGTTTTTGATAGACTATATTTCTTTTAGCATTAGTTTTACTTCATGAATTAATAGGATTTTTTCTTCATTTCTCTCTTTTTTCCCAACTTGTTAAGTGAAATTGTTAATTTCAGTTTTTTTTTATTTATTTTATTATAGCTGTTAGTCAGTCCTTTATTTTTCTTAAATATTTCTAATGGATAAGTATTATAGTTTTTCTCTCCCTTTACACCATACCAACAATATAGCTATATTTTGATTAACTTTAAATAATAACTTAACATATATATTTAAAAAAAAAATCATATTTATAAATGATTTTTTTTAAAAAATAAATGTTATTTGTCTGTCGAATATTTAATATTTCGCCAAATCACTATTTGTTACATCCCTTCTTCTTCGTCAGCACTACAGCCTAGTGCAGGCCAAAGCTTTCTCAATTAACTGCCTCCAGGCATGGCGACTTTGAGCTAGATTTTTCCACCTGTTTATTCCCAACAATTTTAAGTCCTTCTCAACACTGTCTAACCATCTTGTAACTGGTCTCCCTCTTCTTCTAGTTCCTTCAATTTTCGAAAAAGTAAGTTTTTAAACTAGGTCCAACTCTTCACGTCGAAAAACATGCCCCAGCCATCTGATCCTGTAGGCCTTAATAACCCTCAAAATATTAGGTAATCTATATTTATTGTATATCGCATGATTATATAAACATCCCTAATGCATACATACAAATGTTAAAAAAAAGAAAAAAACATTTTAAAAATATTAATCAATTTACTATTATACTTATCAAATATAACTATTGAAAACACCATAAAGAACAGCTACATCTGATATTTTTTTAAAGATCAAATTTTCCAAAATAATAAAGAATCTTAATTATATGATTAGCTTTATGCCCTGTTAAAATGATTTGTTCTTGAAAAACATTGAAATTTCGTAAAAAAATATATATATACTTTATTACTTACAACCAAAGTTTGAAGACCAGACTGAGCTAAATGGGCAGGAACAGTTAATGTTAATTTTTGCGGCAAGTTAAGTTGCATAGTTTTTTGAGCATCAGCCTAAAAAATAATAATAATTTTTTTTAATTACATTTGAACAAAATTATGACAATTGTGTAATATAATTTTTTTTTAGCAAACATAAAACGAAATGCAATGACAATATAAGTTAGGGTGACACAAACAAATAAAAACTTTTCAAAGATTTTTAACAGCTTCTTAAAGTTGCCATTGGTAAAAATTGGTTACTGAGTAGAATTTGGCAAATATAGATTAATACCTAAAGAAAGCACTGCTGTAGCAATGACTTCAAAATTTTTCCATAAAAAACCCATGAAATGTGAATAATTTTATAGTAATCTCTTCAAACAAGAGACAAGTTATATATATTAAGACCATATAAATTGCACACTATATGCTGTTGCAATTCAAAGTTGGTTCAAGACAAGGCTAGAAACTTACGTCTGTTTGAAGGTCAATTTGTATCAAGCTACAAACTCTAACAATATATTTTTTTCTGAAGAAGCTATCAATGGGAACTATGAAAATAAAATTTGAACTGAAGTCAGAATTAAAATAAAAGCTGCAAATGATCATTTCTTTTCAGCATCATTATCAATATTACAGCAGTATAATAATCATTAAAAAAACCTTTTAAATGCTTTAAAATATTCTAGTTTATAATGTAATATTTTAATTATGATATATTATTTAATATTAAATAACTTTATTTCTAATATTACACAAGTAATTTTTATCTCATATATTTAAATAATTATAAATATATATTTAAATAATCTTCATAAGGTTAAATGTTTTTAATTAAAATTTTTTGTACTACTGACTCTTTATTTCTGAATGTATTAATTTATTTTATTATTGAAAAAATAAAGATTAATGTTTGAATTACAATTTAGACTATTATTTATGTTTTTTTACAGATATAAAAAGCTAAGCAAAGATCCATCATAACTGAAGTTGCTTTTTACTTAGATATAAGTTAAAGACATATCCTCTTTTATCTCGAGTGGGAAAAATCTCTGGCACATAAATATCTCTTATCAGTAAATTACAGGTTTCACCAAAACAAAAGCATTATTTTAGTGGAAAATAACACAATGTGACAACGGCTCTCTATCAAGACACGAATCTTTGTCAAATTTTATACAACTAAAAAGCAAAGGCATGGTTTTGGTATTTATTTAGTAGCAACTAAAATTGGATGATAATTTTTTTTTCAGATAACCCAAGTATCATTTTTGCACTAGATAAAAAATATAATCTTTGCTACAATTCAAAAATTTCTGAAACTTTCAAATGAGGGAACAAATGAATACTTACATTGGTATACTGCAATAAAGTTTGCGGAACAATATTAGCGGCAGGCATAGCCAACTGGTGAGTAATAGTTGCTAATGGAGAAAAGAAAACATAACAAAAACTTAATATAAAAAAAGATATACAATATTAAATAACAATAGATCAATGTAGAGAAGAATAAGGATCTCAAAACACTCTATATATTGCACTCCTTCTAATATAACTAGGTCAAAATTTCTAAAATTTGGTTGTCAACATAGGATTTATTCCACAGCAATAGCATTAAAAACTAAATAAAAAAATGAACACAATATAAAATACTCCAAATCTAATATAATTAATTTCATTATGTTAGAGCAAGAGAAAGATTAAAAATCAAAGGATGTATAATATGTAATGTAGAATTAAATATACAATCGATAATAAAAAATCAAAAAAAATCAGAGAAATAAAATTGACTAGAACTTTCTCAGAACTCATATTTATTAAAGACGCAGAAATTCTTCACATTAGGAAAGATCCCTGAGATAGTAAAATAGTCAGAAGAAATGCTAGCATTTTAACTTCACCAGCTTAATAAGAGAAAATAATAATAAAATTTTTATTTTTTACCCAATTTTACCAGACAATTTCGACACAAGAGTGGCATGACATTCATGATTTGTTAGAACACTACTTTTGAATTTATAGATGAATGGACTTAAATTAAGATGTCCAGGACATATAAAAACTCTGATTGAACTTGTACTTTAACTCTTAATCCCTGCCAGGCATGGATATATTTAATTAAATATAACCAAAATATACTCATTAAGTGCTTCCTCAAATTTTGATTTTAAATAAAAATTCATTAAATAAAGTTAGCTTTGTGTTTTTTACTTCCGTAATCAAAACTATTTTTATTAAAAAACGTTTACCCTAATTGTTATACACACAAAGTAATAAATATTAAAATTGTAATTTAAATGTGAAAGCAAAAGCAACTATGATTTAATTTTAACATAACTTCTACTACAAATTCAGAAATGTCAAAGCAATTGATTTAAGTCTGTATAAAATGTAATCGCAGTTAATATTCGCAGTTTTTTCTGCTGTTTCATATTGTCTTTTTAGGTAAGTGAGGAGGGTTTTGGGTAATTAGTTCTTTTCAATGAATAGTTAAGAGTAATTTGTGTGAACAAATAGGACATTTTGAAATTTTTCGAGCACTTGTGAAAGCTATACAATACAAGATAATACAGGGAAAGAAACAGATTTGGTTCATATTCAATAGCATAGTTGCCAGTTTGTTAAAAACAAAAATAGGAACACAATAGGAAAATAGGAAGCATGATAAGCCAATGAAGGGTAATTGTTACACAAAGTGAAAAACCCTAAAAATTGGGTAAAAAAGACTCAATAGCAAAGTATCAATTTATAAACGATACATGTTTCATATTTAACATTTTTTTTTAGCTAAATTTTTAATTAAATTACTTACTAATGAAGAATATTACTTTATTTATAGTAATTAAAGAAAAAAAATTACTGCTTACAAGAATAGAGATATTGGGTATTAAAATCGCATGATCATGAATATGAACTGAAATATGAGATTTTAAAATCTCATAAATATGAATTGTATTTTAAATACACAAAAATACAAATTGCAAACTTTATGTTTTAAGTGATTCAAGTTTTTAAATCACGCAAACATAAGTCAGTACGCATAATTCTTAGATCACTTGAATACGAATCGCAATGCATAGTTTTTGACTGGCAAATAAATACAACAATCGATGTTTGATATTACAACCGCCGGAATTTGAATTGCAATATTGGATATTTAAATCGGCATAGCTTTGGACCAAAGGCTTTGCATATTTAGGTCCTTCATTTCCTTATATTTTTAGTGTATTTTTAATTCATAAATAAGAAATTTTTAATTAAGAAAAAAAAACTACTAATCAAATTTAAGTATGTTCAATCATAATTTTTCAATCTTTTTCTAATTCTCACTGGTAATTTTTTAAAAAAATTATTTACCTATATTTCCTTATGTATATCATAGCAGCCCACCGTCCAGAATTTTTCGGATTTATTCCTAATTTTTAAATCAAATCTTCTGAAAGTTCGTAAAATTGCAGTATTTTTGCTTTTAAACCAATCCCTTATTCTGATCGCCGCTATTGCGCTTCCTGTGATTTAGCTTTTTATTGGGAAATGCTATTCCAATAGCTGTTGCTGATCATTTCACTAAATTAAATCTTAAACGACTATTATTATTATTTTTCAAATGTATTGTTGTAATTAAACATTTGCATCAGAAATATTTGTTTATGATGCAGCTTAATATTTACCTGTGTTTTATAATTTGGAGAAGAATAATTATATATTAATAGGTAATGATTGTTTTTTTTTTTTTTTTTTTTAACTATTATATATACCAGTATTCCTAATTATAAAATATTAATATTATAAATTTCCCACAAAAGATCGTGTTTATATATATTTTTTTTACTAATTTATGTAAGGTATTTAAATATATGTCAATTAATGTTATTATTTAATAGTTAAATTTTTGTCTTAATCTCGTAACTGATGCGTATAATTTCGTCGCATATAGTGTTCCTAATTTTTTATTCCTAAGGTTGGCAGCTATGGTATATTACAAATTGTTAAGACGTAAGAAGTTGAGACTATCATTCATAATATAGAAGCTCAATTTTTAATAAAGAATTAATGTTTCACAATAAATTAAATTGACACTGTTAAAAACAATCTATATTGTATCATTTCAACATTTGAAATACATTGCATTATTTAAATTTAACTTCAAATTAACTTAAATTTAACTAAATTTAAATTAACTGCATTTTAGAAATTTAACTTCAACTGCTAATTTGTTGTTTACAATCTAAAATCTGAGCTGATTTTATAAGATTATGGATTTTAGGGTTGCCAATTTGAGAGTACTGCATAAACATATATTCTTATTTTTTTAAAAAATATGTAAATAAAAATATTTATTTCGATTGCATGAATAATTTACCTGAAGTTCCTATATTTGTAGTTTGTTGGACAGGTTGCAACACAGGTGACTTATTAATAGGAGATTCTACTTCCCTTTCAATTGCTTTCGATTCTTGCACTTTCTTTTCCCAGACCTAAATTAATTTCAAATCAATTTTAATTTTAAAAAAGAAATTTTGTTTTAATAGCTCAAACACAAAATTTCAAATGAATTTGAATTTCCAGAAAATACAAAACACAAACTATTGAATAATGATAGAGTAAATGGTTTTCTCTAATTGATCAAAAGGAAATATTTTTTATTTCATTAAAAAATTAATAAAAGAGCAATTCTCTGAAAATAAACACTTGCAAACCAAAACTTAAATAAAGTTATAATTCAAACTAAACCCAAAACAAATGGTAGCTTCAAAAGAAAACAAACTTAATCAAAATATAAACATACAACAACTTCATCACAACCAATAATTTTATAACTATGCAAAATAGTTAATTTTTTTGTAAAACAATTAAAATTATAAAATCTTTTTGCAAGTTTTCTAATTATAATTTTAAATTTTCTAATTAAATATTTAGCTAATGTAAATGGTGAGCAAGAAAACAGAAATTTTAAACTAATTCAATACATAAAAAATACATTAGAAATAGTTCATTAAAAACATATCCTTATAAACGAAAAATTCAAAACATTCTACAAACACTTAATTTGGTGGGTAGCAAAACATTTTAAAAGATCAATAATAAAGTAAGATATATGCACACCTGCTTCAATTCAGCAAGAGCTTGTTCGTCAACTCCTTCATCTATGAATGCTTCTCTCACACTAGATATTACATCTTCTATCACACTACAATATAACTTTGGCTGAAAAATTAATATTAGTTAGTAGAATTTGAACATCAACTAAATCAAAAATAGTTTGACTCTCATTTTTAAAATAGTGGTCATATGAATCAGGGGTCTGTCCAGGGCAAATTTACTACCATTTAGCAGTACCTTCAGCAATTCAACTTTAGAAAAAATAGTAGTTTCACAAAATGCTTTTACAAAAGCATGTTCTAAGATTCTCCGCCCGGTCTCTTAAAATTCTGCTTTTGTATCCCCGAAAGAAAAGGTAGCATGTGCTTTGTCAGATAGTGTGGAATGGTAAGCCTAACTGGTCGCCTACGCCATATCATATCAAGCTTTTAATGGCAGAGCTTTTTTTTTAAAATTAAACAACGAGATGCTCCCTCTGTAAACTTTACAGGAAGTTGAAATTCGAATATTATTCTAAACATTCGAACATTGTTCTAAATTTATTCTTTATTTTTTTATGAAACATTTTTTCTCTGTGAAACATGTTTCCATACGAACCTATGGGAAATGTTCGCATAATGAAAATAACTTTTTGTGCAAGTACTGCTAAATGAATGTTGTTTTTTTTAAATTCAAGTTAAAATTTAACAATAGACAATGATATTTAAATTTGGATACAATTTTAAGCCCAAAATTTTACAATAGTAAAATTATTTTTGAATATACAGTGAAAAATATATATAAATTTACCGGTCATAAATGATTTTTATTTGTAGTGACACTATTTGAAAATATCTTCTTACTTTACCATATTGTGTTGATTTTTTAATATAATTTTTAATTTTCACAAATTATGTCTAAATTTTCACAAAATAGGTACCTCTCATAAAAACCCAGGCAGACCCCTGTAAATGTTAAATTACAAGGCAAAATCTTGTCAGCAGAGAAAAAACTATAACAAAAATTATAATTCAATATTAACAAATCAAAAAAAATTAAAATTTAAAAAATTCTCCAAATTATTTCTTAAGCTAAGTTGAAATTTCCTTTATTTATATTAAAATAGAACAAAAACACATCATGAATTAATGAAACCTTAACAAAATTAATGGTAAAATAATGTTACAAAAATTGTAATTTGTTATTTTGATTTAAAGGGAACATTGATATGAATACTAATTTTTACTCTGATTACGCTTGAATTATTAATTCATAAATTTAACATACCTTTTTAATCACTCACAAATATAGTTAATATAATATTCAATAGCATCTAGCATTTAACTTAAAGACTAGATGCTATTATTTAGATTTATGGCTAATCTACTAAATTGGACAATTAGATTTACTACTTAGATTAGATTACTATTACCCAATTTTTATTCCTTTTTCCCCTTCCTTATAAAAAAACCTGTTTAAGTCTCAAATATCACTAATAATTTTATTACTACAAAAACTTCTTTAAAAGTAAAAAGTCATCCATTACTGTTACAATATAAGAAAACTCTTATCTCATTCTAGAAGTATTTTGAATTAGATTACAACTTTTTTCTTAATTTATAATTCCTGCTATATAATTATTAAAATCTTCAAAAAAATTTAGCATCATACCTTGACTAAAATAATCAAGAAGAAAAAAATTCACAATTTAAAACATATTTCTAAAATTTTGTTTTCTTATGCAAAATAAAAATGAATCTTTTTTTAATTAATGAAAAAAGAAAACAAAATAGTAAATCTTAAACATATCTAAAATATTGGGATACAAATATTTAATAATATTCCAGTACAATATTTAACAATATATGCTCTGGAGCAGAATTATATCCAATCCCAGATTCTGCAACAAGACTTCAAACAGTTATAAATATTGTGTAGGCATCATCATTATAAGCTACTCTCACTATTTAGATTATTACAACTTCTTATTAATAGCAAATAATTTTATTTTAACTAATTAATAGAACTTAGATTAATAATAATTTATGTGTGCAATAATGAAACAAAATAATTATTTGGATAAATTAATAATTAAGTTGGTTTGCATGGAACATGGAAGTAAAGACAAATATCTTCAATCTAAATTTAATTAGAAATAAATAATTAAGCTTTACATAAATTGCTTCGCAATTAAGACATTTTTTGCTTTGCCGTACAAGCATTTAAAAAAGTTTATCACATTTCATTAAAAATCTATTTTATCAGTTGAATATAGAACACTCAAATCCAAATTTTAAACATAAAACATATTATATTGTTATTCGTAATAATTATGCTTTATATCAATTTTACTTAAAACTCATCATATGACAATTTTTTTTCTCTGTAAATATTTATCTATTAAATATAAATTGCTTCGTGTGCAGCTAACTTTTTTAATTTATAAATATTTTAAAATTTGTATTAATAGATAGAAAAAAATATTAAAATTCAGATATAATACAAAATGGCCTATATTGAGATACATGATGCAAAGAACAGTAAACTCAAAATTTCACAAAAATTTTCATGTCTTTTTCATCACAAACAATAAAGCTGTTACACTATATGTTAAAGAGCAAGAACCACCCACAAATGTAATAATCTTGGCCAAAGGATACTGTGAGAAGGCCTTTCCATTTTAACCTTCAGTAAGAGTTAGTCCCGAATAGGGACGAAAAATATAGCACCTCCAAAACCCGTTCCACTGTCTCCCCTACATTTTTGGTGGGGGTGCATGTACTTTCTGGGGTGTTAAGTAATCCGAAACTAATCGACTAACCACTGTCACAGAAAAGAGGGAATTGCAACCTGCGGGGGTCAACTAGCTTTCAAAAGATATCAGAAAAGACTCACTCTACATTATGCTTTTTCTCCTTCTAAGAAAAACTTAAAACATTATCATTTTATTTAACATGCACTTTTTCTATTTATATCTTGAATTATTTATTATTCTGATTTGATTATTTAGAGAACTAATAATAACCAGAGTATTTAAATTTATAAAATTTTACTATGTAGTCATATGAAAGTAATTCATATAAAGTAACTACATTAAAAATAAATTTATGTTTTCTCTATAAATCAAATAAAGTTTGTTAATTTTTTTTAAAAATTGATTTGCTAACTTGTAAAACTTTTTATGTTAAAGTAAAACCTTGAGTTCAAGATTTTATTTTATTATTACTTTTTTAATTTGTTTCTTTCAATTACAATTTAAATACATATATTTTTCACAACCTTTTTTTTTTTTTAAATTTTAATTAATTTTTTCAAAGATTGTACAATTTTTCTAATAGATCATTTCGATGGATCATTAAAAACAACAAACTAAAACAATTCTATGTTATTTTACATTTTAATATATAGATTTGTGAATCTGCTCACTGTAATTAATATAAAGATTTATCAAAAAAATCTAAATTAATTTATAAAAAAGTACGATACCGAAATTTTTGAAAGAAAAGGCATTTATTGATTTTCATTAAAACTTATGAATCAACTAAGGAATCAGGTCTGAAAACATCAAAACCAGTTTGACTGTCTGAAGTAACAAAGAGAAGCTTAACTCTAAGTATTACAACTTATTTTTATTTTTTAATATATCGTGATGAAATTTCGTGGTGTTTATAATATTCACATTCCTCATTCTTTCTATTTCATCTGGCAATCAAACTGGTTTCAATATTTTCAGTGTTGCGTTCCTAAGCAGCGGTTCATTATATTTTGATACAGTTCTTATTTTTCTCTTGTGAATATTAAGTATGTCCACTAATGTTCTTTTACTTCCTTTTTTTTTAAGAATTTTACAATACATGCGTATATTTTCATATTTTACTTCATTTACTGATTTAAATAAAATTTTCATAATACTTAGTGTTCTTGTGCATGTACATTAAAGCCCTAAACACAGGGCTAAGTGCTTGTTCACGTTTGGATGATGTGTGCTCTTGTGTACTAGCTTTTTTTCCTTACCGTGGAAAAACAAACTATCCCAGCTATTAGAGTAATTAAAGCTATTTATGGAATGGAAAAATTGCAACCATTTAAATTTTTATAATGTAAATGTTTTTTTAAACCTACAAATGAGTGTACGATATATATATATTTTAAAAGGAAAACTGCAGTTTTGTGATGCTTAATAGTATATTGGAATATCTTTACGTCATTGTCTCGATTTTAATTAATCTCACTTTATTCAGAAGCTAAATTTTTTAATTCTGAAACATCTTTAAAAAACAAGGAAAAAAGTTTTAAAAAAAGGGGGAATAATGTATTTAAAAAATAAATTCTACTCTCAAAATAAATAAAAACAAGAAAAAGTATTACTACAAAATAAATAAAATGTATGTAAAATGAACAAATTATCAGCGAATATAATGTCCATAATAAATTACAAGCTTATAAAAGCTCCCCATATCAGTTCTTCAAAAGGACAGAGAGAGAAAAAGATTTTCAAAAAGAGTTGAACAGAGTTGGGAGGGAGGGAGGAAGACCACCTACGGAGAAGATTAGACTGCAATCATTTCTTGGAGAATAAATTTGGGGGTGGAAGTTGCCTTCCTCCCTTACTCAAAGGTAGAAAGTGACTTGAGTTTCAAAGGCAATATTACAAAAAGTAATAAAGATAAAAAAAATTGACCTATATTTTCGTGGATAGGAAAGATTGAAAAAAATTATTAGTATTTCTTTTTAAATTGATCACTCCGATTCTTAAACAAGAAAAATCGATTCAAAGTATGACAAGCCCGCCATAGACTTTACATGTTAAAAGCAGAATTGAGGAGTCTGTTTGGTTCAACACTTTTCTCCCGGCAACCACGATTGGGGACCCGACCTTCTAATCATATGAGCTCGCCCCTTGCTCTTTGTTCGCCAAGGTAATAATTTTTCTGTGTGATAAATAGTGTAAAATTTTAAATAATTGCATAAAGCTTAACTTTTTTCCCTCCAAATTTTACTTGGCTCTCAGCAAATTGGACCTAGACTAGGTTATTTTGTTGAATAGAACAATCTAGCTTTTTTAAAATGAAGCATATGCCTATGTGGGTGGGTGTTTTTTTTTATAATGCTGAATATTTTACTTTGGACACTTTTTTCTTCACAACACAAAATAAAACTAAGACTCGGGTATGCTAATGTATCATGCATATAATTCAAGAATTGCTGTGGTTAAAAATTTGACAATATTGTTATTGTAATGTTAAAAACAAAATTTATTTATTGCTTTTTTTTTTTTTTTTTGTCAACTGGGTGATACTAGTACAAAACCATATCACCTATACATCTTTGCACTTTTTTAATATTAATATAAAATTTACGTATTTTTTTTCCTTTATTCAAGGATGCATACAATTTCAGATTATGTAAACAAGTTGTACATATTTAAAAATATCAGACTGTCGAACTTTAGAAATTTTAAAAACGGATCCATGGATGCTGACTAATATGCCACTCAAATCATCATATCTCATAACGAACTAAAAACCTCTCCTTAGCTGAAAAATAAAAATGTCCCAACTCATTTCCCTGCACGTTAAAAAACCCTATTAAACTCAGCTACTCAATAATTTCTTTCCTACTCCAAGATATATTTTACAAGATATCTTTTATCAAGATTACCAAGATATCTTTTACCTTTTAAAATATTTTGACACAGCAAAAAATGATTTAAGAGTAAATCACTATATCTTTACTTATTAATGAAACATGCTAAGTATATACAGTCACTCCCAAAATTGAGTTTACACTAGGTGTTAGATTGGAATTTCGCGTATAAAAATTTGAAATTTTGTATGAACGAATTGGAATTTTTTTAGATGATACTGCACAGAGATTTTTAAGATAAGATTGCGAAATATCCAAAATAATGAAATAAAATTAGCGCAAAAAAAATTTCAGATATAACCTAAGGAAAAACGAGTGTCACAAAATTGAGAATACACTAGAATAAATTCATTTGTATCTACCACTTTTCATTTAAAATCTTTTTCATTAATATTTATATGGACTCTTGATGAACATACTTTCTATTAAATTAATTTAAGTTGACATTTTTCGTGACAAACTAATTCAAAACGGGCAATCGAAAGGAGACGTCAATAGAAGAGAGAAATTTGGTCATTAGATGGACAAATGAAGGCAAATAACTTCGAGAAATCGCTTCTTTGATTGGCAGAAGTCATGGATGTATTCAAAAGATCATTGACAAATACAAAAATACTGGAACAGTGGCGAATACTCCAGGAAGAGGACGCAAAGAAATCCTCAGTAAAACAGCAAATTATCCGCTGTATCAAGAAAAATCCAATGAGCAGTGCTCCAAAACTTGCTGCATCTGTAAGTTTAGTGATGCAGAGAAATGTTTCTGCAGAAACTGTGCGCAGGACTCTCCGACAAGCAGGTTTTAATGGTAGTGTTCCTAGGCGAAAGCCGTTAATAAGCCAAGTTAATCGTAAGAAGAGACTTTTATTTGCTAAGAATCACATTTCTAAGTCCCAAGACTTTTGGAAATCAGTAGTTTTCAGTGACGAAAGCAAATTTAACCTTTTTGGGTGCGATGGCCGTGGCAAAGTATGGAGGCAACCTTGCACTCAGCTGGATCCTAAGAATACAATACCGACAGTGAAATACGGAGGTGGATCTGTCCTTGTCTGGGGTTGCATGGCTGCAGGAGTGGTTGGAGAACTTGTCTTCATCGATGGTATTATGAACAAGATGTTATATCTAAACATTCTTAAGAATCATCTTAAAGCTAGCGCCCAGAAACTAGGTTTGGGATCGAACTTCATCTTCCAACAGGATAACGATCCCAGGCATACGGCTCAAATTGTGAAGATGTGGCTTCTGTATAACTGTCGTCAGCAACTACATACTCCACCACAGTCCCCGGATTTATATGTAATAGAAAATTTATGGTCTCAGCTGGAGAAAGCTGTTCAAGAACACCACATTACAAGTAAGGAGCATTTGAAAAGTGTTTTGAAAGAAGAGTGGGCCAAAATTTCAGTGGCATCTACAAAAACTCTTGTGGAATCAATGCCCAAACGGTTGCAAGCTGTGATTCGAGCAAATGGATATGCTACAAAGTACTAATTAATTGTTATAGACATTTAATAAAAGTGTATACTCAATTCTGTGATTCTCATTTTTGTATTCTACTGTCTTTGAAATTTCTTTCATAAGTACTAATTCAATATTTCACATTTTTATCTGATATCTTATTAGGGAACTATATGCACTTTTATCTATAATACTTTAAATTATTTTGTTAAGAATTTCAAACTTCTACACACAAATTTCGAAATGAACTGCTTGTATATACTCAATTTTGGGAGTGACTGTATATAGCTTGCCTTGTAAATGAGCTTATGCTATTAAAAAAAATTTGCTGTAGCAGACACCTTTATACTAATATAAACACTGAGCTTTTTTTTTTTGCCCCCTGAAAGGTACCAAAAGAAATGTTCTACTTTAAGATAAAAAGTGATTTTTTTTTTTTTATCAAAAAATCCTCTTTTTAGCATTCTTTATTTTAAATAGAACGCAAATTTGTTTATCTAAAAAATCAAATCGTTTGTTTGCATCAAAACCAAATACTATCTAAAGTAACTTTAACACATTATTACAGGCTAACAATTATGGTCAAAAATGTGTTATTTTTTCAAAGGCAAATTTTTATTATTTTGGTGGAGAAAAATTATTAAATGAAAACAAGAGATGAAGCAAATCCAGAATATTTCAAACCATATGGAATTTCTAATTATCGATACAAAGATCTAATTTTATTTATGAAATACAACATTATTCATAATTTTTAAAGATATCTTAATGATAAAGCATTCACATTTTATTGGACTTGATTTATATATATATATGCTTTTAGTGATAAAAAAAATTTCAGAAAATCACATATATATGATAAAGGAGTTTTTATAAATTAAATTTTAATGAAATAGGCCTCATTTCTTTCAAGAAAAATGTGTCTACTGTTAAGTGAAATATTATAAGAGCTTAACAAACAATATTATACAGCTATTTCAAAAATTTGATAGTAGTAATGTCATAAAAGGAAAAACTAGTGATCAGAAATAAAAAGCACGATTAGTTTTAAAAATTAATGATAAAAGTTCAAAACGAGTTGATAATTAAACTCTTTTTAATGTATTAAATTGGCATTCGATTATTGGAATAGAGGTCAATTTCCATTTTATTTAGATTAGAAAAATATATTTCAAACAGAAAGAGCAGAGAAATTACAATTTAATTAGAAAATTTCATTAATTATAGCATATTTGTGAATTTAGCTTATTTAATAAGCATATATGCTGTTAAACTACAAAAATATGTAAATACAAAACGCACGTTATGTTAACTCATGAATAGATATTAATGACATTTTGCAATCGAACTGTAAGTGTTATTGCAAACGCAATTTCTATTACAATATGATAAAAACGTGTAAAATTTGTGTCATTTTTAGAATAATTAAACATTTATAATGATAAATATGGAGTTTACCACACTAGAGGAAGCCATTACGATAAAGCTTATGGGCTTACAAAAAGCCGAGAATGTTGCGTTCAACCAGCTTTATATAGTCACCAGACAGAATGTTATGCCAGAACCGTGCTCGAAGGCAATATCGTAACGATACGATTAAATTTTTCGATACGATTTCGATAACCTCTTTGTTCCCTCAACATAACTTGTATGAACTTGAATTTCAAAACATCTCATATCTGCAAAAATAACTACTTCTCTTTATTCTTCGATATATCATGATCGTAAATTGAATTTTAAAACATCTTATATCGACAAAAATAACTACGTCTCAATAAAATGCATTGGGTACATTTGAACTAGTACAATGTTTGTGAACTGTAATTGCGTTCGGAAAGTAAATGATCCAAAAAGAACATTCATATCAGTAAGAATGATTCACTTTTTTCGCATCCAGTAGTCATTGTAGGTATTTTCATAGAATATGACCCCACATTTTATTATGAAATCAATTTTAAAAGAATAGCGTTTTTCAAAAAATCTGTAAATTCCCTTTTCTAATGACAGCTCTATTTATGCACATTGCACTGCGTGTTTTTGTCTAAATAATTTTATTAATAAATGCTCCTAAATATATCTAGAAATTTGTGGTTATTTTCAGAGAATATGACAATCATATTTTAATTTTAAACCAATTATAAGGAAATCCCGCTTTAAAAAAAAATAATAATTTTAAAAAAAACGTTTTTAGTGTTTATTTAAATTTTATTTCATGAATACACTGGAATCTGCATGTTTTAGACTAAATAAACTGTTCAAAAATATTTTTAGTCATATATGGGTATTTTCAGAGATTATGCCACCAATATTCTAAAAACATACCCGTTTGAATGGAATCAAACGTTTGGAAGGACTTTTTTACAAAAAATATTTGAAGAAATGGAAAATTACCAGTTTTAATGATAGTTCTACATATATATATACTGATTTTTTTGTGTTTTAGAGTAGATATAACTATTTAAAAAATATTCTTTAATTTTACCTAGTCTTAGAGGGGGATTTTAAAAGAATGTCACAGCCGTATTTTAACGTGAGACATATTTTTAAGGAATTCCACCTTTTTTCAAATTTTTAAAATAATCAAAAACGTTAGTTCTACATATAGGATGAATATTCGCGATCGCAACGAACTATAGGGGGCGTTGTTGTATGTGCCGAATCCCTGCGATTTCCACATGAACAATCATTCAGTTACACTGGAGACGTCTTTAATGCAGCATGTAGCATTGTAACGTTCCATCTTTATTCTGGCTGATTAAATTTAAAAAAGAAAAATGCTTGTTTTCTTTCTTATGCAAACGAAAACAAAATGGTATCTCCTTTTTTTTTAGAGAAAGAACATTCAGAACACATCGGAAAAATATTTGTAAATAAAGAGAAAAAAATAGGTATATTCTTATAAAAGTTCAAACCTAATGCCTGAGAAATAGTTTTACTAAATTTAATGGTATAACATGAAAGGCCCATTTAAATTTTAACGTAAAATAAAGAATGCTTACGAAACAAAAAAAGAACTATTCTTTTTTTGTCGCCATTTTTAGCGTTACGAAAATGAGTCTTTGGGACTTTCCAAAAACAAAACAAAATGCAATTTTATTTTTTTAAGAGCGAAATATTTTATGGAGTGAAATATAACGAAAATGTACCAATACCCATAACATGAAACTTTATCTTAGTAAAAGTCCGTTTTGGAAATGTTATTTCATTTTGAATTTTATTTATTAGAGTTCATAATGGCTATAGAATCAGGTGAGAGAAAAGTTAGTTTTGAATCTATGCTAAACTCTGTATCGGCCCATTTTCCACCGAAATCCGATTGACTACTTTGATTTTAAACAAAGTGTTTCATTTTAAGATTTTTTCCAAAAATTTTAAGTGTAGATTGGCGGCACTTAAAAATCTGCCAAATCTGTAGCTGTGGTTAATACGTAAGTACCGAATTTTTCTTCCATACTTTTCTGAATCATATTACTTCAAATATTAGAATATGCAAGAAGTATACATAAACACATAATTTAATACCATTTAATTTTTCAAAAAAAGTATTTTGACAACAATTTTATCAAAAAATGATGAACTAAAAAACGTAAAATAAAGAATTCTTAGGATAAAAACGATTTTAAAAATTCCTAATTTTTCAATAAAAACTTTCGTTTTGTTTGTTTTTTTTAATTCTTATAGTATTTAATCAGACGTAAAAAAACCATTTTGTAGAGAACGATCATCAAGTAAGAAAAAAAATTATTTACAAGCAAATTTTTTATTATAAAAATCATAACACTTACCTGATTTATAAGTCCGGAGAATTCCAAAATGATATGTTCTTTGTTTGAAAACTTTATTCTCAAATAATATATACATAGTTTATCCCTTCATTACTTTTAGGTAACATACCACACATCAAAATTTTATAATTGTAAGATCTCGATATGAATTTTAATATGTAGCTTAAAAACAGAATAGCTGAAATCTAGTTGAAATTCTTTCAAAACTAAAAAACACTTACCAAGAAAACGATAAAAAATTTATTTATAATCAGCACAAAAGATACTTTTTCAAGTAATTCGGATTATTCTTTATTGTTGTTTTCTGAATTATGTAGATACAGAAATATATACTATTATATGAAGAAGAAGAATATTCTATAACTATTACAGTTCTGTATGGAATTCATTGGAACACATTTATTCATTGGAATGACAAAAGCAATGTTGATTTCATTTTAATTTGTAATGAATTGAAGACAGAAAAATTATTTTACCGCAATACACACATCTGTAACAGCAAGTGATCATGAAATCATGTTATGTTGTTGGTAATAGAAAGGTAAAAAATATTGAGAAGTTGTTCTTCAAATGCTTGGCGTGTTCTGCTTCAATGTTTGGCATGTTCTGATTAGTTTTTTCAAGAAGTTTTACCTTTTCTTTAGGGAAATTTTGCTTCTTTTTTTATGCTAAGAAAATGGCGTCCGTCATTGCCAATGGTTATGTGGGAACTAATGCACGATATTTACAGTCTCCCGCTAGATGGCGTATCGAGTGTTGCGATCGCGAATTGCGTGTAGAATTATTAAAAAAATATTATTTAGATATTTTTGCCATATATTGATATTTTAAATGGAATATAATGCCCATAGTTTAATATGAAATCAATTTTAAAGGAATTGCGCTTTTCAAAAAATTTACAATGCCCGCTCTAATGTAATTCGATATATGCACGTACATTGGAATTTCAGTACTTAGATTAAATAAAACTATTTTAAAAATATTCTTTAAATTCTTCTAAAAATATATGAATAATTTCAAGAATATGACATCTATATTTTAATATGAGATAATTTTTAATGTTAGTTCTGTAGATACACTGGACTCTGAGTGTTTTATGCAAAATAAATCTGTTTTAAAAATAGTTTGAGTCATGCATGAGAATTTTCATAGAATATAACACCCGCATTTTAATAATAAACCAGTTTTACAGGAATTCCAATTTAAAAATGTTTTTTTAAAAATTCGCAAATTGCAAATTTCAGCTTTTTTTATGCAAATTTCATTGCGTGTTTTGGCCGAAATGATTTTTTTTAAATGCCATTAATTATTTTTAGTCATTAATGGGTATTTTCGGAGAATATGTCACCAATATTTTAATATAAAACCAGTTCTTAAAAATCTGGTGTGTTTATTCTAATTTTATTCGATATATACAATCTAAATTGGACAAAATAAAGTTATTTTTAATAATTTTTTTATTTATTTCTAGTAATTTATGGGTTTTTTCAGAGAATATTACGTCCACGGACAAATTTTAACATAAAACTAGTTATAAATGATTAATGTTTCATCATTTTAATGTTAGTTTTATATATACACTGGGTTACTCGCATTTTGGGGACTAAATAGAATTATTTTTAAAATATTCCTTAAATATTACTTGTCATATATCAGTATTTACTTGTCATATACAATATTTTAATTTGTAAAATTTTTTTAAGGAATCCTGCTTCTAAAGATATTCGCAAATGTCCTTTCTAATGTTAGGTCTGTGCACTGGATTTTGCGCTTTTTGGGCTAAATAAAATTATTTAAAAAATATACCTTAAATATTTCTAGTCATATATGGGGTTTTTCAAATAATATGACACCCATATTTTAATAACATTTAGGTTTGAAAAAAATCCCGCTTTTACAAAAAGTATGCTAAGTGCCTGTTAGTTCGATATAAACGTTTTATGTGCTTTAGACTAAATAAAACTACTTCAAAAATATTTATTTATTTCTAATCATATGGATGGTGTTTTCAATATAAATGTAAACCATAACAATGTCGAGCTCTATACCTGCTCTAGTTCCGGTTAGAAAGTTTGCAACTGCTTACTACAGCTTATTCTGCGAGGCGATATTTTCACACGGATAATTTTATTTTCAATAAAAGAAGTAAATTAGATAATTTCTGAGCTCAAATCTGCCGTATTTCATAAGATATTAATGTTATTAACTAATTCTGGTGAGTTTGAAGTGACAATTTCTTTTATTTATTTATAGATAAATAGTTAAAAAAGGTGACATGGTTGCTAGATTTTGAATAACTCGCTTTTTTGGCAGTCCTGATTTGGCCTCTTTCCATTTGCTTATTACTGTTTGTTCTTGTTGCAAGCTGTGCACCATCTTACGTTAGTGTTATCACCTTTAGCATCGTAAACACAAGTATTGTTAGCATTTTAAACACAAGTAATCAAATACCACGTTAGCGAAAATCTCAAAACACAATGATCAGGTTGTGTGCCAAATACTCGTAGCTTTAAAATGCAACGGAAAAAGTAACCCGGAAATATAGGCGGTATGGAGCTTTCAGCGTTCCGTAGTGTAGAAAACACCATCCATATGAGGATTTTCAGAGAATATGACGATAATATTTTTATATGAAACCAGTTTTAAAAAATTCTCTCTTTTCAAAATATTTCCAATTTGTTCGCACTAATAAATAAATCGAAAAAAAAAAAAAAGGTTTTTTTGATTTATACTCTGGCATTCGTATGATATGGGTATTTTCAGAGAATATGACACTTATATTTTGATATCATAATAGTTAGAAGGGAGCCTTGCTTTTCATAAAATATTCGCCAAATGCCCATTCTAACATTAGTTCGATATATATACTTGATTTTGTTTTTATGGACTAAACGAAAATTTTCTTTATCTGTTTCGACATAGGTCTTTTCTAAGAATATGACTCCCATATTTCAAACATGAAACCAGTTAAAAAAGAATCCCGGATTTTAAAAATTCTCAAATTTTCCATTCTAATTTAAATACATATATATATATGGCATCTGTGTGTCATGGATAAAAAAAAATAATCGTTAGATATTTCAGAGAAAATTATATAGAGTTCGAATTGTATCCCACTTACTACTAATTGAAGGTCAGGACTTTGAAATGGATAAAAAAAAGCATGAAATCTTAGAGAGAAATGTTTAAGGAAGTGATCTTTAGTTTACAAGTTATTTCGTATCAAAGATATTTTGTTGAACTGAGTAATTTAGTTGAGCAATAACGAGAGGTGATAATTATGAACTTTTTGTAGTTTGTGATGTGCTTTCATATTTCGAATTAGTTTAAAACTATAGTCTACGAACGAATATAGTATGTATTGAAATTTTACAGATTTATTGGTTATCTGTTTAATGGATAGATAGGGCTGATGAAATGAGCGTGAGAAACACAGTGCGATCGCGAAGTGCTTTGAACTAAGGGTTGGCGAATAATAGCGAACAGGGAGCGTAGCTTACAATGTATTAAAAATTAAAGTGGTCGCAATGCCAAATGAAATGAACTGAGTAAACTGTTCTGGAGGTTGGTGAGCGTAAGCGAGTAGGGCACTGAGTAATCTAGTGTAAAGATATTAACTTAATGAGTTTTGTAAGACTTAAGACTGTAATAATTTAGACCAGAAAAATCTTTCTGTGCTTGTCTGCTTACAAGGAGGCTCTCAAACTCTTGTCTTTGAACCAAAGCTCACCCCACTCCCTGCTTTTCAGTTCCACCAATACAAAGTCTTTAAGCATCATACAAAGCCAAGTTCTATTACATTAACACCTTTATGTGCTCCAGAAAAAAGACAAAAAAGAAAAAAAAAATCAAGCGAATAAATAGAGTTCACTTGTAAGCTGATAAAATACTTATTTTAGAATAATGTCAAAATATAACTAACCAATCTTCATTTATGAATTTCCATTTCAACATTCAAAACGAATATATTTTCGGAAAATTATAGTAAAAATGGATATATGTAACATCGATTTCTACAATATCTATTAACATTAAAATTTGCTTCGGTTTTTTTTTCCTTCTAAATTAGTTAGTTTTTTTTTCTTAAGTTAAAAAATAAAGTTTTTTTTTTTAAACTCTGGATTTTCTTATTAAAAAGGATTTCTAATATGTTAAATCTAAAAATGTAAATTTTATTTTTTCAAAAATCAAAAAGAATTTTATTTTTGTTGGTTTTACAGGTTAACTATTATTTTTATTAAAAAAAAAATATTGAATATTTACACAAGTTATACATTTCTTTTTTTAATGTCAAATAAATTATTGTAACTAAATTTAAACATCACTTCACGTTATTCTGTTAATAAATTTAATATAGTTATCACGAACCTCATAAATAATTTATAGTGTATGAATGAGAGAACCTCCACTTAGATAAAAATTCTAAATAAAGTCAACAAGTATTTTTCTTAACAAAACTTTTTATTCATTTTTTTAGCAAGCCGTGGAAAAAAAGTAATTTAATTTGATCTTCATAATAGAGTTCTTATAATCAACTTTTCACTCCACCTCTTGAGCACAAACACTGGAATTCTTTGTTTCCAGAAATTTAAAACAGAAAAGAGATAATACTTCTTCAATTTAGTAGGCTCTCTGTCCAGGTCTTCGATCTGTTTAACGAAAAAAAAAAATAATAATAATAAGTACAATAACAAAATTTATTTGAAAGACATTTTTTTTTCTTTCTGTTAAATCTAAAAAAAATCATACAGCTATCAGAATTTCAAAGTGAAAATGGGAGAATTTTTTAAGATTTTTAAACGATTTCAAATTTTTTTTTTACAGGTTCACAATGCTCTACACAAGATTTAATAAAGAAATCGGAAATACTTAGTCGGTACAATGTTAATTCTATAAGAGCATAACTCTCTTTTTGAATTGAATTTTAAATAAAAACACAAATTACACATGAAACATGTATTTATATAACATATATTTTTAAGTTTAAAGAAGGGGTAAATTTTTTATTTTTATATCATAAAGTTACTAACTGAAAAGATAACTCGAGTTTTATTTATTTCATTAAATAAGAGATTAAGAAATTTTTTTAAAGTTCATTTATATATAATATAGTGGACATTAATTTCATTTCCCCTCGTAACTTTAACTATTTTATGGTTTCATAACAAAGCGTAATTCACATCAGTACATTTTGCTCCCAAGTGGTTGGAATATTTGATCCATATCTACAATTAAAAGGAATAGAAAAAGAGCTCAAATATGTAAAGTATAATTCAGAAAAGAAAAACTCTGAGTTCTTAGTTTGTAGAACATGTGACCCCTAAGAACATGATCCGGTTTGGTAAGAAATGTTTGTGGAACGATCACAGTCGCAGCCAAAAATTAACATTAATTAAAAAAATTAAAAGACAAAAATTAACAAAAAAAATTACGATCAGAAAATAGTAATTTTTTTCTTTCTAAGGTACAGTCAGAGTTTGTACATTTGAGGTACAGTACAGCAGTTGCACTATTGATGTTTTTAAAGAATATGCAAATACAAAAAAAAAAAAAAAAATACTTACTCCAATTTCTGTCCTGTTGGTTGTAGTTTCCTTTTTGATAGTTGTTATCCCTATTACCAGTTTGTTGTCCTACATTAAAAAATGATGTTACAATGATAAAAGTATACTTACAAATGTAACTTTGCTAAAACGTCACACAAGTCAATAGTTGTCTGCACATATAAGAACAGCATTTTTCAGAAATGATCAAAATTTATGTAATGTAATAAATTGAAAAATAATTAAATGTACAGGCTATTATTTGAAAAGAAAAATTACATGATTGGCTACATTTTGAATAGCCAAAAATTTAAAATTCGCCTTTTCGTTAGATAATTCCAATCTTTACAAATTTAACAGAGAGGAAATGTTTGGAGCAATGAAAGCCCTTGAATAACATATTTTTATCTAGTAGAAACAATTACAAAAAATCTTTACTCATCACAGAAGTTAGCAATAATAATTTAATAGAAAATTAAGAATTAATATTTGCTCGAAACACTATATACTAAGAGGGGCAGAAAAAGTTGTCAACATCCACAATTAAGAAGCACGGAAAAACTTATTCATTCGAATTCTGTCACTTTGCATTTTAAAATCAGACAAAAGATGCTTAAAAGTTACAACTTTTAACAATAATATAAGAGCCGACCGGCCTGGTTAGGGAATTGCCCTTGCACCAGAAAGGTTCTGGGTTCGAATCACAGGCAAGGCATGGATGTTCTTTTCTTCTCTGTACTATGTGTCCTTACTGTGGGAGCATTGTTGGCCAACCTAATATGGTGCCCCTGAAAGAGTGGCCAACAAGTCTGCCCTTCAGATACCTGTATGACCGAGGTCATTAGCCAGGTGGGCATTGGAAAATAAAAAAATAAAAAAATAATAATAATAATAATATAAAAGCAAAATTTTCAAAAATATCTTATGCTGCCACAATAGCATTGAATTTTTAATATCAAATGAAAATATTTAAATACATTTATATTTAACACACATACTCCATTTTTGCAACTCCAAAAGGATTGATAATCAATTTCCACATATAATGTAGTTAAGAAATGTTAAACTGTAAGCACAGCAATTCAAACAAGTTATTCAACACTCTGTAGTTAAGAATCTCTGACTTTTTTATTTATTTAATGCATACTTAGATGAAAACTGTTTTTCAAAATTTTAACGCTATAAGTTAAACAAAACTAAATGAATACTCATATGAAATTGCAAACAAGAAAAATTATGACATGGAAGTAGAAAATTTGGTATGGCAAAGAAATATATTCATTAATATTTACCCATATTAATGAATATATTTATTTCTTTACCATACCAAGATTTTTTTATGCTTTCTTAATAAAATATTATTAAAAAAAAAATGTTCAACAGACAAATTAAAACAATTAAAAAAGAAGAAAAAAGGTAATATTTACCCATATTTCGATTGAAGTAAGTGGATCCCATTTTTATATCCATCAGACGTTCATTATTTTCAGTGAGAGATATTAATTTGTCAGCTAGCTGTAGTGACAAAGCTTGGATCCTAGATGGCTCTGTTCTATGCATAATAACAGACTGTGTAGGCTCATCTAATGATGCCTAAAAAACACATTCTTTGTTAACAAATATACAATAACATACAATATTAGTTTCTCTTATAAA
Organism: Parasteatoda lunata; assembly: GCA_949128135.1. Classification (NCBI taxonomy): domain Eukaryota; kingdom Metazoa; phylum Arthropoda; class Arachnida; order Araneae; family Theridiidae; genus Parasteatoda; species Parasteatoda lunata. The sequence goes on from OX421975.1 coordinate 27,083,064, forward strand.
TCTATAACAAAAACTGAGAATAAATTTAAAATTGGAAAGGTACTTGAATATTAATTAAGTAGTCAACTAATTTGTGATTAAAAATTTCAGAATCTTTATTCTCTGTACAAGGTGCATAGCTAAATCTTTCAAAAAAAAAAAAAAAAAAAGCACCTTTAAAGTATTTTTTAAGCGCTCGAAAGATATTTTTAAGCACTATATACATTAACAAAATACAAAATAATTTTTAATGACTTTAAAAGATAAAATAACTAGTTTCTGAGAAAGAACTCTTTCCTTGATTATATTAGATACCATAAAAAGATAGGGAGATTTTTCGGATGGATTTCAGAGGGTGGAAAATAAAGCCTCAAATTGAGAATATCTGGCAAAATGCAGCAGAGCTGCACATGAGAGTACCAGAATCTCACCGAACTGCGGGACAAGAACCTTCAAGCACTATTTAAAAACGCTATTTCACCATGAATCAAGTAGTCAACTAAATTGCGATTAAAAATTTCAAAATCTTTATTTCTATTCATTATACTGCCAACTTATCAAGGCATAATTTTCACTTAGGTTTATTTCTTTTTAAATAAATGAAAAAGAAAACATTTTTTTTTTTTTAATGAACAGTTCTTCATGTAATAAGCAATATTCACAAAATAAGGTAATAACAAATTATTTTTAAATTTGGCATAGCTAAATATTGATATAAAATTTCTAACACTTCTTTTTTAAACTAAAATTAACATTTTATAAATTTAACTTTCTTTACCTTAAAATATATGTTAGATGAAAGTATACCGCTTTCCAAAAGTTTAGGTAGCGTTTTTCCTCTTATATTTTTTGTATAACGGAAAAAAGAACCTTTAAAACACTTTGTTGGTCCCCAGACCAGCAAAGAACTGATGCTTAGAGAATGCAATGAAGATTAATTTGTTTCATTTCAAATTTAACATTTTAATTAGAAGCAAATGAAAATTACAAAACTTACTAATGACTGTGAACTTACCATTAATTCTTCATTTATAATCATTTTGCAGAGAATACTGTGTACAACACTTTTCTCCAATTCAAACATTTCTGCTAGTCGAGGTACAGACAGAGAATCATAATTGGAACTGTACGTAAATAAATAAGTTCTCAGTGATTCCTCTTGAATTTTCTGAGAAATCATTTCTCTCACTTTTTCTGCTTGATGGAACAAATCCCAAACCTAAATGAAACAACTTGACAGTTTAGGAAATAAATTTTTAAAGTTTATTATACAATTAACATAATTAGGGAAGGACAAATACTGGTCACCGAAAAATCTCTTGTCGATTAACTTTTCAATATTTTCTACTACTTACTATATTTTATATACCAAAAGGAATCCCCGGAATACAATCACTCTTGATTAACTTATTCATGGCATTAGAGCTTATTTCATAGATTTCTATTAGATTGTAGGTACAACAAGTTATAAACTTTACTTCCTTATGTTTGCTGCATTTGATTTTTTAATTAAATTTTTAACTCCTATCAGCAAAAAGGTTCACATATGACTCACATCACTAATAGATAGCCATGTTTATGAGAAACTAATTTTTTATTTTATTTCACAGCATATGGGATAAAGTCACAATAATTTGAGAAGAATATTCAATTCTAAAAAGTTTTCTGGACTTCAGAATTTTTACAATTTTTGCCAGTCCCTGGACATAATTATCAAAACAAATATCGAATAGGATGCAACAAATATTTAGATAGCAGCAGCCTTACCTTAGAGTTCATTTTTTCATTGATGATGTAATCTTTACAAGCTCTCCAATTTCCAACACGCATAGCTTTGGAGGCAGCGACAACATGCTCTCTCATGCTTTCAGGTGGTCCTATGAAAAATAAAATTTAATATGCTAAGCCAACTCAAATATCAGGGGGTGTGCATATGTCACATTTTATTTGTTCATAATCGATTGTTCATGAACAAATTTAAGTGCAAAAAATCAATAACATGATATCAAATTATATACCATACACAGGGATCATACAGAGATCAGAAGAAGAAATATAAGGAATATCCTTAGAGTACAAAATTTTAAGGACTTATCAAAAATTTAAAAACTTTGAGTAAAAACTTCAAATATTTTAATAAATCTTGTTAAAGTACAGATGTTAAAGATTAACATAAAAACCTACCGATCTTATATTTTTAAATTTTAATACATAAGAAAATCTAAGGCATTTTATACATCCAACTCTTGCAATTCAAATTTTTTTTCTTTTCAAGTTTTTCTTAAACAATTAGATTTTGACAGCTAAGTCATATAATTTAGTTTCCCTGCTTGGACAGCAAATTCATCAGCGGACTTAGTAAGTTCATCTATGCAACACAATAATTTAAGGAGCTTCTAAGGACTAATATGGAAATTTAAGTAGTTCCAAGTACTCCTTGGAGACTTTTTTATTCCTAAGGAGTATAAGGAGTCTCTCTCTGCTCCCTGACCATACATGATTTATATTTAACATAATTTTTTTGAAATAGGATTTATAATTAAATTCTCTATCAATGAAGAATATCACACTTTTATAGTAACTAATTTATGAAAAATCTTAGACCTAACAAGTATATAGCTTTGGGATTTTTTTTGAAATTGCGTCAATATGAATCGTGCTATTGAATTTTAAAGTTGCGGGAATATGAATTGTGATATTGGATTTTAAAAACATGTGAATACTTATCATGATTATTCTGCCACAGACCACGATACAGAAATCTCCCCAAATATAATTAGGATATGCATACTAATAAAAATTATTTCTTCCTATAATTGAAAGTTCATATATATATATATATAATTCATGACAAAAACTGGCATGATAAAAAAATATCTAATTTTAGAAAAGGGAACATAAAGGACTTTTTAAAAACACCCGAAGGAAAAAAAAAAAAAAAAAACACTTCTAAGGGTTTTTAAAAAATTAAAATATAAAATAAACACCTTTAAGTATTTTTTAAAACGCTACACACTCTGTCTATACATTATTTTTATTATGGGACCAGATTTACTCAGCTTCAAATCTTTATTTAAAAAAAAAAAAAAATTTAAAAAGAGAGAGTGAGATAAAATTTGCTTACACACATTTTTGCCAAACTCAACATCACACTAAAACATAACCTAAGACATGCAACACACACAATACTTAGAGAATTCACATATATACTAACCAACTAAAGCTTGACGTTCACTGTTTCTTAATTGATGGTGAAATGATTTGCTAATCATTCTCCTCCTTCCTTCCAATTCATGGGCTGAAATAAGAAAGACAAAAGTTTAAATTTTAAAATAATATTATACAAAAATCCAGGAAAAAAAATCAGACAAAATTCCTCATCACAAAGTATCCAATTATCAAAAAGAAAATATACATAGCAATAAGTAAACATTAACAACCCCGTATAAGTAAACATATATACTAACCAACATTATTTTCTGTTTTTCCCTCCCCCACAAACATTGCCTTTAATATATATACTTAGATCCCTAGTCATATTCCTCATAGGGACAACAAATTAATATTTAAACTAAGAAAAGACAAAAATTTTATCAAAAACCGATGAATCACCATTAAGCAATGTGGAGTTAAAAATATCAAAGTCAGTTTTTGATCGCAGGTGCTTAACTGCTTTTTACGTCACCCTCAGCAATCAAACAGGTTTTGAAAACTGTTCCCTTTTCTCTCTAAAATATTAATCTGACACCCTTAGTAAGTGTATTTCCTTTTCACTTCATTATTGCTAAGGAGTCCAAATGTATAAATTAAGGAATTAAGTGTATATATTAAGACTAAGGTGATAATGATAACACCTGCATAATGGGGTGAATTGACAATCTGCTTTTGATTAATATACTGAATGAACATTAAATTGCATAGCATGTAGAAATTTATAAAAAAGAGTATTTAACAATTAATCAACTTCAGTGTACAGACAAAGGTTAATTGCATTTCAAAAATTCCACTTCATTTAACTGAAAATAATTAAATGCTTAAAAAAAAATATACAGTTAATATAAAGCTTATTCTTTAACACCCAATGACTAGCAAGTATTTTAAAAAATAATATTTTTTGAAAAAGTGTACTTTTTTTACATTTCAAGTATACAAACAAGGCACCATGAATAAAATTACTAAAAATTTACAGTTACTTTCATAATAGGGCATCAGTTGACGATAAAGTAATCCTATTTCCCAGGTTTACTTTTTTAACACCAATTTATTATTCATATGATTTATGAATCAAAAACTACAAAATATGTTAAAAAAGTTAAGAGTACAGAAGCTAACTGATATATTGATTCTATGACTCATTCAAATACAGCTCAAGAAGAGTGATGGCTAAATGAGTTAGTTGGGGAATTTAATTATTTTTATTTCACAACTGTCGTTGAACAGCCGACCCAATTTTTTGGCTTACGATTACTAATGTTCAACTACGTAGCCTTGTCATTGCGAACCCAATCCAGAAGACAAGGAAACTCCTGGATAAATACCCTCAGAGGTATGATTTGTCATGGGAACATGGAGGACTTTGAGACTCAACCGATTTAACATGCATCAGTCACCATTTACTATATGGGGAGTCGTCGGTTGGCAGGGATCGAACCTACAACCTGTTGGACCTGGGCCCAGTGCCCTACCAACCAGGCTATCTTGGCCCCCGAGTGAGCTAATTAGGATTTTACTGTATTTTTGGAAAAGTTTTGCTTTAGATTACAATACAAAAGAGGTTAATTATATTTTCCCAATAAAACTTACCAGCCATATACGGAATTTCTAGCAACATAGCAGACACTAAATAAACACATTCCAACAACTCCAAATTAATATGTTTATGGAAAGGAATTTGACGACGTTTTTCAATTTTCTCTTGGTCTGGAGTTCGTTCATGCTGACGTTGTGGCAATAAACCCTACATTAAAAAAAAAAAAAAAAAAAAAAATTTACATGCAAAGATTCATGTTTCATAAATAGAAATAACAAAAATTATTATACATTAAATTACATTACTAATGTAATAATTAAAAGAATTAGAAGTAATAAAATTTAGTACTCATTTTTAAGCAGAAATAGTCTATAGTTAGTACCTATTTTTAACAAATATGTTTACACCAAAATGTAAATATTTTTTTTTATAATCACTGTTTACTTCCTTACACCTACTTAGTTTTAATCTTTACAACTATACCAGGGTCTTCTTTAAATTGTTTTGGTATAAGGACAATAATCTAACTGAGGACAATCAAATGACAATTCAAAATCACAATTGAAAGTGGTAAGTTAGAACCAGAGCTGAAACTTTACTCTGGGAAAAAATATACATGAGTTGCCTATACACAATATGGTAATTTAAAACAAGCAAGTGAACTAATTAAAAAAAAAAATTAAATAAATAAAATAATAAATTAGTTAGAAAATCCCCCTACACGAACCAATTATTTTAAAACATGTGTTTTATTGACTTCAATTCCTACACTTTAATTAAGTGACTTAATTTCTTTCTGTAATCAAGATTGAATTTGACAAAGCATTTAAATAACTTAAGACAATGCACTTAAAAAGTAAATTGTTACTGTTCAACAACCAAATGGGGTCATGATAAAAATTTATCAGTCATTAATTCTTATAAAAAACAAACAAACTAAGTTTAAGGTTTTTGTGGAATTCTTGAAATTTCTTCTTGATTTATGAATGTTCTTAGTTTATTTTATCTTATCATTTCTCTCTGAAATACAGTAGCATAGAAAGAGTAAAACCCAATTAAGTTCCAATACTAAAAAAGTTTAACAATTTTAATTTCATTTCACGTAAAAATTAGATCACTATTTATTTAAAATAGTGCAAACATACTTATTGAAACTATTTTATTTTAAATCACTTTAATAATGGGTTTAGTATTTTAAGATATTATATTTTGTTAATAAGGGGGCAGTAGAACAAAAGGAAGGGGTTCCTAAGTTCAGTCCCTTTTTTTTGTGTATCCGTGACAAGTATTTGTTCGGTATTGTACTATTTGTTAACTCAACCCTTAAAATTAAAGGTTGCTCATTGGACTGGGACAGGGGCGGATTACCCATTAGGCCAGACTAGGCCATGGCCCCCTAAAAATTTTTTTTTTTGAAAATCAATTTAAAAAAATTAAGAAAAACAATGATTTTTTAAAAAAGAATCAATTTTAAATATATATTAATAAAATGCAATAATTTTTTTAAAGCTTTAATTAAACAAAATAAAGTAAAATTTAATTTATTACTATTTATTTTAAATATGCTTTCTTAAATGAAAAGATATATAAATACATTTATATTTGAATAAATAAAAAATATACTAAAAAAAAATTTAATCTAAGGGCCCCAAAAATTTGAATGGTCTAGGGCCCCACGTACGCTTAATCTGCCCCTGGACTGGGACCAAAAAAGAAATTATTAGCGACCCTTGGACAAAAGGAATGGTAAGTTGTTTTGGCATTTTAAATTTTTGGTTTATGCTATTATCACAAAACAAATTATTTTATCATAATTGTAAATATTATACATTCTCTGTATTGTAATGTTTCATTTGCCTTCACTTAATTAACGTTGATACTTTTAATATCCTTAATTACTGGTCCCTGGGCCAAATGACTAAACTTTCTTATTTTCTACCAATATTTAGCTTGCAAATTTAGAAGAGTGGTTTGTCTACGGTAAGAACTCCCCCCGCCACAAAGCCTGAGGCAGTCTGGTGCTATGGAAACAAGAATGGCGCATATTAGAGAGGGTAGCTTCTCTCTAGGACTAACAAAATAGACCAAAGGAAAAGATTCCCTTTTTTTGACTGATACCAGCTGAAACCACTCTAAAACAGTAACCCCCCACTCCTACTTGAAATAGTCATATTTCGTTACCATAGTCACCGCCACAGGTCCAGACGAATGTCTGGGGGAGTTCTTATTTTAGACAAACTATACTTAACTAATGAAAAAGAAATACCTGAGCTAGCAATTCTTTAGCACGTCCACCACTTTGAATGTCAAGAAGAGCTGCATGAGAATCTTTAATGTAACCATGTCTAAATGCACACAAACCAAGTTGAACAAGAGCTCTATTGTAAATTATCTGGAATAAAGATAAAAAAAAATATCAAGACATATTTCAGAACCTAACAAGTCTATTAAATAGTAAATGAAATGATAAAAAAAAAGAAGACCAATTACATTTTAAAAACCATAAAGGACAGAGTCTGTTCAAATGCACAGCAAGGGTAAACCTCATATGCAGATACTTTAACTATGATGAATCCAACATCAACATCATGCTTACTAATACAAACACAGTGGCTTGAATTGGATTTCTAACTCAGACATAAAAAAAATCTCTAATCATAGAATTTAATTGCTCCAGAAATGTAATTTCAATACAAGCCAGATTCACAATAAAGAAATGAAATTTTTTTATGATAATATAAAATATTATTTCAACTGCAAAAACCTTTTTTGCACTAAGATAACACCAAAACACATTTTCAAGTGTTCAATTTTTACAATATTTTGAGATTAGATTTATTGCCATTTTGGAAATTTTACAATAAACTGGAAGCACCAGAATTGGTGGCTATTGATAACATTTGAGACTTTATTTTTCTCCAAAAAATCCCAGATTGGCACAAAAATAATTATACTTAATACTATACCCAATACATGACGCAATCGTTTGAAAAGTAGAAATTACATATTTTTCATTAAAATTAATAAAACAGTCATTAATTAAGCATTCATAAAATTTCATTTTTAAAACAGAACAAAAAGGAAAATAAATTAAAAATTGTTTATAATACAAGAACAGTTCTGTCTGAAAGCAAAGAGAATGCCTAACTTATAACTTTTTTCTGATTAAACTTAATGTATAAATACATTAAGTTTAGTTTCTAGTATTTACATTATTATTATCGAGTTGCACTTATGTCAAAAATCAAGCATTTCTTGAGTATATCATAGTTGGCTGTGTTGAATATGATTTAGTATTTTTAAATTATATTCAAATGAAAATTTACTGTAAATATTAAGCAGTTATTAAGAAAACTCAAATAATTTTATTTTCAATCCAAAGTTGAATTTTGCAACAGTTATTTTTTAATTACAAATAAAAAACTCCTAATTCATTTTTTGGTTCTTTGTTGAAAGGTTATATGCTGTACTTTTACAACATTGCTAAAATTGCACTAAACTCACCATTGTTGAAACATCGGAATGTTCAATAGTATTTTGAAGATGAGACATAAGCAACAGATCTCTTGCTTGGAACCATTCATCATGCAAAGCGAGATGGTAAATGTGAAACAATGTAGCCTGAGTTCTTATCCTGTCAGTCGTGTCCTTAGCACAAATGAATTTGCACAATTTCTTAATTATATCTGAGCTTGTTTCTTCCTCTTCTTCTTCTTTGGTTTCTTCAGGTGCAGATGGCTCAGTGCCATTCAGTAGATCTTTATTCAGTAGATCTTTCTTCAGTAGATCAGGCTCAGTGCCATTCAGTAGATCACCAAAAGCGGCGCTAAAAGGCTCTTTATTTTTCATGCGCTCTTTCTTTTGAAAAACTCTTGGATCAAACTAGGATAAAAAGTATGGGAATTATATAAAAGGTTGATGTTCATTTCAAAATTTCATTTTTATAACAAATGAAATGTAAGTAAAAACATTGCAAAATGAATTTTAATTCAGCAGTTTACTTTTTGAATATATGTAGCAACTACATGTTAAAATAAAACCTTCTGGGACGATTTGGGGTAGGTAAAGAAGATAAAAAAAATACACAAAGAGAGATGTAAAAACAAACACACGCTGATAAAAGGTAATTAGCAAATACATCTGCCAGGATTTCAACAAGTTCAGAAAATAGATCCTCCCAGACAATAAGACAAGGTCAACAATGATCAAAATAGGCACGCCACATTAAAATAAATTTGGTTTTTGTTCAACAACATTAAAATTGTTTAAATGGCTTTAGTGAGAAAAAAAAGTTTGTAGTAGAATATTGAGATAAAATGTTATTGATTATTTAAAAAAACCTAAATGATAAGAGTAAAAAGTGGAAAAAAAACCTATTCTTAGATATTTACTCCATAACAGGAGAAATGTATTTGTTTGTGAAAGAGTCCATTGAACCCACCAGTCATTGGATAAAAAATATTATCTTCTTAATTCATACAACCACTGCCAACATTGGAGAAATATAACAAGGATTTTACTCCCCGACCCTATTTCTGGATTATGACTGCTGATGTTTATCTCCAAAGCCTTGTGAACCCAATCCAGAAGGGAACTCCTGGATCAAGTACTGGATAAAATTTGCCTTTGTGGAGAACTTTTTTATGGAACTAACCCTCATTTGAGTTACACGGAGAGGAAAACCTCTAACGGTTAGCCTGACGACAAGAGGACTCTAACCCCTGATCCGTCTGCCACTGAGGAAAATTTACGCCAGCACCGTGGTTGGTGCAAGCCAAATGGGAAATTCATATCGAACAGTCATCGCTGGGATTTGAACATGGGTTCATCTCACTGGAAGGCGAACACTCTATCCCCTGAGCCATTACGACTCAACTTAAACAAATAACACTCAACATACTGCAGTATTGGCAATAGCACCATCTGTTGAGGAATAAGAGAAGTATTTTTGCTCTCAGTGGATATTTTATCCCCAAATTATTATTATTATTTTTTAATTTCTTCAACAAATACGGAGAAATTTGAGAATATACAGGTGAACAGGTGATAGTCATAAAATATAGAAGTATTCATTAAAAAACAGGAAACTTGGCAGGTATATTAATTATAAAAAAACTAATAGTAATAATACCAAAAAAAAAAAAAATAATTGTAAACCTTAATAAAAAAGTTTATCAATCAATAAAAATACATCCCAATGGCTGTAAAGAATAAGCCTATAGGAGTTAAAAAAAAAATAATAATAACACACAGATTAGGCAGATAGAAATAAGAAAGTTAACAATTTGCTTTGGATTTTAGCTATTCAAGCTCTTTTATACTTTTTTACTCTATTTCAGAAATAAATTCCTCTGACGACTTTTTCTGGAAAATATTTATGTCTCCAACATTCTGGACTGCATTTTTAATACACACAACACATTAAGTCAAACAAAGCAATTTGTTAAAAATAATGTTTCATTTGGCAAGATTAAGATTTTATATTACACATGCACATAACTTTTAAATATGAAATATTTTGCAGCAGAATCTTAAAATGTAAATAATCTGTTGATTCTTACAAAAATGTAATATTTGAGGCTTTAGACCAAGAATTATTGAGAGTTTAATAGATAACTGCCAACATGGATAGGGAAAAAATCCAGTAGAATTTACAAAAAAAAAAAAAAAAATCTTGATAATTGTTGCATAATGTACTAAATATTTTACACATAGGGAATTTTAGCGATTTTTTTTATAGTCATTAAAATATAAAAGCTGCAATATTTTCCAATTATGATTGACATCAAATGTGCTTGAAATGTTACATATTATGTTTATTCCTAATTTTGAATATTAGTAGGCATTGAATTCTTCAAAGGCAGTTAAAAGATTTCTTTTAATTTATTTAATATGAGAGTTCTGAATAAAAATAAACTGAATATTTTAGAACAAAAAAAAGTTTTTAACTGATTTCTATAAATGAGGTTTGCTTCATTTTGCTTTAGTGATATTAATTTAAATATTCAAGCAATAATCTGTAATTTTTTTTATATTTGAAATAGGTATTTCTTTAGAAAACTTACTCAACTTAAAGGAATTTTCTAAAATGTGCAAAAACCAGGAGAATTTTAATTAAACCAGTAGACCAGGAGAAACTGGCAAAATCCAATAGTCTACTGGAAAATCAAGAAGAGTTCACAATTATGTTAATATTTTCAAAATCATCAAAAATCTGTCTAGAAGCAGTGAACAAAGTCTATGATCAGCTAATGTTATTTATTTAGAAATTACAATATTTTATTTTGAAGCTATTACAAAGTTTTGACAACTATTAAGATTAAATGATAAAACAAAAACAATGAAAATTTATGCAGAATAAATTTTTCTGTACAAGATTCTTAAATTTTTTTTTTTTAACAACTTACCTTATAATAATAATGCTCTACACGCCTTAAGTAAATGCGACAGAGTTCGGATGGTGTACCCCTGCCCTCAAGATAGCCTTGCAGTCTTTCAATGATAGCACACACAGCAGTTTCATCTTTCAATCTTTCAACATATTCAGGAGAATGAGCATCGCAACCCTATTTAAAAAAAAAAAATTTAAATTCTTGATGGAAAAAAAATTTAATTCGGAAACAATTAGAACATAATATGAATTGTACACATAGTTTCACAAATAAAATCCCTACATGCAGGGTATCTGCTACAGATTTAGATTTTCAAATCCACGACTAATTCCAAGAATTTTTCATGACTTAATAAAGTTACTATTTTCTCCGACAGAAACACAACAATAAATTAAAAAAAAAAAAAAAAAACATCATAAGCACATTACTTGAAATGATAGGTATAACCAAAACTGTTATACCCTGCATCTTCATATTTATAGATTTTAAATTTAAAATCAGAGTAAAATAAGAGTTGAAGCAATAAATTAGTTGAAAAAAATACAAAAGCAAATTTCTTCTTATTTTTCTGTAGAATCATATCCGAAAGATACTTTTCCTGTTCATCCAAAAGGAAAGAAATACTAGGGATTTTTCTGTTCTCATTTCGGAATAAAAAAATTCGCCAATGACTGGCAAGCTTCAGGTAGAATTTAAATTGATAAAAAAAATAAATAAAAAAAATTCCGGAAATTACAGAAGTTTAAAAGATATCTTTCATTTTAAGAGCAGAATATAAAAACATTTTATATTTTAAAATATGACTGTGAGTGGGGTTTTTGTTACAAACTCAGATAATCGGAACACCATGACATTGGGGGAGGGGAGGATTTTCATTTTAAAAATTCTCGATGAATAGTTAAAATCAAGACAAATTTGTCATAACCTTTGAGGTGAAAAATAGGTAAATTTTTAAGGTGAAACACATATAAACTAAAGAGCAGCATAATGATGCATAAATAGATATTTAGCTATGTAAATTTTAATACAATTTTGCATCAATACTAATTTCTGTTTTTTACATTACTGCACTGTACATTAAAGTGGATTCCATACAAGACTTAACAAGAGTAAGTGCAGTTCAATTATTTGCCTAACCTTTTTTAGCACAGGCACTTTGAGTCGGTAAAAGCCACACCACAAACATGACTATATTGATACGGCAGGGTCAAAAAAGAAATTTAATTGATGCTATAATGTTATATAAAACATACTATTAAACATTAATAAAACATTTTCGTTTTAACTTAAAATTACCTGTAACATTTTAGTAAATTCTTCATCCATTCGTTCGACAACAGTCAAACAACAGCCTTTAACTCTGTATGGCTGTACTGCTAGTTGTTCAGATTCTTCAGAAATGTGCTCCCCAACAACAATGTTTGGATTTTCTATTAATATATCTAGTAGCATGTTTATATAATCCAGACACCTAAGTAATTAAATGAAAATTATGTCAGTTTAAATTATGTTTAAAAAGCTTATAAAAGAGATTTTTTCTTTAAAATAGCCTGTTAAAAATTAACATTAATTAAAAATAATCTATCTACAAAAAAGGATAATAAAATACAAGCACATTTTTTCTAAGTAATTTTCAATGCTACAATAGACACTTACTTTTGCCACATGTCACCTTTCATGCAAGTTGCTATATTTGGATTGTAGTCATAAATAGCAGCAATGATGGCAAACATTATTTTCAAAAGGATTCCAGAACCTAAATTATGGGCCTCACAGACACTCATGAGTTCAGTAAGCAGCTCAATTTGTTCACTGCGGTCAGTCCCTTTTTTACCTCTTGCGGCTAAGATTTCATTAAACTTTTTCAGCACTACTTGATGATTAATTTCAGCATCTTTAGCAAACATCTTTGGTTTTTCCTATAACATCATATAATGCATAATTAATTTTAATAATAATGCAATCAACATACACCACTTATGGTTTATCAATTCATATTTTATAGATTGATTATATTGATGGCATATTTAATGATTTTGTGTTTTAAGATTGCCCGGAATTCCGTAAGGAAACTATAAAACTAGTAGGGAAAAAAAAAGACAATCTACAAAGGCGAAGCACTGTTTCCCTAACTGAAGAACTTTCTCGCCAGTTGTCAAGAGCACTGTCAGTGATTAAATTATTTAAAAAAGGTGTGTGCAATAAATGTTCAAGGGCTCCCCTTTTTGAAATATGTCTCTACAGATTATTTTCCATAACAGAAAACAGCCTCAAACTCAGTGGCGGGAGAAGTTTTTTTTTGATCAGACGGACATATCAGCACATTTAGATTTTGGTAGACTTTTACAGACTGCGTAGTCAGACTTTTCAACAAAAAATATGCACCTTTTAAGCAAGCACTCATAATTTTTTTTAAATCACTTTCCAAAAAACAAAAAAAAAAATTTTTTAATTAAGATCCGTGCAGCAATAAAAATGATTTTCTTTCTATCATTTAAAGTTCTTAATTTATAAACATAAAATCAATAAAATTTAAAAACATTTTCAAAAACTTTACATTATCATAACAAAATACGTAATTTCTGATAAAGATTGCGAAGAAAATTGTGAAAAATCATGAATTTTTTGTAATTTAGAACGGCAATTGACACTGCAAAGAAAAAATTTCTTTAAAAGATAGAAAATTAACCATTTTTTAAAAACGCTATGCACTTTGTTTTATGTGATTTAAGGGACAATACTACATGGAAATTAGTGATAAATCATAATTTAAGATATCATTATAAATATTTATAAACAAACAACCAAAACGGGTTCAGTGAGCAGCTTCGCTTTTGCAGATAAAAAAAAAAAATACCAACAAAAAGTTACATCAGTATAATGGTGCTGAGAAACAAAAAGAATGAAAACAAATATAGTACCATAATGATGGGGGCACCTCCTTTAACTTCTTCCCAGCCTTCATCGTCATCATCACCCTTTTTCCTTTCCTTACGTTCTTTGTCTCGTTTTTTCTCACGCTTAGTTACTTCCTTTGTATCGTCTTTTTCACCAGGCCTTAAAAAGAAACAAAAAAATTGATTATGCTTTATACAGGGTGGTCATAAACACTCAGCAAAAATAATCATAATTTTTGCAACCAGAAGTACAAATTTTAATAAAGTATTCTTTTTACCATTAGAGTTAATAAAAATCTTTTTTAAAAAAATTTAACAAAACCAATTTTTTTTTTTTGGAAAAATATTAGGCTTTCAGGTATTTCAAACTCAAAATAATTTAGCATCTCTGACTCTTGTGGTATTTTAGTTATATTCCTTCACAATTTCCCGATTCTTCTAGATGATAGAATTATCTGTCCTGCCACTTTGACAAGAAAATATAAAACTGGTCTACTTAAAAATATATAGCACACATTATGTATAGCAAACGCAATTTAAGAGTTATGCCAAGAAATATTACTGTAATTTAATTGGCCTTGACATTCGATTAAATAATTAATAGAACAGGAGGGTTTGAACAGCTTGTGGTGCTTTTCTGCGATTTTAACCTAGTTATTCATTGTTTAATGGTAAAAATTTGCATTGACCAAGTTAAAAAAGAGTGGAGTAGATAATAACATAAGCGAAGCTTAAAATAATCATACTTTTTTAAAAATTTTGTTGCTAGATTTCCACCATATTTTTCATCATCTGTAGAGAGTGAGCTTTCTTCATCTGAAGATGAACCCCAGTCAATAGAATCATCATCTGAATCCTTTAAAAAAGAAAGACATAATTACTGTAATAAAGTGTAACAATAAAAGTACATAATCAATTGTTAGGTTGGCTTAAAGTTAATGCAACATTAAAATGTACTAATAAATAAAATGCACCTAGAATCTTGGCATAATCCACATACATATGATATTTTAATCACTCAACATGATTTTTTGTTACACTTATTACCCTGCATTATTTATTTTCCTGAGTTTTATTTAAATAAAAGACAAAACAGAAATCTCATCCAAAATCTAAAGTTCTGCTACATAAAGTATCAATACAAGTTTGAAGTCTTTTGCAAGCAACAAATAGGATTTAGAAGTATAAAATTAAGTTTAAATCAATATATTAAATTGTTTAGATTATACAAAGTTTTTGATAGTCAAAAACTTGAATGAAACTATTGAAAATTTAACTACTAGAATCTTCAAAGAATTAAAAACATATGTAATAACCAAGAGCATTAAATAGAGGATATCCAATAAAATTAGTAAACATAGCAATAAAAATAGTTACTTTTTTCTTCACATTGAACAGCAATAACACCATTTTAAATTATTATAGAAACATTAAATTGTAACAACATGAAATTTTATGACTGTCACAACACACATGCATTAAAGATAAATATCATCAACTTACGTCATCGTCAGATCCTCTGGCAGGCTTAGACTTAACATCTTCTTTTTCTGCTTTTGTTGGCTTCTTAAAGAAATCAGTAGCTTTTTCGTCATCATCATCAGACATATCAGACTCTAATAATAATAATTTGATATATTATCATACCTGCCAACATTGGAGGAATAAAACAACGGAGATTTTACTAACAGACACAATTTTGGGTTTACAACTACTGTTGTGATATTTTGTTGCCTTAACCAAACACAATCCAAAAATTCT
The DNA here is from genome assembly GCA_949128135.1 of Parasteatoda lunata. Taxonomy (NCBI): domain Eukaryota; kingdom Metazoa; phylum Arthropoda; class Arachnida; order Araneae; family Theridiidae; genus Parasteatoda; species Parasteatoda lunata. The sequence continues at coordinate 27,098,843 of OX421975.1, forward strand.
GTTTCCTTGTAACTTTGAACCCAATCGAGAAAACAAGGGAACTCCTGGATCAAGTATTGGATGAAATTTGTCTTCGCGGAGGACTTTTTTTTTACTGAATTAACCCTCATTTAAGTTACATTAGCCTGACGACAAGGAGACCCTAACTCGTAATTCGCCTACCACTGAGAATATTTTATGTGAGCACTGCGGTTGGAGCAGGCTAGATGCGGAATAGATATCGACCAGTCATCGCTGGGATTCGAACCTGGGTGCACCTCATTGGAAGACGAACGAGACACCCCTTGAGCCATCACGGCTCGACTTAAACAATTCTGATAACACTCAACATAGTGCAGTACTGGCAATAGCACCATCTGTTGAGAGATAAGATAAGTATTTTTGTTATTATTGGATATCTTATCATGAAATTATTATTATTTTAAATTTCTTCAACAAATACGGAGAAATTTGAGAATATACAGGTAAACAGGAGATAGTTGTAAAATACCGGAGTCTTAATTAAAAAACAGGAGACTAATGATTTGATATCAGAAAGGTTACCATTTTTATTAGTAACTAAATTATAAACTAATAAATATTAAATGTAATAAATATGCCTTTTAATTATAGCAAAAAATATGTATAGCCCACGCTCGGTTAAGAATTAATCATAAAGCATTTTTGTTTGACTATTTAATTAATTACCAAGCTCCTCATCATCCTCTCTATCTTCATCTTCTGCATCAGGCTTTTCTCGGTAGGCAGCTATTTCATTTTCAAAATCTTTATTATACTTTCTAAGTTGCTGTCGTAGCTTTGCAAGTGAGGAGGAATTGCTTTTTGAGAGTTTTTTTCTTGACTCAGTATCTGCCCAACACTAAATTATAGATAACAAAATGTGGTTCATCTTAGAACATAGTATGAGCTTATGTAAATATATAAATTTTAGAATGCAAAAAGAAAAATGATTGTTGAACTAAAAAACAGATTATGCAGTGACAAAATCAAAAGTAATCTATTGATGACCATAGAATTAAACTTCAAAACTTTGAAATTTTCAGTCTGTTTATGCATTTTTGTCTTCTTTTTGCTTTAATTACAAAATTTAAATAAGATCAAGGTTGAAACATAGTCTTTATTTTATAAGCAGGATTATTTATAAGATTTATTGGAGAAAAAAAAAAAAAAAAAGCTCAAAAGAGTTTTATTAACCATAGCCAAAATTGGCCTTTTCTTTAAACTTTGTCATTTCTTAAATTATGTCTTTAATTTAAAAACAAAGAAATAAAAAACAAACTCAATACAGATTGTTTATGTGTGATTAAATGTTAATCTCAAATACACTAAATCAAAATATATTGATTCTGTTGAGCAATTCAAATAACCGTTATGAATTCTGTAGTACATTGCAATAGGACTGCTAAGGGTTTACTGATTTTATTTTAATAAGACAATAGAAAACTACAACGTAAAAATGTAAAGATTAAAAAATTAAGAATTTTAAAACAACAGAAAAGAAAAAAACTTAACAAAGACAGTACTAAAAGTAAACAAATAATTATTAAATCAAAAAGGACAAATCTTCTTTGAAAAAAATGCGCTAAAAAGCAGCAGAAATTTCATAAAAAGAGAGAATAAAAATAGAAATAAAGGAAACGAAGGGAATAAAAGAAATTAAAAATATGACCACTGAAGCCGACGTCATCAGGGGGTACCGGCCTCAGTGGCCATAAAACAAAACCTTTTCTATTGAGAGAGATGGCAAAAGCCTAAAAATCTCCCTCAGTACCCCGAAGGTTTTGTATAGAAGTCCAGGAGAAAGAAAAACATATAAGACATAGAACAAATTCAAAAAAGACATAGAACAAATTCAAACAAAATCATCAGAAATTAAAATAAAAACTTACATAATATGACGTGAGTTTTTATTTTCTGATGATTTTGTTTGAATTTGTGCTATGTCTTATATGTTTTTCTTTCTCCTGGACTTCTATACAAAACCTTCGGGGTACTGAGGGAGATTTTTAGGCTTTTGCCATCTCAATAGAAAAGGTTTTGTTTTATGGCCACTGGGGCCGGTACCCCCTGATGACGTCGGCTTCAGTGGTCATATTTTTAATTTATTTTATTCCCTTCGTTTCCTTTATTTCTATTTTTATTAACAAAGACAGTATACTTTCCTGACCTGAATAATATACTTTCATGTCTCTGAACATAGAATGAAATAAATTAATTTTTGAATCATTATTTTGTTATGAAAGTTTTCTTTTAAACTTTCGAAATATTAATTGAAATATAAATTAAAATTTAAACCTAAAAAATGCTTTTCTAGGTAATATCTTTAAAAAAATAAAATAAAACCTAAGCATATTAAAGCACACTCGGGTTTTTTAAAAGTGGATTATTGTCTAAAATTTCTACCTAAAGGCAGACTTTACAGAAGTTTTCATGAAATAATGATTTAATTCTGTAAATATATAGCAGAAAAAGAGTAATACATCAACAGCTTATTAATTGCATCTCAAGAAAATACAAGTTATTGTTTACGCTTTTATAACAATTAATAAGATTAACAAAATTTTTCTACAACAATGTAAAAATAAAAAAGGATGTCCAAGTCTCACAAAACTAAACTGATTCAATTTTGGTACCAGCAAATAAATTAAAGCCTTTATACTTTCTTCTGAATTAATCTATCCAAAAAGGATCATACATATTTAATTTAAAAATATACATATTTATATACGTAATGATTTATTTACTTTTGTTATTAATAATAACAATATGAATTGTAGATCTTTAAATGATATTGCAAAACTTAAATTATAATTTTATTTTAATTCTTACATTTGATAAGCTAAATTACATATTAATAATAACGAAGTTTAAATTTGAAATCTTCAACAGAGAAATTGGGAAAAGTTTAATTTTTTCAGAGTACATAAAAAGGTGTTTTTCAACTGCAACGTACTTCTATACAGATGATTCGCTTTCTTTCTTAATTTCAATACGAATTCTCTTCTTGCTGAATAGTTGAACAATAAATAAAAAATTTTTTACTCTAGTGTAATTCAAAATAATAGATCACTTGTTATAGACACTAGTTAAATATTGGAAATGATATTTGAAAAATTTTTTAATGCGAAAAAGAAAAGATACACAAATAGAAAATATGATATGATACTGAATATTATTTCAGAGCAGAGTGAATGAAAATGGATAAAGGATACTATTATTGAAATCAGTTGCATACATTAATATGATTCACTGAAACTTTATTATTTAATGTTAATGGGTGCATATTTCAATAATCATAATCAAAATGTAATGTTATTATTAAAACTCACTTCAACTACAAAATCTTCCAGTTCAACTAGACACTTGGTGTAGAATTTGGGGACATTTCCGCGCTCCTCTTTCTCAATAACAGGACGAGCCTTGATGTATGCGCGAGTTAAATTTTCAAAACCTGTAAACATAAACCAAATTGAGATCAAGATTTGTTAATTCAAAATATACAAACAGCATTTTTATTAAAGATGCTAAAGATACTGCATTAGCCAATATATTCAATAAAATTCAGTATTATTATATCTCAAATGACAGGCTTTGGGTAAAATATTGATAACAAAAAATGCTCTACTGGATGCAACCAAAAATAAAAAAGGGCACCTTCTCACAAAAAAGAGCACTTTGAGTTTTGAAAGGGCAATCACTCACTTAACACTGTAAAAATGAGTAATTATGTAATAACTGAACTTGATCTTCAAAAATTTTTATACTATTTTATAAGTGTATTACAAAAAGTAATACTTACTCATTATCAAAATCAGAGAAAATTTACAGTTAAAAATCTTAAAGGACAATCACTGTGCACAATTTTTTTCAAAAAAAGTAAAATAGTTTTTTTATTCATTTATAAACAACACGAAAGCTTTTTTCTATAATACTTAAAACTGCAAATTATGAGACAACAAACAAATAAAGGTGCATTTAAAAAAAAAAAAAAAAAAGGGAACAGAATTAAACCTATAATCAGATAATTTTATACCAGTGCTTAATTATTATTTAAACAGGGAATTAATTTTCAAAGTGTCTTTAAGGGTTGACAGTTATTTTTATAAAAAAGGGCGTATCAAAGGGCTGGCAGGGCAAGCTGCACTTCTAAAAATGTTCAGGGAGAACACTGCCTTAGATCGATTTATCATCAGCAGCATTAACATTTAGAACAAAATAAATAAATAAAATAAAACACCAACTCTACTAGTGATGAGATTAGATTAAGTACTTAATTTTCCTGACTTGCATTTAACTTTTTTTTTAAAATCAATATCCCAATCAACAATTTTTTTGGAGTTATTAAAAAACAATTTTATTTATAAATAATACATTAAATTTTGCATTTTCACAAATTTTAACTTATTGTTATTACTTAGTTTCAGCAATCAACAATTCAGAATTTGCAAATTCTCATACATAATGAAAAGTATACAATAATAAAGAATTAGCTAAAAAATTATTAGTGCTGAAACAGACAAAATATATGCAGTAAAAATGAAAAGAAAAAAAAAAAAAAAAACATTGAAATAATTCAATTAACTCTGAAAAACTAAATGGAATTTATGGACCTCTTTATAGAAAAATAGGTATTAATAAAATAGACAGAAGTAAAAGGAAAGAATTAATAAACTTACTTGTTAAGAGTTTACTCATATCCTTGATTTTCTTATGATTCCTAATCAACTTTATAATTTCAATCAGGTCTTCATATCTAATAAATACATATAAATTATAAATCTTTTATACAGGAACATTGGGCTATTTTGCTCAGATAATGGCTTAACTTTTCTGAATCAAAACATAGTTCATAATAAAAAATAAAAATAATAAAAAAAAGAGACAACTTATGTCAATATTGTATTTTATAACATACATAACAGAGAAGCTTAAATATAACTTTCTCAAATGCAGATAAAATCTTTATATAATGAAAAATTTATGAGTTATGGCATTTGTAATGTTATATCAGATGCATACTACCTAGACATATTTTAATGCTAAATAACAGAAGATATTGTGTAGTATTTAAACACAAGGCTGCCTATTTTCTTTTACGTATTTAATGACTATAATTTCAAACAAAACAGCACAGAAAATTTACATTCATTTGTCTATTACAATTTTGCATATAACTCTTATAGCAATTACAAGACAATAGCTATACTAAACACAAATCATAAGTTCTACAACTGTTCAGCTTCTTGATAAAAATTTTGAGTTTTTTTTAAAACAGGAAAAAAAAAAAAAAAAAAAAAAAAAAAAAAGCATTTTGTGGGAAGAAAATAAGCAACAATACTTCAAACCATAACTAAGTTAAATGTAGAAAGAAGTAGGCAGATTTAGATGATATTTAAGATGATTATAATGTACATAATTTTTTAAAAATATAAACTATATATTTCTTGAGAAGAGACAGTAAATTTTACACTGCAAAATCTTTAAAAAAAAAAAAGACACTTTAAAAAATAATCTAAAATAAATTACACAAATTAGCTTTTTTTAAAATTAAATAAAAGATAACATTCATTATCCAAGCTTATGACAAGTCTTAGAAGGAATAAAAAAATTGATATCTATCATTACATATAATTTAAGCAAATAGCATAAAAGAAAATCGTATGCAGTAAGTGAAACAGCCTAAACAGGGGCACTCAAAAGTTTTTCCTCATGAGGTATATTATGATTATGCATATTGCAGGTGAATAATTTACAATTTTATATCATGAAAAGGTGAAAAAAGACTAAAACAGTAAATGACAATGATTAAAAAAAATTATACATAAAATAACAGAATCAAATTATTCTAAAATAATATGTAATTATTAAGTGTGAAAAACCATGCAGATACCTTTTTTCTCGCTCACTGCGCACAACACGTTTTTGTTCTTCTTCCTCATCACTGAAAGTGAAAGTCCTAGAAAAAAACAAATTAAACATTAGAATAAATCAAACATTTAAAATTAGATTTCTTTTTTTTTTTTTTAATAAATGGAAGAAAGCACTCAAAGTAGTTTTGAAATTTTAATAACAATACAAAAAAATTCCATACACATTTTAATGATCCTTGAATGACATTTATTGTAATATTAAATTTATTTTAATGATAATATAAATTTATTTATAATATATTTACACGAAATTTTAAGAGCCCTAGTAATAAATTTAAAACCAATATTATAATTTAGTACAATATAGTAGTTTTGTAATATCTTATTAAACAGTTTTGTAATATCTCTATTATTAATAAATTATTATTGCAAAGTCAAGGTTTGAAGGGAAAAATCTAAAAAAACTGTAGGATTTCTATTTCAAATCATTGTTTCAGTTTTATATTAGAATTCTATAAAAATTTAATTTTTTTTTTTAAAATTCATAAATTATAGAATAAGGGATTTCTATTTATTAAAACTTATGTAACTAAATGACTTTAAAATAATTTTTAGTGGAGTATAATTTGATATAAAGAGTGGCACTGGAGCTGCAAACTTGGTTTTTGGAGTCTGTCAGGAAACTTCCCTGAGGATGATCCTAAGACATGCCATCTCAATTTTGAGCTTCTGCAGAAGGGAGGCTCACCTGCTTGCAAAATCGACCACTTACAGTAGAACAGTTTACAAGGACTGACATTGTGCATCCTTGGACACATCACAAGCTGATCAGTGTACCATTTGAGAAGGGGAAATTTAGGTAGATAAATTTGCACACTCACACCAGTTTTCAAAAATGAATATTCATATTCGATAAAACAAATAATTGAAAGAACGCTAAATTAATGCTAAAGTAGTACTGAATTTTGTACATATTTATCTGAACACTATTGAAATTTTCTTAGGTAATTAGACAGATAACTAACTCTATACACACTCCAGGTGGATGAAATTTTAAATAATGTTATCATTAGAGGCCGGATTTTGATGACCTAAAAAATCTCAACTAATGCCTTAAAAAGTGCACAAAATGCCCTTAAAAATGCGAAAATTGCGCTAAAAATGCCTTATGACATAACTTAAATAAAGTAAATGTTCTACTCTTTAAAATTATTATTTTAATTAGTCATTTAAAAAAAATATAAAGCAATGCAATACTTGTTCTACGTTCATTAAAGTTTGAAAAATATGTTTTATATCCTAAAATAACAACAAAAAAAAGGAAAATTTATTGACTCCAAAACATTTTCATTTTGTATAGAAACTTTAATGAATATAACAACTTCCATCTCATAATATTACTAAATATCAGAATTACATTGGATTATTAAATGATTTTTGATATTTTGAAGTGTAAATGAGCGTCTCTTGTCTGAAAGTAAATTTTTATACCTGGAAAAGCTTCTCACAACGTCTACTGATGTACTTGAAAAAGACGGTCTCATTTACTGACAATTCTTCAATTTGAAAAGATGTTGCTTCACCTGTTTATATCCTAGAGATTTTCTTCATTGTTTGGAAGCCAGCGTTCTTCTCCAAAACTCTGTTCAATTTAGCTGCTACACTTTGTGCTATCTTTCCCCTTGCTTTTTGCAACACTTGACTCACTACTTCAATATAATTTATTGCATCTCAAAGTTCCAATTCTTGTTTCTCCAAGCTTGCAATTGTTGAGGATACAATAGCAAAGTTAGACTCGATAAATGATAAGTTTCCTTTGATTTTATCAGAGGCCAACACGTTTTGTGCTATCTTAATTGATGCAGCATCTTCTGAATCAAGACAAATTATAAGACAAATCTTGCATTTCATGTAATAAAAATGCCCCAAAAAATAATAAAAATTGGAAAAAATTAACAAATAATACGCCCCAAAATTAAAAAAAAAAATGCCCTATAAATCTAAAAAAATGCTCTATAGGACAAAAAATGCAAATGTCATCAAAATCCGGGCCTTAGTTATCATAATTCAAATAATTATAAAGCTTAATGAAAGAACAAGTTACGTGACATAAAAAAAACATCAAAATAGGATACTATAATTACAAAATACCCTTTTCAAGTGAAGACTGACTTATTTAAAGATTTGGTAGACAAAATTAATATTTTATACCCATCCATAGTAGACCATAACATGTTCTTAAACAAAGAAAAGGAATATTTAAAAAATTTCATCAATCAAATTCTTTTACTTAGTATACAACTAAGCGTGTTTCTTTTTTTATACCAACATTGGCATCATAGTAATTTTTCCAGAGAATAATTCTTTGTTTGTTGTTGATAATAATACAAATACTTACGATGTTATTCCCTGTTGTTTTTGTGGAATCTGCTCTTCTTCTGACGATGACGATTCACTTTCAGACTCAGAGCCAGTAGCAAAAAATCTACTACTCATCTTGATTTAATATCTACATTTAAAATTCTAATTATTACACACACAAAAATGTGAAAAAAAATAATAATCTGCAAAAAATATGTTATGACATTCACCTAATATAATTTATTAAAATAATAATATTAATATAATAATATTGATAAAAGACATTTCAGTGTCAAAAACAATATACATAACAAAGACTAATCTAAGAATTTTATTTTGATGCCTGATTAAGCAAAAAAAAAAAAAAAATGTAGAAATACTTTAGCTTTGCTTTTCCAAAAAAATTTGAAGACTGAACCACTTCCACCATTAATGTACCACCATTTTCACCAATTAATGTATAGCATTGTTTACTAGAATTAACAGAAACTTATAGCTTTTTGACTTTAAAACTTATCTTCGATTAGAGGATCGACACAAATTTAAAACCCTTTTGACGGATTTAAAATCTTTTTCTGTAATGGAAATATCTCGAACATAAGTTTTTTAAAGAAAATTTTACCACATTATTTAAGTGCAGTTTTACAGTAATTAAAGCCCTTACGATACGGAAATCATCCCATCAAGATTAAATCGAGTTAGCATGTCTTATATACAAGTCAATTGATGTTTAATATTTGTAATAGTAGTTGTGCCCCCCTTATCTATACAGCTCAAGTATTTTCTGTAATTAATTTTTGTTTCTCCGGTAACGAACCGGTTCCTATTCCTAGAGGAAGAAAAAAAAATATTTAAGAAAGAAATACCAGATTAAAATAAGAATTTGCATAGTAAATTAAAAATATTCGATTTTTTTTTTACACGATTTGAATGTTAATGAAAATTACGATAATAATTCAGCGCAAGTTAAGCATAAATTTTAAGCGATTACATGAATTCACAATCAAGTAATGGGTATTAAAGTAAACATAATTATAATGACTAAAACTTTAAAAAAAAAAAAAATGAAAATAATGGGTTAACAAACATGCTGTAAGCCAGATCATTATAAACAAGCATATTATAGTAAATAAGTGAATTTCAAAAGATTTTAAAGTGAAAAACAAGCAATAGTTTTGGAATAAAAAAACATATATTCAACTAAATAAGACTTACAGTCTGATAATTATAATTAATGAATTTGATGACGAATTCTCTATGAGAAAAATTTTTCACGTAAATATTGAAAAATGGATTACGATTACGGGAACAGTTAATTTTATTAAATTAGTTCTAAGCTATAGCTTATAGCTTGGCTCTAAATTTCAAAAAAAAGCAAAGAAAAAATTTAGCTTCATTTTAAAATCATTTTAAATATAATAAACTTTAATAAAAGAGTTAAAATAATACTAAAGTTTTATTTTTATGGATCTCATATGCTCCCAGTTTACAGCGCTTCTAACGGTTGAAATTGAAAAAAAAATTGTTACTTTTCCTTCTATATAAAAAGAGATATGTGATGTGATTATGTTCTCCGAGTCATTTCGTGTAAAGTATTTTTTGTTTGCTATGTTTGGGAAATGAAGTTTGTGATTGTTGATTTTAGATTGTGATATGGACATTATGTCACCGCATACTTTTTAAGTATCATTATTAAAGCCAATATGTGTACTTTTAATTTTTCTGGCTATTTAGAATTTGAAGCAGTGAAATGAATGCTGTAGATTTTGAGTTTAAACCTCCTCCCGAGGCCCCTGTTTTTGAACCAACAGCTGAAGAGTTTAAAGATCCTCTAGCCTACATTGCAAAAATCAGACCTATTGCTGAACAGACTGGTATATGCAAAATAAAACCTCCACCGGTATGCCAAATTCATCTGTTATTGATATTTTTAAAATTTATTCTTTATGAATGTCAATTTATTTGGAGTAAATTGACTAATTGTCTTTTAGTCATTCAGCATATGATCGCCATTAATTCGAAGAAGTACAACAAAAGCGGATTTCTATTCGCAGCTAAAACATTCTTATTTTATCTTTCGTTATTTCATACCAACATTTATTTAATAAGTCTCTTTTGTCCTAATTATGTTACTATTATTTTAATTATGTTAAAAAATTTTGCATTTGGGAGTATTCTTCTGATGGAACATTTTAAATTTCATATTAAATTATCTTTTGATAAAATTGTGGTGTTTATGAGAATAATATTATACTCTATAAAAAATTTCCATGAATATTTATTGGAATATGTCTAACAAAAATATTAATGTTAGTTTTAAAATTTTTAGAACTTTACTAAGTTAAGGTATTTCTGTCCTTATATATCATTTCGATTGTATGATACTTATTGTTTTCTACTTGTACATAGTTTTAATATTGCAAGGAGCAGAGATTTTTGTATTCCTTTAACTTTAAATTATTTTTCACAATTTAAGTAATTAGGCATTCCTGTTTAAAAAAAATATGCGATTTCATTGGGGAGATTTCTGTATCATGATCTGTGGCAGAATTATTGCCAAGTCTTGGCAACTTCCGGGCAGTGGCCTGGGAAAAACTATAGAAAAATCACACAAAGGGACAAACTTGAAAGGTGTTACTTGTTGCCATCCCATGGGCAAACATCTACATGTTTTTTTGTTTGTTTTTTTTAAATTTGCTAGTTTAAAATCTATGATAGTGCATTGCATTTTTAAAAAGTGCTTAATTTTTTTGATCAAAAATGAGATTTTTTTCTTTACCATGTCGATTTTTGTCATGTATTCTGCTAAAGCATGCTTTTCACATTGTTCTATTTAATGTTTTCTCAATTCATTCAACTACAATCGTTTTCGGCGTACCATCAGTCCATAGCACTCTCATGTGCAACTCTGCTGAATTTTGCAAGATATTCTCAATCCCAGGCTTCATTTTCCAGCCTCTGATTTCAAACCAAAAAATCTCTTGATCATTTTTAATGGCTAATATAATCATCGAAAGTTCTTTGTTAGAAACTAGTTATTTTATCATGATCATGTTAAGTCTGTGTAATTATTTTGCATTTTGTTAATGCATATAGTGTCTAAAAATATTTTTTTAGTATTTAAAAAGTACTTAAAGGTGCTTATTTTTTGTTGAAACATTTGGCACCCTGTCTATTTGGTACCTTGGCAATTAAACTTGGTGTGACATATTGCGATACGGAAATATTTCCATTTCATTGTTATTTCTAATTATTTTATATTCTCCACTGTTCTGGTCCTGTATAAATCATTCTTTAAATTATAATAGTTTTTACAAAATTTTATACATATTGTGAACTGGTTTAGAGTTTTTGACCTCTTGGTGTGGGTAAGTGTTACAGACAGCGATGATTTATTTCTCTTAATCGTTATGGCACGTCAAATATGTCAAAAATCGTAAGGAATCCTGAAGATGTCTTATATTGGGTCCTGAATATGGGTAATTTTCCTTTGTTAAAATAAATTAAATTAACAGATTTATGTAAGGTAAATTAAACTGCATTTAGAAAAACTAAAGTTATTGTTTGTTCTGTATTAATAAGAGATTGAGAAAATTAAAATAATTTTTAGCTGAATTGATAAAAAAAATTTTTTGTTTTGAATTGTTTGGTAAATAACCGAATAAATGACTAATCACATTCTTTTTTCTTCAATATTTTTTTATATATGGCTTAAAAATATAGATTTATATTTTACATTGGGACACGTTTTTAATAAAAAAGGACCCTGAAGTTTGTAAACTCCCAAGGACCTGTATTTTGCATAGTCTGGCAGAATCACTGTGGCAGGAAATATGGAAATGGTTGTCCTTAACAGCCTTAATTTATACAAAAGTATAAAAAAATTTGCAAAATCTTTTATTATAAAAAATAGCTATTTCAAATAAGGGGTTTTTCAGGAGGACATAAGATTTGCCATTCTCTGATGGGTAACTTGCTGCTCCATCTGAATACAATAAAAAAGAGTTTTTGATAAATGATAGTAGTTCAAATGTGTAGCTTGCAACTGCATCTAGATAAAATTATTTTTTGTTCTTGATAAATTGAAGATTCCTTAAAGTATTTAAAAAAAAAAAAAAAAATTAGAGCTGTTCCTCACTTGTCTCTTCCTTCAATCTTAATATGAATTATTTGATGTAGTTATTTTCTTTTGTGTTCTTTAGGTGGAGATTTAGACCATGCTCGTCTTAAGCATAATTTGCATTTATGCTTAAAAGCTGCTTTTATTTAATGAATTTTATAAGATGAGATGTAACTTACACGAAACCTTCAAGTCCTCAAGACCTAAAAGATTTAACGATCTAAAGGATTAAAGATTTAAAATATACTTCTCAAATTTAATTATTTGTTTTTTTCTTCAATGTGACATGGTAAGCATGGTGCGTAGTATTTTAAAAAAGTGCTTAAAGGTGCTTATTTTCGTTTTTCAAATGCCCTTAAAGGTGCTTTTTTCATTGGGTGTTTTTAAAAAGTGCTTAATTTTCCCTTTTTAAAAATGAGATTTTTTATTTTGATTTTCTCCACGTATTATGCAAAAGTGTGGTTTTCACATTGTTCTATTTAATGTTTTCACAATTCATTCAACCACGATCCATTTCAGCGTACCATCGATTAGAAAGCTCAAATCATTTTACATGATAAAGTACTTGTGAGTCAGCATGTGTGTCTACTGAGCTGCGTTCAGTGAGATTCTACCACTCTCATGTGCAACTCTGCTGAAATTTGCAAGATACTCTCAATTTTAGGCTTCATTTCCCGCCCTCTGAAATCGAATTAAAAAAATCTTTCGATCTTTTTATGTTTAATATAATAAAGAAAAGAGTTCTTTGTCAGAAACTAGTTATTTTATGTCGATCATGCAAAGTCTTTGGAATTATTAGAAATATTTTCATGATCATGCAAAGTCTCTGGAATTATTAGAGAAAATATCTTCATGAAGAATTCAAGACATGAAGAATTTAAGAAGTGTTGGAGAAAGTGAATTTTTTAGCTGCTCAATGTTTATAATTTTTTTAAAAAAATATTTTTGTAACTTGGGTAATTTTTTTCATGGAAAAAAAAAAAAGAAAAATCAAACGTTTCCTCCTTAAAATTCGTGAAATCTCTAATAATTAAAGAAATAGAGATACTATCTGAAGTATAATACCAAATAACTATTGAATCTTATACTATAATGGTTTTATTTTGATTTTTATTTAAACCCTATAAGTAATTTGACTCTACATTACTCATCAAAATATGTATTTATTGATTTATTTTTTATACTTTTATTCTGCAAAGATGTTATTTATTAGATAAAAAGATGTTAAGTTTGCATTTATTTTTAAATGATTTTTTGTAGTAATGTTTTTTGTAGCAATGATTTTTTGTAGTAAATATGACAAAGAAAAAAATCCCATTTCTTTTATCTTACTTTATATTTTTTTGATTATATCTATTTTTTGACAAAAGGGAAATTTTTTTTAATATCTGTCTCTTCATTTTTGAATGAATTTTAATGATTAAATACTAAAAAGTATTTAATTTTCTGAAAATATTACTGATAAATTCCAGGTTTACTTCATAAAAAAAATGCTTATGTTTATATAAAAATTTGGTTATTTGCTGTTATTGTATCTAAATATCCTTGCGACCCTTAGTTATTCGACTTACAGTGCAAGTGACTCTTCACTCAAAAAGGTTGGGCTTATCTTGAGGTAAATAGGTAATAGTCTAAAAATAAAAGTTTCTTAAAAGCATTGATATTAGAAAACAAATTAGCTTTTAAACACCATAAAATTAACAATAATATATTTTAATATATTATTGTAATATATAATATATTTTCATTATAATATATTTTTCATTGATTTGCTCTTTGTTTTTAGCTGTAGCTTATTGCTAGTTTTTGCACCATTTAATTGTTTTATACTTGGACAACAATTTAAATAAGTATCTTTAAAATTTAATTTTAAGTTCATTTGAAGAGTTCTAAAATCCTAAATTTTTTTCAGGAATGGCAGCCACCATTTGCTGTAGATGTGGACAATTTCCGTTTTACTCCCCGTATGCAGAGATTAAATGAGCTTGAAGTAGGTTTCTTGTCGAATTTACTGTAATTTTATTTTTAGTGAACTATGTATAGTCTTCACATTTCTTTTTCCTTCTTGTCTTCTATGACTTCAGTTAATATGCCATGTTAAGCTTTATAAAAAAAAAAAAAATTGGTTTGAATTCTTAAAAATTTGCATAGATTTTCAAATGTAAAAAAAGTATAATATGTAAAGATTTTTATTTCATTTGAAAATCTCAATATAAAATGAAAATGTTGATAAATTAAGTTCAATGAATTTTAAGATCTAAAATGTATTAATTTTTATTAGTTACAATATTTCACTGAATAGAAATTTACAAGTTTTATGTTTTATTAATTTAAAAAAATTATTTTTCCTTATTTCTCACTAAACTTTTGAGTTTCACCTTTTATCTCTCATAATGGAAAGATTATTTTCCCGTTTATTCTAGTTTCTCTCCCTTGTCCCTAACAAATGACTAACAAGACTCATTCTTTTTTTATTACCTATTATTATTTCACAAATTTGACAGAGTTACAAAAATAACTACATAACAAAATTGATCTACAAAATTTTATTTTTGTTAATAAGCATGTTTGATTGGAAGCATGTTTGTTATAACTTATCATTTGAAATACAATCATTTTAGAGTAGTAGTGTCTGTGTAATTAAGAATTTGTACAAGTAATTGAGAATTCGTTGATTTTCAGAAATTTTTTACACACACATATATATATATATATATATAAATGGTTGCATGAAACATAAGTTTTTAAAGAAATTATATTAAGCTTTGTTTTTGAGTTATCAAAAACCTGCAATTTGAACTTAATAAGAATTTTGTTAACTTAAATGTAGTTGTTTATGGTTATCTTGTGGCGTAACTACCACTATAAATATTGAATACCAATTCACTAGTTTATAAGGCATGTTAACTTGATTCTATCTTAAGGTAGCTTTTGATAGATGAAAGTTGACATAGTCGATAATTAATTCCCTTCATTGGTGACCCGGGCGTGATAAAAACTTGTCAATATTGATAAGTCTTTCATTGATCCACATTAAAAAAACAGTTGATTTGCTTAAAATTATACTGCTCAAAGAAGTAAATAAAGTCTCTCGGTCAATCTTATATTTATTTTTAAAATATTAGAGGGATTTGTAAAGATATTGGAGCAGGAGAGTAAAGTAGTATTTTGTTTATGTATGAGTAAATTCTGCACTATTTATTAAAAAAGAGTTCAAGAGTTCGGGGTGGTATCGTTTTATGATATAAGAGTGGTCTGGTAAGGAGATCATAAATAACATTATGACTTACTTGGGTAGCTCTATATTTTGTATATTTTATTTTCATCATTGTTTTTAATCAAATTTAAATTTTTTGTTTCTTTGCAGGCTACAACAAGAGTAAAATTAAACTTCTTAGATCAAATTGCTAAGTTTTGGGAGTTGCAAGTAAGCATGTTTTCAGACCTTGTTTAGCTATTTTTTTTTCTGTTTTATTACCTATTTCTCTAAAAAAAAGTATATATTTTAATGACAAAATTTGTGTTTATTGATTTCTTATGTGATAAATATTTAGTTTATATATATATTTTTGTAGGGTTCTTCATTGAAAATTCCTAATGTTGAAAGAAAGGCACTTGATCTTTTCACACTGTATAGGGTGAGTTTGGTTTTATTATCTGTTTCAATTGTAGTCAGCTTTAAAAAAATGTTTATTTATAAACAGAGTTCTATCTATTTAGCAAATAACTTATATATCATTCAATGTAAGATCAAGGGTCTGTCCAGACATTTTGTGAAAGGTCCTGTTTTTGTGAAATTGTGAAAAAATTACTCACATGCTTTTAACCAGGGTCCTGCTTGTATGAATTTATGCAAATAGGGTCTGGTTATTGCAAAAAACTTTTTCAATGAGTTTTTAAATTGTAAATAGATACAAGATTATGCTCAGCACTGTAAAATTAGAATAAAAAAATAAATTTTCAAAAAAAAACAGCAATTGCTGCTTCTAAATTAGAGATCATACAAATATTTGGTATTTAGCATATACTGCTGAACGCAGAATATTCATTTCGAACGAACTTGGAAGAAATGTCTGCCGAAGACAAAGCTTAATTCGTTTACATCCATCTTTCTTGTTTTCTGCCCTGGGAAGGGTTTATTCAATTAGCAAAACAATAATGAATATAAACAAATTTGTGAAGAGTCCGATTAAAAGAAAAATTATTTTGTGAATGGTCCGTTTTTAGGTTAAAATATTTTGTGAGGGGTCTGTTTTTATGAAAAGATATTTTGTGAAGGGTTCATTAACAGACCCACGTTTCTTTTAAACAGACCCCTGAAGATAAACTTTACAAGATTAAGGTTTTAATTGTATTTTTTTATCCAATTATTTGAAGTTACCTCATTCTATATAAATCATTGACATCCTGTTTAAATTTTTGTCTTAAGGAATGTTCTTAATGTAACGATTGCAAAAATCTATTTTTATCTTTAATTTGTATGCAACTCAAAAATATAGTTAACATATTTTCAAAGAGTACACATTTAAATGTCTTAGAAATTTAAGTATTGCATTGCTCGTGGGGGTCATCAGGTGCTCAACTGAAATATTTTACTATAACTTTGAATATTATTGAAACTGAATGGCTCGTTATGAATATTACCAGTGGACCAGTTTACATGTAGTTTTATCAAATTGCAAATGTTATTTGTTATTCTCATGCAAACTGGATTAGTCATTTTTTTAGCTTCTTTTAAAAATCCTTTATATTTTAGAAAATGTGTTGAAATTTTTTCGCAAATAATATTGTTATTTTTGTTTTTAATAAGCTCTTGTTACTTTTTCAATTTTAAAAATAGTGTTTAACTTTTATATACGACCTTATTAATTTAATTTAATGCTTGTATTGCTTTTAGTATAAGTTTTTTTTTTTTACTGAAATTCATGTATAAGTCTTACAGGTCTATATTTAAAAAAAAAAGTTTTTGTAAGATCATTATAAAATAACATGTATTTCTAAAAAATTAAATTCTAAGCAATTTTTACCTGCTTTTTTTTATAAAAAAAAAGTAGAAAGAAAATAATCCCTTCAAGGAAAAAAATTCTTTTTAGCTGCTACTTGCATAAAAAATAGCTTTAAGACTGTAATATCTTAACACTAAATTTTAGAAATTCTTCATTTTATTTTACTTGATTATCCTCTTTGTGCCGAACTGACTCATAAGGTCTCTGGTCTTTTTCTTCACAGACTCCTGCCTTTGGCTAGGCAACGCACTTCTTCCCATCCAGTTAATCCTGTTCCACTAAAATCTTCCTTAATGCATCTTTGCCATGTTAGTTTCGGTCTCCCTCTTTTTCTCTTTCCGTCAGGCGCTGTGAACTTACAACATTTGTAGTATTGTTTCTATCAGTTTTTTGTATAAGGCCGGGCCATCTTGTTTTAAAATTTCTTCATTAACTGATGGGATATTAGCTTTTGTTAAAAGTTCTTTATTGGTTATACTATCAGGCTAGAGGATTTTTAGTATTATTTTTAAGCATATATTTTGAAAAGCTTCAAGTTTTTCTTTTTCTGATTTCTGGGGACTCCAGTATTGGGCACCATACAAAAGAATGGAACGTGTGATAGCTTCATAGAGATTTATTTTCGTTTTTAATTTGATATTTCTCCAAAAATTGTACAGACCTCTAAAACAGGATTTAGATATTCTGATTCTCTGGGAATTATTGTGAAAGTAGTTTTTGACTACTTTCAAATTATTTTCTTAAATAGCATTTAACCTTAAAAGTGCCTCAATGTATGATTTTTGATTCATCAATATTTTATAAAAAAGCATTGTTAACTGCAAAGTTAAGAAATTTTTTCTCTTTACTTTTGATTTTATGTTTTTTTTTTTTTTGTGGAACAAAAGTTACATTAAGCATTTCTTGGGTTATAAATTATTCCACATAAGGTGTTTTATGTTGAAAATTTCAAAGCTAGCTTTAGTTATGACATAAATGCAAAGTTTTTTTTAATCATTTGAATTTAATCAATCTTAAAAATTAAATATAAATTGTTTACTGTGTTTTATGATTAATGATTTACTGTGCATTCCTTGTATTTTTTATTTTTAAAATTATTTTGTAGGTTGTCTTAGAGGAAGGTGGTTCTGATATTGTTTCAAGAGAAAGAAGATGGTCTCGAATAGCAACACGAATGGGTTACCCACCCGGCAGGGGTGTGGGCTCCCTATTACGTCAACATTACGAACGTATCTTATATCCTTATCATGTATTTCAAGAAGGAGCCACACTTGGGGATTTGGTAAAATTCCATACTGTCATTTTCGTCAATTTTAATTTTTTTTATCTATTTGCAATTTATTCCTTCTTTATATAATTTTTTTTACTATGCATTCTATTGCTTGAAAATCAATTATTGGATATTTCTAAACCTCTCCTGTTTGTGCTTTTTCATTAATTTTTTTACACTATTGCTACATCATTCTCATTATTGCATGACCTAAATGCTGTTAGCTTTTATTTAGATAAAATTCTTGCTTTAGTAAGCATATTCTTGAATTTTTTCTTTTATTAAAAGTTTCTTTTAGTTTTTTTTAATTGTTCTTAAATCCGAAAAAAATCAGAAATAATAATTAAAACTTAATTTTTGATTATTGTTATTTAACTTGAAATATGAGAGCAAATAAATTGAATGTAAAAGTAAAAAAAAGTAATTTAATGATATAACGTTAGTAAAGGATAAGTCAATATGACATATTTAACTTAAAATTTAAACATTAGCATTTTAATAATTAAGTTCTGAAACATTTTTAATGTCTAATTATTGTGCTTAATGCATATGTTAAATGCTAATTTTTTTTAAAAAAATTTATTGATTATTTTTAAATTTCTTTTTCCGAATTCTTAATTTCGATTTCTCAAATCCGAAAAAAACAGAAATAATAATTAAAACTTAATTTTTTATTGCTATTCAGCTTAAAATATTAAATCAAATGTATAATAATTGTGCTTAATACATATATTAAATGTAAATTTAAAAAAAAAGTTTATAAATTTATTGATTATTTTTTAAATTTCTTTTTTTGATTTGAAAAATATTTCATGTGTTTTTCTTTAACAAAAATATTATGTTTTTAATTACATTATTGTATTCTGTTAAAAGATATGCCAGCAAACAAATTTAATATACTTTTAAGGTATTCTTGATTTTATTTTGTTTTTGAATTAACATTTTAAGTTCCTTTTACAATGTTCCTTTTTTTTGTTAACAAAAACTAACGTTCAATTTCCTTGCATCTTAACCGTTTTTTATTCTCTTTTTTTTAATGATGTTTTTAATTTATATTTTCACAGTTGTGCACTAGAGTTTATCACTAATTAAGGATTTATATTTACCTTTATATTATAGTGAGTTTAAAGTAGGTGTGATGAGGTCATTAAAACATACTTTGAACATACATAAAAGTATAGCTTTTTAACTCAATGCAGAATAGTGAACTGTGTCTTGTCTAAAAATATAGCAAAACCTAAAGTATATTTAATTTTTTTGCTTTTGCAAATTTCAAATAATTTATTTTTTGAGTGGTAATCTGATTCTCCCTTATTTTTGTTTTAAATTAATATTTTATAGAGTGCGTGGTATTTCAATTAACAAATGATTTATTTGCTTTTTAATTATTTTTGTACATTGTTTAAAGTGTGTAAACAAATGTTTTTAATTTTTATCTGAAATATTATTTCATTTTTAGGCATCTTATATCTATCTAATTTTGCTTTTATGAAAATTGCATTTTGTTTGAATATTTTTATCTCTTTGCAACTTTTGCAATTTTTATGATGCTAACTTTTAAGTTGCTTTTATAATTCTCTTCAACCTGTTTAAAAAAAAAAAAAAAAGATATTCTGTCTTCATGCTTTTTTCATTGGACAATACATTTGTCTTTTTGCTATGCATTTCTTGAAAGATTTGCCAAAATGCAAAATTAGTTACATCTGTATTTTCAATGTAACTTTTTATCTGGTTGCATATATTATTGATTTTGTAATATTTTCTTCTGTGAAATTTTTAATAACTATATTATAATATTTTTAGGTAAATTTAAATTAAAAGTCAAATTTCAATCATACATTGTAAGCTGTTTTTGTAATCTAATTGATGACATTTTAAAGTATTTTTGAATGATCCAGATTTTGTGTTTAATTCATAATTTCATGCATAGTGTTTGACATTCTATTATTATTGAGAAATTGATTAAATTCTCAATTTAGAAAGATGTAAAATTGTTTTTTGGAGTTGATATTGATTTTATTATCATAAACAATGTCTCGTCCCATTTTAGCTGCAAATTATTTAATATGAATGAAATACATTTTGCGACTGCTACATTCATTTATGTTTTTGTGTTTAGTTCATAACTTCCTGCATATTGTTTGACATTGCGTTTTTAATGATAAATTCATTCAATACTCACTTAAAAAAGATGTAAAATTGTTTTTTGGAGTTCTTATTGATTTTGTTATCATAAACAATGTCTCGTCCCATTTAGCTACAAATTATTTAATATGAATGAGATATATTTTGCAACTGCTACATTCATTTATGATGCTTCGCTCTATCAAAATTTATTTTAAAAGACGTGAAAAATTATGGAAATAGCTTGCTTGACTTTTCACCCTTTTTTTTTTCTTTTGCTCATCATATTCATTCTTTTTTCTTTTATCAAAAAATGTGAGTTATATAATTCACTAAGTTTAAAAATTCATCTCATAATTCATGGATATCATTAATGTATGTTCAAAAAAAGAAAAAAAAAATCATTAAACTATATAAGATATACAAAAATTTGTTGTTTTAAAAAAAAAAAATCATTAGAGGGGGTGGTGCTATTAATATTTTAGTACTTTGGGTCTGCTAAAATATTGATAGTTAAAATTTGATAATTTCAGAATCAGAATCTAAATGAGGATTCAGACTGCTCGGACCAAGATAAAGATTACATTCCTCATGGTATACCCTCTCGGCAAGCGATTAAACCACCCGAGGATCGCTATGCTCGCCGCTCAAAAAGGCGGAAGGAGGAAGAAAATCTTGTGAGCATGCTTCTACTTTTTTCTACAGTTAATGTAGTTGTTGATTAGCGCTTAATTGTAATTATTTTATCGTTTCAAGAAAAGCTTAAAAGTAATTTTTTTATAAGTTTTGTTAGAAAATTAAAAAAAAAAAAGCATTTTTTTTCAGACCCAGTTTTTTAAGTTTTTGCATGTATTTATTTAATTAACTTTTCTCCTTCAAAATATTTTATAAATTTTTTTCAATGGCATCTTGTGAATGTTTTAGACAAATTTCTGTGTTTTTAGGTCACTCACTTAAAATTTTTTTATTATTTTTTTTAAATTGGAGTAATATTTTATTTCTTAAAATTTTGTGAAAGTTAAAGTTTTAGCGTTGTGTATTTCAAAAGTTTCGTGTTATTTTTTCATCAGAGTATATGAAACATTTCAGCAGAATATGAGACGGTGTTTTATATCATGTGCGGTGATATAAAACACCGTCAGGTACGGTGAGCTAACAATATCAGGTACGGTTTGGTGGAAAACTGAAGGAGAGAATGATTTTTTTAAAAAAGAATTTTTTTGTTTCTTTTTCATTTTTATTTGTTACATTTTGTCAAGTTAAGAGCCATTAGAATTATAAGTAAAAATCTAAGATAAAGATGTATTGAAATAGGTTTTCCCCCTTTATTCATAATATCAGTGATAACATCTGGCCCTAACATGGAAGAATTTATGAGCTACATCAACATAACCACGAAACTGAATTTTCAGACATAATTGTGTAAATGTTACAGTACTTAAATGTTTTTACAGCTGTTCGCTCCCGTTTGATATACAAAATACTGTATCTACTGACAGTACTGTACAGAATTTGTGGTGGACAGACATCTTAAGCTTTTTTTTAAAAAAAATCTGTTTTCAGTTTAATTATTGTTTGTATTGGCTGGGGCTTTAGTGGTTACTCGATGCTGTCTCAAGTAGAGTTTATGAACATGTAGTTTGAGATGAAGAAGTAAAATACTTATTCTTAGCATTGGTTAGAGTTTAGTAGACATATAAGTTTGAAGATTTATATGATGAATTAGTTCAGTATGATAATTAAAGCTCTTTGTTACATGGTTGCAGAATTTTTTTTATTCTTATCTTTAACAATGAGAGTACAATGTTATTTTAAAAATTTAAAAACATTTGTTAAGGCATATTGTTTTGTAATTTTAAAATATTTGCTTATAGCATTCTGTATTATTAAATATATTGGATTCTGATTTCTTTTTAATTGCTTGGTATGAGGTTGTAATTATTAATTGGCTAAAAAATTGGATAATTGTTATATAAACTACAAATTATAAAAGCTATAAATAATATATAAGCTATTCCGATAGTTTGACGCTTTAAAAGTAACCACATGATTTCAGCTATTTCTTCTATCCTTCAAGCTTTTATTTTGAATATCAGTACTTTGGGATTATCCTGTCGACCTGTCAACGTTTGCGAAAATGCGCAAATCCTTTGACTCCATCATAATACAAAGCAATTTTGAGAATAAACATTCCAAACACATTAAATTTATCAAATAATAATAATAACCAGTAAAAATACGTTATCAAAAGTGTAAAAATAAATTAAAAACAAAGTAAAAAACTCTAATTTTTTTTTCATAATTACACATTTGCTTACTCTTGAATCTAACCATATATATTTTTATAAATCATTTCAGCCGCCAAAAATCCTTGAGAGCTTTTAAAGCACAAACACATAATTATCCTTGTGCCGTTGCTGCCACATAAATTCGTATAAATGCGCTAAAGAAAACTAACTCGCTTAGTCAAGAATTACACAGTAAATATAAAATTAGTGGTTATTGTCGCAGAAGGTACTTTTTGGCGATAATATTTGGTTTGGCGAAAATGGTCGTCAGGATAATCCCAAAATATCTAAATATTGGAACTTCCAATTTTGAGTTTGTTATTGATATTTCAAATTCATTAATTATTTGATGACATTTTTAAATTTGTGGTTATATTATTTTTCTTCATA
Organism: Parasteatoda lunata; assembly: GCA_949128135.1. NCBI lineage: Eukaryota > Metazoa > Arthropoda > Arachnida > Araneae > Theridiidae > Parasteatoda > Parasteatoda lunata. Next base: position 27,122,272 of record OX421975.1, read on the forward strand.
TTGAGTAGCTCTGAAGTATTCTAGTAGCCCATTTTGAGGAAAATATAATTTCTAATTGTACTAAAGCAAAAGTTAAGAACAAAATAATAATTTAAAAAATTAATTTTAAATGTGATGTATCTTTTTATTTTATCCCTTGTTTGAATAGTATATTTTTGCTTTAAGTGTTGCTTAGTATTGCTTAGTTTTTGCTGTTTATGCATTTTGTGTACTATTTATATAAATTGGCAATTTTGACATTCTTGTACAACTCTTGTTTAAAGTATAGGATTCAGGAAAGTTTGTCTAAGAATGTTTAAAAAGGATAAATTAAATATTACCAATGTCCAAAATATTAAAATCTAATATATATAATTCTCTTACGTGGCGAAGCCTCCTAGTATTTTTATAATTAGACGTGATATTGTATTAGTAAATGAATTATAGTCATGGTCATGAATTATATTCATGTCCATGAATATATTTATGAGTTATATCTATCGACATGAATATAATTCATGAATTATATGTTATAGTCATGAATTATAGTATAATTCATTATTTAAAATAAAAATTTAGTTTTTTTATTTCTAAAAACATTTTGAAAACACATAATTTTTCTCTTATTTATAGGATGGGATCGATTACTCAACAAATAGTGAGCTAAAGAAATTGCAGTTTTATGGAGCTGGTCCCAAAATGCCAGGTTTTCATGCTCAAGGTATTTAATGAAACTTCTGCATTATTTTTTTAAAATTAAAGATAAATGTGTTTCTTGGTGCTTGTTTACCTTTTTCGCTGCTAATTTTGCAGAAACAAATGAACTTCTGGCATATTAATCATGAACGTTGTTTATTATTTTTTTCTTTTTCTTCAGAATTATAATTGAAACCAGCTAAAACCCTGTAATGTGTATTAAATTTATCTCAATATCAAAAGTATAATATCTTTGATTCTTAAAAACTTTTATTTATCATAAGTCAAGTATCTTGTTTTTTAATGAAGACTCCTGTATTTTATGACTATCTCCTATTTACCTGTATATTCTCAAATCACTCCATATTTGTTGAAGAAATTGAAGGAAAAAAAAATTGTCTATAAAATATCGGCTAATGGCAAAAATACTTCTCTTATTCCTCAACTGATGGTGCTATTGCTGGTACTGCAGTATGTTGAGTGTTTATAGTTTGAGTAATTATAAATAATCATTATAATTACAATCATAATTATGAAAATCTTCTCTAGATTAAGATTGAAAATATTGTAAATTGTACCAATAGTTTGAATAAGTGTCATAAAATGAGGCAGTGGATAACGTTTAATTTCTTGGATGTATTCATTTTGTAAATTTGAATATTGTCTGACATTTTGATATACCCTATATTTTTCGAAAAACTATTCAATGTATATTTAAAATTTATAATTGTTATAAACTATGAAATTCATAATTATTAATAATACATTCATTAGAAATAGGCATTCCTATTTCTTGGATTTTTTTTCAAACAATATTTTAAAAAATTTTTTAACTATAAACTTTACAAATTTGCTCTGAAAAACTGATTTTTTTTCCTTGAAACATATTTCCTTTCTTTATTGTAATTTTTTATTTCATTTTGCCAAGTTAGTTTGTAATAGTCATATAGTTGAAATATGTATCTGTTTGTTTTCAATAATTTTTCTTTTTTTGACAGGTAATTCTGAAAATGAAGAAGAATCTAAAGCATTTTTAAAGGAAAATCATATAGAATGCTTTAAAGATATTAAAATGGGTCATGGTGCTAAAGATTTAAAGATGGGATTTGGTAACAAATTATCAGGAAATTTTCTAAAAGAAACAAGAACCATGGGAGCTGTAGAGGCTGCTAAACTGGGGAGCATTTTAAAAAGAAAAGATAGACCAAAAGGAAAAACTCCTGTAAATATTCAAACTTCTCTTGCTATTTTGTTTTAGTTTTTAAATATTTGCAATGTTCTAAAAATATTAGTAATCATAATCAATAAATAAAATGAATTAGAGGCTATCTTTTGAGTGTTATAGCCCATTTTGGCTATTTATTTGTTTGAACATTTATTTTTCTTTAAGATATTATTTTATTTTTTCTCCATGCCAATTTAAATGTTAGGATAATAAAACGAAAAAGAAAAGTTTGTAAAAGATACACCTTATTATCTAAACTATAATCTTTGTCATAAAAGTAAAACCTCATTGTTTTTTGTTTTCCTGCTGCTGACATTATATGTGTTTAGTTTTTTATGGTTAAAAAGAAAAGATAGATCAAAAGGAAAAACTCCAGTAATTCTCCAAACTTCTTGCTATTTTGTTTTAGTTTTGAAATATTTGCAATGTTCTAAAAATATTTGTAATCATAATCAATAAATGAAAGGAATTAGTAGCTATCTTTTGAGTGTTGTAGCCCAATTTCGCTATTTATTTGTTTAAACATTTTTTTTTTCTTAGAGATTATTTTATTTTTTCTCCATACCAATCTAAATGTTGGAATAATAAAATGAGAAAAAAAAAAGCTTGTAAAAGTTACACCATACTATCTAAACTATAATCTTTGACATAAAAGTAAAACCTTTTTTTCTTCCTGCTGCTTACATTATTTTTGTTTAGCTTTATATGGTTAACCATCCTCAAACATTAGAAACCTGTTAACAAAACATTTTAAAGACTTAGTAGAATAAATTTATATTTAATTTATGAAAACACTGAAACCATTATTACTTGAAAATTCGTATTTCTTTAAAATGTCACTTTGCCTAAATGTCCTCTATACACTTTACAGAAAGCCGAAATTGGGACATTTTTATTAAACACTATTGTAAATTTATTCTAACAGACCTTTATTTTTTAATGAACCATTCTTTTTTCTGTGAAACTTTTTTCTGTGAAACTTTTTTCTGTATGACCCAGTTGAAAATGCTCTCATAATGAAAATAACTTTTAGTGCTAGTACTGTTAAATGCATGTTTTTATTAAATTCAAGTTGAAGTTTAACTATGGACAATGAATTTTATGGATTTTGAAATTTGTATAAAATTGTTAGTCTTAAATTTCACAATAGCAGAATTGCTTTTTAATATATAGCAAAAAATATATAGAAATTTACCAGTCATAAATGATTTTTATTTGCAGTGACAATTTTTGAAAATAATTTTGCAATAATAATTGCAGTGACAATTTTTTTTTGTTTTCAGATTGATCAAATTGTGTGCAATATGTGTGGCAGAGGTGATGAAGAAGCCAGTATACTGCTTTGTGATGGTTGTGATGATAGTTATCATACATTTTGTTTAATACCACCTCTTGCTGAAATACCAAAAGGTGACTGGAGATGTCCTTGCTGTGTTGCCAAGGTAACAATATATTGCTTTCAACTATATCAGCATTTTGTTTATATAGTTTCTTTTTTCTTTTATTTAAACTGAATGTTACATTTTTTAGTAAAAACAGCCAATTTTTCTAAAACTAATAACGTTTTCAGAGTTCCTATGGGTGAGGGAGGACAGGGAAAACCTAGAATTTTCAGGGAGTTTTATTTTAACTCCAAAAGTCAGGAAATAGTCTGGAGAGTTTTTTTTTACAAAAACCTGGAATATTCCTATATCATACCTCTAAAATAACCAGTCTTAATTAATAATAAAACCAGTTATAATAAAATTTGAATTACACATTGAATAGCATTAAATTGCACCTATTTTTTAGTCATAAGTTTCTTAAAGTACTTGCATGGCTAATTATTCGGGAATCTGATGGAGAGAAAAAAAATTATATTTATTACTTCATTATATTGAAAAGTCCAGCTTATAATTTTGAACTTAAATAAATATGTTTGCCTATTATAAATATGTTGAAGCTATTTTGTTTGAGAAAAGATAAAATTACTGAATTTGTCAACAGATAATTTTAAAACATATAAGTTAGGTAAATAAGCAGACACCTATACATCTATAAGCATCTATGAACAGGTAATTTTAAACAAATAACGCAATTTCATTTTGCTTATTGTTACTTTTAGGAAGTGAATAAACCTCAAGAAGCATTTGGCTTTGAGCAAGCTCAGCGAGAATATACACTGCAGGAGTTTGGGATGAAAGCTGACGAATTTAAAACTACTTATTTCAACATGCCGGTTCATGTAAGTATTTTTAACTTATCAGAGTAAAACATTTCGATACCCATGTATGTATATTTTCTTTAATTAAGATTTTCAAGATATGAAATTCAGTTTTTCAATCATCATTGAGTTACAAAACTAATGTATAATTGAAAAATTATTGTTTCCATAAAATTTTCTTTGTATAAGCAAATTTTATGTTTGGGTGGGAAATTTTTTAATTCTCAATTATTCATTTGAAAAAAATAGTTATATTATGCTAAAAACAAAAAGAACTTTTAGAGACTGAAACTTTTGCCGTTTCTCTTAATTAAACTTTCGTCGATGAATTTCTGTAATTGTGGCTACTTCCTATATTTAAAATGTCAATATATTTCATAAAAATCTTCATCTTCAGATGTGTTTTATTTTACTTTTGATACACAAGTAGTGCTTCCACCTTTCCTTATTCTTTGCTGTCTGAAAGAGTGTTCTTAAAAAAGTGCTTTTTTCCCCCCTGCAGTCTTCTTTCCAAGTAATATTCTGAGAAAAGTTATTAATGTAATATGTGTAATTCAAATGTTTGTTGATTTTGCTCTTAATTTTTGTTTGCTGAGGTATTTTTCTTAGAAGTTTTCTGTCATATTTTTGGGTCTTCTGCAGTCTTCTTTCCAAGTAATATTCTGAGAAAAGTTATTAATGTAATATGTGTAATTCAAATGTTTGTTGATTTTGCTCTTAATTTTTGTTTGCTGAGGTATTTTTCTTAAGAGTTTTCTGTCATATTTTTGGGTTTAAATTATGCATTTTTGAATGTAAACATTGAAATTTGTAAACCTTCCTTGTAATGTAATTTTTTTTTTTTAGTTTAACTTCAAAAGTTAAAAAACAATTGTCATCTTGTTTTTACTTAAATCCATCGTCTTCTAGTTGGGCTTGAAATTGTAACTTTGTAAAGTTAAACTTTGATTGTTGTGAGATTATTATGTAGACCACCTTTCAATTGATGGGGATGAAAAAATAAATAATAACTTGGAAAAGAAAAATAGAAACTAACAGAACGTCTGAATCTGAATTGCTTGTGATCTGAAAACACAAGCAATTTTTATAGATTTTTGATAAAAAGTTAATAAGTCCTTAACCGTCTTGGTATTAGTCAATGGTTTTGCTTACCCGCTGCAATGTGTCAAGCATGTAAAAATTTTGATTATGTGGAAATTTTCATTTTAATTTTTTGTTGAGTTATAACTGAAACAATTAATAATTGTATTTTAATAATTGTTTAATAATTAATTGTATTTTTATTCCTCCAATTAATAATCGTGTTTCGAGCCTATTTGAGAAAAATATTTTGCGGGGTATACTTGGTGGTGTAAATGAAAACAATAACTGGAGAAGGAGATTTAACTTTGAACTGTACAAGACTTATGAACAACCCAATATTATTAAATACATAAAAGTAAATAGAATGAACTGGATGGCCCACGTGATGACAATGCAGTAAAAAAGATATTGCTTTTTAGACCCAATGGAACAAGAAAGTGGAAAAGGCCGGAGTTGAGATAAGCTGACACAGAGGAGTCTGATTTTCTTGTTAATAATTAAAAAAAAAAAAAAAAGGAGATTAAAGATAAATCGGAAGTCGTTATGGAGAAATCTTTAGAAGAAGGCATAGGCCCACGTTGGGCTGTCTGGCCAACTATGATGATGATGTTTTTATTCCTAAACATAAATAAACAAAATTCTGTTTATTTTTAGTGAAGAGATTTGTTTAATTTTATATATGGACTGGCTTTCCTGGTTCCTAAATACTGGTAGTTTCCAAAGTATAGTAGAATCACTGGATAGTCCCAGCTTCTTCTGAACACTAAGCTGCATGCTTTCCTGTATTAAAATATTGGTCCCCTAATTTTATTCCAAAGAAATTTCAGTACAATTTTATCTAGGGGCTCGACTCTTGGTGAGATAATTTGTATTCGTCAATCATTGGTCAAATTGTAGAACAGATTTATTTTATTTCAGAGGGTACCATTTTCTCTTGTGGAAAAAGAATTTTGGAGGATTGTCAATGCAGTAGACGAGGATGTGACTGTGGAATATGGTGCTGATCTTCATACAATCGACCATGGTTCAGGCTTTCCTAACAAAAAAACCAAAAGCTTATTGCCGGGAGATGATGTATGATAATTCATTTTCTTTTTCTTTTCTTTTCTTTTTTCACTTTTCCCCCCACATTTTGTTTAATGATCTATGTATTTTATAACAGGAATATGTGACATCTGGTTGGAATCTGAATAATCTCCCCGTTTTGGAAGGATCTGTTTTGAAGCACATAAATGCAGATATATCTGGAATGAAAGTAAGAAATATTCACTTTTCTATAATAACAATCCATTTTCTACATTCACAAAAGTTGTAGTACTTATTTTTTTAATGTTAAAGTATTATTGAATTATATTACTCTATGTTAAAGTGGTTGTCCTGATTTTCCTGTTGTGAAAAAAATATTTTGTCTTTATATGTCCTGATTTTTTGCTATTTGTCCTGATATTCCTGACTTTTATTCCTGTTCAAAACAGGCAGTTTTCTAATAATATAAATGTGGATTTTAGAATTCTCTGTTAAAAGAGTAAAAAGTTTTGGGTGTTTGATTCAGCATATTCAACTAATAATTAGTCACGATCAACTAATAATTAGTCTCAACTTTCTAAAAAATCAATGCTGTAAGTCCTAGACTTAAAAATTTTTTTTTAAAACCATCAAAAAATTCTTTTAATAATTGGAATGTGAAAAGTCGAATGAGAAAATGGAATGGCCCCTAGTCCCGAGGAATCGAAGTTAAATTGTTTTCAAGGATAATTATTTAAAAAAAAATTAATATCTTATTAAGTCTTATTAAAAATAATTTGAAAAATTATTTTTTAATTGTTGATTTTAAAATGTATCCAATTTCTAAATTTATTTTAAGATATACTTTAGGTTTACTTTGATAGAGATTATGTTTACATCCTTTATTTATTTATTTTTTTCTTATTTGCTTAAAATTATTCAAGCTATAGGATTTAATACCTCTATAATACAGAAAATGAGGCTTCAAATGTGTATCCTTATCTTTGATTTCTATTACCAAATTAGTGAGATAAACTTAAATAAATTGTAATGGTTAAATTGCAAGCAAAAAAATGTTTTGTTCAAACAGATTTCAATTCAGGGATTAATGATTTCTTGGAGCATTCTTATCCCCTTATGACGAAATAGAAAATTAAAATTGCACTTATAATTTCTGTAAAAAGTTTGCTAACCCTCTTGCTACGTTATTACAACTTTTTTAAAATCAAAATTGTATCAAAAATTGCTTATTTTTATTGTATATATTTTAAAGTTAAAATGGCCACAAAAAAATTTGTAAAAGAGTTTCTTTTTCTTTTCAATATAGAATAAGGTCATAAAGAAGGTTGTAGGAAAATGGGAACTAATGAAAAATAATAAAAAAGCAAAATTTTGATAATTTATCTTGGTTATATTATGATGTATTTTATGAATTACAAAGGTAAGACTTATATGCAAAAAAAATTATGCAAAATACAATTAAAGCATTTGTAAGAAATTAAGTTTAGTGTGATAAACTTCGAAAAGGCAAGGCTTTAAAGGCTCAAGATAAAGCTCTATGCACCTCCACAGAAATCGCAGTTAGAGCGAATTTTTCTACTTCTGCCTACTACAAATTTTGCTACTTCTAATATTTAGGGGACCAAATTTTCATCCACTCTTCTGATTTAACTAATAGGGTAACAATTTCCAGATTTCCTTCTATATTTTAAAAGTTAAAAATATAAATATATAAAAAAAAATATGTTTATTTAGAGAAAATGCATTTTTGTGTCCAATTTCTTAACTTATTTAATGATTAGCACTAAATACATATTTCAGGTCACCCCAGGGACCATTAAGATTCTCACTAGTATGTGAAAATCCAATTCTTAGAACAAAAGTTATTCAGTGTTATATATTTATATTTACACACTGTACCTACAGAATTGAACTATAAAGATATTTTTTTCCAGTAAGCAAAAAGAAGGGCTTTAATTTTGAAGTCTGAGGAATAATTATCGAATTAAACATTGATCATGAGTTTATTCATATTTTCAATGATAATGCTTGTAATCTACGCTTGTTTACATGTTCTTAATTTGTAGTCTTACAAGCTCATATCTTTATATTCTAGATACCTTGGACTTATGTTGGAATGTGCTTTGCCACCTTCTGTTGGCATAATGAAGATCATTGGAGCTATTCTATAAACTATCTTCACTGGTAAAATTTTATCAACATTTGTCTTCAATAACTCTTTCATTTGGGCTAGGGTTGAGAAATTTTTTATCTGTGTCAAATTTTGACGGTTTTGACCTTGGATAAAACCATCACATCCAGAACCATAAAAAATATATATATATATATATATGCAATTATGTATTGACATAAATATTATTCATATCTTAATTAGCACAATGCATATAATGTTAAAGGTAAATATTAAAAATAGTTTTTTCAAATTTGAATCAAATCAACTTTATTACACAAACTCATTATTTTTCATTTTTTGTTTATTCTCAGAGAATTTAGTTATCAGAGGTATACTGTTTGTCATGTGTGCTGAAAAGATTTATAGCAATTTCTTCCCTTGGGTTTACCAGGGTTTCTGCGGGTCAGGAAAAACCTGGAATTGTCAGGGAATTTTATTTTATGAAAAGCAGGAAATAGTCAGGGAGAATCTAAATTTTTTTTACAAAAAACCTGGAAAATTCCTATATCATACCTGGAAAATGACCAACCTTTGAATTGTGTGTTACAGTAGTAATCAGTTATTTAGATTCAAATTAAATAATACTAACATCTATTAGAATTATTTTATAAAATTATACTTTTTAGTGAAACTTTTCCATGTTTCCATTCTCATTCTATTATATGTTTTTGCGCACTCAATCTAATATTTGACATTACAAATAAAATAAAAATCAAAGTTTTCTGATGAAAAATTGCATACGAGGGTTGCTATTTATATTTCTGGCCTAATAATGAAAAAATAAATATGTAGGATCGAAATTGGTTTTATTGTTTTTCAAAATATTCTCCATGATGATCAATACACTTTTGCATGCGTTTGAACCAATTTTCAAAGCACTTTTTCCAGTCCGATTGAGGTAACTCCAAAACATGCGTTTTGAATGCATAAACCGCTTCTTCGGGGGTCAAAAATCGTTGTCCACGTAATTTATTTTTGATGTGTGGGAATAAGAAGAAGTCATTGGATGCCAAATCAGGGCTGTACGGCGGATGACCCATCAGTTCGATCTTTCGCTCCGTCTGAAATGCCTTTGTTTGAGTCGATGTGTGAGAGCTCGCATTGTCATGATTCACCTGTTCTTCTGCTTTTTTCGAATTTCTCCGATGACTTCTGGCAAACAAATGGTCGTGTACCATTCAGAATTGACCGTCCTACGTTGCTCTAATGCCACTGTTGCCACATGACCGTTAATGCCGAAGAAAGAGGCAATCATTTGTTTCGATGTGCTTCTTCCTCGAACAACTTTTGTTGGTTTTGCCTCATCTTGGAAGACCCATACAGTTGATTGCTGTTTTGTTTCCGGCTTATATGCATAGATCCATGATTGTCACCTGTGTAGATGTTATACACAGCCTTTGATGTACCTTGAACGTATTTTTCCAATATTTCCTTGCACCAATCGACACGAGCCTTTTTTTTTTAGCGTTTGTCAGATTATGCGGGATCCAACGCAAGCAAATTTTTTTTACGCTCAAATGTTCATGCAATATTTTATTGATGCTAGTCATACTAATGTCCAAAGACGCCTCTATCTCACGGTATGTCACATGACGATCTTGCTTTATCAGTTCACGCACAGCATCGATCTTTTCTGGCACAACAACGGATTTTGGACGACCTGCACAGGATTTGTCCTGGATCGAACATCGGCCACGATTAAATTCGTTATACCAATTTTTTACAGTGCTGTAGGATGGCGCTTTATCGCTGAATAAACAGTTAAGTTCATCGAAGCACTCTTGTCTTGACAATCCACGCCGAAAGTTATGAAAAATAATGGCACGAAAATGTTCACGATTCAATTCCATTTTTTGAAAGAGAAGAACTTTTCAATTTACTGTCAACAACACAAATGAAGCTATAATGGTAAATCATCTGCTGAATTTATGTTTAAAAATACCAAACTTTCAATTAAAATCGTCTGCGGTCGCCTAGCAACACTTACTGTTGCCAAGGCCAGAAATATAAATAGCAACCCTCGTAGTATAGATAAAATATGGTATGGAATTTCATTGTAATTGAGTTTTTTTTTCTTTCTGAAATTGAGTGGGAACCCTGTTTACATTTAGGTACCGTTTGCATGACTCATTCATTTTTAATCTTGTTTTATTTATTGTATGAAATATAGGAAAGGGTATTATACTTTTTTTTGCTATGTTGTTAAATAGTTAATGCTTAGCAAAGTTTTAAGCAAACGAGAATTAAAAAGAAATATTCTCTTTTGGTTTGATAGCATGGCAATTTTGATTCTCTGCCATGAGTAGCAAGTGTCTTTTGCCTGATAATAGTTTACAATTTTTTTAAAAGTAAGACTAATTTTTGAAGGATGGTTTGAAATTTTTGTTAAAGAAAAGGTCTAGTTAGGTTGTTTTTTTTAACATTCATGAAAATATGCTAACATTAAAGTCTAATTTATTGTTTTCTCTTGCTGTCATTAATGATATTTTATTGTTTAAAGGCATGCAACTTTTGGTGAAAATTTATACCACTTACATTTATTTTATTATTAGGGGAGAACCGAAAACTTGGTATGGTGTTCCGGGCGGGAAAGCTGAATCCTTTGAAGAAGCAATGAGATCTGTTGCTCCTGAATTATTTAATGCACAACCAGATTTGTTACATCAACTTGTGACAATAATGAATCCCAATCTCTTGATATCCCAAGGAGTGCCTGTAAGTATATTTCTCTTCCTACTTCCTGCTATAGCAGGTTTACCGCAGGCGACTATTTGCTTCTATTTTTAGTCTGAGCAATGATGATATGGCAATTTTTTTCGCCTGAAAAGGCTTAAAAAAGCAACTATTTTCAGGAAAAGGATACTATTGGGAGACTTTTCTGTACTCATAGCAATGTTTTTTAGTATAAATTGGGTTGACAACTTGCAGTCCGCTGGAGCTTCGATACACGCTGATTTTTTTTTTTTTCCTTAAAAAATAAAGAATGTTGAAAATTTTGAATTGCAAATTTGAGTCATCACTTTTTAATGAACTCAATTTGCACAGATTACATTGTAAGTCTATTTTGTTTCAAGATCGCCTTTTCAACGGTTATTGCTACGAAATTCTGAAATTTAAAAAACCCAGTTTTTAATATGCGTGAAGTTTGAATTTGAGTAATCACTTTTTACAATATATATATATATATATATATATATATATATATATGCTAAATCAATTATTGAGAAAAGGAAAAAAAAATTTTAAGTGTTTTTTTTTTTTAATGAAAAATTATTTTTCTGAATGAATTCTAACAATTAAAGTATTTAATTTTCTGCAAATATACTAATTTTTTTAATATAAAATTTTTATATAAACAGCTTTTATATAAAAGTTATTATATGTGTCACTAACTTGACTAAAAGAATCATGGTATATGACAATTAAGTCATTTAATAAAATTATAGTGAATATTTTTAATGAATTTTTGCTATTTAGGCAACTATTTTCATGCTTTAAGATACTAAAAGCAACTATTATGTTCTTTTTTTTTCTGTGTGCAACCCTACTATTGTAATTAACTTGTTACTGATTTCCTTCTTCTTTTAGATTTGTCGAACTAATCAACTGGCAGGGGAATTTGTTGTTACATTCCCGAGATCTTACCATGCAGGGTTCAATCAGGGTTACAATTTTGCTGAAGCAGTGAATTTTGCACCAGCAGATTGGGTAAGTCTCTTTAAATCTGTTTTTATCAATTAATTCTAGAATGAAACTAAACATAATTTGTTTTAAAATTATAAATTTCAGTTATACACACTCATTATATTTCATTTCAGATATTATATTATACTGACAAAAAAAAAAAAAGTACCTGATGTGTCTCTCTCGAGTCAGGCTAAATATTGTTACACGTAGTTTTTTCAAGTTAACAAATCGCTTGTAAAATTAAGTTTCTGTATTTCACTACAATTATTAATTAATAAATTATTAAGGACTACAACATTTTTCTTCAATACATCACCAAACTCTATCCTTCCGGCTGATGAAAAGCTCCTAAGGCTGAAAATAAAATATTAAATAAAAAAAATTTACCTAACAATTTTATTGTATTAGTAATTTATTACAGAAATTACAAAATTTCTGCTTAACTTTTAATTTTACAATTTAAGATAATTATTTATTTGCTGAATTGAAACTCTCACGTAAGATCATTTGAAATTTTTAATTTTTTAATACAGATTTTTTATTGCACTTTAGTATTAGGCCGAGTCATAAGCAACTTCCGATGCAGCTAAGTAGAGTCTATTGTTTGTATCTACCTGCTATGAGTGACCATAATAACAAGTTTTTGTTTTCCCTATATAGACGAGGCATCAGTTAATCTTTTGTCAACTGTTTTGTGTGATTCACGTTACGTTAAACCTTTTTTTTTTTTTTTTTTTTTGTTTTTAACCACTCTTATGGTGAGTCAAAAAGTACATCTTCGACGCGTTTTTGAATTTAAACAAGGCAATAGTGCTAAGACGACAGCTGTAAAAATATGCAGTGTATATGGTGAAGGACTAATTACTGATAGGGGCAGTTAAGAAATTGGTTTATAAAATTCCGTTATGGAGATACGACCTTAAGCGACGAACCGAGAACTGAATGTCCTTCCGACTTTGATGACAACCTTTTAAAGGCAGTATTGCATCAAAGTCCATGTTAGTCAACGAGAGGTATCAACAGGTCAGTCAACAAGAGGTATCAACAGGTCAGTCAACAAGAGGTATAGCACCTTTGCAACCTTACAAAACATTTTGAATAGAAAAACCTGCAATTCTAAAGAGCAAGCCAGGCAGACTGTTGAAAACTCCTTCCAGTCCAAACCAACCACATTTTACAAAGAAGGAATTGATAAACTGCCAGAAAGATGGGATAAAGTCATAGATAATAGTGGTGAACACTTATTAAATTCATATATAATTTTGTTATTCAATGAGAGAAAAATAAATGCCTGATAAAAAAAATAAAAAAACGGAAGTTACTTATGATTCGACCTGATACAAATTTCTGCGTTTTCTTACAAATTTTATTTGCTCTAATTTGTATGTTCTACTATTTATATCTCGACTAATTATTTATTTTTATACTAAAGGTTTTTAATTCTTAATGTTCTAAAATTTTTACTGTTCCTGTAAACGTGCAGCTCCCTATTGGACGAGTGTGTGTATCTCATTATGGAATGTTACATCGCTTTTGTGTCTTCTCACACGATGAACTAGTGTGCAAGATGGCGCAAGATCCAGATAAACTAGATATTAGTATAGCTGCCTCTACTTATCAAGATATGCTGAAAATGGTTATGTCTGAGAAAGAGTTGAGGAAGACACTTTTTGATTGGGTTAGTATTCATATTTTAAATTTTATTGCTGTTTAATTCTCACTATTTTACCACACTTCGAAACTTACTATTTAAATGAGCTGCAAAATAAATGTGATCTTTTTATATAGTAACCATCATTTATATTTCAGGGTGTAACGCAAGCTAATAAAGAAGTGTTTGAATTGTTGCCAGATGATGAGCGGCAGTGTGATTACTGCAAAACCACTTGTTTCCTATCTGCTGTTACTTGTTCTTGCAATAACAGTAAGAGTAAGCTTTTCCACTTATGCTATTCATTGTCTTTTATGACATTAGATAAAATTTTTATTTCACTGATTCTCTTGTTAATGCAAGTTTAAACAGTTTTTTTTTTTTTTTTTTTTTTTCCTCCAGTTGCAAATGGAATATAAAACAGTATTTATTATATACAATGCACAAAATAAAAAAAAAACAAATACCTCTTAAACTTTTAATCTGAAGATCAGATTTTTTACATACTTGTGTTCAATTTTTATAGTTCTAGAAGCTGGTTTTAACTATTAGTTTGATTTAACTAATTAGTTTGTGCAGAGGATATTTTAAGTTATGAAATTAAATAGAAAAATTTAATTTGTTATTTTTTCGAGGGATTTTGGAATAGGGTTTGGGGTAGTCATAGTCTAGAAAATATGATCATAAAAGTGTTCTCAAGCTTGGCCCTATAATGTTAATTTTTCTTCTATTTTTGCAGTATATTCATAATTTAGTAATTTTCTAAAAAGTAAAATTTTGTCTCATATCAGTCACTTTAACTACATTTGGTAAATAGAAAAATTTAAACTATTTTATTACAAAGCTTGATTTATAAAAGGCAGTTTTTTAAACATGATTGATTTTATCCGAAATTGCCTTTTTTAAATTTTTTACAAGCATAACTCTGGTTTAAAGAGGAATTTTTTCTAAACTTCTTTTAAAATCAGTTTGAAAAAGTTGTAAGTGCTTGACTTGTTTCTGGAAATTTCATTTCCTTCCTAAAGATTTGAAAACTCCCCTTTAATGTCCATAAGCAATAAAGATAAACAATGTAAAGTTCCACATATATTTTGACATAAGTTAAGAATTGTAATGAATAGCGAATGGTATTGCTATACAAATATTTGAATAGATTATATGTCTACTACTTCTTTTGTCTATATGCTTGTTCTAGACCAAATGTTTGAAAAAATAAAATGAGACAGTTATGGGAAAGAAATAATTAAACCACTACAAAAACTAAGTGCAAACCTTTATGGAATCATTAGGTGTTAAGATTATATTAGATATTATGCATGAACATATGAATTGCATAAAATTTGACACCATTGTGGAAAACTTTTTAATATCACTCATTATAATCAAAAGACTATCAAAATTTTCTATTTTACCAAACACTCAATATTTTTTAATATTGTGGCAAATTTTTTTTCTAGTTGATTTTATTTTAAAACCATCATTGAACAGCCGACCTAATTTTTGAGTTTATGACAACTAGTTATGAACCTAATATAGAAGCCAAGGAAACTCCTGAATCCAAGTATTGGGAGAAATTTTGGATGGACCAGCCGCTGCTATATAATATTTAATTTAGAGTTTTATAAAAATGAAAGATTTTTTTTAAAAAAATATGTGATTTTACCAAAATAGGTCACTATGAAGAAGTTGAAACAACAAAATTCAAGAGTTAATTAATATTGGGATGAATAAGAAATAGTAATAATTGCTTGCTGAGGGTTTTTTAATTGAGATTTTTGTGTTAGCAAAAAAACTTTTCATTTTATTTAAGTTGGGTTAGGATAGTGCATTTCGTGCCATTGTTTGTCAAACAACAGCTAAATTCCGATCACAAAAAAAAGAAAAGAAAAGAAACTGTAAAAAGTAGTACATTTTCAAATATTTTGAGTATTAAAGCTTTTATTTTTAAGTGATTATTTTATGTTGAATTGTCTAGTCAATTGTCTACATCTTCATTGTAATCTCTCTATCTTGCTGTATTTGTTAAAATATATTTTGATAATTGGTAGTTCAATCATAATTTGTGCCTCATAATATTTATTATTATAATGTTTTTTAGACAAGTTGGTCTGTATTCCTCATAGAGACAAGTTATGTTTTTGCTCTCCAGAAAAACACAGTTTAATGTGAGTATTTTGTTTTTTGAAATTTAATAAAAGTATTTTGTTACTTATTTTAAATTTTTAAAATTAATTTCCCATTCCAAAAAATGAAAATTTTTCTGACTGTAATTAGTTTTTGTTTGTTTCTTTTTTACACCCTTGTAATACTTACATCGAATATTACTTTTATTCTGTGGTGTGTGACTGTAAAAAATATTCAAAATTCAATGTAGAATATGCAAAATTGTTTTGACACCTATGCGTAGGGTAATTCATATAGCATAGTGATTTAATGAAATAAGTAGAATAAACTTCATTTAATAACTAATATTAAAACAAATACTAATTTCTAACGATTTAAAGTACATTAACTGTTAAACAATTTAGTAATTCATCTGTAAAAAATCATTCGTTAGTTATCTGAAAGAAGCTTTCTAATATAATTAAAATAAAGTTTAAAGGATATTAAAATCAAAAAGCTTTTTATTTAATAGGACCAAGGTGATATGAGCAAACAAGGGAATCTCTGTTAATTTAAAAAACGAGAAAGTACGTAAGCAGCTCTGAGGCTTGGCAAGCTTTAGTATGCAGAACGTGGAGCTCCCTAGTCTAAAATTATTA
The DNA here is from genome assembly GCA_949128135.1 of Parasteatoda lunata. Lineage (NCBI taxonomy): Eukaryota > Metazoa > Arthropoda > Arachnida > Araneae > Theridiidae > Parasteatoda > Parasteatoda lunata. The sequence continues at coordinate 27,138,757 of OX421975.1, forward strand.
AGTTTTTTGTCAACAAATGACAGAGAGTGTAGTGTTTTTAAAAAGTGCTTAAAGGTGCTTATTTTTGATTAACATTTTATAAAAGCCCTTAGAGGTGCTTTTTGAATTGGGGTTTGTGAAAAGTGCTTAATTTTCTATCTTTTAAAAAGAAATCTTTTTTTTTCTTTTTTTGCCGTGACGATTGTTATTCAAAATTATAAAAAATACATGATTTCCACAATTTCTCTTCACAATTCTAGAATACTTACCAGAAACTAGTAATTTTTTGAAATTGGTTTTGAATTTTATTGATTTTATGTTTATAAATTAAGAACTTTAAATGACAGAAAAAAATAATTTTTATTACTACACAGATCCTAATTATGATTTTTTTTGGCAAGTGATTAAAAATATTTATTTTGACTGCTTAAAAAGTACTTAAAGGTGCTTATTTTTTGTTGAAAAATCTGGCTACGCACCCTGATTAATTATTTTTAAATTTTTCTATTCTGCAAAACTGTGCTTTTCACAATTCATTCAAACACAATTCATTTTGGTGTATCGTCGTCCCATAGCGTATGAAAGCACGAATATTTTTTTAGTGCTTAAAAAGTACTTAAAAGGTGCTTATTTTTGTTGAAAAATCTGGCCACGCACCCTGAAAGGAAAATGTTTTTTATATGAATTTAATATTTCTGTTACCTTAAATATGAATGGGTACTTTAAATATGAATTTAATATTGCAGGTACCGGTATACATTGGATGAACTTCCTGGTATGCTACAACGCTTGAAAAATAGAGCTGAATCTTTTGATTGTTGGTCCATCAAAGTAAAAAATGCCTTGAATGCCACTGATAGCTCAAAATTAGGTAATTTATGTTTTTATTTTCAATTATTTTAAAACTTTATTTTACTTCTGATAATTTAATGCTGAAATTTTGTTTCTATTTAGGTATATCGGACTTCAGAGAGTTGCTTCAGGAAGCAGAGGAGAAGAGATTTCCTCAGTCTGAGCTATTACAAAATCTTTCAGCTGCTGTGGAGGAGGGCGAGAAATGTGCAGCTCTCGCTCAACAACTTTTGAGTCGAAAAGTGCGAACAAGGTATGATATAATCTTTTTGAAGCCTACATATACTTTATTAAGCTTATTAAGTCACATAACACCTTGAAATTTAAATACCATGTATATGTTTAAAGCAGCAAACACTCTCACAAAACTTTTGAATTCATTTCAGGTGAATGTTGAATTAAACCAGATCCTTAAATGCTTATTTTTCTGATAAATTAGCTTTTTAGTTTCAACAATGTAAATTAATTAATGTAAAAAGTAATTATATTGAACTATACAAGTCCAATCAAAGAATGAAATTAATTAAAGCAAATTTTATGGAAAAAAAACTTTATGAAAAATACTTTAAAATAATAAGTCAAAATGGAAAAGCAGTCAAAACCAAATTTGTCTTATGTAAACAATTTAAATAAAAAGATAGAAACCAAACGCAAACACAAGAAGAAAAAAAAGCAAATCAAAATTTTAAAGATATGTATGTTAGCAAAAAACAGCACTTTATCAGGGGGCACACTGTCTGTTAACATACTGGAGCTTCCAGTTTGTTTAATTTTGGTTTCTAACTTTTTATTTAAATTTTTTTATATTTGAGAAGGTAATTTCATTACATTTTGAAATTATGCTAAAGCTGTTTTTTTCTTTTTTTTTTTTCTCTCACACCCAGTATAATGATTAAAAAAAAAAAAAAAATTCCCTTCCGAAATATTTATTTTTAGCAACAATTCATAATATGGCCCTTTTAAGCTGAGAAACAGACAGAAGTTTTAAAATCAACGTACATAAGAAATATATTTATAATTTATCGTAGATTGAGTTAGTTGATTAGATTTAAGAACAAAAACCGCAAATAAAACTTTTATTATGTTCCTTTGCAAAGCTACAGGCTTCATGTGCCCATCGTTTACAGTATAGACACTGTATACTTTCCAGGAATTTTGACTTGAAATATTGTATTTAACATTTATTTCTACTGTTTTACTTTTACTGTTAGTAATTAAATTGAATATATTTCTGAATTTTATAGAATGAGGCAAGTTGGTGAAACAAAATCAAACTCTCGTCTTACGTTAGAAGATTTACAGTTATTCCATCATCAACTCTCAACTTTAGCATGTGAAATAAAGGAAGCATATCTGGTCAAGGTATATTTTTTCCCTATTCATTTATCTTCAACAATCAAGGAAATTGCGATTTATAAAGTAATGTTACTGGAACATGTTTTTAGTCCATGTCTGTAATAACTATATTGTCTTATCTTAATTAATAACTAATTGAAGATGAAATTATTTTTGCTTTCGGCGATTGCAATAAAGAAACTAAATAAAATTAAAGATTCTTTTGCATAATTCTTCTGTAGCTTAAAATTAGTTTTAAAAAAAGTATGCTTGTTTTGTATGTTTGGGTTTTGGATTATGTTTGAAGTATGTTTGAGTTTTGGATTTTAAATTGTTTAAATCTTTCATTAACAACTTTTCTTTTGTTCTGAATGTAATCCTGCTTTGAATGTGTGTGTCTATATATACATACATATATATGAGGTAAAATTTCTGAAATGAATGTTACATATGAATAATCTTATTTTTTATAACCAAAGAAAGTTGTTACACACATTACGAATATTTATTATTTTTTTTTGTTGTTAAGTTTTCTTTATACATGCGCAATTGTTGAAAATCAAAATTTGTCAACTGCATTCAAAGCTTTTGTTCTAACTGTCTGTACCATATATTATTCAAACAAAATTCTCTTAGCTAAATGTTTGTTTTAATAAAATATTAAATGTTTATCAAATTAATTAGGTTGGAAGATTTAATAATATTACTCATAGTCAAAAAATATTACAAAATTAATCGATTGTATTTTTTTTAATAGGATCTGCTGGACAGAGCCGTAGCATTTGAAGCTGAAGCAAAAGAAATTCTTAATGATGATAAAACAGATTCTAAAAAAGTAGAGAAATTTTTGGAAGCTGGACTTAATTTGGATATCGATATTCCTGAGATCCCACAACTAAAACAAGTAAGTGGCCCCTTCCTTTTCTTAAAGTGTTCTTATTTCATAAGAGTAAAATCATTTACAGCTGAGCCTTCCATGTTTGTTTTATTTTTCCTTCATGAGAAATTTTATAATAATTATATTTTAATTTTTTTCTTGTAAGTTTAAATTTCTGCTTAACATAAAAGTAATTTTCATTTCTGAGCTAAATCATAGCAGGGAGAAAATATTGCAGAATTTAATTCTGAAAAACTCCATAAAAAATTTTGTTTGAGCTTAATTCAACTTTTTAACTATTGTGCAAATTTGTATTGTAAAAAATATTGTAAACCGTTGTGAAAAACATTTTGGGTCATAATTTTGCAGGCAAGAAAAACTAGTTTTCTATTCTATGTGAAGTAAGCTAGCAGATTTTTATTTTCATGCAAGAAACACTAAAGCTTAAACTTTCTGTATTCATGTTACCTATAAATTTTAACCTTTAATAAACTATTAGTGCAGTTCCTCTATTTCTTCAAGTTTTGCTTTCATTGCAGGCTTTGTAAATTTGTAATACTCAAGATTTGTTGCAAATTTTGATTTTCAAAATTTGATTTGATTGATTTTGCAGAGGCTTTACCAGAAAAGGTGGTTAGAAGAAGTGAATGGTTCCCTGATACACCCAGAGATGGTTACGTTAGATATGTTGCGCAAACTTCTTGATAAGGGAATCAACATACCTCCAGACCATACTGTAGAAAAAGTAATGGCTGAACTCCAAGAACTCTTGACATTTGGAGAAAAGTGGGAAGAAAAAGCAAAAATGTGCCTGCAAGCCAAGTAGGCATCTTACATGAATTTTTTTTTTATATATCTATATAATTTAAGCTTAGTGGTAAAAAAGCTCTATGTTATATTTATTAGAGATTTTCTGTGTCTTATTTAACAATAACATTCGTTTATTTTTTCAAGTCTTCAAATTTTGCAGATCTCATTGGTGGAAAATATTAAGGCATTTTCACTGAGTGTTTTCAGAGAAGTGCATTTAGCCATAAACAGTCAACTGGCTATTTTAAAAAAAAGACTATCTTTTGGCAGCGAGAACAGTTAAAATCAGGCCTCAAGATTTATAGATTTTTTTCCAATTGAGAGCTTGCAGATAAGTAATAAAGGCAATGCAAAATCTTCATTTACTATTGTCAGCATATTTGCTAAGCATCAGCTTATTTTAAAGCATATTAGCATTTTTTCAAGCTTATTTACCCGAATTCAGTAAAATGTCACTTAAAAGCCTCATCCACTGAGCTTTTAAATTATAAAATTATTTATCTCTAATATTAATTTAATAGTATTATGCACTGAATTTTTATTTCCATTTTTGGAACCATTCTAGTGGCATCATTGGCATTTAGAGTTATTAATAATTATAAAACATATTTATTTTATCACATATTTGTTTCATTTATTCACTGATAACTTCCATTTCCATTATTTCTGCTAAAATATGGGTTAATGCACCTAATATATCAGACTAACCTTGGTTGGTAGGCTTTCTTAGTTAATCATTTTGGTAAGATCAGGCTAAATTATATTAGTTGTCTTAATTCTGTGGCAATAATTAAATACAACCCTACAATGAAATTTTTTCCCTATAGAGAATTATAGATTTTAATTTAATTAGATTTACTTTAATAATAAATTAAAGATTATTATTTTCTCCATTCAACTATGTTATTTGAATTATAAAATTCATTCTTTCAGCCCATCAGAATAGGTGAAAGGCATGCTATATTTTTTAATAATAGACAAAAATTTAAAAATATTATTTCTTTAAAAATTTTACGTGTAATTTAAGAATTAGTTGTTTGGTGAAGAGTTTTCAAATAAATTTTATTTTTAGTACTATCATTCTTTTAATTTGAGAAAAAAAAACCTTAAACAGGCAAATCTTTATGATGCTATAAATAAAGAAGTTAAATTCCAAAAAGTTAACTTAAAATATTGAAAAATAACATATTAATTGATAAAAAAAACTTATTGTGGTAAATTGACAGTATGCAGTTACATCTATCAATAATGAGCCATTTTGAGAGTATTAACTTTTATGCATTATAAAGTAAATGCTTGCAATGATGAGGTTACATTGTGTACGCCCATGTATAAGAAGTCTAATTGCATTTAATGATAGTTGATTTGAAGATTGTTATGAGAAGTTTTATTTAATACATTATTTTACATCTTTTCTGATTAGAATTTTTTTTTATGAAATTAATTATTTGTGTTAATTTGAACTGCAGGCTTTCTTAACTATTTTGTTGATGATTTTAATTAAATTACTTTTAGGCCTAAACACTCCTTACAAGTTTTGGAACAGGTTGTCAAGGAAGCAGGAAATATATCAGTTCATCTTCCTAATGTTATGCAATTGGCTGATGCTGTCAGAAAAGCAAAGGACTGGATTGCAAGGGTGCAAGCCTTACAGGTAAACAAACTTTTGATGTTTAAGTGAAGTTAATTTTAAAGTTTTTTTCTTTATATTGATATCACATAATTTTTTTTATAAATTTTTACTTAATTAAATAAATTAAAAATTAAAAAGAAAATATTTACTTAACTATAAAAATTGATTATAATAAGTCTTTTTGTTTTTTCAGTATTGTATTGTTAATTCAAAATAAGATGCTGTTTAGATACAAAAGAATGATGATTTATACAGTACTGATTGAGCAGTTCCATCTCTAAAACTATTGATGATTTTAATTTTAACTCAATCAAAGATGCTTAGAATTACAGAATTCACAATTTTTACTGCTTTTGAAGAAAGAAAAAAAAAACAGCCTATCTTATATTGATATGTATGAACATCAAGAAAGCAACTGTAGAATAAGCTAAATTCTTTGACTGCTTTTTTTCTTTTTTGAATTTCAAATGATGATTTGTAATGAATAGGGATTTGTAGAGTAAGTGGATTCCAAGAATTAGACTGGGAATCGAGTTGACTAGTGGCCAGACAATGTTTCTTAAAATTGGGGGATAGGGAAATTGTAAGGTTTGTTTCTGCATCTGGATAGTTAGTTTAATAATAGACAGGGCGAGACCACTAAAAATGTTCACTATAACCATGTGTTCACTATGTACCAGGTTCACTTTAGTGGGATTTAACTGTATTATTAATTAAAATCTTTTGATAAAAAAAAAATTTTATTTGAAAAGCAATATAAAATAAATCAATTATATTTGAGGAAACAAATTTTTAATATCATAAGAATGATATTAACACTTAAAAAAGTAATTAGTTCAAAAGTTATAAATTTAAAAATTTCTGAATTTATGTTAATTCATTTACTACTTCAGTTGTTACTTTTGTTAGATTATTAGCAGAAAATTTACAATCTTAAAAAGTTTTGAATTTATGTTATTCATTTATTACTTTAGTTGTTACTGTAAGTCAGATTACTTTACTTTTTTATAATGAATCTATACTTTTTTTTAGAGTGGGGAGCATTATCCTTATATTGAAGTCTTAGAGTATTTAGTTTCGAAAGGTAGACCTATACCAGTAAGACTTGAACAGCTTAATCAAATGGAGAACCATGTGGAAGCAGCTAAAGCATGGAGGGACAAAACAGCTAAAACATTCATGAAGAAAAACTCACAGTATTCTCTCGTGGAGGTATTTTTTAGTAAATTTTTATCTTTTTTATTCATAATGATAAAAATGTTGTTTATTAAATAATCTTTTAAAGTAATTTGTACAATATTAAGATAATTTCACTGTTACTTAAGTTAAGGTTAAAATGTCCTATATCAGTGAATACGAAACACAAAAACAGATATACATATCATAATTTTTGTCTTTATTGATTAAATGATTATTAAGCTATCAATTACCTCTTTGATTAAAATATTAAAATTAAATGTCTTTTATTGATTGTAGCATAACCCATTTTATTTCAAATCATTATATAAAATTAATAATGGGGATTTTATTTTTAAATAAATAAGACTCAATTTTGTTATTTTCATCCTCAAAGTATTGTTATCTTAAACTTTTTATTGTTTGCATTTTGTCTTTAGTGTAGCTAAAATTAACCAGCTTTTTGAAACTTGTCATCAATTATAATGGGATGAAAGAATTTTGGAAAAACAGTTTTAAATAGCTATGTAAAATTCTTAAGTCATTAATAAAAAATAAAATAAAAATAAATTTAAAAAAAAAAAAAAATTGTCAAATTTTCCTTCTTTGAAATTATTTTCTACAGGGGTGAAAGTTTTCCGTATTTTGACGGATTTCCATCTTTTTTTTTTAAAAAACCACAAGACAGAGCGAAACGGAATATTACTATAAGTAAATATAAGTTCATTTTTTTTATTTTATGCGATAGGCGGATTCAGTGGGAAAAGTCCCAAACGACCGATTCATTAAAATTGATAAGTAAAGATAGTTAAACATGCAATATGTTTTTAATCAATATATCTTAATTTTAATAAGCATTGTAGACTTAGCTTTTATTAAATATCAACATTTTGTTGAATATTATTTTTACTATTGAACTATGTTTAGCTTGAAAATTGTTTTTGTTATTTATTAAAAAAGTATTAACTTAGCTAAGTATTATTCTTTTCCTTAAAATGCTAGCACTTTATTTTATTAATTAAATTTATTATTTTATAAATTATTTTATAAATTAAATGTTTGAAAAAAATTAAAAGCTGAGATAATTTTTGCTTGAAATAACTAATAACTTTGCATTTTTTGTTTATACTCCTGAACAATAGTAGGTTTGCTAAAATAAATATGGAATTTTTATAAGCCTTATTTGCATTTTGTGTATTTAAATTTTTATTGAAAAGTTTGTTCACAATTTTTATGAAAAGAATTCATATATAATTTTTTGTTTACTTAAAATTATTGGACGGGACACGCCCACTTCTGAGTTTGAAATTTTCAGTCTTGACAATTTTTGAAACTTTCACCCCCGGTTTTCTATTACACTCTAATTTCTACGAAACTGCCAAGTTGAATTGATACAAAATTTAATTATTTAGCATAAAGAAGAATGATAATGCTTTTTAACATGTCAAATCTTTCTGTGATTTTTTATTTCAAAAAATCATTTAAATATGCAAATAATATTCTTTTTCATGTAATCTAAGTTAGTTTTTAAATTATTACTTTAAAAAAAAATTCATGTTGGAGTGACTCCATTTATCAGTTAATTTATACTTCATTTTACATCATTAATCAGTTTATTTATATTTATAATTTTGCATTATTAATTTTAAAAACTTAAAATTAGTAATGTTTGCATACAAAAGGGAAGTAGTTTTAGACTGATTTAATGCTTTATATTTGTTTAACAAAAGTTTTATCCCTTAGTAAAGAATATTAATTATTGTAAACTAAAGGGAACTAATTATTTTGAAAAATATAGAATCCAAATCATGAATGTGACATTGCTCGTATGGTTTGGTTTTAGATGAGAGTGTTAAGCAGTGTGTCTCATGATAATTTTATCTGAGAGTGAAAGTATTTATTTTAAATGTTTATGAAAGAAAAAAAAAATGAGAATCCCGCAATTTTTGATAGGATCATTTAAATTGATGTCACACAATAATTTCAGTCATTAGTTATGATTATTTTGAATGGTAACAAAATAATATATTTGATTTGAAAATATATGTAGTTCAACTAATATTAGAAAAAGTAGATTTTTTGTAGTTAATTTTACAAAAAAAAAAAAATAATAAATAAATAAATAAAAAAAATAATAAATAAATAAATTAAGTAACAAAAATGGTTTTGAAGCAAGCCTAAACAATAGTACATTTTTTAATAAATTTACTTTTAGGTGCTTTCTCCAAGAAAAGATATTGGTACCCCCATCACATCAAAAGGTAAAAAGAAAAGAGCTAAGGAAAATGAAGATAGTATATGTGAAGATTCTGTGAGTTTGGATATTAGGTTAGAAGAATCCAGAGACACATCAGCATTTGTAAGTACATCTATAGATTTTGCTCATTTAAATTATTTTAACCTTTATTATCTAATGTTATGATATGATTTTTAATCAATTGAAAGGGATATAACTTTCCAAATTTTAATACTAACTTTCAAAATTTTAGTACATTTAGATATTTGTTTATGTTTATTACTTTATTTATTTGCTTTGCCTATGATGTCAGTTTTTCTTAAGTTTCGTGTTATCATTCTCATTTTCAAACTTTCTATGTTTTGCACTATCTTGTTAACCACTGAAAAATTTAAGTATCTTTTACGTTTATCAAAAGATTAAAAATTAACTAAAAAATGAAACTAAAAAAGATTTTTTTTTTAAATTGCAAAGAGAAAAATGTTGATTAGAATATACTACTACATGCGTTTAAATCCTTTATAATTTTGATATTATTACTATTACAAAAACAAATATGCTTTTAAAATATATATATATATATTTTTTTGTATTTGCAAATTTTTACTTGCATTTTTTATATGAATTTTAAAATAATAAATAAATCTCATAAAGATGTGCAACCTACATTATACTTAATATTTTTATATATTTAATATTATGTGAAATATTTCTAGTTTAAGTACCACTTCATTTTAATCACATAATTTATCAACCAAAAAATCTTCCATAATTTTCATTTTGAAATCTGTTCAATACTTTCTAAATTGAGTTCAGTTTCAGTTTAATTAAGTTTCATAATTAATTATTGCTCATTTTAAAGTCTAATAAAATTTGAGTACGATATAAATTAATGTCACTGAAAAGTTAGATTTTAGTAGTTTCTTCTCCTTTTATAGGTTGCTAATTTCAAGGAAGCTGAAAGAAAGGAATTAGAATCAATCTTGATGTTGCGTGCAAAGAATATTAGAAAACACACCGAAGATGGTCCTGACTCACGTTATTGTATTTGTAATAAATCCTCCTCTGCCACTATGATTCAATGTGAACTATGCAAAGACTGGTTTCATGGTAAATTATTAAACAGTATTTTTCTTTTTCACTCTTTTTTTTTTTTTTTTTTTTCAAGTGGTGTACTTCATCTCTTTCCTGTGTATTCTCATATTTATATGCTTAGACATGTTATTTATTTTCAATTTATTCTGCACTAGGCTCGTAGAATTGCTATGTTTGTATTTACTTTACTTCATTTATTTTAATTTTCTTTACTTACACAATTCCATAGCTGCCAACTCTTCCGGTTTAGCCGGAAGAGTTCTGGTTTTTTATCGAAACTTCCGCCTTCCGGTTTTTTATTGTAATCTTCCGATTTTCCTCGATTTAAAAAAAAAAATTCCCATTTTATTTCATATTTTTTAGAACAGCGCCACCGAATTTGTACCCGAACGCATTTTTTAGAGCAGGAATCAAATTCTTGCATCTTCTCGGCACGTGCTCGAACAAGGTAGAAAATTAAAGCTACGACGCAGAAGTTAAAACACTCGGAAGCGCTGCTGCGTTTCCAAATCTGATTGGCAGTGAGAACGCTCCCTAAATATGCACACAGTTTAGGTCATCTCTTAGTGATGAGATGCTAGAGAAAATATTACAAGCTGATTATTTTTGTAAAAATCAAAATTGCTACAATGTAACATTTGATGAAAATGTTTTAAAGAAAGCCAAATCGTGCACAGATCAAACTTTGAAAAATAATTAAAATTGATGTCCCTAAGTGTTCTTAATTGTCTTAAAATCTTTAAATTTAATTGTGTTCTGGAGAAAAGATGCGTTGAAATTTTACAGTTTTTAATATCTTCCGTTTTTTGAAAACCCAATGTTGGCAGCTATGCAATTCATTTTACTTAAATTAGTCCTTTCACTTCATCTTGTAATTCAGTAGTTTGTAAAGTTGAATGCTTTAACCATGGCCATGTCTAAGGAATGGGAACCCCCAAATAATGATCATAGAACCAAAATTTTTCATAGAATTTACATGACAGGGAACCTCAAAACAGCGTGTCATGTTGCTATTATCAATTTTGTTTTAGGGTATACTTTTAATTAACTTTTTTCATTTTCTTTCACCTCCAGTTGGCAATAAATTTTTAATTGATCATTATTAAACACATTTTTCTTCAATAGCCATCACAATCAAATAAATATAAAAGGACTTTTTGTAAGCATTTTTTGCAAAAGCCAATCATAGTTACAATTTGATAGTTCCATTCCTAATATGCATATCTTAGGGCCGGGATAGCCTGGCTGGTAGGCACTGGGCCCATGCCCCAGAGGTTATGGGTTTGATCCCAGTCGGCCGAAGACTCTCACGTGTAGTAAATGAAGACTGATGCATGTTAAATCTGTCAAGTCACAAAGTCCTCCATGTTCCCATAAGAAATCATACCTCTGGAGGTACTGATCCAGGATTTTCTTTGTCTTCTGGATTGGTTCAAAATTACAAGGAAACGAAGTTGAACGTTAGTAGCCGTGATCCCAAAATTGTGTCAGCTGTTCAACAACGATATAAAAAAAAACATACGTATCTTTAGAATTTCGTTTTTGGTTTCTAAATTTTTATTTTAATTGTTTACATAAGTACCTAATATCTTGCCTCTCTAATTCCTATAGTATTTATTTGCCAATGTAGCTAAGTTAAAGTTGATTAACTCTATCAAAATTTAGTTTAATGAGCAGTTATTGTTATTATGTTTTGCTGAATTGTCAAACTTTAAGTCCATCTATTATTTTATCAGCAAACTGTGTTACTTTACCTAAATCTGGAATTGGAAGGAAGCTGAACCAAAGTGGACTGTTATCAACACCATTTCACCAAGGGCCAAAAGATGTTAAGTTTTTGTGTCCTCTGTGCGTAAGATCTCGCAGACCACGCTTAGAAATTATAATACCGTTGTTGATGTCTTTACAAAAATTGTCTGTGAGATTACCTGAAGGTGAAGCTCTGCAGTGTCTCACTGAAAGAGGAATGTCTTGGCAGGTAAGCATCATTGATTATCAAATCAAAAGATAGTGTACACTTTGAATAAAGCTGAACAATGTGAATAAAGCATTTTATGTCATTATTCATGCATGCTTTATTTACATTGTTTTGCTTTCACCATTGATTATTTTTAATTCAACACTTCAGTCTTATGTTTAGTAGTAGTGAAAATAAACTTTATTTTTATGACATAAGAGTTTCAATACAGTTATCAGTATATTGTTTAGTGAATATTAATATTTTATGATGCATTATTATACCACTTGATGGTGTGATAGAATATTCTATGTATAAAAATTAATTGAAATGGAAACAAAATATTTCATTAGAGAGTAATTATTAGGGAGTCAGAGAGAGTAAGTGGAAAATTTAATATTTTGCTATTTGAGAAGAATTTTATTGCTAACCAGAATGGAATTTTTGTTTTCAACGAATGATGATACGAAATTTTTAATGAAATTCATTTGAATATAGACTTTACCCCTTACTTTATATTTATATTGCCCAAAACAGGTATTGGGCTGTTAATTCATTTAAAACATGCATTTCGAGAAAGAGGTTAAGAAAACTTCAAACAAATATGTGTCGAAACGATCCTCGACAATTTATTTGCTTGATAGGAAATAAAATAATCCAATGCCCATTTTTCAGTGTTATTTTTATATTTAAATTTTAACTGCATATGATTTTAATTAAGTGTTACCAACAGTTTTAACTATAATCATTAATTAGTTATGAAAAAAGTGTTTGCTTGACAATTTTGTTATCTATTGTAAATCTTACACTGCATGCTATTTTAAATTATAAATTTATATAATTTTAGTATTTACATTTGACTATGGTAGAATAACTCTCTTTTATGATTACAATTGGCTTAAATTAGTAGAGTAAACAATATGTGTCAAAACAATCCTGAACAATTGAATTATTTGGGAGGAATAAAATAATTGTTTGCATATTTTTCAGTATTATTTCTTTATTTAAATTTTAACTACCTATGATTTTAATTAAGTGCTACCAACAGTTTTAACTATAATCATTATTTAATTATGAAAAAAGATTTTGCTCTACAATTTTGTTATCAATTGTAAATCTTACTACATTGTATGGTATGCCATTTTAAATAAAAAAAATTATAGAATTTTGGTATTTACATATGATTATGATTGAATAGATTATGCCTTTTAGTGACTACAATTGGCTTATATTAGTAAAGTATTCCTGCAACAGCCAGTTATTGGCTAAAAGAGTCATAGAGTTAAAGACTCACAATTTTATGACCTACTGCATGATGGCAGCAATGTGGTCTGCATTGCGCAGCATCTGATTTTACTTCCCAGACAATATGTCTCCATCCTGGGACATTTAAAAACATTTTTCAGCATTTGGAACTAAATAGTTTACACTAAATTTACTTGAATTCACTTTTCCCTATGCTTTAAATTTTAAAATGCTAATAAAAGTAAAACAGAATTTTCCAGGAAAACATTCTCTTGCATTATAGCATCCTCTTAACTACTATGCCATTCATAATTGGTTGAAAAAACAATGGTATTTCTTAAACAAGTCAGAATGCAATTTTTTTTCTTCATTCAATTGATTTGGCACTAGATTGTATAAAATGCAATTAAAATATTGGTTGAGGCTAAAAATAATGGTTAATGTTGGGAAAGAATTTTTTAAAAAAGAAAATTTTTTTTAAGTGTGATAATATTGCATAACTAAAATTATTTTTTAAAAATAAATTAGATTCATTCGTGTTAAAATATAATTTGATCAAAACCCTCTCACCTAATTTTTTATTTTATTTGCAGGATCGAGCAAAGCAGATTTTGAAGATTGATGAGGTAGCTACTGCTTATGATGCACTGACAAAAATTTCACAACATATTTCAGAACAAGAGAAGAAAGCTAGATCTGAAAATATAATAAATGACGAAATACGAAAAGCAGCAAACAATCCAGACCTGCAACCACAACTGCAAAATATGGCTCAAGGGTCATTTGGCCAGTTAAAAGATTTAAAAATGGATGATATTAGAAAATGTAAGAAATTGAGCATTATTTAATATCCAATTTAGTCAGAGACTTGAATTATTCTTTAAAAATCTATGGTGAATATCATATAACATTGAGACAAATTAAATTTCTATCATAATTGTGTTGTTTGCCTAGATACCACATCCCAAGTTCTAATAATAAAAGTAATTAAGTTTACAATTTGAGTAAATCGAAAATAGAGTACTATTTTTTTTGAAAAAATATTTAATATTCTTTGAGAAAACATTATACATTTGATATTTGACTAATTTTATTGTATTGTGAACAAAGTATTGCCTTTATTTTTGATCTGATGTAAATATTTGTTTTAGGGAGACAGCAACACCCTGATTTCGTGCATTCATCTAATCAGAGTGAAGAAGCTATACCAGGAATTGCTGCAAATCAAGAAATTCTATCAGTATGTTTTTTTTAATAAATTCATTTTTTTGTAATAAATTATAATGCATTTTTTAACTGTTTATTTAAGAATCTTTTAATTAAATATATAAAAAATATCAAATATGACAAGATAAACAAATCATTATTAGAATATTGGGTTGACAACTATATTCTTGCCATTTTTTTAAAGTGTAAAAGCATTACATTTTCTCTGCCCAATTCTCATTTTGTTCGGTGTGGATTTTCATCCAGAAGTTTGTGTAATCACTCTTCATCAAGCTCATTTATGCAGCCAGAACGTGTTGCGTCCTTTATCCTAGGACTAGCGTCCCCCCCCCCCTGCTATGACACGCTCCATAGACAGTAAAAAATGTCGTGAGCAGCTTTTGCAGCCTTAGGGCCTCATTTAAAAGCAAAAAAGAGGTTTTTCAACTGCTTATTTATCTCAACTTGATATTCCATTTTATGATGTAAAAATCAGCAACTTAATTAACTTGAAAAAGAGAAGAAGACTTAGATTCTGGTAGAACAAAACATCCTCTGTGATTAACAGCATTTAAAATATTGTAAGTCTTGGAGTCCAGTTAGGAAATGTTTTCAACACTGTTTCCAGTAGAACACTGAAGTCCAGCATTACTGGCTGCGGTCATTATGCAGGTGGGTGATCACTTTGATCAGATTACGTAGGGGCCGAGGTTGTGCGGTATCGATCATCGTTAAACTGTTCTACCGTAAAGTACTCGACTATACTCGCAGTTCATTGGGTTTCCAAACCAGGTCCTCTGCAGAGGACCAAATTTGTGATGACAGTTTCTTTGGATGATCCTCAGAGGTGTTTAACAGACCGTCGTCAATAGCCTGTCATGGAGCTCTAGTGGGACGTAAATAAAGTACCCACCTATCAGGAAATGTGTTCAATGTTTGGTACTCAAAGGCAATTTAGAAGTAAAGTGATGATTTATGAAAAAGGTGGGGAAAAGATTACTATGCAGTTAAAAATTATATAGGAATATACTTTAATTGTCTCTTTCTCAATTTTCTAGAATGATGGTTCCATAGCAGCGGAAGCTGATGGATCTATTGACCTGACTGGTGAGTCTTTCCATCCCATTTGTGATGGAAGTAATGCATCAGATACTGATGCTTCTTCTGTCAGTTATAAAATGGAGCATGCATACTCATCTTCCTCCTCTTCTAAATTCTCTGTTGCAAGTAAATACGCTCATAACTTTCCTTCTGTCTAACAAACACTCACTGCTACAAATTTTTTTCTTAAAAGTTTCTAAATCCAAATTATTTTACACTATCTATTCTTATTATTTTGTGTAATTATTGTTTTATTTTGCAATTGAAAAGTAATGTGATTGTGGTATGTGAAATGAGTCATATATTATAGGGGCGATTGTATTCTGGCGGTACCCCGGAATTCCAGGTTTTTCGTATCATTCTTCAATGCTCAAAAACTAGGAGTGGGGCATGCAACTTTTGCGCAAATATCGCAGAATTCGGCTAAAATCAAGATCATTGGTTGTGGACTTTCGTGAGACAAAAACTTATATAAAATTTTGAAGCTTTTTCTAAATTTCCCCTTAACGAGACGATTACATGCATTCTTTCACTAACTATGTGAAGAATTGCATCTTACGTTATTCATTCGCCAATTTTATTCTTTTGGTTTGGTGGATTTCCGCCTTTTTAAATATTTGGAACCGCACAGGAATCTGCTAACATTTTATCCTTATTCAAGCGATTTTAATATCAAACATCGATTTTCGTATTTACCTGATTTAAAAGCTATGTGTTGCAATTCGTATTCACATGATTTAAAAATCCAATATCACGATTTACATTTACGCATTTTTAAAACCATATATCGCGATTCATATTCGCGTGATTTAAAAATTCAGTATCATCGATTCATATTCACAAAATTTTAAAATCTAAGATATCGATTCATATTCGTGCATATTTAAAACCCAATATCGCGATTCCTGTAAGAAGTTTTTTCTTGAGTTAGTTACTCTAAGGGTGTGATATTCTGCATTAGAAGGTAATTTAATTATAAATATTAGTTCAAAAAGTCATGTTAAATATGAAACATGTATGGTATGTAAATTTATTTTGATTTTTTGCGCATAAAATTTTCAGGGTTTTTCACTTTGTGCTCCAATCACCCCTGATATTGAATAATCAATCTGCTAGTTAAATGAAGTTTCAATTTTATGTTTAAAAATTGATTACTTAAGTGCTGTGTTTATTACTCGAAGAAAAGTTTATGAAGTGTGGTCTTTATTATTCTTTTTTTAATTAGGTGATTAAAAATAAGTACTATTCAAATAAAAATGAATTGAATCATTGTGGGCAGAAAAAGCTTTAGTCCTAACTACTCTTCAAAACAGCTAAAAAGAAAGCTATTTTTTATGTTTCCTTTCAGCACAAAAAATTAAAAAAAAATTATGCTATCTAAGTACTATAAATAAATTTGTTTCAGCATTTTTCGTTTGCTTTAAAAAAGGCAGATAATAGTTTTCTTTTTAACTTTTTCGAAAACAGGGTTCCCACAGTTCTTTAAAGTCCTTAAAAACTGCTTAATTTTTATTTTGGAAAATAAGGGCCCTTAAAAGTACTTAATTTTGGTTCAAGGTTTTTAAAAGTCCTTAGTTTTTTAGCATCACTATGGTTGATATGAACAATTTTTCAGTTCAATTTTTTAAAACAAAATGGAGTTCTCTTATCACTTAGAAATAGACCAAGCATCGAAGGTAAAGCATTTTAGAGAGACAAGAATTAATGTGTGTGTAAAGGGGAAGGGGGCTACAGTCAAGGGGAAGAAAACATGCCCTTTCATTAATATATTGGTTCTTTCATTAATATATTCTGTCCTTTACCTAGAATGATTCTTTATGAGGAGAGTGAAGCATTCTAAAAGAAAAGAATAGTGTGAACAAGGAGAATAATGCACATGGAAGGGATCGTGCTCTTTTTTAGGGGTGGGGCAGTTTTAAGGTACCTAAGTAGAAGACCCACACTAACCTTAAAAATTTACAGAATTCAAGAAATTCAGTTCTTCTGGTAATGCATCTGCTTATAGAAATTAGGTAAAACGCTAAGAAAAGAAGTATCAGAAGAAAAAAAATTTGAACTAGAATCCCTAACGAAAACTATTTCCTAAAATCTCTAATTAAATAAATTTGTATTATATTTCAACAGTAAGTAACTGTAAATTTATAGAAAGCATAAAATTTTTTAAAATTCATGATTGTACTAAAAATTAAACAGATTTATTTGTAAGAAACAGGGTTTGAAAAATCCCAGCCCACCTAGGTTTTTTTTATCAAGAACCTGGAGTTCATTGGTAAAAACCAAGTGTCTTCTCAAAAATACCCCCCCCCCCTCCTTATACAAATTTTTCCCTGGGTACTAAATAAGAAAGCATGATTTGCTTCTAACAAGAAAGTGCGCTTTAAAAATTCATACTAAAAGATTCTTTTAACAAAATGCAATTTTTTATTTTCTTGTAGGGGAGTGTCGGGCATCCCCGCCCACTGTCATATGTATAGAATATTTTATCAAGTCAATGGGCCATTGTTATATTAAAAAAAGATTTTTTTCAAAGTTTCAAGTATTTATGCAGCTGGTAACATGGTAAAAAATAGTTTTGAAAATATGTTGAATACAGTTGTCAAATTTTTTAAATTTCTATTTTTTTAAGTTAAACTATTCTTTTTTTGGTTTATTCTTTTTGCATTATTTAATTAGATGATAAAACAATACAAAAATATTGATTATTACTCAATATTATACAGAAATATAAGCAATACTCCATAAGTGGGCGGGGCTACCTAACTCTCCCCTAATTCATTGTAAGTTAAGTATTTCCCCCTGAACAAGCTAGGTCTATTTACATTTTTCTTGAACTGCTATAAAATCAAATATTAAAATTTTTTTTCTCTAAATTTCTGCTGACTAATTATTTCTATTTTGTTTCAGCCACCCCACCCCGTAAGCATGCTAGAAAATCCCCCTTGGTAACAAGGCAAATGGAATCTCCAGTTTTGCAACTTTCAGAGTCAACTAAAGCTCAACTGGAGCAATTGATGATGGAAGGTGATCTATTGGAAATGACCTTGGATGAGACGCATGACATCTGGAAAATTTTACAGGCTACAAAGCTGGGACGAGACACTTTCTCAATGTCTCCCTTCTCTGATCTAGAGGTTATTTTCTTTGTAATAAACCTCTTAAAAACTTAATAATAACTTACGTTAAGTAGAATACTAAGAATAAAGTTTTTAAAAAAAAGTAACTTGGGAAAATATTTTTATTTTTTGGCTTAAAAATTTTTATCAATTGAAAAAGAGATCTAAATTATTATTGCAGAGAATAATAATAAATGCTAGAAGTGAAAGTTGCTACATTGTTCTAAACAGAGATTTATTCTTCCTTGGACTAGTGAATTTCTTCTTTTTTATCATTTCCCTGTCTGATTTTTTTTTCCATTCATTTATCTTTTAAATATTATATTTTAATGATGTTGAAAAATAACAAAGCTGTGGTAAATTTTCTATATTAAACTTTTGTGAATAAATAATAAATAAGATGATGATTATTCAAATTTCTAAATGGTTAAATTATAAAATTTGAAAGCATTTCTATTATGTTTGGAAATTTAGAAATTCTTTATTTCGTTATGGCTAAGTATTCAAAATGAATAAATTTCTCTTCAAATTTAGGATGGAGGTAGTATAAAGCATGAGAAAAAGAAAGTTAAAAAACGAAAACTTGAAGATGGAAAAGGAAATCTTCTAAAGTCAAAGGTATCTAAAGACTGAAACTTTTGTTTTTATGAATAACTATTAAAATATTTTAATGTCTCTAAATTTTAGAATAATAAATTACCTACAATGATAAGATTAATAAATAACTTACACTTTTGATTCTTCTTATAATTTTTTGTTATTTAATAGCAATTTACTCTTCTTCTAAATTAATGTCAAAGTTTAATAAACATACTTCATGTTTCCTTGATTTTGAAATTTACTATGGGAAAGTTTCCTCCAACAAGGGGAGAGTACCACTGCTATTTTTAAGTATTTTATTTGCTATTATAATTCATATTCAGATTGGCCATGTCTGCAGGAAATAAGATGTGGAAATTCTTTGAGCAATAGCATTATAATGCTGCAAGAGTATAATGATCACACAAACTTTGATCATTATGTTCTTGTGAGTGCGTCTTAATGTATTTTTAGTATTAAAAATGTTTTGCCTAACCTATCTTATCTTATACAATTTTATTCTTTGGTGCAAGCATTTATTCTTGCTCTGAGTGCTATTTTAATAAATAATACTTATTAATTATTTATTAAAATAGCACTTAGTGATAATTTTTGCTATTTGCATTCTTTATTACACAAGCATTTCTCTTATGTAAACTAAAAATTTTAAAGCATTAAGAATATAAATTAATATTTTTTGAACATTAATTAATATCTAGGGCTTTTTTTTAAATCCTCAATAAATTCACTAAAAAGAAGATGTTTGTATGAATTATTAACAATTTTAACTACAAGAAATGTTTCTTTATTTGCATTTATATGACGATTCTTAATGTGTCTAAATATTCATAAGTTTATAAATTACTCTTCAAAATATGCTGATTTAAGTTTGTCTGGAGAGTGGTGACCCTGTTAATGCTTAATGATTGTTTAGAATGTCATAGGATGCAATTTATTTGCTCATTCACTTTGCTATAATGATTGTTTGCACTTTCTCTTTGCTATATATATTATTTGCACTTTGTCTTTGCTATATATATTATTTGCTCATTCTCTTTGGCTTGCTGCTTATTTGCTCATTCTCTTTGCTATGCTGGTTATTTGCTCATTCTCTTTGCTACGTTGTTATTTGCTTTTTCTTTTTGCTATGTATGTTATTTGCTCATTCTCTTTGGCATGCAGGTTATTTGCACTTTCTCTTAGCTATATATGTCATTTGCTCTTTCTCTTTGCTATGCTGGTTATTTGCTCATTCTCTTTGCTATGTTGTTATTTGCTCATTCTCTTTGGCATGCAGATTATTTGCACTTTCTCTTTGCTATATATGTTATTTGCACGTTCTCTTTGCTATATATATTATCTGTTCTTTGCTATTTGTTATTTGCTCATTTTTATTTTATTTTTTGTATTATTTGCTTTTTCTCTATGCTTTGGAGGTTATTGCTTATCCTCTTTAGCAAAAACGAATTTATTTAGTGATGAGCAATATAAAGAATTGATTTTATTTCTCAATTGGGTAAAGGAAAATTCAGATTCTGCCTGTAAAAAAAAATACAAAAAATGGAACTTTATTTGTTTTATAACATGTTAGAAGTGACATATAGTGCTTTGATCGATGATAAAAATGAATCTTTTAGATATCTCAGAATCAATCGTGCATATATGAAGAATACTTATTTATAACGATCTTTATTAATTTGCCATCTTTCTGGTATGCTTTTTGTTGTAATTACTGTAAAATATTTGTAAAACACTTACTCAAAAAGGAATATGTTTCAAAATATTGATCTTTATCCTCTCTCCTCTTCCAAAAGAAAAATAAAAAAATTGATTTTTTGACAAAATATAGAACTTAAAGAAGAACAAAATATAGAAAATATAGAAGCTGAATTCTCTAAAAAAAATATTTAAACTACCGAGACAGCCATTTTTTTGCTATTATTTAGGAAGTATACAAAAAAATAATCCTTATTAATATAAGCATAAAACTATGCATTAAGTGTTGCTCATAACATTAATGACAATTATGTAGAAAATATCAGAAACCATTAATTAGCTCTCATTAGTTGGTAATCTGATTTAAATCGCGTTGCTTTAATGATACGACACTGTATTTATAGATAAATATTTATATCACCTATAAACCTTATTTTTGTAACTCATTATTTTCCATTTAACTTCAGATTGTGAAAAGTAAAAACAAACTGAAAATGTCTCTAAAGGATAATAAGCAGAAAAAGAAAAAATTGCGTTTGGGTGGAAAGTTGTTTGCCAGCTCTCTGCCACAGAGTCTGGCTGCTGCCATGGCAACTGGTGAAGGATCTGGTTTGAAACACAAGAAATTCAAATCGAAGGGTGAGATGAAGGATGCCAAGAAAGAAGCTCTCATGCAGCTGAAAAGGGAAATGAAGGATGGTAGTAGTGCGAAAATATCTAAAGTAAGAAAAAGTATAGACAAACAGAAGAAACTTAAACGACCCAAAGGTAGAATGGAAAGAAAAATGCCATCTGGTAAAGGAGATTCAAGGGAAAATGAACTTGATGATTTGTGTTCTGCTGGTAGTTGTCTTCGACCAATCGGTGAGTATTTAGATCTTGTAGATGTGTTTGTTTATTTAAAGATATCCATTATTTCAGCTGTTTAATTTTAAAAGCAGCTGATTTTCATAAACACTACTAAGAGTCCTGTTTAGATATACAGTATATTCTCGATATCTCAACGTTGAAGAGACGCTAAAAAAAATTCAACAAGTTCAGAACTAAATATGTTCTAAAAGGTATAAAAATATATTCTAAAATATTATTCTAGAAAGTAGAGTTATGAAACATAAGAATAACTACTAATAAATGTGTATGTAATGATAGTTGTCTATAAGTCGAAATATAACAAGGATAATTTTCATTTTCAAAGTGAGACAAAAATAATTATGCATTAAATAGAAAAAAATTGGCTTACAATATGATGTTTCCAAAAAAATTAATTTTCTATTACAAAAATTTGACTATTGAAAATTTGACAAAAAAATTACTATTTTGAGAAGAAACTCTTTGACTATTTGAATTCAAATCAACATTAGTTGGATAAGGAGAAAAAAATTTTTTTTGACAATATGTATGCAAATCTGATTTTTTTTTCTTTCTATAGGATATTTACATTCAGGAACAAAATATTCTTTTACAGTCCTTTTTTTGTTGTTGCTTTGTTTTAATAGTAAATTTGAAAAGTTTTCAATTGGTATTTAATATTTCATGCATAAGGGAATCGGTTGGTTACTGTTTTTTTGAAAAGAAAAAATTTTGCATGTTTGCCTTATTTTGTGTAAATGTTTATAAAATAACTTACATATGTTAATGTTCATTTTCTTATGAACAGAGTGCGTAGCATTTTAAAAAGTGCTTAAAGGTGCTTAATTTTGATTTTTTAGAAGCCCTTAAAGATGCTTTTTTTTTATTGGGTGTTTTTAAAAAGTGCTTAATTTTCTCTTCTTTTTTTTTTAAATGACAATTTTTTTTCTTTACCATGTTGATTTTCTCCACGTAGTATGCAAAAGCGTGGTTTTCACTTGTTCTATTTAATGTTTTCGCAAATCATTCAGACAAAATGCATTCCGACCTACCATCGTTTCGTAGCATATGAAATCGCTAATCATTTTACATGTTTGATGAAATACTTGTGGGTCCATACGTGCATATACTGAGCTGGATTCAGTGGGCATTATTCTTGCACTCTCATGTGCAACTCTGTTGCATTTTGCAGCAGATTCTCATTTTCAGGCTTCATTTTCCTCCCTCTGAAATCAAACAAAAAAATCTCTCTATCTTCATAGAGTGGCTAATGTAATCAAGAAAGAGTTCTTTGTCAGAAACTAGTCATTTTATCATGATCGTGTAAGGTCTTTGAAAATTATTTTGCATTTTGTTAATGTATGTAGTGCTTAAAAAGTACCTAAAAGGTGCTTATTTTTTGTTGAAAGATTTGGCTATGGAACCCTGCATGAGGTTTTACTGTACTTTTATAGAAAAAAGAAAACCTGGTTTACCTTATGTCTTGGATGTTTCATATTATATTTCTTTATAATGTTGTATGCTTTGTGTGTTCTTTCTGTAATTTAGTCAAATTTTTTGTGCAGGTGAAGCTGTCAATTGGGTTCAATGTGATGGTGGTTGTGAACAGTGGTTTCATCTCTTATGTGTAGGACTTGACGTGCACGAAATCAGTGAAAGTGAAGATTATATTTGTCCTAACTGTGTGAGCAGAGGTGCCGGAAGAGGTCATAGATTTAAATCCAGTAGAGAGGACATCCCTCTTTATGATTTATCAGGTGACTCTAATCCAATGAGCGAAAGTGACATTTCACCAATGCCTGTGACGCCTCCCACCGGTAACTCTACCCCAACCATCAACCCCAAATTGTTGGATATCGATAAAGCATCCGAAGTGGCCGTTTCTGTTTTAGCAGGATTCGCTAAGAACTCGTTTGCCGCAGAAAGGAGAATGTCTAATGTTGAGAATACGCCTCAGAGGTCTGAAGAATATTAATGTCTGTTTGGAGTTTTATTTATGAAAGAGTTGTGCTTTTCTCCGCATAAGCAACTTTGCAAATGTGGTTCTTTATGAAAGTCTTGCAACCAAGAGCACCCTTAGGTCATTCATAATGCCATTTAAATATGTTAGAAAGTATTGCATACGAAATCATGTGTACCGCAGAGGACATCATAATCTCACCTGTTCCACCACTCCCTTCTTGTTTCTCTTATTGGTTTTATTCTGTGAGTGATGTTGGCTTTTACATTTTTAAACCTATTATTGTGTTTAAGTAGCTAACTATACTCTATGTAAAAGGTATTGGCAGATCAATGCGTTGCGTAAATTATCATACTTATCAAAATTTGATTGCAGATTCAGGCATACTCTAAAAAAATTAGCAACTCAATGTAATTTGTGCAGATTCTAAAATTTAAAAATGTAATTGAATTAGGCAGTTTTTTTTTAAAAAATTACTATTTAGACTTTCTGATGCCTTAAAATGCTGCCAAAATAAATATCAACAAAATGTCTGAAAATTATAAAAATGACAGGCAACAAAGAAAAAGTTATTAGAATTTTGGAAAGTAATTTCTTTGTTATTTGACAACCGAATTTTCGATTCCTCTATTTTCTAAAAGTTTAATAGCTTTGGCGAATGCATTATCTGTTTTACATGGAGTATATTCAGTTATAGGGTACAACAACCCTCAATTTCAAATTGAAATTGTATTTTTGGTATATCTTAATCTAGATTCTGCATACTTTCCCTATTCTTAGAATTCTGGGCGACATTTACTTCAAAGTTGACACATTTATGCTATCAACATCCATTCAAAGAGCAAAAAACAACAAAGTTTGTGCCTTTTGACTGCGGTGTATTTTATATTTAATTACCTTTCATGGATACTTGAAACATGATGGAGATAACGGGAAATGCTCTTTAGTTTCGTCTTTAGCTTTATGACTTTTGTGATTGTGTTCTGTAGCTGGTATAGCTGCTAGAGCTGTGTCAGTTCGTCAGCAGAAATTTGTTTATATTATATTCTGTATATGACCTTATTCTTTTGTATAAAAGTGATATAAAAAAAAAAAGTTTTTAGAGAAAAAACTTTCATAATTTATGCATTTACGATCTCTTGATTGTGCGAGATAAGAGTCTATGAAATATTGCTGACTTAACCCTTTATTAGTGTTTGTATATATGAAAGAATATTTGAGATTGCTCACTTTATTGTGAAAATTCACACTGTTTATGCTGTAAATTTTGATTTGTGCTGCTTTCATGTTCATCGAGTTATAAATTCACTAAATTAATTTTAATGTTATTTATTTCCAACAATGGCTTTTTAATTTCATTTTAGGTATAAAAACTAATAAATGAATTTGCTTAATAAAGTACAAAAGTACATGCTCGATTACTTTATAATCCTTTTGTAAAAGAGTGAAAAATAATTGAAGTCAGTTTGTAATTTTAAAATTTGATCTATTGGGATATTAAAATTCAAAAAAGATTATTACTTTTGCATTTATAAGATCTGATAAATTTAAGTTTGCTGGTATTATTTCTAGTTCATTTTGTAATATTTTGTGTGTTTTAGTTTCCAATTTATTGATTTAAATGTTATAAATGGAATATACAGTAAAAATTGAAAAATAGTAATTTCTGCCAATTATGTTAATTAAAAAAATGTCCTGTGAGATTTTTCACTTGGTGGAAAAAAAAAAAGAAGAAAAAACCAAAATAAGAACTGACAGTTATTTAAGTGTCAAATCAAGTGCTTTTAAGCAAAAAGTTTTTTACTTTCTTAAATTTTCCTTTAAAAAATTTTGAAATTGAGCAAGTGCATAAAAGTTACAAAATGTGTAGTAAACTTAGAATATCTATGGCCAAACTCAGTTTAAGTTTAACCTTTTTTTCTTAATATTTAACAGTTTTTTATGTCTATTGAATCTGGTTGTGGTTATTCATTTTAACTCTACTTATATTTCATTCTTTTAATGAAAAACTTGTGGCCTAAATCTGGTATTTTCTTCAACAAATTTGAATATAAATTGTAGTATAATAAAAAAAGCAAATTTGTTTTCTTTTTCATCCAAGGGTTAAGTCAGTGTTATAATTGTGTATTATATATATCTGGCTCTGTACTGAAAGCTTTAAAAGAAAAATATATTGATACAGCAGAATTCATAAACTCTGTTAATATTACTATAATGTAAAAAAGATAAAGTCTATACTTGTAGTAAAAATAATTTGATGAAGTTGTTTTTTGAATCTATATTAGTAATACTTATATTGTTAAATGCTAGAGAATAATTATTTGCTGTATAATTTTTGCTTGTTTTTTTCTTCTTTTAAGTTAAATGTCAGGGAAGGTATTTTCTTTATATTTATTAATTATATCTATGCCCTATAACAAACTGCCAGTTATCTATAACTAATTACCGAATATTAACAATTTCTAACTAATTGCTCCAAAATAATATAGTAAAAATCCCATAAGTTATTCATTTTCGATTATTCAAGATTTGTATGTAAATAAATATTTAATATTTTTTTAAAATTACATAAAAATCAGTATTTAAGTCAGTTTCATTTATTGCGATCAAACATATTTGTACAGAAAAAAAAATCTTATGACATGTTGCATTGCATACAATAAAGAATTTCCATTTCATTTTAAATCATGTTCAAGTAAAAATGTCTGTCATTGTGAATAAATTTTGTCACCTTACAATTTTGTGTTTATTTTTACTTTTCTTTTGCTTTCTTTGTGACAAATCCATTGCACAAAAAACACTTCAATATTTAAAAGTACAAAAAAAAAAGAAAAAAAAAAGACTTTTAAATCAGAAAGGGAATTAAGAAAAATCAATCTAAGTTATCTTGCTTAGGCATCCATCTAAGTAAAACTAAGAAAAATTACATATTTCTGAGAATTTTTATTTATTTATTTTTAAACAAAAAAAAAAAAATTTTTTTTTTGACCAGGTAATAGTCTTTATCTTATTTTAGCCATTAAGGGACCTAAATTAGTTAAAGTATTTGTTTATTCGAAATTTTATCAAAGATTTCTAAATTTTATAATAAACTAACAGTTTTTACAATTACATGAACTAGCAGTTTATTATGTAATTGTAGCCTACACTATTTTCAAAATCAATTTGAAAATACATTTTATCAAAATCCAGAAGAAAAATGGAACATTTATTTAGCAAATATTTCTGAATGTAATCGTAAGGATTTTTTTTTTGAAATCTCATAATTTTATATTTTGATTTTTTTTAAAGTGTATTTTGCTATTGCGTCCACAAATGTTACAAATATATGGACTTTTTTTTTTTTTTGAAAAAATCATAAGTGAGAATTAGTAATTATTTTGTTGATTTCACGACATTTAAAATTAACATTCAAATTAAAAGTTGAGTTTAATAAATTGGTAAAGTTTACTTCTAAAACCTTAAAAATGAACTGTTTTGTTTTTAATATTTTACTATCAATCGATTCTAAAATCCATATAAAGTTTTTGTAAACTATACATATTCAAGGTACTTACATATTTAATATGTATATTTCTTTACTTATATGCATCTTTTCATAGATAAAATAGACTGAAATTTCCGTGAGATATTTCAAAAATTATAATTTAAGATGCAAAGCTTTTAAAATAAGTACTTTTTTTTCCATAAAATTTTATGAATTAATAAATAAATGAATATGAATTAATAAGTTTTTACTCTTTTTGTAACTAGATTTTTGATATAATTTCCAGTAACTTTTATAAACCTTAATTTTGGTCAAATTTTAAAAATTAAAATCATTTTTAAAAATTTTAAACTACTTAACGGATAACATTTTTTTTCTTTAATTTTCATTAATAAATATTGTCACAATTTTTCATTGTATTTTCTTTTGAAACTGAAGTATCTTGTATATATGCATAGCTAGCACATCTTAAAGGTTTCTGGCATATAAATAAATAAAAACATTTTAAAAGCCTACTGTGCCACTAAATGAAAACACAGAAAAGACTTCCATAGGATAGGGTTTCATTTCAAAGTATTAGAAACATTTTAAATGTTTCCATTATTTTAAATACAATAATTCATTAATATTTTATCAACTATAAACCAGTTTTTAAAGTTATACTAATTTGCTTAAAAGCTATTTTCAGATGTAAATATTGTTTATGGCAATCCATAACTATGTTGACCAGGAAAGAAAAGACATAATAAAATTGGCTTTAAAAGAAATTAATTTTACTTAAATTAATAAAAAAAATTTTACTATTGTTTTATTTTAGTTAAATTAATTACTAATTTTAGTTTAAAAATTTTCCATATGCTGAAAGAGTTTTGAATATAAATTTTTTACGTGGATTTTGCTACATTTTTATTTAAATTATTGAACAATATTTATTATTAAATAAAACAAAAATTATTAATTATTTAACAATATTTATTAAATAAAAAAGAATGTTAAAACCCTTGAATTTTTCAATAGCACGAATTTTTAAAACTACACCATTAATCGATTTTAGCTTTGTTTAAATTTTTTGAAATAACTTGTTATTAACGATTTGGTGTAATGAAAAACTTTGTGCTCAATCATAAATTTCTTGGAAAAATTATCAGCTGAGCAAACAAAACTGAACCTGAAAAGTCATTCTGCTCTAGATAATGATTATAGAATTTATAATTATTTATGCTCTTATTATTCATAGTCCTTTATGATTCTTAGAAAGCAGTTTCAATACTAGAGGAAAACGAAATTAACAATAGTAAGTGCGTGCATTTTCAATACCGCTTTCTATGACCTTGACAAAGTTTCCCTAGAGCTGGACTATTTTGCGCAATAATCAAAAACTACACAAAGCATTCGCACGCTATCTGAGAGAATACCTTTATGTTGTGCGCTGATAGCACTAACTTTATTTCTATAGACATTGAATAGACAACTTGACAAGCATTTTTTTCAATGTCTGGGTAAAATAAAAGCCAGGAGGAAAATCATTTGTTAGTTTAAATAATACCCATTCTTAATAAAACCGTTATCATAAATACCATCCAATAAAAGTTTACTTTAAAGCTTTTTTAGTATCTGACGTATTTTGCGTGTATCAATATATATGCAAAACATGTTATTTTCAATCAAAACTTGATAAATAGTATTTTTTGCGATAAAATAGCACCGATCGGCATGCTTTGATCATTTCTGTGCTTTAAGTCTGTTAGATTTTAGTTTAATTTAAAGTAAGATATTGTCTGTTTTTTTTTTTTTTAAATACTTACTCTTTATTTTTGAAGGAGATAGTCTGCTTTTTCGCAACTGAGTTATTCGTAATTTCTTTTTTTATCGTTTGCAAATTGGAATTTAGAAGTTCTAAAATATGAAATTCTTATTAGTGACGTCGTTGGTGATTCTGTGTGTTTCATCAGTGAATTGCCAAGATGAAGAAAGATTGTTCGATAGAATCAAAAGTGTTCTGAAAAATATGATGGGTTCCATTAAGGATTCGTGGAACCAAATGATGAGTGAGTTCAAAAGCCAAATGGGAAATATTCAAGCCGTAACCAGAGAGATGTTCGATGCAGCAAAAACTAAAATGTTCGAATACATCGATCAAATGCGCTCTTCCTCTTCCGAAAAAGAAGACATGAGGAACATGATTGAAAGGTATGAAGAAGAAAAATTTGGTAAAAAAGAAACAGAATGAATATTGGAAAAATTAGAAGTACTGTTAAAAACAAAAGAGTACATCCGAAAAATAACAAACAATAAGTGACTATGAACTATATAATTCCTCATCATGAACTAAGTATTCTTGGTAAGAAATTCTAGAACGATATAGGACTAATAATTAAAGTTTAAGGCATCAATGTTTTTATTATCATAAAAAATGTTATTGATTGATTTTAAGCTTTTATGAATCTTTACATGTAAATACAACAGTTAACTTTTTAAAATTTTAATTATTTTATTTCGCAAATTTGAGTTATTAGTAAAGAACAATTTATAATAATTTGTAGTTTCTCCTAAAACTATTATGCTAATGCCTGAATTTTCTCATTTGTGTAAATATTTCAAATAAAAAATATATACTGTAGAAAAGAATAAAATTGAATATTTCTGTTAAAATCTCATTATTTAAAATATTTGATATATTAATTAAAAACTAAGAATTTTCATTTTATGTAAAAACTTTGCCGACCAACAAATATAATGAGAAGAAATTATTTCTGAAAATGTATAGCGCAATGATTTTATTTAAATTTATTCGACGCCTCAGCTGGATTTATGCTTTCGTTTAAACATTTTTAGACTATTGGAAGCTTTCAGTACTAAGAGAGAAAAGACAATAACTTGTTATCATAAACTTTATATTTAACAGGAATAAAATATGAATGTAGAAAATAACAAAAAAGTTACTATTCAGTAATTAAGCGATTAAATGAGAATCAGAATTTTGATAAAATGATAATCAGAAGATTTATTATTTTCCATGTCTTAAACAATATTTTGTTATGGAGACTTTTTTACTTTGTTTCACATTACGGTAAGAGAAAATCATAAAAAATAACTTCTAATGCTTAAATTTTTTTTTTAAAAGTTGAAATATTTATTTAAATCACAGTAAATTTCTTCCAGATTTTTTATTTTAGTACCAGAGGTCGGAAGTAGCTCACTACAAGTAGTGAAACTACTTTTTTTCGTAATTTGTAGCGTAGTTTGCTACTTAAAAAAAAAAAAGAAGAAAAAAAAAGTAGTGTAGTGAGTAGTTTGATTCCTGGCCACTATTTCTTACATTAGTTAAGTGTATGAACTAGGTTCTAACACAACAAATGCTGCGAATTTGTTGGGTACAAATGTTCACGTTTCTGTCAAAGGACGCTATTTTAAAAACACCTGTGACTGTGAGTAAACAAGAATTGCGTATAATTAATATTTAAGCTAGCCTCTATGAATAATAGATAATTTATCTCTTGGGTCAAACTTTCACATGCGAATGTACAGTTCCTGACCAAATTATTAAACGCACTATATGATTCCATGTAAAATCTTAATTATCAAGTCGCACTATACAACTTTTTAGTTTTCAAGTGACTGAAGGCACTCTAGTTCGCACTTGTTTACGTTCGTGTATCAATTGGTTAAATTAGAGGACATATAAATTCGACGATTGGATAAATTACACGATATATTATATAAATATAGAATATCTATTATATAAGGTATTATATTCGCATATTATAACAATTAGACCAAATTATTAGAAGCATTGTAGTTTTTTAATGATTACATGTTTTGCACGAGTTTATATGCAATACTTTTATCTTTAAACATAAATGTAATGGGTTTTTTTTCGGGAGATTTTTTTATATACTTCCTGTTTGTATTTATTTTTAACATATTGTATTACAATGTTAACCAATTGATACACGAACGTAAACAATTACAAACCGGTTT
Source organism: Parasteatoda lunata (assembly GCA_949128135.1). Lineage (NCBI taxonomy): Eukaryota > Metazoa > Arthropoda > Arachnida > Araneae > Theridiidae > Parasteatoda > Parasteatoda lunata. The sequence goes on from OX421975.1 coordinate 27,169,944, forward strand.
CAGTCGCGTAAAAACAATAAAGCTGTATAGTATCATCTGATAACTAAGATTTTACATAGAATCTTATAGTGCGTCGAATAATTTGGCAAGGATTGTCGGATCGTAAAACATTGATGGTATTTCAAAGGAAGGAATGTTAATTCCGATGTTTTCTTAAAGGAAAAAAAAAAGAGCATTAAACACTTAATGAAATTACAAGTATTTGATAATTTCCTAGCATATCTTAAATTAAATATTCGCAGCAAGAAGGGCATAAAAAGTTGATGACTAAATGAACAAATTCGAAAGAAATGTTTTAGAATGATAACAAACTGGCTTGTGTGTAAACATGAATAAATATTTCTAAATAATTCTTCATGTTTAATCAAAGTCAATTTTTTTATTCAAAATCATTTGAACACAATGTATAAATTAATTTCTCCAGCAGTGTAAATTATACAGGTGTAAAATAATTTCTCCAGCAAAGTTCGGTTCCTTAAAGTTGTGAAGCAATTACTAAATTCTAAAGTAGTTCTTCAAACTACTCTATTAGTAGTGACTACATCATTACATTTAAAAAAAAGTAGTTGTAATTAACTACATTTGCAACAAAGTAGTTGTTGTAAACGACAAAAATTTAATGTAGTTTTTCTGACCACTGATCAGAACTAAGATGTTTTCCACGCATGCGCTGTATTAGAGGACTACTTTATATTCTCATATCTGCAGCAATTTTTAACTTTCTTTTTTCCTTCAAATTTTAAAAAGATATTTTTGTTTTTTAACAAAATTTTGTTTGATTTTATTGAATAATTTTTCAGTAATATTGAAAAAGTATAAACCTAAAAATTAATTTTTTAAACAAACGTGCAAGAATTCTAAACCTTAGTTTACGAAATTTTGCTTAGTTATTGCATGTAATAACCAAAGTAATCGATATAAGTTACAAGTATAGTGCAGCTTTGAGGAGAACTCCCCCAGACTAAAAGTCTGGGGCTGTCTGCTGCTATGGTATCAAGCGAGTGCACATTTCTAATGGGGGTGAAATGGAGGAAAGAAGGTATCGATTAGTTTACTCACGACAACCTAAGCTAAGATTAAGACAAAACTATTCACCCCACACCCTATTCGAAGTAACCTTTCCTCGTAACCATAGTACCCGCCACAACGCGAGACGGGTGTCTGGAGGAGCTCTCCTGAAAGTCGCAGAGACGCACTATAGATTGCAGTGTTTCCTGGCATAGGGTGATCAAAAAACTCTTCTTTTAACTTGTAATCTATTGCTGGTTCTTCAAATCTCTAAAAACTTTAAACTTAATTGGGTACTTGCACTTCGAGAAGAAGATCACAGATGATACCCACACATGTGACGTATGACGTCAGCTGATCGTTAATAAGCAAAATGGCGTGTTAAAGTTGAGCAAAGTTTCTCTACATAAGTTAATATATGAATTAACGTGAAGTTAATTAAACGCAGCACCGTATCGCACATCAAATTTGTTGAAATATAATTCTTTCTCAGATTTATTAATTGTTTAGGCATTTTATTGTAACCAAGATGTATCTTTGATTTATGTACCAGGCAACTTCGATGCATAATTAGTTTGTTTATGTTTTACATTGCTTCATGCCTGCTTTTGTGTTAAGAAAGAAATACACAGTGAAAGAATTGGAATCTTTATGAAAGAATCTTTGTCAAGGATTATAGAATGTATCACTTTAGAGAATTGATACTTGACGAGCTTGGCTTACTCGTAATAGATTGGAAAGAACAGTCGCTAACGTAAACAAACGCAACGTTTTAACAACCAATCAGGATCGATAAATTCACACTACGTCACTTGCATGCATCTCATTGATAAGTAGGAGATGAGTAACCGCATGATCAAAAGACCTCTAAAGTTACAAAAATTTTCTCAAATATTTCTTGAGAAATTTTAAAAAAATGTCACTAATTTAAAGTGTCTTTTTAATTATTGTAGGGTGTGTAATTGCAGGGGGGGGGAGGATTCTTTTATTTAGTGTTGAGATTTTTCTCATACCGTAACTGTCGAATACGTCGACGGAAATATCAATTGTTTACTCTCCAAAAGTATAGGGAAAATAAAAATCAAAAACATTTTCAGATTAGACGGCATATTTAATTAAGTTAGTTGGTTAGAATGATCATTCTTCAAACTAGAAGAAGATGAAACACAACAATTAACATTGGAATAGTTAATTAATCTGCTTTTATAAATACGTATTTAACATCTGTGTAGAAGAATATAGATAATTAAATAAAATAACAATTTTAAAAATTATGTTTTTCAAGTGGACTGAGAGAAAATTTTATTTTAAATCATAAAAAAAAAACAAAATAAATAATAAAAAAAAAAAAAAACGTTTAGAGCATCACTTTCGAAAGATCAGAAGGGAATTTTCGGTGGTGATAAAAATTATTATGAAAGTGATACGCCCAACGCTTTCCACTTCAGGTGCGGAATAAAATAAAATAATTTTCTCATTTTAACCTACTTGATTAACGCAGTTTTTAAAATTTTTATTCTATCATTTTCTTTGTTGTAATTTTATGACCGAGTTTTTAATGACAAAAAATAGTCGAAATTTGTATTTACGATAAAAACTATTTGGTGTAAATTCTGCCTGTAGTGCTCAGTGTAAAACTGAATATTGAACGGAGTTCCAGTTGAAATTTTGACATTCTAGCTGCTCTGGAAGTTTCAGAAATTATGATTGATGATAAATTCTATTAGGCAATGAAATGATGATACAAATTCTGTTTGTATAACTGTCAAGAAACAACTACACCTTGTATTGTCATTCAGCATAGTAAAATTAATAAAGCATTCTCGCTACAGCCCGCTGTGGGCCAGACCGAAGGGGGGAGCAACTATTTTCGTGACCAATTGCCGGCTTAAAGTTAAAATTAAAGTGGAAAAGAAAGTTGACGGAACCATTATTGACGATTTTGCATCCTGTGGAGTCCCGCAGTGGACTTATCGCTAAGTTATGGTTCCCAGTAGAACACCGAAGTCAAGCCTCACTGGCGGCGGTCAATGTGCGGGTGGGTGACCACTTTGATCAGCCAGCAAAGGGACCGAGGGTGAGCGGTATGGGTCCTAGTTAAACTGTTCCACCGTGAAGTGCTCAACTTCGCGCGCAGGTCTTCGGGCTACCGAGGGAGGAGAGCCACCCCCTCTGCAGGGGATCAAAATTGTGATAGCATGTCTTCGGATCACTCTCAGGGCTGTTTCCCAGACCGTCGCCAATAGCTCATTGTTTAGCTCTAGTGCGGCGTAAACCAACAACAACAGCATCCAATGAATAGAAAACATTGCACTTCTGTTTTCTTCTAACTCAGAGCTGCAATTAAAATTTAAGTTCTTTATCTATTAAATAAAGATTATTGATTTAAATTTTGATTGGCGATAAATTTCTTTTGGAGATAATATCGAAAAAAATTTTTTTTGCAGCGGTCAAAAGACAACTTAAACTTGCGTCATCACGAGGGTGAGTGCTTTAGCTAGTCGGAAAGGGGTTGAAATTTTAACTGTAAGATTCCGTCCTCACGCACATGAAAGCTAGAAAATAGAAACGTAAATATTAGTTATCTGTCAATGCCACCAATAAATTTACATGGTGAATTTTGGACTCAATTAGAATACTATCTAAACTTAGAGAAAGAGCCATATTGTTCGTTCTAATAACACGAAATTTCATGAATATGTTGCAATCGCCGAACAAAACTTTCAATTGCTGTTTACTGAGAGGTAAATTGCTGTTAGATTTGTTCAAGCGGAGGAAGTTGATTGTAAAGAAATGGAAATTTAGCTTTTAGGAGTAATTTCCTCAAATGGTTCCATGTAAAGAGGAGGAAATTATGTTCCATTAATTGGATGAGAAATGAAGGTCACGTTTTAACTCAAAAAGGAATAACGCGTTAATGCAAAATACGAGAGAGAAAAAATCTAGAATAAAAATTCACGGAAATAAGGAAAAAATTGCACAAATTATTAAACGCATCATCAGTGTGCATTATATTTTGAACAAATCTCAAAATGCGTGTTAAAGAAAAATGATATAGCTTGAAATGAGAATTTTAGAAAATGAACATAGCACAAAATGTGCATGTAAAAATGAATATAGCTCAAAATGCGTATACTAAACATACCAACACTTAATATATACCTATTTCTACCATAGCCGGTCAAATGATCGGACTTTATGTTTCTTGATTGAATGTGCGAAATATGGATGTTAGGAAGGAAATAAACTAAAGAAACTTTATTATGATTAAACGAAATTGTATATTGCCAATTTTTATGTATCACAAACACAAAGAATAAGAATTTTTAATTCATTGCTCAACGCATTTTTTACATATACAGTGTTTTTCCATTGTACTTTTTCCGCAAACATACACTCATGGACAAAAAAATTAGCGCACCAAGAAGGAGTCGTCAAAATGAAACGAAATTTTACATACGTAATGACTACTTTGATATATGTAAATGATTAGAAAAGCAGCGAAAAGCGTTTTTCTTTGATTTTCTAATCATTTACTTATATCAAAGTACTCAATACGTATGTAAAATTTCGTTTCATTTTGACGACTCCTTCTTGGTGGGCTAATTTTGTTTTGTCCATGAGTGTATTTCTTCTAATTATAATTATTTCTGTAATTCTTATAATTATAAGAATCATAATTCATATAATTATTCTTATAATTAATATTATTTCTAAGAACTTGTGCTGTCTTGATTGTTTCGTCATTTTTCTGGGTAAAAACTAACAGTTAGTTAGAAATGAAGTAAAGCTATCAAAATAAAATATAAGCTACTTACCAAAACATTTAGTTTTTGTCTTTTATTGTAGAAAAATGCCAATCTGAAATTTTAGGTTTTTTCTTGAAATTTGAATTCACAGTTATTCTGATTGAACTAACTACGCAACAGTCTTTGCAGAAATGTGCAACTAATCGAATGCAATACGTTGAACACGCATTACATTGTAATTTCTGATCCTATAAACTTATAAAACAATAAATTGTTCTTCCGGTCAAATGACCGGTTGTGGTTGAAATAGGTATACGACAAGTATTATTCGAAACAAACAAAATACAAAAAAAAAAAAAAAATAATAATAATAATAGAATATTAACTGAATATAATTATTAGAAAACGTCATCCAGTCAAATGTGCAAAAACGATAAGATGATAAGCGCATTTTCGATGCAAAAGTTCTTAAACGGTCATTTGACCGGTTATGTTATGTTTAGTGTTAATAAAATAGATAAATTTTAACAAGCTTATTTTTTAGAAAAATGGACATAACTCAAAATGTCTATTTAAGAAACCCACTTAACGCGAAATGCTTAGTAAGAAAACGAACATGGGTCAAAATGCATAATTTAGGAATATCAACTTAACTATTTAATCAAACGAACACAGGTTTCAAACTTTTATTAACTAAATTAATTTTTTTAAAGAGTTAACTAATGAATCTAAATAAATTCGTAATACATAAAGTGGAACATTTGCACAAATCACTTAAAACATATATTTTTAATTTAGTCTTTTTACAAAAGACTTTTAAGATCTACAATTCTTTATAAATGGTTACCACAGGTCTCGATGGCCAGGGTAGCTTGGTTAGCAGGGAATTGGACTCGCGTTCGTGAGAATTAGCCGGCCGAAGACTCCCCGTGTAGTAAATGGTGACTGGTACAATCTGTTGGGTCACAAAGTCCTCTATGTTCCCACAGCAAATCATACCTTTGAGGGTACTGAATTGGAGATTGATCGTGCTCTGGTTCTGGTCAAATTTACGATCTGTGGATGAATGAATGGATGTATGAATGGGTCCACACTATAAACGGGTGTGACATATGGGTGTGGCAGAAATCGAATTCTTGGTTATAGACTGCGCCAGTGGAAAACAAGAACAATCCCCCCTTGCCTTAATGGTAAATATATATCTGTGTGTAAATATATAGTGAAATAATTTAAATCTGTGAGAAAGAATCTCTGTGAAAGAATTTAGAATGCGTCACTAAAAAGAATTGATAATTGAATGGCTAAGCTTACTCTAAATAAAATGGAAAGAACAGTTGCTAATGTAAACATAGGCCATGTTTCGACATCCAATCAGGATCGAGATACCCACACTACTGCACTTTCAGCTATGTCAGAATTAAAATTCTCAACGAGATGCTTTTTTAGTAAAAAAGAAGTTGATGATAAAAGTAGTTGAATATGAAATTCAATCTAATTAGTAAAATTTATATAAAGGGTATTTATTAGCACAATTACTATGACCCGTCTCTCATTAGACAAGGTGATTTGCAAACGACTTTAAAAAATAAAAACCAACTTCAAATTAATGTTTTTTTTATTAAGTAAATAATTTAGCTTATGTAAGATTTGTGAAAGAATAAAAATTTTGTCAAGAATTGTTATTTGTTAAATGTTTGGGCAGCGATATGAAAAGTGAAACGCTATTGAGTGAATTAAAAGCCCTTGACTGATATCATTTCGGTAGCTATTGACGGTGCTCCGGCAATGGTAAGAAGATACCGAGGTTTTCTGGTTAACTTAAAACAAGCTGCAGCGAATGTATTTTCAGTACATTTGCCAAACTTAACGAAACTAATTTGAAACTACAAGATGAACAATTAAATTTTATCAAAACTAAAATCGTGAAAATGCGTTTGTTGTAAAACTTTTTCTGTATAAACAAAACTTGGGAAGAAGATATTGTTTTCTCAGTTTCAGTGCCGTAATGAACCTCATCACAAATAAATAAATAAATAAATTATTAGAAATTAGTGCCCACAAACATTGAGCCTGACATAAATGCACTCTTAAAATCTCATCACGTTCATCCAAGTCATTAATTATTTTAATTTTATTTTAATCAAAAGATATAATTTCAATAAATAGTACAACAAAATGTTTTTCTTTTTTTCTCTCTTTTTTTTTTTAAATTTGTAATTTTTATACCGTATATATATGCAGTTTTCACTTGGGGGTCCGTGGGCAAGTTTTGACTATAAAAAAGGGTCCATGGGTCAAAAAATTCTTTGGAACCACTGATCTATAAAATACTTTTTCATTTTGATAAAAAAAAAATCAGAACTGGATATTAACCTTGAACCATTACTGAAGGCTAAAATGTAACAAAAAGAGCTTCAACGAATATCATCTGAGAACAAAATGACATACAAGAACAGCGGATGTTTCTTTGAGTTAATTTGCATTCAGAACAGGTGGCTCATTTGTTTTCAATTGCAGGAAATTGCCACTGTTCTACGAAAAAAACCAATTGTTCGAACTTGGGGTGTGAAAAACAATTCTGTGTGATTTGTTATCCTTTTTCTCAGTCATTGAAAAGAACATTTTCGCTTCGTAGCACAGATGGGCGATAGGGAATGCATATCTTACACGCGTGTTTTGGATCTATTGTTTTCCATTTCTCGTAATAAAAAAATTGTTTTAAAAGGGAGAGTTTGTGAGATTTTTTTTCCTATATGATGTGGTTTGCTTTCATAAAAGAAACGGAAATGCTTTTGTAAAGATTATTGTTATTATTTATTTATTAACAAATTTTCAGTAAATGCTTTCAGTGTTGTCTTATGACGTATTAATTTAGGGGCCGTTCACAAACAATGATGACAACACATATTTGGTTAAAATACAAACATTAAAATTTTACAGATTTACAGGGTGCGTAGCGTTCTTAAAAATTAATTAAAGATACTTATTTTTAATTTACGTTTTTTAAAAGCTCTTAAAGGTGCTTTTTTTATTCGGGGTTTGTAAAAAGTGCTTAATTTTTTATCTTTTAAAAAGAGATTTCTTTTGATGCATCGATTGTCTTTCTAAATTTCGCAATTTTCTCTGCAATATTTATCAGAAGGAAGTTATTTAATCTTGATTATGTAAAGTTTTTGAAAAGGTTTTCGAATTTTATTGATTTTATGTTTATAAATTAAGAACTTTAAACGATAGAAAAGAATAATTTTTATTACTGCACAGATCCTAATTATGATTGTTTTTTGTGGAAAGTGCTTGAAAATAGCTTTTTGAGTGCTTAAAAGGTGCTTATTTTGTGTTGAAAAATCTGGCTGAGCACCTTGATTAATTATTTTTATATTATGAATTTTTATATATTTTCATCAAAAAAGTACACATGTAATCATCATTATTGCTATGCACACAATTGACAGTTTTCATAATTGCTCAGTAGTGCTTTCTTTCTGGACTGCAAGCATGTAATATAGCGTGACGGGTCACAAGTGGCAAGATAGGTGAAGTATAACACTTTGTGATAGGTCAAAAATATTTTTTTAAAAAATGTGATATTTTGGGACGGCCTCTTATAATAGATAATAAAGTTAAAATCAAAATCGAGAATTGTTTAGCTGCAGGCACTCTTGATTTAATAACATTATAAAGAATTGATATGAAACTGACTTACAATGCTAGAAAATTTCGCTGATTGTTGAACAGTAAAATGGTACAACTTGACTGCAACTCAAAATAGGAGTCGTTAATATAAAAAGGACATCTATTTGGAGGGAGGTTTCTGTCAAACAAAATAAAAATAAATACCAGATTAAGCATTTTTTTTTTCTTTCATTTGTTTCAAAATTTCTTCTCTTCAATAAACGAAGAAGAGCCGTGATGGCTCAGGGGATAGAGCGTTCGCCTTCCAATGAGGTGAACCGGGTTCGAATCCCACCTATGGTTAGTGGATACGAATCCGCATCCGGCTTGCACCGACCACAGTGCTGACGTGAAATATCCACAATGGTAGACGGATTATGGGTTAGAGTACCTTTGCCGTCAGGCTAACCGTGAGAGGTTCTCGTATTCTATCTCTCCATGTAACGCAAATGCGAGTTAGTTCCATCAAAAAGTCCTATCAGTAGTTCCAGATGTAGTTCCATCAAAAGTCAAAAGTTCCATCGAAAAGGAAAACATAGGGAATTTTTCTTTTACGGATAAACGTGGCAACCCTCCATTAAAGGCAATTTGACTATATATTCTTTTCGTGCTTTTAGACAGAGCAAGTGAAGAACCGGGTTCGAATCCCAGCGATGACTAGTCGATACGAATTCCGCATCCGGCTCGCACCGACCACAGTGCTGACATAAAATATCCTCAGTGATAGACGGATCATTGGTTAGAGTCCCTTTACTGTCAGACTAACCGTTACAGATTTTCGTGGTTTTCCTCCCCATATGTAACGTAAAGGCGGTTTAGCTCGGTGAAAAGTCCTCCACGATGGCGAATTTCTCCCAATACTTGATTTAGGAGTTCCCATGTCTTCTGGATTGGGCTTTTCATTTTCTCAATTGCGTTATGGGGTGCCGCGATGGCTCAGAGGATAGAGCGTTCGTCTTCCAATGATGATGTTAACTGGGGTTCGATTCAGGCGATGGCTGGTCGATGCGAATTCCGCATCCGGCTTGCACAGATCACAGTGCTGACATAAAATATCCTCAGTGATAGACGGATCATTGGTTAGAGTCCCTTTACTGTCAGACTAACCGTTACAGATTTTCGTGGTTTTCCTCCCCATATGTAACGTAAAGGCGGTTTAGCTCGGTGAAAAGTCCTCCACGATGGCGAATTTCTCCCAATACTTGATTTAGGAGTTCCCATGTCTTCTGGATTGGGCTTTTCATTTTCTCAATTGCGTTATGGGGTGCCGCGATGGCTCAGAGGATAGAGCGTTCGTCTTCCAATGATGATGTTAACTGGGGTTCGATTCAGGCGATGGCTGGTCGATGCGAATTCCGCATCCGGCTTGCACAGATCACAGTGCTGACATAAAATATCCTCAGTGATAGACGGATCATTGGTTAGAGTCCCTTTACTGTCAGACTAACCGTTACAGATTTTCGTGGTTTTCCTCCCCATATGTAACGTAAAGGCGGTTTAGCTCGGTGAAAAGTCCTCCACGATGGCGAATTTCTCCCAATACTTGATTTAGGAGTTCCCATGTCTTCTGGATTGGGCTTTTCATTTTCTCAATTGCGTTATGGGGTGCCGCGATGGCTCAGAGGATAGAGCGTTCGTCTTCCAATGATGATGTTAACTGGGGTTCGATTCAGGCGATGGCTGGTCGATGCGAATTCCGCATCCGGCTTGCACAGATCACAGTGCTGACATAAAATATCCTCAGTGATAGACGGATCATTGGTTAGAGTCCCTTTACTGTCAGACTAACCGTTACAGATTTTCGTGGTTTTCCTCCCCATATGTAACGTAAAGGCGGTTTAGCTCGGTGAAAAGTCCTCCACGATGGCGAATTTCTCCCAATACTTGATTTAGGAGTTCCCATGTCTTCTGGATTGGGCTTTTCATTTTCTCAATTGCGTTATGGGGTGCCGCGATGGCTCAGAGGATAGAGCGTTCGTCTTCCAATGATGATGTTAACTGGGGTTCGATTCAGGCGATGGCTGGTCGATGCGAATTCCGCATCCGGCTTGCACAGATCACAGTGCTGACATAAAATATCCTCAGTGATAGACGGATCATTGGTTAGAGTCCCTTTACTGTCAGACTAACCGTTACAGATTTTCGTGGTTTTCCTCCCCATATGTAACGTAAAGGCGGTTTAGCTCGGTGAAAAGTCCTCCACGATGGCGAATTTCTCCCAATACTTGATTTAGGAGTTCCCATGTCTTCTGGATTGGGCTTTTCATTTTCTCAATTGCGTTATGGGGTGCCGCGATGGCTCAGAGGATAGAGCGTTCGTCTTCCAATGATGATGTTAACTGGGGTTCGATTCAGGCGATGGCTGGTCGATGCGAATTCCGCATCCGGCTTGCACAGATCACAGTGCTGACATAAAATATCCTCAGTGATAGACGGATCATTGGTTAGAGTCCCTTTACTGTCAGACTAACCGTTACAGATTTTCGTGGTTTTCCTCCCCATATGTAACGTAAAGGCGGTTTAGCTCGGTGAAAAGTCCTCCACGATGGCGAATTTCTCCCAATACTTGATTTAGGAGTTCCCATGTCTTCTGGATTGGGCTTTTCATTTTCTCAATTGCGTTATGGGGTGCCGCGATGGCTCAGAGGATAGAGCGTTCGTCTTCCAATGATGATGTTAACTGGGGTTCGATTCAGGCGATGGCTGGTCGATGCGAATTCCGCATCCGGCTTGCACAGATCACAGTGCTGACATAAAATATCCTCAGTGATAGACGGATCATTGGTTAGAGTCCCTTTACTGTCAGACTAACCGTTACAGATTTTCGTGGTTTTCCTCCCCATATGTAACGTAAAGGCGGTTTAGCTCGGTGAAAAGTCCTCCACGATGGCGAATTTCTCCCAATACTTGATTTAGGAGTTCCCATGTCTTCTGGATTGGGCTTTTCATTTTCTCAATTGCGTTATGGGGTGCCGCGATGGCTCAGAGGATAGAGCGTTCGTCTTCCAATGATGATGTTAACTGGGGTTCGATTCAGGCGATGGCTGGTCGATGCGAATTCCGCATCCGGCTTGCACAGATCACAGTGCTGACATAAAATATCCTCAGTGATAGACGGATCATTGGTTAGAGTCCCTTTACTGTCAGACTAACCGTTACAGATTTTCGTGGTTTTCCTCCCCATATGTAACGTAAAGGCGGTTTAGCTCGGTGAAAAGTCCTCCACGATGGCGAATTTCTCCCAATACTTGATTTAGGAGTTCCCATGTCTTCTGGATTGGGCTTTTCATTTTCTCAATTGCGTTATGGGGTGCCGCGATGGCTCAGAGGATAGAGCGTTCGTCTTCCAATGATGATGTTAACTGGGGTTCGATTCAGGCGATGGCTGGTCGATGCGAATTCCGCATCCGGCTTGCACAGATCACAGTGCTGACATAAAATATCCTCAGTGATAGACGGATCATTGGTTAGAGTCCCTTTACTGTCAGACTAACCGTTACAGATTTTCGTGGTTTTCCTCCCCATATGTAACGTAAAGGCGGTTTAGCTCGGTGAAAAGTCCTCCACGATGGCGAATTTCTCCCAATACTTGATTTAGGAGTTCCCATGTCTTCTGGATTGGGCTTTTCATTTTCTCAATTGCGTTATGGGGTGCCGCGATGGCTCAGAGGATAGAGCGTTCGTCTTCCAATGATGATGTTAACTGGGGTTCGATTCAGGCGATGGCTGGTCGATGCGAATTCCGCATCCGGCTTGCACAGATCACAGTGCTGACATAAAATATCCTCAGTGATAGACGGATCATTGGTTAGAGTCCCTTTGCCGTCACACTAACCGTGGGAAGTTCTCATGGTCTTCCTCTCCAAGTAACGCAAATGCAGGTTAGTTCCACCAAAAAGTCCTCCACGAAGGCAAATTTCTCCCAATACCTGACCCAGGAGTTCTCTTGTTTTCTGGATTGGGTTCAAAATTACAAGACTACAGAGTTGAACATTAGTAGTCGTAAACCTAAAAATTGGGTGGGATGTTCAACGACGGTTACAATATAATTATAATAAACGAAGAAAAAAAATGGAAATTTTTAAAAAAATTTTTCTACGGAAATTTTTATACTATAACACAACTTTTGAAGTAAATTGTTTAAATAATTCGCAAAATTTCTTTTTTTAAATGCGATTTATCATTATAATTACATTTTTATTGTTTTTGTTTATTTTGTTATACGCAAGAGGAATTATTCAACCGATTTACTTGAAATGTGAATTATTTTTATTTATTTTTTTTTTTTTTTTAGCATAAAAAGAAATGCTACGCAGATGATACATGTTTAAGAAATTAAATTACTTTTTCAGCCTCTAGCAAGGCAGCGACCGCTGCAGTTTATAACAACATCTTCAGATTATTTTGCATCCAAGTTTTATTTTTAAAAAGTAAACAAAGAAATAAGGGAAATTGCTGAGACTCCTTTTTAAAACGTCTCTTAACTTCTTTCTAAAAAAAAAAAAAAAAAAAATATATAACAACCTAAAAAATTGAATTGAAAGAAGATAGCAATGAATAAAAATAAAGACACTTTTTCTGTTACTTAATCACAGGCTTAATTGCATATGGAATTATTCTATTTTTACCATCATTGTTTAAAATTCAACTTTAAAATTTAAACATCATTAAGTTTTCGTGTATAATTTTTAAGAACTTAATATTTGCATATTTTACTACGCGTATGTTAGATTAAGCTTAATTTTTACAATAATAATCTTTGACTGCTGTGAGGTCGCTGACAAATTTGAATTTAGCGCTGCAGATTCTCTTCGTTTATTCTGTTTATAGGGTTAGCACAAATTAATGACCGTATTTTTCATTCCAAAACTATTACTCATATTACTATAAATGATTCACGAAATTAAAGAAAAGTATACCAAGATTTTCTTCAATTACACATGTTGGATATGTTACATATTTTAGGTACTCGACATTCTGTAAACCAGTTCGTTAACACATTTTTTTAAATATTTTTTATAATTGTCGTTGAACAGCCGACCCAAATTTTGGGCTTATGACTACCAATGACAACTCCGTAGCCTTGTAATTTTGAACCCACTCCAGGAGACAAGGGAACTCCTGGATCAAGTATTGGGAGAAATTTGCCTTCGAGGAGGACTTTTTTCATGGAACTAACCCGCATTTGCGTTATATGGAGAGGAAGACCACGAGAACCTCCCACGGTTAGCCTGACGGCAAGGGGACTCTATCCCATAATCCGTCTACCACTGAGGATATTTCACGTCAGCACTGCAGTCGGTGCAAGCCGGATGCGGAATTCGTATCGACCAGCCATCGTCGGGATCGAACCCCGGTTCACCTCATTGGAAGGCGAACGCTCTTTCTCCTGAGTCATCGCGGCTCCGTTAACACATTTTGTAGTTTCTCATCGTCATTGGTTCCTAGTCCTGTACTCATAATGGCATTGTCCATACCAGTGGTTATCAACTGGCAGCCCGCTGGCCCACGAAGCCTTTTTTTCTGGCCCGCGAACCAAAATATAGTAGTTGTCATTTTTTTGCGGACAATTTTCGTAGAAAATCTATATGGGTTATATAGTTTTATATCTTATCTGATATCTGTTGCCCATTAATTGTTTACTACATAAGTGCACATTAAAGTTAATTTAGCCAGAATTTTTTTAATATGCAATTAAATTTTTTTAAAAATCTACTTCTTATTTTAATTTGTAATTCAATACTTTTGTTTTGTACAACTTGATAAAAATCTGGCAGCAATATTTAATGTTCCTTCAAATATAAAAGAGTCCTATATAAAATTTTGATAAAGTTGCCGCCTGCCATTTGACTGGTGTTTTTAATTGCGCCCCCCGGCCTCGTGCAACTTGGAAACCCCTGGTCCATACTTTCTCCGGGGTTGCGTTAAGGACTCTGTTTATAAACTACTAAAAGCGATTAACACCGCTAAAACTTAAAGAGAGCATTTGTGTAGGATGTGATGAACAGTTTGAAACTATAGTCTGTCTAAAGTAAGAACTCTCCTAGTCATTCGTCTGGATCTGCGGTGGTGACTATGTTAACGAGGTTTAACTATTTCAAGTAAGGGTGTAGGGTCACTGTTTAGAACAGGTTTTGGTTCGGATCGGCAAGAGGAAGGGAATCTTTTTCTTCGGTCTAGTGTGCCCTAGAGCAAAAAGAAGCTATCCTCCCTGAAATGCAATATTCTTGTTTCCATAGCAGCAGATTACCTCAGACTTTGTGGCGGGGAAGAGGAGTTCTTACCGCAGACAAACTATAGATGCGTGGAACGAACCTTGATTACAGATTAGATGTTTGCTTGTAATAAAAGAGTCATAGATTGAAAATTTGCAACGGAAATTGTTTTTTGTATATTTTTCTTTAATTTCGTGTATTACTATTGTAATATAAGTTATGGTTTCGAAGCTGTAAGCAAACTCGACGTTCTATATAACGACTTTCGTTATCCGGGCGAAAACGCACGTTTTTATGTGAGATCCTAACTGCATTAAAGTATAGTGCAACAATGTTAACTCGCAGCTAAAAGAAAAAAAAATAATACTTAACCAATTTTAACAAAGCGATGCTTTAAAAGAAAAGAATAAAGAAAAGACATGTATTCTGCATAACTTACACAATAAAAAAAGTTCACTTCGAATTAAAACACACGAATAAGCATAAAACATAGCTACGTTATAGAAGAATTGGATCGAATAGGATCTTTTAAAAAAAGGTTTTTTCAGGGGGGGGGGGGGTAAAAAAACAGGGTATTGTATATTCATTGACAAATTACTCGAAGTAAAAAACGATTTATAATTTTCAAATGAAAAACACAAATGATGTTCAGTTTAATTAAACTTCTAAAGCAGTAAAAAAAATGATACACTCAAGGGTCGTTGGAAAATCCTTTTTTTTTTTTTTTTTTTGCCTAAATGGTGCATTAATAACTTTATATTTAGACCCACAAGTTCATGATCTGATGGAATCTCAGAACTCGAATTATGGTGTTAACCATAGTCCAGACCACGGCAGAAAACTTCATAAGTGTTGATCTCGGATGTATATTTTTCAAGTCGGCCGAATTAATAAATCGAGCAAATCTTTATAAATTGATTTTAGATATAGATTGTATATTACAAAAGGCACTCTTTTCAGTGATTTTTTTAAAAATTTTATTGCCGAGTTTTTCATAAGTAAAGTTTTAAAGCATCAAAACCAGTTTTAATGCCAGAGAGAAACAGAGAGGAGTTGAAACGTTATTAATAGAAACATCTCCAAGTTTCATCTAGCTATCGAACTAGTATTGAGGTTTTAGGTCCGCTTTTTTTATTAGTGATTCGACAGTTTTTGTTAAAATTTTAACTTTAATTTGCCACTCTTACTTTGCATAGTTTTTTGACATCAGTTTTAACACGGATTCTTAGAAAATTTATTAGGGATGGTCATTATGGAGTGAAATAAGATTTAGAGAGATTCTGCAACCCTTCCGTCCGGTAAACTTTTTCGTTTCACTTTAATCGATCTTCACTGCGCAGTATCCAAGTGGTTATTTTAAGTTCGCGCATTGCGAGTCTAGTTAAACGGAAAGATTAAGTCAAATGGACGAAAAGGACTGCAAAATCTTTCTCTTGTTAATTTCGATTATTTCTATTGCTATTGTCATGTCATGACGATATATAGGACGTTTAGTAAATAATTTTTTCAAAATTAGTTCGTCAAAAAAAATAAAATAAAAATTCTTATTACTGGCAAAAATAAATATTTAATTAATAAAGAGCAAAAACGCTTCCGAATTCTGATCAATCAATCAAGTTGATGCAAGGGAGGGTTAGAAAGTATAATTTTTTTTTTATTTGAACTGAAAATTTTGTAATAATAACAATAAAAAAAAATTAAAAAAAACACAGTTACTAAGGAAAGGCGAATGCATTCGAGTCTCATTTTACAAGTGAACTATTTTTTGATGATTTTAATCCCTCTTCCCCTGCAGTGACCGAACTTAGGGATGATTGGTCAGAATTTGGAAAAATGTTTTTTTTTTTTTTTCTTTTTTTTTTTTTCAAATATTTATTTCTGATCTCTGATGAGCTAATTTTTATTTAAATTTTTTGTTTTTCACAAAAAACAAGTGGTTTAAGGGTTAATACTGTTATAAAAAATAAATACTATAATATTTCGATAACTTTTTAGTTTAATATTTTAAAATGACTGACTTTTCTCAGATTATTTCCATTTATATATTACAAAAAAGTAAATGTTTACAATGATGTGAGATAAAAGTATTATATCTGCTAAGAAATATAATTTCTCAAATTTATGCTAAAATTAAAATACTTTCGAATAATGCTTAGTATTTATATAAATAATAATAATACTAAGATTACCATAACTATTTGGAAATATTAATAATCTTTGCTATAACTGTTTAGTGTCCTAAAATTTAACACTTTTCTGAAATATCTTAATAATGCCAAAATTATTTATTATTATAAAGAAAAGTTTGAAATTTTTTTGATGAATTTTATCATTGCCATGAGTTTTAAGTATCATAAAAAGCGATTTTTTTATTATCGAAATTATTATAAATACTGTGAAAATGTTTCAAATACTACAAAAGGCAATTAAAAAAAAGAACTTTAATATTGCTATAACTATTATTATAAAACTTTTATTTTGCGTTTTTAAATGTTGTTAAAAATTTTTAAAAAATATTTGAAATGAAAATGGTACTTTTTGTAGAAATAAAAAAAGGAGAAATAGTATATTGCGTGATCTGTTCAGTAAAATAAAGAAAATTTAACTTGTTTTAAGTTTAAATAATATTCTTAAAATGTATATGTTTACGAACATTGCTGAATATTTAAGAGTACAAAGAATGTTAATATTAACATAATTGCTCTATAAGAAATAGAAAATTTTATCTCAGTTATATTATAAATATCTTTGAAATGTTAATAAGGTATAAGCATTGCTTAGTACTAAAAACGAGAAAAGAACCTTAATGTTGCTATGTAATTGTATTGTTGTTTCTAAATGCCACTTGCCAATATCAGCAAACTTGCTTGGTTTCACCAAGCCTTGGCGAACAAAGAGCACAGTATCCTTTGGCCAAGCACCAAGCAAAGAGGTAGAGGACGCGTTCCTTGTTTTTCAATGGCGCCATCTTTGGTCAAGAATACGACTTCAACCACACACAAGTCACAGCCCTTTAATAGGGCGGACTCATTCATACATCCATTCATTCATCTGCAGATCGCATGATTTGTTATGGTAATATGTAGGACTTTGTGACCCGACAGATTTAACGAGCAACAGTCACCATTTATTAAACTGGGAGTCTTCCGCCTGCGGGGATCGAACTCACGACTTCTCGGACGCCGGCCCAACGCCCTACCAATCAGGCTCTCCCGGCCCCTCTTTATAATTGTTTAAAGATATATTTTTTTAAATGTTTTTCAGATACTATTAATTGAATATTGTTTTTGAATATTGCTGATATGAAAGTATATAAGAATGATATATAAATGTTATAGAGGTAAAAAACCTATAATGTTGCTACACTTGTTAATTTTAAAGAATTTTCTTCACCTCCTGAATATTCAGATATTTACAATTATTATTTTCAACAAAATATGGCAAAACATATTAAAAGTAAATGTTTTGTAACACTATGAATACTAGTTTAAATTACCTACTAACGTTGTTTGGTTTTTACAATAAGAACAAAATTACTGCTATTGTTGTTGCAAGAAATGAAATATTTGACATTTTTCAAACAATTCTTCATGAAACTGTCTAAAAATAAAATTTTTGATAAACATTAATAATAAAAAATAAGAACAATGCTGATAAAAATACTGAACGCAGAAAATGTTTCACGTTTTTGTCATTTAAGTATTGTGAAAAGTATTTGTGAATATTATCCTATCCTAGTATATATCCTAGTATATATTTATTACCTGTGAATATTATCATATTTCTGTTAATGTAATGTTAGTTAAAAAATTTTTCATCAACTGTGGTGAAATAAAATAGTTTTTACTTTTTTCAATCATTATCAAACATTATTTTCTCTTAAATATTGCTGAAATATTTTCTATCAACTATGGGGAAATAAACAGTTTTTACCTTTTTTTCAGTCATTATCAAATATTATTTTCCCTTAAATATTGCTGAAATATAAATACTCATAAACACAATGTAATATAATAAGGAAATATTCTAACATGTTCAGTTTTCATCATTCACAAGTTATTGTTTGGAGAATGAGAGCTACGCTCGAGTGCTCTGCACACATCTACGTTTCTCTGATTTAGCCCCTACACAAATGATGTTTTCCTTAAAAAATATAAACCATAATATTGTTTTAAATTTTTTATCAAATAAGATTTTATTTGTTTTATGCTAAGATGATGAAATATTTTTTTCTAATTAAATACATAAAATTTTTTAAAATTGCTTAATTTTAATTTTGAAAATTTTTTTTACATTTTATTTTGAAATTATTTAATAATTATCTTTAATTTCTAACTCACGTTTGTTGTTACTATTTAACAACAATAAGAACTTACATGTTGTACAAGTAAAACAAAAACAACCTTTATATTTAATTATTCGATAGTGAAATAATTTTAAAATATCATTAAATAGATTTGCATTAGCGGAATATGTTATTGATTGATAAACAATAAGAACTAATATTAATATAATATTCACAAGTAAATACATGTTTTTTTTTCCAAAATACTTTTGAATTATTTCTATTTCTTTATCAGTTATTCCGTACTGTTGTTTACTATCTATTATTATTAATGTGTTTTCTCCTAGTTATTATATATTTTTATTTTTAAATATCATTGCATAATGTTTTTTTTTTAAATATTTTTATCATAATCTTTACTTATTTACTTTTATCTGTTTTACAACAAAAAATAAATAGGCATTTATAATATTTTCTAGAACGAGATAAATAAACAAATTAGATTAAATAAACACCAATATTAATATAATATTCATAAGTAAATACATGTTTTTTTAAAAAAATACTTTAGACTTATTTTTATTTCTGTCTTAGTTACTGCACACTGTTGTTTACTTTCAATTATTATTATTGTATTTTCTCATAGTTATTATATTTTTTATTCTTAAATATCAGTGCATAATGTTTTTTAAAAATATTTTTATCACAATCTTTACTTGTTTACTTTTATCTGTTTATAACAAAAAATAAATAGGAATTTATAAAATGCTCTAAAAGCGCGGTAAATAAACAAATCAATATCAAAACATTCATAATTTATTTAAAAAAGTTTTGTATAAATATTGCAATACATAAAATATTATACGCTTTAAATATATATTTAAAGAAAACAAGAATGAGTACGCTTATGTTTGAGTATGAAAACAATATTTTATGAAATACATAATGATTATTTGTTCTATTCTGTTATAAAAAGTGAAACGTTGCAGACTATTTACAGTTAAATAGTTATGCAAATTAATGGAAATCATGAAATTGTGAGTAAAATCTATTTAAATGATTATTAATTAGTACTCACTATAATGGATTTGCAAAAGAAGTATTAACTAGTTCTGAAATCTGAAAATGAAAAACTAAAACTTTTATAAAAAAAATATTAAAAAACAGTTAATCGCATAGTTAATGGGGTAATTGTATACATTTTTATATAAAAAAAATTATTTTTAAAGATTAATGCAATGTTTTCATAATCGATTTTTTTTGTATGAAAATTAAGAAGCAAATATAAAATGCTGAATAAATAATAATGCACATTTAATAATAAAATTAGTTACCTGGATAATTATTCTAACTTTTAACCTTATACATATTGCAATGTTCTTATAATAAATTTTTTTGTACGAAAATTAAGAAGCAAATATAAAATGCTGAATAAATAAAAATGTATATTTAATGATAAAATTAGTTTCTTGGATTATTATTCAAAATTTTAACCTTATACATTTATTCGATTTTTAAACAATGATATAAGAAATTACTGTAACAATTTTTTGAATTAAATTTTTTTTTTGTGGTAAAAACGAAATGTTTTAACTATTTATGGATATTTACATGTGATAAACATTGAAATAAAAAAAGAAAAATACAATTAAAACTGGAAAAAAAGGCAAAAGAAAAATTATTTTTAAAGATACCACAGTTTGTAAGAAGCCACTATTATCACTGAAGATGCACAAATTAGATTCCAGTACTTCATAACTTGCTGGGAAAGTTACTAATAAGCAATATAGGCTAATACCGAAAAAACCATAAATTATCACAAATTTCAAGAAATCGTATTGGAGTCACACATATCTAGCAGCTCGAGAATCTAGCAGGATCTTCCAAATCTACGGATCATTATTGCAATCCTCGAGAACAGGTTTATGGATCAATTTGCTTGGGTTTATCTGCAGGTTTTTCGGTGGGAATTTTCAACTTCTGAATGAAGTTTTCAATCTCATTTTTCTCAACATCAGGCACCTCAGGACGAGTTTCCACCCATTCCTTCAGTTTCTTCTTCAAACTATCAAACACTTCGACAGTCCATCCTTTCATGTCATCTGTTTTGGCCAGAACTTCGTCCCAGAGCAATTTGATATCCTCCCGCCATTTGGATAGAACATTTTTCACGCGTTTGGAGAAGCCAGACCACCAGGACTCTTTGGGGGGAGAATCTTTATCATCTTCGTCGCTTTGCGCGCGAGAATTTACTGACAAGCACAGAATCACAATAGCGAGCAAAAAGAAGTATCGCATTTTGCCGTTGGCAATAAAAAATAACTGATTCAGTGAAACAAATCAAAATCAAAATCGTTTGGCGGGTTTTTAAAATGAATCCAAAGTTCTTTTCAATACTGCCTTAAAGCGAAGACGCTTAAAATCTATTAGCCGCTTTCAAGAGCTCCTTCTGGACATTCAAGTTCATCCGAAGTTATTCGAATAACATTTCAGTCAAGATAAGAACAAAACAAGAACTGGTCTTGACCCTGGCGGCCACCGGCAGGTAATATGAAAGTTGTTGGAATAGCGTTTCTCCTATTTATGCACTACTGACACCAAGATCAAGTTTAGTCTTCTTTTTCATCATATGGTCTTGAAGTCTTTTTTATTGATGATTAGTAGTGAATGATGATGAAAAAGACCGGGAACGATTATTTGGTGGCGCTTTCTGACCTTGGCGGTCAGTGAAATACGAACGTTGTTCATTTTCCTCTTTGATATCGTAACTAGTTTTTCAGGCTTTTGTTTTGATTAAAGACATTTTTCATTATAGACAATACACCTGTTTAACTGCAGTTGCAATCGGTAGCGAGAAGGAAATAATTTAAGTTTTTTCGCCGAATTTATTTGTAAATACCAACACACGTAATGTTAAAATAGATGAAGGAAAATAAAATAGAAAAACGACAACCCAATAATTTATGTTAAATATAATAATAATGGTGACTCATGGTGCTATGCAGCAGACTGAAGCAAAATATTTTTTTTAAAAATCATTGATTATTGTGACTTACAATGAAAAGTTAGATTTAATTCCTAAAAACTATTATTGTTTCGTTTATATTGAAGGTCTAATCAACAATTGCAACGTTTTTTTTTTTTACACAAAAAATATGTTAAATTCAAGGCAAAACTTAAGTTTCAATGACCTTTAAAGAGCAATATTTTCAAAAATTGCAATAGTTTTCTTATAAGCACTTTTATATTTTTCCAGAAATTTATTAAAATTAATGCATTTAAACATTTTTAAAGGCATAAATAATATATTTGTGCAGAGCAAGAAGGAAATAACACCTGAATAACTTTTGATCTTCTAATTTGATTTTCTACCGCGATCCTAATAGTTCTAGAACCTTTAATATTTTAATAAAAAGTCGTGGCGGTTCAGGGGATATAGCTATCGCAGTCCAAAGAGGTGAACCGTGTTCAAATCCCAACAATGGCTGGTTGATACGAATTTCGCCCCCGACTTACACCGACCCCAGTGCCGACGTAAAATATTCTCAGTGGTAGACGGATCATGGGTAAGAGTCCCCTTGCCGTGAGGCTAACCGTGGGAGGTTTTCGTGATTTTCCTTTCCAAATTAATCTTACCAATTCAAAATATCTATCACATGCAAAAATTATGCTGAATAATCATGTATTTTGAGATATAATTAGATTTTAAAAATATCTCGACATGCCACTTTAATCAAGTAATTTATTCTATTATAAGCCAAATTAACAGATACTGTTTTAATCGAATGTGGTTTTTTTAAGCTCAGAAGTGTTTTAAAAAGAAATAAAAGCAAAGTTATTTAAGTCAGGGGGAAATTTTTGAGATACGCGCAGACGAGAAGTAGCGAAACAAAATTAATGGTTTAATTCGAAAATACAAACGACTTAAATATAGCAGACGATTTTTATTCACTTAGTTTCATAGGTAGTTTATCGTTGAATAAATTTTAGACAGACGTACGAGAAAATGGAACAGACATGGGAACTTAATCCTGTTATGATTTTCCATGATTCTAAAGTGGTATTAAAGCAAGAAGAATACTTTCAATGGCTACATTTAGGAAATAATTGGAATAAAGGTTAATCTTGTGCTATTGTATTTAGATGATTTATAGAATTTCTTTGAGGTCACAATCGGGTACTTGCACTTCAAGAAGAAGACCTCCCATACTCACACACGTGACATCAGTGCCAGCTAATCTTCATCAACAATAAGTTAGAATATTAATTAATGATAAGTTAATTAAATACAGAGTCGTATCCCACATCGAATTAGTTGAAATATAATTCTTTTTCGTCTACTTCTTTTATTTAACTTAGATTTATTATTTGTTTATGTATATTATTGTAACCGTGATATATTTTTGTTTTGTGTACCTGGCAACTTTGATGCCTAATTAGTTTGTTTGTTTTCCTTGCATGGCTTTGTGCCTGTCTTTGTGTTAAGTTTCTGAGTAAATATATAGTGAAAGATTGAAATCTTTGAGAAGAAAATCTTTGTGGAAAATATAGAATGTGTCACTTAAGAAAATTGATACTTGACAGACTTGGCTTACTCGAAATAGAATGGAAAGAACAGTTACTAACGTAAAAAAATGCCAAGTTTCAACAAAAAATCAGGACCGATTTACCCACTGCGTCACTTGCAGGCATCCCATTGTTTGGTTAAAAACGCATGTTATTTCGGATAACTAAAAATTAGCAAACTATTTTCGTTTTTTTAAAAAAATATGCCCCCAACCAAAATTTTTTTCACGTTACGCCTATGCAATTAGAGGAAATTTTGTTCTTTTCCATTCTTTGCTGATTTGGAAAAATGGTTCAAACTTTCAATAAGGAGAACAGCCACAGTTTTGTGGAACGTTTGTAGTCTAATTTCTTTTCTTCTAAAAATTTTAAAATCCACTCCAACGTTGTCTTGTTTAGACCCATAAAAAATACACTAATTAAGAATAACATTATTCATTGGTTTCAATGATTTTTATCAGTAAAATTTTCGGTATATTGGTAATATTTTAAAAGTTTAGTAATTTTCTACTAATCTTTTTTAAAGATTAGACAATTCAGTTTATTAAGATATTAAAATAAAGTTTAAAATTAAAGCTTTGCTTCGAATTAAAACAGTGTTTATTTTTATTTTCCCTGGAGAAAACTTTGAAAAACACATTTCGAATCACTTTTTTCTGCGTATTATTATTAAATTCCTTTATAGGAAGATAATTCTGATTATTTTTCAAAGAATCTATAGACGTCAGTTTTACAATCGAGAATTTTTTGAAATGTAATGTTTGGAATGTTTCATTACAACTTAAACTATATTTTGATAGCACCTAACCACCAACTGGCCGTAGAAAGTGGTCCGCCAAAATTGCTGTTGGCAAAACCGGAAATTCTTTCATACTTAGCATCTTCCTCTCCAAACGAAATTGAATTTAGTTTATTATGGTTCACGTAAGCCAGTTTTTAAATAACTTATTAAATGTTAATAATTTAATTAATATGTTAAGAATAAATAATAAATTATAATTGGGGCTGCTTTTCAAAGGCATTTTGAGCACGGTCAAATTAAGTAAGAATATATTCTTAAGAGAAATTACAAGAATTCACAAAAAAAGTTGTACGGTAGCTATTGAGTAATTCTTTTTTTATTTACTTGGTTTTCTGAATAATGAAGATAATACGGGTATTTCGATTCGTAAATGAACCTAAGACGAAGAAACGAAAGAAACTCTTCCTAAGAAAAGAAATATAACAGTTTTTAATTTGCAGTTTTAATCTAGTTTAATTAATGGTAATGATTTCCAAACTGTATTTAATTTACTATGCCAGATATTAAAAACCAAATTAATATCTAAATTCACTAAAAAATACAGAGATATTTAAAACAACTAACTAGTTGTATTTCTAAAAGCTATCGGAATAATCACGTTAACTCAAATAATTCTGTGTGCAATTAACTAGGCATTAACTATGTACTGTAGGCATATGCAGTAAACTAAAAATAAGATAAATAAACATAATTTACTTAAAAGAAAGGATATTAGAACAAATATTACTCTATCTGAATTAAAAATAATATGAAAATATAATTTTTCAAGAGTGACCGTGTAAAATTTTTAACATTTTTGCCCATAATAAAATTCTATTTGATGATATTTAAATTTATAAATTTAGCTTACAGTCCCTGACCAAATTATTAGACGCACAATAAGATTCTGTGTAAAATCTTAATTCTCAGGTGATACTATACAGTTATATTGTTTTTACGCGTCTTGCACTTGTTTACGTTCGTGTATCAATGGGTTAAAATTGTAATGCAAAACGTTAAAAATAAATACAAATAGGAAGTATATAAATAAATCTCCTGTATAAAAACCCATTACACCTAAGTTTAAATATAAAAGTATCGCATATAAACTCGTGCAAAACATGTCATTATAAAAAAACTACAGTGCGTCTAATAATTTGGTCTAATTATTATAATATACTAATACAATACCTGATATAATAAATATTCGATATTTATATAATATATCTTCTAATTTATCGAATCGTCGAATTTATATTATATATCGTCTAATTTAACAAATTGATACACGAACGTAAACAAGTGAAACCGATTTGAGCAACGTAAGAGCAATAAAGCTGTATATTTAAATTCAGAGGGACTCTATATTTAAATTCAGAGGGACTCTATATTTAAATTCAAACAATAGTACTAGTTATTTTTAGTCTGACCATTTAGTCTAGTTTCTTCCGGTTTGTTTCGAGTTTCTTCCAATGTCCTAAAAGAAATCCCAACCTTGCAAAAGCAGGATGCGATACAATATACATTTTTACTCCTTCCCTACCTTTTATTTCGAACAAATCAGAGATGATTGGGGAGTAGATCCTGTTTCCCTCTTACAAACAATTCTTCTTTTTTAAGAGATGTCAACTCCGCAATTACAACCAAGGTTGATTATATTTCATTATAGTACATTCCATTTATGGGGCATTTTATTATCTTGAATGTTAACATCAGAACAAAGCAACGTTTTAAATACGAAATTCTTGATACAACTGGACCCTGAAACTGTCAGTTAATTATCCACCATTCATCACTGGAATAGTCTTCTTTAAGGATACACGGTTTCATATTAGGAGCAAGGGAAAATTTCCTGCTTCAAAACGTAAATCTTTGATGACAAATAAGATGCCATAAAGGAAAGTATTTTTTTTGCTTTGTTTGTGTTTTAATACATCATTCGAAACAATGGGGAAAAAAGACAATTGTAATGAAGGTTACAAGGGATTTAAGAAAGAGTTTGATTGACCATTTGTTAAAGGGTTTTCACTTTCACTTCAGTTCATTTAATTCTACTAATATTTATGTATTGGATGTAGAAAAAAAAGCATTTAGGCGAGATCTTGGTTTACGCTATTAATTTTATATCTTACATTTCTTTTTTATTGTTATTTATTATAGCTGGGGCTTTAGGGTACTTTGGTATTATCCCGTAAACCATTATCGGCAAATCCTATATTATCCCCTAAAGGTAGCTTATGCGCCAATAAACGCACATTTTATCATATTTACTGTGTAATCCTTGACTACTCGACTTAGTTTCTTTAGCGTGTTGGAATACACTTTTTTTTACTATCCATTGGCGAAATTGGTGTTGTTTTGGGTTTGATGGCGTGCGCACCTTATTTAGACGTCATCGCACTTTTCAAGAATAAGAGTAAACAGTGCGCATGCGTCGTCATTGCATGCGTTGCTATGGCGACCGCTGCTGTTTGATATTTTTTTTTTTAGAATTCTTTATTTTTTTCCTTTTTATTTTCACCAGCAGGAATTCTTAATGTAATAATTTAAAGTATTTTTATATTCTTTTTATTATTAACTTATAATTACTGTCTCTGCGGTGATTTTAATATAAATAGGAATACTGACGATGGAAAAGTATTTTGTGACGTCTTGAAGCACGTATATTGGCAGGATATGGCAAGACGACAAACATCAATTAAAACAATTTTTGCAACCCTTGATTTGAAATGTTGTGGCTTTTATCGGATCCAGAAAAGAAAAACAGCATTTGACCAATGGGTAACCAGTGATCGTAATGAAGCGATCAATTTTTTTTTTTTTTTTTTTAACTCCGCTGCAAAAGGATACGAACTAATTTCAGATTGTTTGTTTGCGCTTTAAAAGCTAGCAAGAATTTTTGGCCACCGAAAGGATTTATAATAATATATATGGTTAGATTCAAGAATAATTCAATGTGTAATGATGAAAAAAAATTGAGGTCTTTACTTTGCTTTGGTTCTTCTTAATATACTTTTTTATTACGAATTTTTACACTTACATTTTATTATAATTTGATAAATTTAATGCGTTTAGAATGTTTATTTTCGAAATTGCTTTTCGTTATGATGGCGCTAAAGTATTTGGGCAACAGGATAATCCAAAAGTACCGTTTTTAGAAATACAAGACTGAACGAACATTTTATAAGCAGTAGTAGTAGTATAGGCGCCACTACAGCGTAAAGGGGGGATGAAGCGCTTTCATCCCCCCTTTACGCTGTAGATGTCGCCTATACTACTAGGGTATACTGATTCTCTGCTTCTTCCCTTATCGTGATGCATGGGTAGTGACGTCACCCCTGAAAGAAAGTGGTCAGCTGCTTATTTCTTTTTTTGAAAATCGAAACTTCGTCTGTAGCGTCATGGGGAGCTTATTTCTTTTTTTCTTTGAAATCGAAACTTCGTCTGTAGCGTCATGGGGAGCTTATTTCTTTTTTTCTTTGAAATCGAAACTTCGTCTGCATCGTCATGGGGAGCTTATTTCTTTTTTTTTCTTAAGCCTAAAATATGTTTGGTTGGTTTTTATTTCTGCCCGTCTAATTTTTTATATATTTTTTTAGAGGTGGCAACATGTTATATTCGATCGAGAATCAATGGCGCCATCTATATGTGAATGTTTGAAATATAATTTTTAAAATTTAAATTTACTGAATAATAATAATAATAAAATAAAAATAAAATAAATAGAAATAATATTTGAATAATTATGTATGAGAACTAATATTGATTTATTAGTGATATTAAAATTATTTACAATTCAATAATTAAATTTAATGAATATCAATTAAAGAAACTAATAATATTAATTAAATTAATCTTTGGTAATATGGTTTAAAAATAAATTAACCTTATAAATTTAAATAATAAAAAGCATTTTTAATATTAATTAATCTTTAGCAATATGTTTTTAAAAAATAAAATAAATAAATCTAAATATTAAACTATTATGTTTATATTATTATTAGATTCGTTTCATATATGGAATTACATTAGTAAATAATTAGAATGAAATGATATTTTTGTCTCGATTGGGGATCGAACCTACGCCAGCTAAAAGCCTCCGCAGGGTAGTTGTTTTCTGCGCTTTAGACAACTACCCTGCGGATGCTTGGTATGATATGCGTAAATAAGTTTAACTCTTGTATTTAATTCACATGCATGAACAAGACAGGTTCGATATCGATAACACCCCCTAGCTTCATCGATATATTTTCACTTGAACCTTATCAGCTATCCGATTTCGTATTTCTGCCCACCTTCTTGTTATCATTACTTTTCTCATCTTGGCAACGATACATCTGTTACGCACGTGTATCGCTAAATCAAACCATATGTTAGGGGGGTGTACTGGGATCTGCCCTGACGTCAACGCGGACACTGCAAGTCCGGCTTGGACAAGATTAAGCAAGGGTCAGCTTTATCTGTGACGTATGCGGATTAAATTATCTTCACTCATGTGATAGTACTTCAGTTGCTTGTATGCATTTCGTTGGTTAGTCTCTTGTATTTGTTAAGTTTTAAAATTATTAAGTTTATAGTTAAAGTTTTTTCTCTTCTCAGTTTCTTTGATTTTCAGTAAATTATTAGTTTTCTTGGTCTTCGGTATGGATAGAAGTGAATCACTAAAGCGAAAGCATGATGATATTCAAGTAAGTACTCATTTTTATTTAAATACTTTTAAAACTTTTGTAATGTTATTTATTATTTTGATTTTACATAGTGTATTGATAACGTTGAATAGTATTTTTTATAAAGCTGCTGAGAGACGTTAATAGGCATCTTTATTTAACCAATAAATTATTTTGTTCAATTTAATTAGCCATTTCTATTTTGTTAATGATAGAAAATTAATTAGTTATCTTAGTCAAAATTGTCAATAGTTAATTTTTTCAGTCATTACAATATTTTTAATAAAGCTTGTTAAATTAAACTTTTTATTTGAATTACTAGTTAAATAAACTTTAGTAACAAAAAGTTTTAATTATTTTTAGTTACTGTGTTATGTTTCTTGATGACTCAAAAAAATATTTTTATTTTAATTTAGGATGTTCCTAAGAGGAAAGGATTGTTTCAAGAAGGGTCATATCCAGAGCATTACTATCCGATAGGAGATAATTTCTTCGTACTGGCGAGTGTCTATGCTAAGAAAGTTGGTATCCATATCAGAAAGTTCAACAGATACGGCGATGCCTATTATCCATCAACAGTTGGACTTACAATTACACCAGAGCAGTTCGTTGTTATATTTAAAAATGGCCCTCCTACGTCGATTTTTGATGTTGTGGATATAAATCTTGCTTTGGAGGCTGTGAACATTCACAATAAGAGAGAGTTCTATCTCTTGATGTCTGATGAAGGAAAATATACCCTGACCCAAGAATACACGTGCAGGAGTGGAAGAGCCTATAAGTTTCCTCTAGATGTTACCTTCTCCCAGTGGGACGCAATTAAAAAGGTCCAGGACGATGTCATTTCGAGCTACATAGCCATTAAGTTTAGGAACAGGAGCTTTTTGGAAACTTTCCGCACTGTGTCAAAGAGGAACCTGCCAGCTGAAAGACCCACGAACGACCGCTACGAAGAGGCCGAGAAGGATATGAATGTGTGCCTCACTCTCGTCTTATATAAAAACATAGGACAAAAAAAAGACATTCGCCCACCCGTCAGGATTTGCGACGAAGAGGTGGAGATCGGTGACTTAGTGCCCGTTAGAGACTTTAATGAGTCATGTATGTATCTGAACGTTACAGGAATAGTTAGAGACTTTGAAAAGGAGTTATGTGAAAATATGCTGTTCCCTGAACGGGAGCCGTTAATTAACTATTTGAGTGAACAGTACTTAAAAAATATTAAATTGGATGTATGCATCGAAGCTGCAAGAAAGGATTTCTGTTCGTATGAATTTTAAATTTTTTACTATTGCCTAAATAAATGTAATTATGTTATATCAAATTTGTTATTTTTACTTTGCACTTAAATGTTTTTTTAGACATTCTCTTTCAGCAGGCATTGAAATTTTCTATTTCAGATTGGTGTTTTTTTTTTTTTTCAGCAGGCAATGAAATCTTATTATTTCAGAGGTTAATGAAATTTTAGTTCTCATCTGTTTAAAAATTGTTTTAAGTTTGCTAATTATTTAAATTGCAAAATTCTTCAAAATGAAAATTAGTAATTTTGTTAATTACCATTATAATTATATTTAAATTTTGTACGATAGTTTATTTTTAACTCTAAGAATTTGTAGAAAAATTTCAGATTATTTTTTCTTAAAAAATTTTCTTCTTTCAAAACATTTTTGTGTAAATGGATAACTTATTATCATCAGTTTATAGAAAGCCTGATCACCCAGGAAGTTTCGGTGGAGTAAGTGCTATTTATGATGCAGTGAAAGGTAAAGTGAAAAAGAGTGAAATTAAAAAATGGTTAGAGAGTAAGGATTCTTATACTTTGCATAAACCAGTAAAAAAGAAATTTAAACGTAATAGAGTGATTGTTGGAGGTATAGATGAACAATTTCAAATTGATTTAGTAGACATGCAATCTTTAGCGAAATTTAATAAAGGCTTCAAATATTTGTTAACTTGTATAGATTGTTTCTCAAAGTATGCTTGGGCTATTCCTATTAAAGACAAATCAGCCAAAAATGTATTGCCAGCTTTGAAAACTATTTTTAGAGAAAGAAAACCTGAGAAACTGCAATCAGATAAAGGAAAAGAATTCACTAATAAACTTATACAGCAGTATCTTAAAAATTTAGGAGTTCATTTCTTTACAACGAATAATGAAACTAAGTCAAGTATTGTTGAGAGGTTTAACCGTACCATTAAAATGAAGATGTGGAAATACTTTACAGAATATAATACGAAAAAATATATTGACGTCATTTCTAAATTAATCGATAGTTATAATCATACCAAACACAGAAGTATAAAAATGGAACCAGCCTCAGTGAATATCGATAATCAAAAAGAAGTATGGAATAATTTATATAGTGATAAGGTGAATAATGATAAGCCTGTCTTTCAAACAGGTGACACTGTTCGTATTAGTAAGTCCAAACGTCATTTTGAAAAAGGATATGAAAATAATTGGACACGAGAATTATTTGTTATAGATAAAATAATTCCACGAAATCCTATAGTTTATAAATTGAAAGATTTAATGAATGAATCAATCGAAGGTACCTTTTATGCAGAAGAATTACAAAAAGTAGTCGATTCTGGATTTTATCCAGTTGAAAAAATAATTAAGAAGAAAAAAAAAATAAATGGAAAGATGCAATATTTTGTTAAATTTCTAGGTTATTCCGATAAATTTAATGATTGGGTGACGGATGTTCATAAAGTATAAATAGCGAAACGTTTTCGTTAAAGGTTCATTTTTAAAAATGTCTTTCTACGTGACGTTACCTTCTGACAGCTCAACGCGATTCTTTCCTGATAATAAAATCTCTCATTTCAAAACTCAATTACCTATACCAGTGGATTTAAGAGGTGAATGGGAAGTAGGCCTATCTGAAATCATCTATCCGCATTCTTGGCTGAACGTAAATGAAAATAACAATTATTTTCATTACAAGATAAATAATGGTAATATCATATCGACTGTTAAGCAAACAATTGATGTGGGCTGTTATGAATCAATGTTTGATATTGTATCAGCTATACAACTTGCTTTACCTAAAAATCCAAGCCGGTTTACATTAAATTACAATAAAGCTACGAAACGAGTTAAAATTAACGCTATCCAAGGTTGCAGTCTTCATTTAGAGAAGTTAGGGGAATTGTTAGGATTTCAACGTGATGCAATCATTACGGGTAACCAGAAAAGCGATTTTGTGGCTGACGCGTGGTCTAACTTTTCAGTTTTCTATGTGTACACAGATCTTATTTCACCCCAAATTGTCGGAGATACACAAGCTCCTTTACTGCGGATCGTTCGAATAAAAGGACATGATGGTGAAACTATCAGTCAGTATTATGATAGACCTCAATACTTACCCTTAACGAGACAATCATTTCAAACAATTCAAATTGAACTCAGACTGAATTCAGGTGATTTTGTTCCGTTTGAAAGAGGTAAAGTGATGGTTGTACTGCATTTCCGAATGCGACAAATACTATAAATATTGAGTGTTTTTTAAAAAGGGTTCATTTCAAGATAAGCAGTCAAGATGAAAGTACCTTATGTTTGCTGTTCCAAGAAGTTGGAGGACCATTATGCTTCCCAAGCGGGAAATGGTTTACCTTATTATCGTGGTGTGTCGTATCAAAAAGGCTACGGTCTGGGCGGCATATTTAGACGTCTATTTAGAGCAGCCCTACCATACATTGTTCGCGGGTCAAAAACTGTTGGAAAAGAAGCATTAGTCACAGGATCACGTGTTATGTCTGATGTACTAGCAGGCCAAGATTTGAAAACATCAGCCAAAAATAGAGCAAAAGAGTCTGGTAAAAATCTGGCCAATAAAGCACTTGGGAAAATACAGTCAATGATTGGCAGTGGACGCTATAAAAGAAAGCGCAAGACTAAGAAAAAGATCATTTCATCAAAGAAACAGAAAGTGAGAGGACGTGATATTTTCGACTCATCATGACGTTTCTTTTAAAAGGTTCCCCGGAATGTGTGAAGTCTGAACTGGAATTGTTTCAGATGCCAGGCACGCAAACAGTTATACAAAGTGGACAGTGGGTTGAATTTCACCCGTTATCGAATGTGTTTGATGGCGGACCCGTTGAATTTCATATATCTGGTTCTGGTGATGAATTTATTGATCTAAGCCAAACTCAGCTTCACGTACAAGCAAAAATTTTAAAAAACGATAATACCAATTTAACAGCTGATGATAAAATTGGTCCAGTAAATTTATTTCTGCATTCTTTGTTTTCTCAAGTGGATGTTTCTCTAAACGACCGCATCATATCTAATTCCAGCAATACTTATCCTTATCGATCTTACATTGAAACACTTTTAAACCATGGTTATGACAGTAAAACCTCCCAATTGACGGCCGAACTTTATTATAAAGATTCAAACGATGGTCTTAAAAAAAGATCAGATTATTTCAAGTTAAGTGCAACTGTGGATATGATTGGTTGTATTCATAGTGATTTGTTTCATCAAAACAGATTGTTATTAAACATGGTCGATATAAAAATTAAATTAAATCGTAGTAAACCCGAGTTTTGTCTAATAGGAAAGTTGGGATATAAAGTTGTATTAGATAGAATTTCGCTTTTAGTAAGAAAAGTACGTGTAAGTCCCGGAGTCATTCTAGGACACGCAAAAGCATTAGAAAAAGATACTGCAAAATATCCAATCAATCGAGTGCTTTGCAAAGTGTATTCTATTCCCAAAGGAAACATGTCATTTGTGCAAGATAATGTATTTGTGGGACAAATTCCTAAACGACTTATCATAGGATGTGTCGAAAATGATGCATTTCATGGAACATTTGAAAAAAATCCTTTTGATTTTAAACATTTCAATTTAAATTTTATCGCCGTCTACGTAGATGGTCAACCAGTTCCCCATAATCCATTGGAACTCAGCTTTTCACAAAAACAATATATAAGAGCTTATCAAAATTTGTTCATGAGCACTGAGCATATGAGAAGTGATAAAGGTAACTTTATTTCCAGAGAAGAATTTTGTGATGGTTACACTCTATATGCTTTTGACTTATCACCTGATTTATGTGATGGCGATCATTTCAATTTAATAAAGCACAGTAATTTACGAGTTGAAATGAAATTTGAGCAACCGTTAGAGAAAACAGTGTGTGTTATTGTGTTCGCAGAATTTGAAAACGTCATAGAAATTAACAAAGCACGTGACATTATATACGATTTTGGAAATTAAACAATGGACGGAAAAAAGATTTGTGAAATTTTATCAAAAGATCCTACAACAGCATTTAGATTTAAAGGTGTTTATTCGAGAGACACGATACCCTTATTGCAAGAAAATCAAGCTATTATCGTCAACACTGATGACTCAACTAGACCAGGATCTCATTGGTTAGCTCTATACATGACTGAGGGCAAAACACTGGAATTTTTCGATTCCTATGGACATTCTCCAGATTTTTATGGACTTGATGTTTATAAATTATTTAATATCTCTAATGTATGTTGGAATTCTGTTACTTTTCAATCACTCACGTCTAATGTATGTGGAGCCTATTGTATTTTTTTCATTTATAATCGTTGTCGCGATCTATCTATGTTATCCATTATAAAAAATCTCAATGTAAATCGAAAAAATGATTTCGTCATGTATCAATTTGTAAAAAAGAAATTTGGTGTACGTTTTGCTTTCAAACAATAAAACTATTATTTTTAAAATGTTGTGATATTTTATTTTGCGTTTTTCTTTACATACCGCTATTTGCGTTATTTATTTTTTAATAAATATTCTCATTTATTAATTCTTCTCTCTAAATTATGGAGTTCCCTAAACTGAGGCATTCGTTCACGTGCATTTTGGCTGGTCCAACAGGATGTGGAAAAAGCCAGCTCTGTAAAAAAATTATTGAATCTAAAATTATTGAACCTTTTCCAAAATCGGTGATTTGGTGTTATGGAGCGTATCAAACTATGTTTGAAACAATACAGAATGTGACATTTCATGAGGGCGTTCCTTCTGATTTAAATACTATTTCTAATGCATTAATTATTCTCGATGATCTTATGTCTGAATTAGGAAGTAATTCCAAATTAACGCATTTGTTCACAAAGCATAGTCACCATCGTAACGTCTCCGTCATTTTTATTGTACAGAATATATTCCATAAAGGTAAAGAGATGCGAGAAATATCCCTAAATGCTCATTATCTTATTCTTTTCAAAAACCCACGTGATCAAAGTCAAATTACGCATTTAGGCAGACAACTCTATCCAACAAAAGTGAAATATTTTCAAGAAGTTTATCGAGATGCGACTTTAAAACCATTTGGTTACCTATTGGTGGACTTAAAACCAGATACTGAAGATAATTTGCGCTTGCGCACAGGTATATTTCCAAATAATAAAATGATTGTGTACCAGCCACGATAGTCCTTTTGCCCATTAACCTTTCGTGTTAACTGTAATTTTAGATACTTACCCTTCACTGTGTCATCATCAAAACTCGATCATTTGGAAATTGGTATAAATTAAATCTCGCTAAGAATAAAATAATCAAATGCGATTAGAATGTCGGACAGTAAACACTGTTGTCTCGAGGTCTTAAAAGCTGTGGCTAAATCAAAATCGAAGAGAAAATTTTTAAAACACTGCCCAGCTAAATCTATTAAACATCTATGTGAATGTATACTTAATTTGTTAAAAGGTAACATTCCTCTAAATAAAAATCAAAAGAAGAAACTTTCCCCTTTTAGAAGAAGCTTAAGAAAAATTGTAGACAAAAAAGTACCTTTATTTCGTAAGAGAGAAGTTCTTGTTCAACGAGGTGACGGATTTTTAGGATTTCTGATTCCAGCGGCCATAACAGCATTAACATCTTTAATCAATGGAACACGGTAAAAAATTTATCTTAGTTCCAGAAGATAGATTACAAACTAATGCTGTCGAATATTTATCCGAGTTGGACAGGCAAATGCATGATATTTTAAAAAATAAAAATATTTCTGACAGTGAAAAAGCAGAGCTATATTTACAAATTCTTCAAAAGTATATAAAATTTCCAACTTTTTTGGAAAATAAAAGCGAACCAACTCAAGCAGTGGTGGAAAATGAAGTGGAAGAAAGTCCTAATGAAATTAAAGAAGAAAAAATGACAGAAAGTGATAGCTTCATAGAAACGCAATTAATGAATGTCGTACCCAAGAGTAAAAAGGAACGAGCTAAAGAGCTTTTAAAATTCCTACAAGATAATAAAGAACTGTTAACGTGGACTGAAAAAGGAGAAATTTTGTATAGACAAAAACTTTTACCTGGAACCGACATCACTCATTTAATAAACAATGTATTGAGAAATGAAAAGAAACAACCCAAAGGACAAAAAGAATTTTTCGAAGCTTTAAGAGAAATGAAAGTACCTGAAAAACTTGTTATTAATAAAAAAATGTTAAATGACTCATCTTCTGTAAAAAATTCACCTATGTTGTTTGCTAGAAAAAATAGATGGCTGAAATATTAAAAATTTTGTAAAATATTTATAAAATGCGTTTTTTCAATAAATGAATTTTTTTTAAAAAAAAAATTGTATTTTTTTCTTTTATTTTCATGAAAATATTCCTTCACTCACACGCATTAGTATTATTTTATGTTATCATTAAATTAAAAATTTAATCTTAATAAAATTTGTATAATTAATTCAATAAATTTTTCCATAATGGAAGTAGGAGACATCTGCTAGTTACAAGTAACTATCCAGAGTGCGGGACGAGGACCCTTCTCCAGTGGCACTCCGCGTTTTTTAAAGTGGACGTTGCCACTGCTTTTTTCTAAGTGGGTATAGCCTCCACTGCTTTTTTCTAAGTGGGTATCGCCTCCACTGCTTTTTTCTAAGTGGGTATAGCCTCCACTGCTTTTTTCTAAGTGGGTATCGCCTCCACTGCTTTTTTTAAGTGGGTCGCCTCCACTAAGCACGCTTTTCTTTCCAAGTGGGTCGCCTCCACTATTCACGTTGAAAAAAATCAATATCCGTATGGAGTAGTATCCATATTAACGTGGATTCTTCTCTTATTGTAGGTGAATTTGTACCGTTTCTTTTCTGCCTTGTTTATCACTTTCCTTCTCTTTCCATCTCTTGTAATCTTTGAAGGGTTGAAAATTTCCACCTCATGAGTTGGATCCAGTATTAGGCTCTTAACTGATTGTAGGTTCAGAAGAAAGGAATTCTTATAATTGATGTTGAAGCCTTTTATTTTACACACCTCTTTTCCGTTCTTGGTGCGATATGCGTAATTTTTTGGCCCACCTAAAACAAAACAAAAAAAATACATGCATATATATATATATATATATATACATATTTTTAAGAAGAAAAAAAAACAAATAAAAAATTTAAAAAATCGTATAGAGATTGTAAATTTTTTTTAATTACCTGAGACGAACGTTTCAATCATGTCACCTTCATCCAACTCATTTGTCAGCTCACCCAGATAATCACCAAGTTCCAGATTTGATTCCCCATCTTTATAAATGATGCTATCTGTATCGTAATAAATCACACGTTTCCCTAACTTGTCTAACTGATCATATAAATGCAGTCTGGCATATGCAGTGGTAAACGTGGCACAAAAAATGTTGGTCTTCACATCCTGGGGAATACATTCTGATTTGTAACACCATTGTATGGCTGCAATATTATCAGATGCCATGTACATATCTTTTACCTGAAAATGAATAAGTATTAAATAAATATTATCATAGAATAATATGAGGTGAGGGTGATCAAACTATATTTACCTCGATCGTAGAGTCATTAAAAAACTTGAAAAATTTATCCACATCAGAGATGTACTCCAGACGAACCTTGTTACACTTCATACCTAGTCTACCCCAAAAAGAGTTGAGAGCCAGTTTTGCAACTTGCCGTCTTCCAGGATTTTCTGAAACGAGATCGTGTTCAAGGTTTACCCCTTCTTTTTCAGCATATTTGTATATGTATTGCAGTTTTTCTTCTTCTGTTTTACAGTGGCTCGGCCAACCAGACGACTCTTGTTTTATCTTTAGGAAAAGATTAATGTAAGAGGAGAATAGTTCCGTTGAACAAGCAGAAAAGTGATAAACTTCGTATATCTACAAAAAAAGAAACATATTATTGTGCTAAATATTTTTAAACAAGTTATTTTTAGCATACTTTTTAACAGGTAATTTTACTAACTTTTTGCATTATATAACCTTTCTCGGCTGCCTTCTTTACCTCTTCGGTTACCCAAGTACCCAGAAGCATACGTTCGTTATCCGAATGTAGGCATGATTCTTGCTGTAGCGTGTCTACACATTTCTGGCAGAGAGGAAACATTAGTTTATTGTTGGATTTCACTGGCAACACAGGATGGTAGAGTCCTCTTGGGGGTAAAATCTTGCATTTCACAATACCGAAGTAATCGTTTATGTCACCAAAGTTTTCGGTAATTATTTCCGGGTGGCCTACTGGATACTTACTGTACTTGTTTACAAACGGGTAAAGACTTGTAAAATCGACATAATGTGCCGGTCCTTCATGATGTAGTTTAACAGCATTAGTCCTTCCTCCAAAGAACGAGTCACGAGGATTCAGGCGATCAACAATTTCAACATCTTTTATTGTGCCGAGAATTTCTTTGCGCTGTGACATAAAATCATGCTTCCACATTTCTACGTACTTATAACCAGCATCCAGTAGTTTTTGTTTCTGTTTTTCTGTATTTGAGAACAAATCCCTCATTCTTCTGTTATTCAGCTTGTTGACTACATCTCCATCAAAACATTTTGGGCACCCGTGAAAGAAACACCCGTGGTACATGTATACAGTAGATGTTTCGACGCAAAAGCCGTCGACAAAAACACCTTCAACCTTGCGTTCTCCTAATCCGTTTAATGCATGCTGGATGTCAATGCCATACTTACGAGATAAGAACACTAACCACCTAACAGAATCTTTGCTGAAATTGACGCTGGTAATATATCCTTGAAGTGGAATGCTGGCTATGGCGTCTAAAGGTATGTGGTGTCCTCTATACACGGCCATACATGCTGATGCAATTGTCATGTACTGGAATGGATCTACTCGACCGGCAGCAATAAATTGTTTCCGAAACTCCATGCAGCATTTTCGTAGGATATCAACGTCACTTCTAAAAAAGAAATAAAACCAATTAAAAACATGAAAAATTTTTAAAAAAATACACGGCACCTGAATAATATTTTTTTTTTTTTTAACTTACCTACAGTATTCTAACATTTCCTTTTGAAAATCAAATGGTTGCCGACGTCGTTCTTCATACCATATGTTAAAAGATTCTCTGGTTGTAACACTCATCATGTCATGATCAAAAAATTCTTTTCCAGGCAAAACTCCGACATAATTTTGGTATTCTGCTCGGTTCATTTTATGAGGAAAATGACCCTTCTTAAGTTCCTGTATTCCAAAGGATTTAGGCAATTTGCTAAGTGGCATAGGTAAAAAGTTGAAAGAGTCTATCAGTGTCACTCCCATGCATTCGATACGCATTAATTTTGATCCATTAGGAACAACACTCGGTTTGCGACCTGAAAAATACATACACATGAATAATTCTTTTACGAAAAAGAACTGTGTTATTTAAAATAATAAATCATATTTACCTTGATTGATAAGCCAATGTACAATAAATTGCCCGTCAAAACCTTTAAGATTGTGAGCAATGGCTGTGAAATTTTTATGAATAGGTGAGAAAAGAAAACCGCAGAAGTCTTGGCAAGCAGTAACCCCAGAAAAAACCTTCTCCTCTCCACTAAAGTAATGCGCAACACAAAAGTTTACCAAATGCTCTCCCGTAGATTGATCGGTTTCGAAATCAAAGAATAGATATTTCTCTGAAGAAACCTTAGGTTCAATCCTGATCATACAACAAAGATGGTTCTCTCTCGGTACATATTTTTTGCATGCCTGGCAGGTGAAATATTGGCACTTATGTTTATCTCGGGGGCACACTGAAGTCTCTAAGATAACTTGACATTCCTTGCATTTATATGTCTGTTGGCAATAGCTGGTTTTCTGTTTTGGAGCTAAGTCTTTGTGACGTTGAAAACATTCGCGAGAGGTACATATTCTGTTGCAATCCCGGCAGTATACATCAACTTCTGAACGACAAATGTAGGAATAGCAAATTTTGCATTTGTGACTACACAAATGATGCGAATGGTGATCAAATGGGGTGTCGCAAGGAATACAGTAAAAGTGACTACCGTGAAATGCTTTCATGTTTGTGATTAAATCAAAATGGTGATTATGATGATAAAGAAACAGTTTTTTCAACTTTTCTGCCCCTTTATAGTTAACCTAAATAAAAAAAAAAACACGTGTA
This sequence comes from Parasteatoda lunata, assembly GCA_949128135.1. Taxonomy (NCBI): domain Eukaryota; kingdom Metazoa; phylum Arthropoda; class Arachnida; order Araneae; family Theridiidae; genus Parasteatoda; species Parasteatoda lunata. The sequence continues at coordinate 27,210,259 of OX421975.1, forward strand.
AATACAAATAAATAGTATCTAGATAAAACGAAGTTATATGAAATATTTTTTTTTCTTCTTTTACTAACCTTATTAAAATTTTCACTTGATACAACATAAATCTGAATTCCAAGATACTCCTCAAACTTTTTTATCTCTGCTAGCCCGCATGGTCCTGGAGGAACGCTAGCATTATGATGAAGTTCCAGTGCTCGATTTTTCTGTAAAACATACCTGTTATCTCGTATTTGCTTAGTATTAGGATCATTGTTGATGATTGCTAATCCTACAACGATTGCACGGGCGCAACACATTTGGTCTTCAGTTACAGGTACTGCATACACAGATCTTTAAAAAATTTAAAATATAAAAATATTATCTAACTTATTATCGAGACTATTTCTAAGAAAATAATTATTTTAAAATAATTTACCTCTTTTTTAAGCGATCAAGCTCGATATTCGTTATTTTCTTCCTACCAGAACCGCTTGGTCCAGGGTTGGAATATAATGGAGGTTTGGGAGGCTGAAAAACTGTAATCACGTCGATTTTCAGGGTTTCATCGAATGGAATGGCGTCCTTGCTCTGCAAAACTTTCAGTATAGCATTGAGGATAGTCTCCGGCGTCATGTCTGAAACTTTCATAAGGCAAGTACTAATAGGTCGATCCAGAGCATCAGAAAAAATACAAAATCTCATCAAATCAGCAGGTTTTAAACCTATTGAAGCTAAAAGAATCAACTTCTGAAAGAGGAACCGTAGTGTATCCAACACAGTTTGCAGTGGGGAACTACGTATTGTAGCGGGTAGCTCATCTGAATTTATTCTGACGGCAAAAGCCATCTCTTTCGCACCAAACTTAAAATTTTCTTTCTCACCTAACTTTTTTATATGAACGGCGTTGTTAATCTGTAAATTAAAAAAATTATTAAAATTCTATTCAGTGAAATAGTTTTTAAAAAAAACATGAAAAATATAAAAATATATAAGATTTTTAAATTGTTCTATACAATAATAATATTAATCTTAAAAAAAACCTATTTTTGTGCAAATCATTATTTAACACATTGATCACTTCTACCAAAAAAAAAAAGTTAATAAATTTTTCCCCCGCAAAATGATTATCCTAACTAAACAGCTGTAAGTGAAGAAATAGAAAAATAAATAATAATAATTTCAAAGTTTAACTCACACATCCGTCAATTAAATGTTAAAAGATGAAGACAATAATTAATCGGCGAACATACCTCGTTAGATGATCCCTCACCACTCTGAATAGAAATGGTTGGATTCTCTGTAAATATTTGATCCACATGATGAATTAAAAGGCTATCAGATTCTATAAATTCTTGCTCAAAATCATCTAGTAAAGTGTCATCATTAACTTCTAAGAACTGTTGCTCCAACTCAGAAATGATCTGAAATACATTTAAAAGAGTTATGCGTCTACATCGCATCTAAAATCACAATACGTATATACTATAAATTATAACATATTTACGAATACTTTTAAAAAAAAAAATACATACTTCTGAATCACTCAAATCGTCAGAAATATCTTCCGCAGACCGCTTACTCATGATGAAGCACAACTTCAATTAGGAAATTTCGATAACTTTCTAGAAAAATATTTATTGAAAAATAAATTTTTGATTTGAACATTATACAGTATTGTCTTCTCTCTCTTCAATACCGTACAGTTTAAGAAAAAAGGGTTCGAAGTTATAGTGAGTAAAATAACTAATAAAAAAGCGGAAACGTTCAAGTAGAAAAAGTAAAGTTCAAGTAGAAAAGTTTTTAGAAAAACAAAATTAAGCTGAAAGAAAGTAATAAACATAAGTTAATAATAAAATAAGTAAATAAAGCATAGAATGAGAAGAAAAAATATCTAATACAGAAAAGCGAGAAAAGTACATCACAACATTAAAAATTAATTCACACGCATTTAAAAATTGAACCTATTTCACATACAGATTGAAAAAAAATTTTCGTTTAAAGAAAGTATTGCATTTAAAAATCATAATAAATAAATAAAGCAAGAAAAGGAAACGTATCAGATGCAGTTAAGAAGAAAAAATTAATATCATAACTTAAGTAAAACCAACTCAAACAGGGTTTTTAAAAATAAAAATTTAGTTAAAAGAAAGAAAGAAACTAACTATAACTATAGTAAAATTTTTAAAATAAAATTGTAATAAAATTACACTTACTTGTAAGTTTAATACTGAAGAGATGATATTTCCATGTAAAGAAACGCCACAAACAAGCACAACGCTTTGCAATAAGTATTGAATACTTCTAACAAGATCTTGCAGGATATAACTCGACCCTTTATCACTCTCCAGGTATGATGACGTTTACATACAACAATATCCCGGATCTTATATACTCATAGCAGATAAGAACCCACACTAGTTCCTACCAATTAACGAAAATCCGGGGGTATCCCTCCCTTCCCCCCTCGGATATAAAATTCGTTTTTAGCTGGCGTAGGTTCGATCCCCAATCGAGACAAAAATATCATTTCATTCTAATTATTTACTAATGTAATTCCATATATGAAACGAATCTAATAATAATATAAACATAATAGTTTAATATTTAGATTTATTTATTTTATTTTTTAAAAACATATTGCTAAAGATTAATTAATATTAAAAATGCTTTTTATTATTTAAATTTATAAGGTTAATTTATTTTAAATTCTTATAACTTAAAAAAAAATTACTTTAATTAATCCGGTTACTAACACAAATTAAACTATACATGAAATGTTTTAAAATGGTCAGTTTATTATTTAAATATACTTTAAAAAAAAATTTTAAATCATGTTGCTGACGATTATTTAATTTTAATATATTTTTATTATGTTTATAAGGTTATTTATTTTTAATTCATGAAACTATAAATTAATTTAATAAACCCTACTGCATATAAAATTACATTTTAAATTGTGTTAGCATCATAAAAAAACGAGAGTTTATTATTTAAATATATTATAAATTTATTTTTAAACCATATTACCAAAGATTAATTTAATTAATATTATTAGTTTCTTTAATTGATATTCATTAAATTTAATTATTGAATTGTAAATAATTTTAATATCACTAATAAATCAATATTAGTTCTCATACATAATTATTCAAATATTATTTCTATTTATTTTATTTTTATTTTATTATTATTATTATTCAGTAAATTTAAATTTTAAAAATTATATTTCAAACATTCACATATAGATGGCGCCATTGATTCTCGATCGAATATAACATGTTGCCACCTCTAAAAAAATATATAAAAAATTAGACGGGCAGAAATAAAAACCAACCAAACATATTTTAGGCTTAAGAAAAAAAAAGAAATAAGCTCCCCATGACGATGCAGACGAAGTTTCGATTTCAAAGAAAAAAAGAAATAAGCTCCCCATGACGCTACAGACGAAGTTTCGATTTCAAAGAAAAAAAGAAATAAGCTCCCCATGACGCTACAGACGAAGTTTCGATTTTCAAAAAAAGAAATAAGCAGCTGACCACTTTCTTTCAGGGGTGACGTCACTACCCATGCATCACGATAAGGGAAGAAGCAGAGAATCAGTATACCCTAGTAGTATAGGCGACATCTACAGCGTAAAGGGGGGATGAAGCGCTTCATCCCCCCTTTACGCTGTAGTGGCGCCTATACTACTAGCAGTATTTTAATTTTTTTTGCAGCACTTTTGATTTAAAAAGTGTTATAAAATACGATTTTAAAAATGGATCAAGCTCAATGAGACGACCCAGGTTCGAATCCTTGTTATGACTGGTTGATTCATAAACTATTCCTAGCTCAGGGCAGCCAAATTGTTGAAGTGAAATAATCTTTAGAATTAGACGGGCCACGAATAAGAATTACATTACCATACAGTTAACCGTGGAAGGTTTTCATGGATTTTTCTTCTCCGTGAAACCAAAATGTAGGTTATTAATTCCCTTAAAAAAGTCATCCACGAAGTGAGTATCAGGGCTATGAGTTCAGGGGGTTCCTTGTCTTATAAATCAGTTACAAAATTACAAGAATGCGGAAATGAACATAGACAGCATCAAACCAACACCTCCTAGATGAAGGAAGGTCTCAGCACGGATAAATTTAGTAGTCCGATATGACGAAGTTAACTGCGCAGTTGATGAAAAGTAAGAAAGATGTCATTACGTTCGGCGTACTAAGCTGCGCAGTGGTTGAAAATACGAAATATGTCATTACGGTTGGACTACTAAAGGATATTTATGGTAACCCGTGCTGAGGCCTACTCTTTTCTAGGAGGTGTTGATCAACCCCGATTTGGAAAGGTTGTCTAATGCTGATGATAAAAAAATTACAAACATAACATATTAAAAGATAATAAATGAGTAACATTAAAAGCATATTTCAACTATTGCCAACAAAAATACAATAACTAAATTATCGAAAAAAATATTGAAATTTTAAAATCAATAAAACAGTGTTTTGGCGGCTTTGAACCACCGCACTGTTTACCTCCCTCTAGTTTTAATGAAGAAAACTGAACCTTATTTTACATACCATTAAAACCAGGCTTTAAACAAAGCAATTTTTAAAATCATACGATTCAGATTTTGCCATTATTGCCACTTAACCTAGTTGCTGATGTCAAAGTCATTTTATTATATACATTTTTAAGGTTTCTATTGAATGAAAATAAGCAAACAAACTTATCTTTTAAAATCTGTTAATTAAAATGAACAAATTTTTCATTGCTGAGCAACGTCGAAGTGTTTGATAAAATTCTTTGATTTTTTTCCTATGGTTATGTGAAAAGTTAAATTTATCGGATGATTTGATCTAAAGTTATTCTACTGCTTTTTCTGTTCACTGTACTAGAAAATATTGTAAAAAATTTTAAAATGAGCATCTAACAAAAAAACTGGGTTTTAAAATTTCTGTCGCTTGGCTTTTTTATAAATTCTAATTGTATATAATTCTTTTTTGATGGATTTTTTAAAATTTGTTGTGTTAGGAAAAAAATTAGAATAATTGCTGACAAATAAATTTTATTTAATTGGCATAATTAAAATGGTAAATGCAGGCTTTAAACATTAAACAATATGAACATCAAAAAAAGCTTTTTAAATCATACAATTGAGTGACATTTTTTTTCTTTTGATGTCAAGGTTGGAAAAAATTTCATTTTAAAGAAAACATGAGCATTCAAACCAGTAATAAGTTATTTAAATGTAAAAAAGTTATTTACTGTTGATTTCGATTCCTTTGTTCATTTAGTTTGTTTTGATTTCGTGCATCCTTGACGTTATTCTTTTTCGAGGCATTAATATTTTTTTAAATGTTTTATATGCATTTTTTCCCTTTGCGAACGAAAGAAATATTATTCGTATTTTATCATTCGAAAAAGAAAGTAAACAATGTATTTCTTTTTATGGTGAATTGTTGAACAGAAAAACTTACATCCAACTATCTTATGAACTTATTGAATTTTTTGAAATAAGTTTTGAAAGAGGATTTATTAAATAAATTTTTAGCAGACATTACTAGATTTAGTGTTGGTTTCGATTAAATTGACCCATATTAGGAAAAGCATAGAAATTTAATAAAATACGGTATTATTTTCATTGAAATAATTTTAAATTACATTTATTAAAGGTGCAAAAAGTTTTATGCATGAAAAATACTTTATTTGAGTGCGTACGTTCATCATTGATTAATTCATTGAACAAACATAATTTATTGGAACAATATTTTTTTTGGAAATTTGTGTTTTATTTTTATTTCATTTACAAAATTTGCAATTTCAATCTCTCGTAAGAAACTATGATTAATGTCAAGTGGAATAATTATGCATTTTCAAAAGTAGAATTCGTCAAAAACCGTTTAAAGGTTTTTTTCTGAAGAAAAAAAAGAGTAAAATATTTCAACAGAGACTATTAGTATTTACTCAAATTAAAAAATTAATATTTTACAGACGTCTTCAGAACCCTTAAAAATAACAAAAATAAATAAAATTAATGAAAATGTATGTCACGGAGTTAATTAAAATATTTATTGAAATGGTGCACTTACAGTCCCTGGCAAAATTATTAGACGCACTATAAGATTCTATGTAAAATCTTAATTATCAGATGACACTATACAGCTTTATTGTTTTTACGTGACTGAAACCGGTCTGCACTAGTTAACGTTCGTGTATCAATTAGTTAACATTGTTATACAATAGGTTAAAAATAAATATAAATAGGAAGTATGTAAAAAATCTCCTGAATAAAAATTCATTACATATACGTTTAAATATATAAGTATTGTATATAAACTCGTGCAAAGCATGTGGTTATTAAAAACTACAATGCGTCTAATAATTTGATCTAATTATTACAATATAATACCTGATATAATAAATATTCTTTATTTATATAATATATCGTCGAATTTATTCAATCGTCGAATTTATATTTTATATCTCCTAATTTAGCCAATTGATACACTAACGTAAACAAGTGCAAACCGATTTCGTTCACGTAAAAACAATAAAACTGTGTAGTATCACCTGATAATTAAGATTTTACATAGAATCTTTTAGTTCGTCTAATAATTTGGCCAGGGACTGTACGCACCTTCGGCCGATAATGGGTTAAAATTATGATTTCGATTAAAAAATTTCAATTACAGGCGTAGGTAAAAAAAAAAAAAAAAAAAAAAAAAAAAAAAAATGCGAAACACACTTTTGGCTGTCACTTATGTATAAAAATTAATAGAACATTAAAAAAATTTTTTTTTTTTAACGAAGGAAAAAATGGCTTATAAATGTTGGGCATGGCACTCTGTGTTGGGCATGGCACCTGTCCTTCGGCGGGGCATCAAACTTTCGCGTATGGGCCTATTGGCCTGGGTCGCTTGATTGTTCCTTATAAATGAAATTAAAAGAGATATATAAATCTGACGAAAAAGAAACTTTCACTCCTAACAGTATTCTCTCTATTTGGGCGTGCAAGAAAAATAGAATGATGGGAAATAGGTTCGTTGCCCTTGCAATTCATGAAAAGAAAAAGAAAAAAATATTCAGCTAAGTTGGGTTCCCAGTCCACGTGAGATACCGCTTGACCTTATGGAATGCAAAAGCCTCACCTGTATGAGTGTATCTTGACTTATTCTCAGATGCTTAGAGCTTTGGATGTCACGCATCAGGGAACAAGATGATAATGTCCAATGAGGTAACTTCAATTAATTAGAAACAATAACTTAAGGATGGAGAAGATCATGAACGCGTTGAAAAAAAAAAAGCTTTACGTAATTGTTCATTGAACATATTTGAATTTGATATTTACATACGCTAAACTATACACGGAATTAAGTGTGATTGACCACAAAATGTTTGAAAAATATAAGTCTAAAGTTTCCAATCTTTTTCTGATATGGAACCTTTACTGATCAATTTTCTTTTGGCGGAATTTCATTTACAGTTGTGAACGTAAATGAAATTTATGAAATCTCAAAAGAAAAACTTGTAATAATTTTAAAAATATTCAATCAACAGCCATAGGCCCGGGATACCCTGGTTGGTAGAGCACTGGGCCCATGTCCAAGAGGTCGTGGGTTTGATACTGGCAGAGCGAAGACTACTCGTGTAAAGGGTGACTGAAGCACGCTAAATCTGTCGAGTCTTCCATGTTTCCAGAACAAATCATACCTCTGGGGATACTGATCCGGGAATTTCCTTGTCGTCTGGTTTGGTTCAAAATTACAAGGCTTACGGAGTTGAACATTTTCAGTGTTTTTTTGTTTTTTTTAAAAAAAGAATAGCTTTAAATAGCAAATAGCTTAAAATAATAATTATATATCCATTGTTGCAGAAAAATTCATCTCTCTCGCAATTTTCATTTCATAAGTTCGCGTTTGACTTAATGTCTCAGGCAACAACAACAACAACAACAAAAAAAAAAAAAAAAATAAAAAAAATAAACGAAAGTGGTTAGATGATGCCAAAAGACAAGTTGTAAAATTTGCTTTTTAGTTTAAAAAAAAAAATGAAGAGAAATAGAAACTGTTTCCAATGCGAACTCACAAACACACACATATATATATATATGTTTAACGTTAATGACCGAAATCAAGAGACTGTCGACTTACACCAGTGAACGTCCAAAATATTTGTTATATCCAATTTGTTGATATTATATTTATTCGATATTTTACTATCTGACTAAATCTAGTATATATTTTGAACATTTACCGAAGCAACTATGTGATCGTCAACATTCAACGGTGGTCAATTCAGTCAGCAACCACCAATTTCAGTCATATATGTATAACAAAATTATATATGCAGAAGCCGCAGTTTCAGAGACATGATGTAATATCTCGGCAGATTGCGTAAGCCATAAACATGCAATACTGAGAAATATTTCATCATCCTCTTTGTCGTCGAGAGGCGCCACCGAGTCGAGGCGGGAAAACTCCCGAATTTATAATAAACTCTCTCTCCTCCATAGAACAATCTAATTTCTTATTCACATCCGATTTGGCGACCACTGCGAGAAGGCAGCTCTCACCAATCATGTCACTGTTATTTCCTTTTACTTCTATTAAATGTTAAGTTTGCTTATTAAATTATCGTCATTATTTCATCTTATGCTCCACCAACTCCTACATAAATACATTTTTTTAAATCGATTTTTAAGAAGATTAAAAACGGTTATGCCAAACGGAGAAGTGGAACAACTGTTTGTGTCCAATAAAGCTAATACGAAAAAACCAATTAAAGCACGGACAGGAACAGTTTTTACTCAGCACGGCCCATCTTCATTGAGTAATAACCTTTGGGAAGGTGGGGGTACCGATTTTCTATGTTATTAATTTACCAAAATTTAGTCACCCTCAAAATGCAACAGTGGGCACTCCAATTGTAATTTTTGAAAAAGTGAAAATAAACCGTTCTTTCTCCTTGATGACTGAGAAACAATCGTGGGGTTTGGTGAGCGAAGCGATCAGGTGAAATAGCCTCCTTCTAATAGATTAAAAAAAAACCAAGACGCAGGAAATATTTTCGCGATCGATGGTTTTAAAACAAGTCGCTGGTTCAAAACTAAAACGACACATCTCCAATTGAGTTAACATTGCAGATGTGTCGTTTTAGTTTAAAACCAGCGATGTGACCAACTGGATTGAGGTTGCACATATTTTCTCTGAGACATTTACTACAATACTAATTTTTTATTTCAGGATTTTAATTTTGGCGAGGAACAATTTAGAAATAAATACAATTCAAGCCAGAAAGTAATTTAGCGTCTAACATCACACTTTATTTCAAATTTTATGTTACAATTTTAATGGTATTTTTTGTTGAGAGAAAACAAAAAAGTTATTTAACATCTAGTTCTAAAAAAATAGTAACTCTCACTTTTTACAAGATATATTAAAACAATCTTAACTAGAAAAATGTAATGGAGAGTTAGTAATAAGAATTCAAACGCTAGTCATAACGAAAAAATTCTGTTAACAGTATTAATTTTCCGAATCAACGAAAGAACGATTAAATTCTTTGCCAAACCATGGAGGAAGAGGCCATGATTCAGGGCAAACGATATTCATGAAAATGGCAAAACCTTCTTTTTCATCGAAGAATTCTTTGTGTTTAGATACCAGCAATCCGAACTCTTTGGGTTTCAGGGATAGGAAGTTCAGACGGGGTAAGAAGGTATTCATTATCTCCCTTAAGGTAATATCTTCATGTTTGGCTGATTCCTGAGTACCCCACTCAAACATCCACGTGATCAACTCATTTTCAGATTTCAAAGAGAGAGCCGACATTTCGAGAATGGTGTTGATCATGGATCGGTTGATACTGCACAGGTCACGTGACTGTATGATTTCTTGGGTGTGAGTCTGAACGACTTTATAGCAACGATGTTTCAAGCATTCCGAGCCTATGAATGAAGCTGCGTCTAATAATTCGAAGACGTTGTCTTTCGTGGGCAAGGCACAACTGAAGAATTCACAGCACAACACCTGAAGGCCTTTAACTTTGTACTCTTTAGCTCCTTTGTACAACTTCAAGAGGAAGTTGATGTCATCGCGATATTTTTGTAGTTCCGTCTCGATACCATAACAATACCTGGAACAGTAGATAATTTCAGAAATATTACTTAAGATTTATAAAAGTTTTTGTTTGATTATTTATATTATTCTTAAAACGAAAACCAGTTGGAGAGGTCTCGACACGACACATATGATAAGAGAGGTCCTAGACAAGAATAGATTACTTTCTAGCTATGTTTATGATGACTTTTATTTAATTTTCACAAATAAACTAATGTTGGATACTTCATCTAAGGGGATATAATTATCAACCATGTCAACTTTCATCGATCAAAAGGTACCTTCAGATAGAATCAAGTTAACATGTTTTATATACTAGTGAATTGATATTTAATATTTATAGTGGTAGTTACGCCACATTACTCCCTTTCCAAAATTTTATTTGTGATAGAATTCGATGAAAGAATAACACTAGTGGATTTATGCTGTTTTTTTTCTCTTTTTATATATATATATATTATTTTTGCTCATTAAATTTTGTCTATTTATATTATTTCGCTGATTATTTTATTTCTTCTTCAATTTTTGTTTATTTATCGGGAGACTTATTTACTTAGCCGGATTTTTTATTTTTGGGCGCTACATTTTAAGCAAATCACCTGGTTAGTGTGGACTATCCATCGATGTAGGCAAGTTCATGGATATTATTATCGGCCATGTCAACCTTCATCTATCAAGAGGTACTTCTAGATAGAATTACGTTAACGTGTCTTATATACTAGTGAATTGATATTTAATATTTATAGTGGTAGTTACGCCACAAATCTACTCGGCAATAGCCTACGAAACATTTAAAATACTATGCCATCACCAGGTTTAGATAAAATGAAAAACTTCCTGCGAGCACAAAATCTAAATTAAAAAAATTTCTGCACGCATTGATCTAGTTTCAACCTCTTCGTTGCCACCTCATTTTGGCGACATTAGTTTAAAAATCATGGATTTTTTTTATATTTTAAATGTTCAATTTTTATAGAACTTTATATTAATTCATCCATACCAGAGGGATGAGTTTGGCAAAAAAAAAAAAAAAAAAAAAAAAAAAGCTGAACTTAGAATGATGTGCAAAATCACTTCTTAAATAATTGAAAATTACCTGAAATTTTTGCTCGAAAAAAGTGTATCTGGGAAGCATTATTCCACAGAATATTATCAATATTTTAATAAAAATATGGATGCGATATTTCATTTATTTATTTAAATTGTGCGAATATGAATCTCTATGTGTGATTCTTAAATCACGCGAATACGAATCGTGACATTTAATTTTAAAAACGCGTAAAATATTAATATTTGATTCTAAAATTGCGTGAATACGAATCTCGATGTTTCATTTTAAAATCCTGTCAATACGATTTGATTTTAAAATCGCGTTAATACGAATCTCGATGTTTGATTTTAAAATCCTGTGAATACGATTTGATTTTAAAATCGCGTGAATACGAATTTCGATGAATAAATTTTTAAGCCACTTGAACACGAATCATAATATTGGCTTTTAAATCGTGTTAATATGAAACGTGATATTTGATATAAAATCTTGAAAATAGGAATCGTAATGCGTAATTTTTAAATCGTGTTTGAATTTGTGGGAAAAAGCGTAAGAGCGTCTTTTTTTTCCCCCTGTTGGGAATTCGAAAAAAAAAAAAAAACTAGATTTCTTTGAAGTAGCTTACTATTTACTTATTTATAATAACTTTTTAAAATTTTTTTTAGTAATATTAAAAAGTTTTCTGCGATGGTGACAAATTTTCCGGTGTATAATATACGGGTCTGGCCCATAGAGTTGAAATACTGGGGAACCATGCTATTTCAACTCTATGGTCTGACCGTCACACAATCAGGATTTGAGATTACAGACTGGAATTGCAGTTTTTTTTTAATGGCAAAATTATACTAATATAATTCTAAGCCAGTATTTTTGGATGGACAGTTTAGTATTGTACAGTGTGAAAAAAATTTGCTGTGGGCGGAAAGTACGCGAGTGTAGGATGTCGTAGAGCATATCTACTGAACACGGCGAGATTTCAGCCCTCATGCTCATGTGTAAATTCAATCCTATAGTTCAATTCCAATTCACAGCGTGACCTTAGCTCTTCTGATCATTTGCTAAATAAATTTTTAAGGTTGATATAGGGTAAACTAACCAGTGAAGGAACACTTAAGCTTCGCTTGCCTTTTAAAAAATCATATTAATTTCAAAATTCGTAATTTTAGTTAAATGACAGTGTCAATATATTTGTTACTAATTGCAAATTATGTAAAAAAATTGTAGAGAACTTACATAATATTGTTTTAAAGTTTTGAAGGTTCAAATAACAAGTAGTAAGAAGACCAAGTGAAGGAACAGCTCTTACCAGTGAATGAACACCCAGTAAAGGAACACTTAATTTTGGTTATTTTTTAATGCTCTTTATGAATTTATAAGCCATACAAATATTTAAAAACAAGCCTATTCTTGAAATTATAACATATAAATACTAGGAAAATGTTAACTTTTTTTTTGTAATCATGAATAGAAATTTAAAGTGTCAACATATTAAAAGATACTGTTCTTTCACTGGGAAATCTATGCCCAGTAAAGGAACATGCCTGTTCCCTCACTGGTTAGAAGTTGTTTTTCGTATTTTTAACATACTTTTGAGGCGGAACATCACTAAAGGTACAAGAAAATTAAAGTTTATCTTTTATTTTCATTAACTTAGAAAAAAACCCAGTAAAGGAACACTTGTTCCTTCACTGGTTTTTCATCGTTTGGTGATCAATCTTGTAATTTCAGTCTTGTAAATCAGTAATTTCAATTTTGAAGTATGAATGAAAATTGTTCATAGACAAAATTTATCGAAGCAACTCACTTGATATTATGCATACTTAAGGCAAAAAACCTCGGTGTGACCAAATCGTGACGCATCAGGCAGTTCAGATATTAGGGGGAGCCATTACTCCTCTTTGGTTTTATTAACATTATTTAATTCTCCTTCTAGATCATTGCTTAATGCTTAACCATAACTTTGTCGTATCAATCAAGGCATGGGATTAATAGATAAGTATGTAGTTTTATATAAAAATTAACCAATTATATGCGTATAGTATATCTGAATTTTGTAAAAAAAATAAATAAATAGTTTATTTGAGGAAGCAGCTTTAGATCTTGAAATTTTAATTTATATTTATTCATAGAAAATACAGGGTATCTGCCACATTTGACTTTTCATGACAAATTCCAAAATTCTTCATGACTTAACGAAGTTACTATTTTTTCCAACAAAAATTGTATTGTATAATTGAAATGATAGGTATAACTAACGTGACCATTTATTTTTTGACTTAAAACGGGACATTGGTTTATTTAACTCAAATCATAGGTAGTCAATGAAAAAAAAAACACTTTTTAAAAGTTATTTATTCAGAAAAAGTTAGTTGGCTTAAAAGTTACGAATCACAAAATATAGGTACCCAAAATGTTTAGTTATATTTATATTTATCAGAAGAACAAATTTGTTTTAATATAGCTGGTGACGATTTCAAGTAAGAGTGAAACTCTTGGCACGTTTTCTTTATATTTACCTTAATGATCAACATCGCCTTTAGAACTGAAATTTGTAACTGGGTTTTCTCAGATGTCCACAATTTGTTCATAATAGAAAATACTCTTTCTACCGGAGCATTTGAAGCAGGCAAACATAAAATATATTCAATTACAATAGAAAAGTTTTCATGCTGAAGATTGTTGGCGCGAAAGTGTTTGAATACTTCCACCCAACGGGTTCCGTGGAAACATTTAAATTATTCCATTCCGTTATTTTTTGCGATGTAATGTAATTAATGAAAATTCGTCAAAAACTTCAGTATCTTTATTACAGTCAATATATTGCTTTTCAATTAATACATCCAGAGATTTCTGAATGTCTTCCCATGTGGGGACCTTTTTTAAATCTGCCCAATAAAATATCTCCATTTCTTTGGTAAGAAAGCAAGTCCACTGCTCCAGATATTCACGGCTTGTTTTATAAAATTCTGTAGCCGTTCTTTTCACAAATTCTTCATCGATATCAGCACCACTATCTTTCAATTTTAATATTAATTGACGGACCATAAATGGAAGAAACTGATTGGTCTGTTTTTGAGTTAAATTGTCTTTTAATTGAGTGATTTCTTTTGAAGCTTCAATTGCCGATACAGTCTGACCTTCAAGTTTTAAGACAGCTTGATAAAAATTTGCTGACTGACCGTGTAAAAAATAAAACCACAATTCGAATGTAGGATCTTCAAAAAAGTTTTTTAGTAACAGGGGACATTTTTGAATACTCAAAAAGTAACTTTTTAACGGCAGATACATTTTTAAAACCCTCTCCAAAGCAGGCATAAGAGCAAGCCATCTGGTTTTGCTATAGCCGAGCATTTGTTGATATTCCGTTTCAGTTTCGGCACAAAACTCCTTTAGAGCTTCAACTCGAATGGTATAATTATAAAAAAATGAATATATCTTCACTACTGGCAGCCCATCTGCAGCAGTTTTTATTGCACATGGGCTCCACATCCAATACCTATTAATTCTTTTTTCAGAGATGATTGTAATTTCGTTAATACATTGTTCGTTCCTCGCCTAACTGCACCTCCGAAATTGACGTTGGCATTGTCCCCACAAAATGCTACGACTTTTGCTGTCAAATTATCTGTCAACACTTGGTTTAAATAATTGACAATGATATCAGAAGTTTCACCAGGTTGATCTTGGAAATCTAAAATTTTTACTTGCACACCTACGTAAGGTTGAAAAAAGCGCACTATAATGGGGAATATTTTCTTGTTACCGTGGTTTGAAGCGTCGTTTAGTATTGTAATACAATTGCACTTATCAAGGTCATCTTTTAATTCTTTCATTGCTGTAGGCGTCAAAACATTTACTACAATAGCTTCTGATTTCGTACGCGCGCATGTAAATTTGGGATCAAAACATGATTGAATCAGTTTCGATGCACAATCATTAGAACGAAAACTGTGGTTTTCTTGTATCGTGTGATCGAAGCTCGGACGCCTTCTGCCGCGGCGATATCCAAGTCGTTCAAAGTTGGCGCGTCCGATTTCTTCAAAAAGTTTAACATCTAAGAACTCGAAGCGGCGGCACGATCGGCATTTTTATGTTTGTTAGACTTTAAATGCTGTTCAATATCACCGCCACCACTACGGGAAACACTAAATTCTGTACGACACTTCTCACATCTGATGGAGTATTTATTTGCTTGATAAACGGATATTTCTCTTGTAACCTAACATTGAAAGAACACTTGCGTTTCGGCATTTTAACTTGTGATTCCAAAGCAAAAGAAGTTTAAATTATTTACCACACGAGCATCAAACAAAAACAAAACAAATAGCGAGAAGTGGGCAAATGAAAAGTTTGTCAAATAATAGTCAATAAGTCAACAAAACACGAGCGATATGACGTTGTGGCGACGTTAAAGAACAACAACAAAAACAACGACTCTCTAAAATACAAACCGAAACTTATAGAACAAAGAACAGTAGAATATATAAGAGGGAAAGTTGTAGTTGATGATTTCAACATACTCTAACAAGATAGATGGCGCTACATTAAAATTGAGAATTTAGTTGGTACATAGAGGTCACTACAACGTCTTAGTCACTCTCGGCCATCCTTGCGTCGACGACGACGTGGTCTCGCTCTCGCACAGCGCTAGCTCGCGTGCGGTTGGTGAGGGCGTCACATCACGGCGGCTGGCAGGGCGGTGGCCGGCCATCTGCTACTCAAATTTTCTCGCGGTTTCTGAAAACGGGACAATTTTGCGTCCCACTGTCCATTTCGGGGACACCGGGACTCATAATTGTAAAAAGGGACAGTCCCGTTCAAAACGGGACGTCTGGTCACGTTAGGTATAACCAACACTGCTCTGCATCTTCATATTTATAGATTTTAAATTTAAAAAAAGTAGAGAAAGAGTTGAAACAATAAAATAGCTGAAAAAATACAAAGGAAAATCATTTTTCCCCTGCAGAATTATATTCTAAAGATACTTTTCTTGTTCATCAGAAAGGAAGAAATACTCCTGATTTTTCTGTTTTCATTTCGAGATAAAAAAAATTCGCCAAAGACTGATTTGCTTCAGCTAGAATTTTAAATTTATAAAATAAATAATAATAACAATTCTGAAATCACAGAAGTTTAAAAGATAATTAGCTCTAGAAATGTTTTTTCTTTCATTTTTTGAAAGAACACCATAATTTTTAAAGAACATGATAAAAACATTTTATATTTTAATAAAATAAGACTTTGAGAGGGGATTTTGTTACAAATTCAGATATTCGGAACATCATGAAATTGTGGGGGGGGGGGGGGGGGTATATTCAATTTTAAAAATTAAATTTTTCAGCGACCTAAATCCATGACTTTCCATGATTTTTTTAGAAAAATAGTTAAAATCATGACATTTCATGACAAATTTTGTTCAATACCGAAATTCATGACTTTCCATGATTTCTCATGACTTTTCAGGTGAGCAGATACCCTGAATATAGAGTCCCTTGTGAAGTTTAAGTTGATTAATTGCAACAACAGCCTTAATTATCATAGTTTAGGGAGATAATAATTTAATTAAAATATTATTAAATAAAATCTTACTTGATCATGACTTCGAAAGCCGAAGGTGGCATTTTGGTAATCTCAACAGTTTGGGCAATCTCAACAGGTGGCATTTTGTTGTCGCTGATGGATTCCTTTTTGAAAAATATGCTTGCGAACACTGGACTCCAGATGGACAGTACAAGTTTGTGGCAGGGAAAGCAAACGTATCTATCACCGCATCGAACCTCGAATATAACGTCAGTGTGCAAGCCATTCTCGTAAAAATACTGCAGTACTTTATCAGCTGTAGCACCAAATGGAACATCCACGCTCTGTATCGAAGAGCATTTCTCTTCTATAACATCTATAAAGCTGCCTAGAAATAAGCAGAGGGGACATTACTATCAGGCGGCGATTAAAAATAACTTTAAGTATAAAACCTTCATCATTAAAGTATAAATCTGTACACCTTTGTGGCAGAATTGTTTCGCCTTTCCTGCGAAAAAACCTCTCTAGCACTAATATCTTTCTACAAGATGCTTCCAATAATGTTACTAATTTAAGGTAACAAAAACTCTTGTGTTTACAAAAACAAAATTTTTTTTTAAAAATTGTATTATGTAACATTTTTTTGATTTTAATATTATGGGCGATATTCTCGCATCTTGTTGGGGAGAAAAACGCAATCATTATTTCCTCTGTCGCATTTTGTAAATCATCATAACATTAAAAAAATAATTAAAATTCATGAAATCCGTAGCATTATAATTATCGAAAAACAGATCGACGACGAAATTACACGAATCGGACTCTTCAAAAAAGTGTTACTCAAATGCTCCTTTTTTTTCTTCTTTTCTAGACAAATTATTTAAATAAATGACCAATAAAATTAAATACAAAAATGACTGAAAAATAATTCGTAGTAGCAAAGAAATGCGTTAACTTTTAATTTTTTTTATTACTCGTCGTCTTGCGTGTAAAACAAAATTAGTAATCTTTATTTGATGAGCCATCCTTATCATCAGATATGGAAACACTTCCAGACTCTCCGATAATTTTTCCTGAATTTATGTTATTCCGCTTTATAAATCAGTCTTCTAACCATCCATTCGAGCACATAAAAGTAGTCTCACCAAATCGCTTAACGAATTCATTGGTTTTGATTTGAAGCATTTGTCCAGATACTGGAAGACTGCGGTTACTTTGAATGCTGAACCACTTCAATAATGCTATTCAATAATGAAGCAAACAAGAAAAAAATGCTTGTTGCTACATTCCATGCTATAGATGGTTTTAAAAATCGGTATATGCATCTATCTTGAAGTAGAAATTTCAAAATTATTACAAAAGAATGAAGAAAAATCTGTCAAAGACCGAAGAAAGTTCATAATATCCAACTTCCTCTCTTTTCTTAGTTCACTATATCCACAAAAAATAACATTATACGTGTGTATATTATGTTCACTATAAATGGGAGTTCACTATAAACCGTGTGCACTATAGAGGGATTAGACTGTATATATTTTTTTCGCTTGCTTTATCTTAAAGTCAAAGGTTTAGCTTGGAGCCAAAGGTCTGTGCAAAATCTCATAAGAAAAAAATTATAATTCAAGGAATGGGACAAAGGTGTGATGTGGCCACCAATAGCAGAAAATTTTTTGTCGCATTTACAGCTCTGTATTTAGGCCTAAGGTGGCCATTTTGAAAATTCGAAGATATGTTGTTTATGGACAGATTTAAAAAAAAAAAAAGTTTAATCGTAAGTACTTGGATAAGTAGCCAGTGGCAGAATTGCGGCGACATTGTCGCAGAACGTTAAAGAGTTTTTACAGAAAGAATTTTGATTTGAGAAGGGGAAAAGTTTGATTTTCCTTTCTGCATAGATTCTCAAAAAATGTTTTTTTTGTTTTTTTTATTTTATTTTATTTTTTGAATGACTTTTTGGCGCATCAGAGAGGAAAGAAATTAGCATGATTTTTCTATTCTCGTTTGAGATTTAAAAAAAAAAGTCTGTAAAGACTGGCCTTCAGCTAGAATTTCAAAATAATAATCTAAAATAAAAAAAAATTCAGAAATCACGAAAGCTTAAAAGATAGTTTGCTCTATAAATAATGTTCTTTCTTTCATTTTCGTCTTTAAAGAACTACATATATTTCATACACTTATTTGAGTATCTCTCTCTTTTTTTTTAATGAGTCCTAATTTCCTGATCTGTGATTCCTTTATTGTGGGAGTTACTGCACGGAATTTACGATTTTTAATTTATGTGTGTGAATTTTAATTTACTATCGTTTAATTTATTTACGAATTTTAATTCGTGTAATGATTAGCGAAATTTAGAAGAGGAAATAATTAGTGTATTTTTCCGCCTACAAAATGCGCGAATATCGCACATATTAAAATTAGAAAAATATTAATTTTACAATTAAATTTTTTTTATGTATTTTTATTCTATACCTTCTTCTGTAAACACAACGTTTTTGTTACTTTAAAGTAGTAATTGTTAGAATTAAAAGCATCCTAAATCGAAATATTATTGCTAGGGAAGTTTGTCGCAGAAAGTCCGAAAAACTTCTGCCACAGAGAATAAGTATTACGATTTTGTCTAAAATGCAGCTTTCTAGTTAGCAGAATTAGAACAACAAGTTTATGAAGTCATTAGTTTAAGAACAAAGAGGGGGGTGTAAGAAGAATCTAAAAATACATATAATTTCAAGAATCTGAATTAGACGTTTAGGGTCATTTTAGCTAAGGATTGGTATTATTTTGTATTTGTGACTATAGAGTCTAGATTTATTGAATTTGTGAAAATAGGGTCTAGATTTATAGACGATTTTGTAGAAAATAAACTCATGTGAAAATCGATTATCTAAGTTTTAAAATAATTTTCTTATTACTTTTCAGATAGTTTTTTTTAATTAAGCGTTGCTAAAAATTTGCAATGATAACATCAATAACGCTTAAATATGCAAAAAATGTTAGCTTTCTGTAAAACAATAATTTCTGTAAAGTGTTTATTTTTATATTTAAGTTTTAACATTTCAAATTTGGTGACGTCATCACGTATTGAATTTGCATACGCTTATCTGACATGATTGATAAACGGTAAACAATTATCAAAGGATCAGGAATAAATTTCAAACTGGTTATTGATCAAGCAATTGAAAAATCTGAAACAACCCTTAACAAAATGTTGCTTCGGTTAAAGAAACAAATTATCATTAATTGATGGTAGTAAGTTCTTTTGATTTACGAGAAAAATACATAATTGCATTAGTAATTTATTTCATGACTAATTAGTACTCAAATCTTTTCTAAAAAAATTGAAATGGCTGATTGAGATAAATTTTTTTTCTCTATTTTCAAAGCACTGGATTTGAAACCAAAACCGTCACTTACTCGCAAGCTTTAATTAAGGTGCCAAGTTAAAAAAAAAACAAAAAAACATTATGTTGCATTGGGGCATGCACTCTAATATTTTTTTTTTACTGTTAGCCCACAAAAAATAACGCTGTTTCCAAAAATGCCCAGTTGCATACATCTAAATCTATGCAAATGTAGGAATATATTCAAATATATAAATAATTAAACATATCATTATTGAAGTAGAAATTAGGATTTTGAGAAACAAGCAAAATATTTTAGCTTATATTCATACTTTATCGTTTTCCTTTATTTGAGTGCTCTCGTTTCCAAAGAAGTCTTAAAAAGACTCCATTAATTCAAAGATGTAGTGTAACTATTAGTTTGGTTTTCGTGTTATCGAAATGTGCGATTATTTTGATATAATTTGCAATTTCTTCTTTTTATTAGCGTCGTGTTTACGACTACTAATGTTCAACTCCGTAGCCTTCTAATTTTGTACCCGTTCCAGAAGACAAGGGTACTCCTGGATCAAGTAGTGGAAGAAATTTGCCTTAGTGGAGGACTTTTTGAAAGAACCAAAGCGCATTTGCGTTATGTGGAAAGGAAAGCCTCGAAAACCTTCCACGATTAGACTAACGGAAAGAGGGACTCTAACCCATGATTCGTCTACTACTGAGGATATTTTATGTTAGCACTTGGTTAGTGAAAGCCGGGTGCGGAATTCGAATCGACCAGCCATCGCTGGGATTCGAACCCGATTCATCTCATTGGGATGCCAGCGCTCTATCCCCACAGCCGCTCCTTTTTTCCTAATTAGCTTCAAGAAAAATTTTAGTTAGATAATAGTGGTCAATAAAGTATAATTATGTAATAAAAGGGTGGTTTTTCTTCAAGTGATTTTCTTGCAATATAATATAAGAAAAGAAGGTATGTTGAAATCAGGGCTCAAAAAACCGCCCGTCCTCGGCGGTCAAAAATTCCCCGCGGGCAACGAATTTCTCGAATCCGACGACCGCGCGGACGGCTATTTTCCAGTTAATGTTCATGATACACTTTCAATTTTTGTTATCTTACAAAAGTCTAGCGTCTCAACTCTAAAATGACCCTCTAATCTAGAAATATCGTTAATTCCTTCATTCATTAAAAAAATGCAGTGCTCTCGGATAAATTGACATTCCAGATAACTTGACCTTTGTCATTTAAATCATTTCATGAAATAAATAAATTATTTCATAAAAGAAATACTAGGTTACTATTAGTAACCTAGTATTTCTTTTATTACTGTATAATGTAATCCTAGTAACTACTAATTCATAGTGCAATTTATATAAATGTTTATAATAAATAAGATAAAATTATATTTTTATTTATTTAGAAGCTACGGGTTAGTTTCAAATGAGGACGGGTTCATTGTTGGACATGCCGTCCTCTGGAACGGGTAAAATTTCTGAGTTTTTTCGAGCCCTGGTTGAAATTTAAGTATTCGGAGTACCGGTCAAATGCCTACTGGGCAGTGGCCTTGATCTTAAAAAAACATTGATGTAGGGCATACCGGGCAGTAGCACTTAACTAGACTTACTATATATTTTGAACATTTACCAAAGCGATTACGTGCTTGTCAACATTCACCAATTTCGGTCATTCACAGTAACATATATATATATAATAATTTTGAATTTAGTTTTTGGATTGTGTGTATATATATATATATATATATATATATATATATATATATATATATATATATATATATATATATATATAACGTTTGACATTAAGCACTCTGCGATATTTAAGTGATATTTTCAAAATGAATAGAAATACATTAATTTAACAGATTTGATTTGCATAAAAATAATAGATTTTAAACAGAGGTAGGTGCTGCAGGTTTTGGATACGATGCTTTTATTGGTGGTTTAAACCGTTAAAAACTTATTCATGTCAAAATCTTGCACATACTGTTTTATACATAAACAATCGAATTTTCTTAATGACTATTAGTGCAGTTTTGTTTAGCTATGAACACAATACGTTCAGGGGATATCAATTAACGCAATATTAATAAATATATGAACACATTATAAATTGTATCTATTAGTGGCTAAACACATTATTTATATTACTGAAGGGTATTTTATCTTTCAGAAAATTCGTTTACAAAGAACGCTATCTCAAATAAAATGGCGATTTTTTGATAAAAGCACGTATCGCTGTATAAACATTAAAATGAAAATGTAAGAGATTAAAAATAATATTACATACCGGAAATTTTTTCTTCATTGTCAATTGATGCTTCAGAAATAGAACTCATGTTTGATATTTAAATTAATTTTACTTTAGAACATTGACACCCTGTTTGTTACCAGCTTAAAGTGTTTCCGATATCAGAATTAGAAATGTGACGGCGTTTGGCAGTTGGCCAATTATTTTGATAATTCAGTTTCACTTTCACTTGCTCATATGACGTAAACAAAGAAAAGTCTAAACGAAAATAAAAATAAGTTACTATTTCTATTAGTTAAAATTATTTTGACAAGCTTTATGCAGCATATTAACTTATTCAGAAAAGTTACTTTTCAGTTAAAATAATTTTTATTTAATAATTGAAAGCATTAGTTCGAACAAAAAATTTATATAAAATAATGCGATTTCTAAAATAGTCGATTTTCTAATTATTTGTTTTAAAAATCGTTTTATTTTTTCTTTTCTTTAAAATATTTTTGAATCAATTTTGGCATTATTGTATTTACCTTGTATATCATTCATTATTTTACATGATTAAACTATGAGTAATTTAAATTTTGAAAGTTTAATTTCTAGTGTTTTAATTTGATTTAAAAATTATTTTAATATGTATATTCTGTCAGTTTTTAATGAACTTTTTTTGTGAAAAAAATGTTCTTTTTTTTTGTAGTAATGCAATACCCAATTAAGGCATATGTTCCTTTCCTTTTCCTACCCTTTGCGCGAAAACCTGCAACTTTTACTTGTAAAAATTGTAGAAGATATAATGGAAACGTGTTATGTTGTTTGCGCTGGATAAAAATCAAGAAAACACCATTATTTTATATGATATTTATTACTAGCTCTAAAATTTTTATAATGTATTGTGTAGTTGTCTACAAAGAATCATTAGCCATTTCATTTTCTACCATGGTCATGGGTGCCATCATATTCACTTCCTTTGATTCAGATTCTTCCATGGCCATGGGAACCATCTCCACTGCTTTCATATCTTGAGTGCAGTTCTATAATGAGAGAAATAGTAAATTTATTTCTTCAATCGTTTGCAGTAAAGAACATAACCTACGAATCTTTAATAATAATAAAAGAAATTTACGAAGAACTTAAGAAAAATTTATAATTTGTTGTTCAATGAGCCTTATTTAAAGTAGGCAGTTTCCTAAAATCTCAGAATAATGAGTGCTTATTGTAGATAGTCTTAGTAAAGGTTTATCGCAAAGCTTAAGCAAAATCAGTCCGAGTGATTTTTCTCAGATTTCTTAATTAGTCTAAAGGAACAGTGGTGGCTATGGGGATAGAGTGCTCTCCTCCCAATGAGGTGAATCGGGTTCGAATCCCAGAGATGGCTGGTAGATACGAATTCTGCATCCAGTTTGCACCGACCACAGTGCCTGAAAAAAAACTTATATCCTCAGTGGTAGACGGATAATGGGTTAGAATCTCCTTGCCGTCGGGCTAACCATGGGAAGTTTTTGTGGTTTTCCTCTTAATGTAACGCAACTTCGGGTTAGTTCCATCAAAAAGTAATCCACAAAGGCGAATTTCTCCCAATACTTCGTTCAGGAGACCTCTTGTCTTCTGGACTGGGCTTAAAATTACAAAGTTACGGAGTGACTTGCGTACCGTGGCCCTGGTAGCATATTTAAGCTGCCCTTCTCTCATTTGTGCTACCTGTTCCTCTTCCCCCAGACAAAAATTTATAAATTATTCTTTGTATTAACACAAGTCTGCATATGCCTTATTGCTACTTATACATATGCAGGCTATTGGATTTATTACAAAGTAAGGCTTAAAAGCCCTCGTTAAGTCGAAAAACAGATAGCGCAAGTCAGAAAAAGACATTTTAAATATTTCTCTGGAGATACAACAGAATTCGAACCCGCTACCTTCACAATCCAAACTGCTCGCCCTGAGAGGCTCCACTCGCATGCATAGCTGAATAAATGGATCATTTCATGGCTGATAAAATGCAATCAAAAATATAGTTGAATAAATCAATCAATTTACAAGGTATTTAATTTACTTCGTACTAGAGCTGCACAATGGGCTATTGACGGCGGTCTGGGAAACATCCCTGAGGATGATCCGAAGACACGCCATCGCAATTTTGATCCTCTGCAAAGGGGATGGCTCCCCTGCTTTGGTACCCCGACGACCTGCTCTCGAAGTAGAGTACTTTAAAGATAGATACTGAGCACAATCGGTCCCTATAGGCATCAGGTAGATCAAAGTGGTCACCCACCCGCTTACTGACCGCAGTCAGTGATGCTTGACTTTGGTGTTACAGGAAACCGTGTCTTTACGACCTGTCCACTGTGGGGCCAATCAATTTACAACTTCATCTGTTGTCATTTTGCAGTCTAGATCATTTAAAAAATAAATGAGATTCGTTCCGTTAATCTGTCCAATCCAAGTATGATATTATAATGTAATTATATATCTGTGGAAATTCAACATAAAAATAGATACTAGAATTAGCTTATAATTCTGAAAGAGGTTATTACATTTTAGTTTGCCTTTACTTAGGAAATAAGGATTAAGGATGTAATAAGGAGTAGGATTAAGGATGTAATAAAGATTAAATTAGGATGTAAAATAAATTTATTGAGTATTTTCTAAAATTGATGACTTTAAAATAAAGATATGGTGACTCATAACGATCCTTCATCTTAAAACATTGTCAATCATAAAACCTTACAAAATACATAAATTGGGTGTTAACACTTAACTATATATTTTTTGTACTTACCATTATTAAGTTTTCTAAAAGACATTGGATCAACTCTGAAGCCTGTGTAAACGAAATATAATAATAATAAATAGTTAAATAATAAGTTAAAACATTATTGATTATAAAAAACTACCAGCTCTATCAGTAGAAAACACTGAGTATAAAGAGAACGATTGATATGAATTGAAAAATGTTCTGATATTTCATGAATGTTCCCCAAAATTTTTTAAAATGTAGAAAATCCGTCAATTCTCAAAATATAAAAACTGTCATGCAATAAATGGAGCATACAAAACTTAATGCATAATAAAATTAAAAGTAAAAAAGAAAAGGATTCTAAAAAACTTATCAAACAACAGCGGTCGCCATAGTAACGCATGCAATGACGACGCATGCGCACTGTTTACTATTATTCTTGAACACAGTTGAAAAGTGTGATGACATCCAAATAAGGTGCAGGCGCTATCAAACCCAAAACAACACACATTGGGCCTAAGTGTAATAATTTGATGATTTGAAATGAAAAAAAAAAAAAAAAACTTACAAATTTTTTAACTATAAATGAAAGTGCGGATGAAAGAATAAAAAACACTGATATCAATTAATGCCAACCTCGGACTAAGTACGAATTCCTTTTGAACATTTTCTTAGTTTACTTCAAATAACCTTTCAGTTAACTCTTAGACTGAGATCCCTCTAAGTAATATATGTAAACACCCAATATAAAATGTTACCTGTCCAGCTTTAACTTCTTCGTTTTCTTCGCATTTCTGAATTGCGACGGAGAATAAATGTATTTCCGGCATTTCTTGATCTGGAACTTCTTCGGTTGTTTCTTCGGAGACTTTAAGTTTATTCAAATCAATCATCTCATCTTCACCGGTAATCTATAAAATAATAATAATAGAAATAACAACAATACTGATAATCAGAGCCAGTTTTAATAATTAAAGCCAATTTTATAATTTTAATAATTAGAGCCAGTTTCGATGGACAAAAATTCCTTAAAAAATTGCAAAATAAGCCCTTAATTAGAAAAAAAAAATTTGCCTTATAATTTAACAAGAGTTTCAATCTGAACCATATTAAATTTCTTAAAATTTCATATAACTTATAACTGCATAGAAACAAGTATATTATTTGAAATTGAGGAGTATTTTTCATTAAAATTGCTAGTATCTCTAAAATACGTATGCAAAGAACGTAAAAAATATTTAAATACTTTTTGCTAAAGCTTTCTATTTATGTGAAATATGAATCTACTTTAGAATACTTCAAGAGCTTGACATTGAAAAAAATGCCCTAAATTCTCCTAAAATAACTAAAAAAAAGTGTCTAAATGGACCAAATGAGTCCAAAAGACATAAAATTGCAAAGGTCATCAAAATCCGGATCTTAGGCCATTAAGGCAAAAGGGTGCGATTGTTCTTGTTTTCCAGTGGCGCCATCTACGGCCAAGAATTTGACTTCTGCCACACCCATACGTCACACCCTTTTATAGGGGGACTCATTCATACACTCATTCATTCTTCCATAGATCGTAATTTTGACCTGAACCAGAGAGCGATCTACCTCCAATTCAGTACCCCTAGAGGTATACTTAGTTATGAAAACATGGAGGGCTTTGTGACCTGACAGATTTAACGTGCACCAATCACCATTTACTACACGGGGAGTCTTCGGCCAGCTGGATTTAAACTTCCGTTCAGTGTATAAATGAATCTGGAAATGATGAACGATCTGTGGAGAAATTAACGGCTCCGCCCAATAAACGGGTGTGATGTATGGATGTGGCAGAACATGAATTCTTGGCTATAGATGACGCACTGGAACAAGAACAATCGCACTCCTTGCCTTAACGGCCTACGACAACAATAACAACATTAATTACACATAAAATAATTATATTGAGTTCTTTTGCCATCAGGCTAAGGGATTCAAAGATTCTCGTGGTTTTCCTCTCCATGTAATGCAAGTGCGGGTTACTTCCATCAAAAAGTCCTCCGCGGAGGCAAATTTCTCTCAATACTCTCTCAATACTTGGTTTAAAATTACAAGGCTACGGAGTTCAGTATTAGTAGTCTTAAACCCAAACTTGGGTCGGCTGTTCAACGACAGTTATAAAATAAAATATACTAATTATAATTATTAATAATTATATTAATTGAACTAATTAATAATAATTATTAACGCTACTACTAACTTAAAACAATTTTTTTATTAACTAAATAACCAACATAAGTAGCCGTAAACCCAAACTTGGGTCGGTGGTTCAACGACGGTTATAAAATAAAATATGATGATTATATTTATTAATAATAATATTAATTGAACTAATTAATAATAATTATTAACGCTACTAATAACTTAAAACAATTTTTTTATTAACTAAATAACCAACATAAGTAGCCGTAAACCCAAACTTGGATCGATGGTTGAACGACGGTTATAAAATAAAATATTATAATTATATTTATTCATAATAATATTAATTGAACTAATTAATAATAATTATTAACGCTACTAATAATTACATTTTTTTTTATTAACTAAATAACCAACATAAGTAGCCGTAAACCCAAACTTGGGTCGGTGGTTCAACGACGGTTATAAAATAAAATATGATGATTATATTTATTAATAATAATATTAATTGAACTAATTAATAATAATTATTAACGCTACTAATAACTTAAAACAATTTTTTTATTAACTAAATAACCAACATAAGTAGCCGTAAACCCAAACTTGGATCGGTGGTTGAACGACAGTTATAAAATAAAATATTATAATTATATTTATTCATAATAATATTAATTGAACTAATTAATAATAATTATTAACGCTACTAATAATTAAATTTTTTTTTATTAACTAAATAACCAACATAAGTAGCCGTAAACCCAAACTTGGATCAGTGGTTCAACGACGGTTATAAAATAAAATATAATGATTATATTTATTAATAATAATATTAATTGAACTAATTGAACTAATTAATAATAATTATTAACGCTACTAATAATTTAAAAAAAAATATTAACTGAATAACAAACATTAGTAGTCGTGAACACAAACTTGGGTTGGCTGTTCAACGATGGTTGTAAAATAAAATATAATAATTATATTTATTAATAATAATATTAATTGAACTAATTAATAATAATTAGTAACGCTACTAATAATTTAAAACAATTTTTTTATTAACTAAATAACCAAACCTATAAAACCAAATAAGTATAAATGCATTCATAAATATTCATTTGTAGAAAGTGGTTAGAATAAATTTATTTATAAATCAAGTGATAAAAAAACTTTCCAGGATGTGAGAGAAAGAAGAAATTTTTTTTTGGTTTGCTCGCTTTTACGAGCAGCTGAAAGAAAACGAACTTACGAGCCGCCAAACTTTCCCGATACCTCTGTAAATACACTTAGTAAAGGTTAGATCCACTTTTTAAAGTGAAAAAAAATTGACTTCGTGAAGGCATACAAGCAGAAAAAAGTATTAGAATATTATTTTTTAAGAGATGAAATTGTACCAAATGTTGTCCAATACGTTGGATGCTGGTTCCAAAGAATGATAACTATTTTAAAATTAAAAACAAATGTATAAAATTCTTACCACTTCTTGAGTTTTCAAAACACATTTCAGAACCTAAAAATAAAAATTAGATAAAAAAGATAATTCAGATAATATACGCGAGAATTTTAATAATAATTTTTTAAAACATCATATCTGCATCGATGCTAGCGATAGTAGCTGTGGTAGGAATTTCAAGTCAATGAACCCAAAAGCACATACATGTGTCTTTTTATGAGCCCAAAAAAGAAAACAATCGCAAGGGTAAGAACTGGGGACCGTGCTGGCCAAATCAAAAGTAAATTATTTGCCCCACAAAAAAGAGAGTTTGTTGTGCATTATAGAATGCGTAGTTTTTCTGCCCGTTTGCACCATCTATTGCCGGTGATTCAAAACTTGCTTACATTATTTCTGCATGTATGTACATTTTTGATGAATACATTTATTATATGTTGTATAGTATGTTTAGGTACTTTTCCGTTCCAATTGTGAACCAAACGCGATCCAAGTCGCCAAGCGATGCGAATGACAAAAACAGTCAACAGAATAAAAGTCAAAAACGCTCAACAATAAATAAACAGATATTATTAAGAGTAAGGAAAACAAGTTCAACTATAAGCAAATATTGTAAACAAAGCAAATATTGTAAACAAAACAGTTTTACCCAAAAGGAATGCTTATAATTATTGGTTTTTCCAGAATATGGTGATGTCCTTGAGAGTTTGCTCAAATGGATCGTTTACTCCTTGTTGCTTTGTTTTGAATGAATTCAGAGAATAGAGCATGTGGCCCCAAACTAACATTTTCCTTATGGTTGTAAGAAATTTGGCAAAATTCTACATTATTTGGTGATTTTTCGCATGCTCCCGGTTAACGGAAAAATACTTATATTTATTAAACTGGTGCATTCAATTTGGCTTCCGAGTAATATTTAGTTGCTTTATTTTCTTAAGAAGTAATTCATCCAACTGTTTCACTTTTATACATTCTTGAGATAATTTTCCAGTCTTACGGCCGGTTTAAACGTCCAAGTTCTCGGACGAAGATTGATTGAAATTGATGGAAACTTGTTTTGCCTTGAGCTTTGATCAATCATCCAAGTACTTGATCGATACTAGAGCATGTTCTACTTTCCATCTAAGTTTTTCTCCAATAACCAAAAAGGTTCTTAAGTTTTGTGACGTCAACAAGCAGGCAAATAAATTAATCTGTCAGGGTCTATTTGTGTTATTATGATTTTATTTGAATTTATTTAGTAATTTTAAACATGAAAGTATGATTTTATAATGTTGAATATGAACAATGTGTATGCGCAAATTTTTCCTCCGACCAATCAGTGACATTCTAGAACATGGATAGTGTTGACGAATCATCAAATTTCTCGGATTCAAGAACTTAGACAGTGTAAACAGGCCTTTAGGAAGCAGAGCGCCCTGCAGAGTAGTTTTCTATAAATGGGAGCGAGACACAGATCTAAATTTTAAACTTTGGCAATAATTGAGTTGAAATTTAACTCACAGTATTAATTTTAAAGTATAGCTATAATTTCCTTTAGTGACAGGAATTGGAACAAAAAGTTGAAATTTTTCTTTTTCTTCTTCACAATACGTTCCACTGCGTGATTTTGGATATTTAACGATGTAAACTGAGACAATATAACACCTAATTTCTTTTTCTCCCTTCTTTTTTCTTCTTCTAATTTTTTTTTAATAAATAGAGTTAAATTGTTTACAATTTTGCTAATTTCCCAGAAATATCGCCATATTTAGTTTTAAAAAAATTCAGACTTTCAATTAAAACACAATTCTAATTTAATATTTTTGAAAATATTTAATATCCAGACATAATTAAAGAAAAATTATCTTTAGGCCATTTTCATCATATTAAATTGTCCTATTTTGATGATTTTTACGAGTATTTTTTTTAAAATAAATAAAAGCAAAATGAAAGAAGTTTACCTCGTTGTCATTTATCATTTCAGCATCTGGATTTTGAGCTGCACAAATGTCATATGTCTCTTTCATCTGAAACAATGAACACAAATTAACACTAAGCGAATAAGCTTTAGCAGAAACATATATTTGAATATGTAAACTGCCGTGAAAGTGAAAAATCAACGCATAGTTTGTCTAAAGTAGAAACTCCCCTAGCCATTCGTCTCAAACCATGGCGGTGACTATGGTAACGAGGTAGAGCTATTTCAAGTAGGGGTGTGGGGTCACTGTTTAGGACGCTCGGGTCGGCGAGAGAAAGGGAATATTTTTTTTCGTTCTATCGTGTTAGCCCTACAGTGAAGAGGAGCTACCCTACCTGAAATGCTCTATTCTTGTTTGATATATACATACATTGATACAATACAAAACCAATATCCATTCAACAATTGTAATATACACGCATGATCGTCAATAACACTCCTTGAAGTCAGAAGGTATGAAATTGCCGCAGAACAATTCAGGCCACAGGAAATGATAAACTGCCTTATTTCATGTATGGAATCATGCTGCAAGGCCTGTAAGAGGGGACCATACCTCCTTTTAACCCAATTATTATTAATATACCTCCTATTTTTTTTTTTTAAATTCTACAACAGCTGTTTAATACCTTGCGACTCCAACGAGTGTTACGCATGATCATGCGTGTGTATTACAATTGTTTTGTATTGTATCAATGTATGTACATATCAAATTTCATTAAAATTGGTCCAGTAAGTCTAGAGATAATCGACCAAGTCTGCAAATTCTCTTAATTACTTACACCAGAGTATTTTCTTTCAATTGCTCATGCTATAAACGCTAAAATAGACACATGTAAATCAGCCGACACATGTAAATCAGGGCAGGTTGCATTTCAAAGCGCTTTGGAGAGTTGGCGAGGAACTTATGTCGTTAAATCTCTGGTTTATTTATTTTTTCATTCACGTCTGGCCAGTCAATGGTGCCTATTTTCAAGCATTCGAAATAATATGTTGCTTTTTCCACCGTTCTAATTTTCCCACATTTTCAAGGGCGAATCAACGTTATTACACATTATTTCGTTTTTACATAATTAGCATCTTTTGATGAATAAAATATGTGAAACAAAAATAGCTTAGTTAACATTATTAAGTTTAACATATAATCATTAAATTCATTATTTCTTCATTATTAATATGTTCACCTCTCTCTTCTTTCTGATGACAAATCCTACTGATTGCTCTGCAATAATATAGTTTCTTTACCCAAAATAATTAATCGATTACAAGAACTCTTTCAAAATAATTACTTTAAAACAATTACATTTTCTTAAAGTTTTTCTTAATCTTTCGAACGAGTTACTACGTTCTAACAAGAATAATAGCGTATACAGGCATTCAATAAAAATGTTGTACTTGAGCAATAAGAAGCTCCTACCTGGCAAATAATATATTTTTTTTGCAGAAAAAAAATACTTTGCCATGTTTAGTAACAGTATTTATTCCTATCCAATAAGAACGTTTGCACGCAAGGAATAATGACATGTAAGTATACCAGTAGTATACGTCGTATTGTACCAAAAAAAAAGAAAAAAAAAAAGAAAAAAAGAAAAAAAAAAAGAAAAAGAACTGTCGTTTGAGTTTTCTATCCGAATACAATCTAAAGATATTTCGAAATAAATCCATTAAAGAAATCGTTTGCAGAGTCATTCGAGATATGATATGCCGTTAAAATAATTAGAGCTGCCAACTTTTGGGTTACAGAGATACGCAAAAATAGACTGCAAATGGAACATCAGGAATTAGTTTTATTTACCTTGTCCGGTAAACCTTGTTTTAAGCAAGATTCAATGTTGCTGTCCTCTAAAATTGCTGGTTCATCTGACTCAATCGGAGCTGAAATAAAAGAAACCGAATAATAGCAGTCCTTCAAAAATTGTGAGAATAACACATATCTAACCATTAACTTAAAATTTAATTCAGAATAAAATTTTTTTAAAAAAATTTGTAAATCTGTCTTAGGGCAAGAATCAACATGAATTTTGTTTTCGATTGCTTAAAAAATAACCTACCTTGATATCTTAAAAATTAATTTTTAAAAAATTATCCAGTGTTCTGATGCATGTACAAATGAAACGATTTTACTTTATTTTATAACCATCGTTGAATAGCCGACCCACAATTGGTTTATGACTACTAGTGTTCAGCTCCGTAGCCTTGTAATTTTGAACCCAATCCAGAAGACGAGGAAACTCCTGGATCAAGTATTGGAAGAAATTTGCCTTCGTGGAAGACTTTTTTGATGGAACTAACTCGCACTTGCGTTACACGGAGAGGAAGACCACGAGAACCTCCCACGGTTAGCTTGACGGCAAGGGGTCTCTAATCCGTCCATCATTGACGATATTTCACGTCATCACTGTGGTCGGTGCAAGCCGGATGCTGAATTCGTATCGACCAGCCATGGCTGGGATTCGAACCCGGTTCACCTGATTGGAAGGCGAACGCTCTATCCCCCTTAGCCTTCGCGGCTTAAATGAAACGATTGAAACATCTCGATTATTTTTACAGGAAATAGATTAATAAATCAAATCGGAAGTCGTTATGGAGGAATCTTCAGAGGAAGGCATTGGCCCACATTGGGCTGTCTGGCCAACTTTGATGATGATGAGATTAATAAATCTTATTTATAGACCCTTTAAATTATTCTTCAAAGATATTAAAATAATTCTTATTTTTACGAAATAACTAGTGGGGTCTGCCCCCTGTTTGTTAAAGCTCCCCAAAATCTTTAATGTTATAGAATTTATCAAAAATAGATTGTTCCAAAATTGTTGGATTGTTTTGTTTTATTTTGACTAATATCATGCACCAGATTGCACGAGGCTAAAGATTTCAAATACATTTTTTCCTTAAATTTATTCGTTTGAATTTTCTTAAAAAATTACTATGTTTGGTCCTTAAAAAAATGTTGTTTTGAAAAATTTTCTTTTAGATCATTTCATTTCAAATAAAAAAAAAAAATTTTTTTAAATTAGTTTTTAAATTAGAAAGTAAAAAATATACGTCAGTAAAAGAAAGGAAAACTTGCAATAACAAACCAATCATAGCATTTAATCTTACATGACTCAATTCTTTTGAATGGTTTGCATGTTTGTTTTACCTTTCGAAGTTCGACTAAAGTATACATTTTAACTCTAGATAAATTTTTTAATTCTATTTTATGTCTTGAAATTATTGTATCTTTATTTGCAACAATAATAGTCTAAACTAAATGCTTATCTAAACTAAAAACTGAATTATGTAATTATTTTTTTACCATATTTTAATTTGTTTCGGAATTATTATTTTATGTGAAGAGTTAATTATTATTGTTCTAAGCTGTGAAAATTAAATACTTTCCAAACTAGTTTTTTGTAACGTTCTAAAATGTGTTTTTGAACTTCACGCACAAACTCGAAGGGCACATCATAAGAATTGTGATCTATGACCATCCCGAAAAAGTCACTGTACGCCGTTAGAGGCACCTCCTTGCAATGAACTGGCTGTTCGAGTGCATTTGAACCGTTTTTTTTTTTTTTTTTTTTTTTTAAAATCTAAATTACCTCAATTTTATACTGTTTAATAACTATAGTCGAAAATTGCCTTCAAAGTGGTCCAGAAATCATTATTTTTCTCAAATTGATATTTTGGCGAATAATTTGGCAACGACTCAGCAAGTAAAGAATTTATTAAGGTCTTATAAGCAAATCGTATATTGACCATTTAAAACATAATTTATTTATTGTATTTGTAAAATTTTTGTAAAATTAATTATTTTAATTTTACAAAATTATAATTTTGTAAATTATTATAAAAGTAAAACATTAACAAGTGGGGTAACAAGTAGTGGGGTAAATTGTTTTGGTATCACGTTAAACAATCGATTTTTTTTATTGCCTTATTCTGAAGTTTATAATAACATTCGAAGTATTATAAACTTCAAGTATTCGAAACTTCAAGTATCTAAATAGTATTTACGTGTTTTTATCAATCGTTAGGCTCTAATCTGTCACGAATGTTCTAGAAGGGCTATCTGCATTAACTTTTAAATCTTATGCGCCCGTATCTCAAAGTCATGTTTTTTAAAATTGTTTTAGACGCTAGCTATCGAATTAATGAAATAATTTAGCTGATACTCTATTGGTGTCCCTAGAAATAATCGATGATTTGAAAATTAAATTTTAGCAACAACAACAACAAAAAAAACAGAAGTGGGTAGAATTATACAACTTGCTGCGTATCGTTTAGGAAACTAATCAGATGTTCCCTTTAAGTTTTAAAGTTAGTTACATAGTTTGTAAGAAGATGGCCTAGTTAAAAGAGAAAGTCAATAAAGCTATGTTTCTAAATAACCACCATTTTCAAAAATAACGCGGTGCAAGACAAAATCGACGTACGCCCGTGCAAATATTTTAGTTGAAATGGTCTGACGTGAGGTAGAAAACATTGTTTTATAATTTATTTAGTCAGCAGGGTCATCTGTTAGCAAATTTCGTGACTAACTTATAAATTTGGTGGAAAAAATAATTTGTATCCCAGGCAGATCGTTGGCCATTTATTGGGTAATCGCGTGTTTTGTGAAATGTCATCAAAGTCTTAGTCAATTTAAAAGGAATAAAAATATTCCAATTTAAATAAGATTTTCCCAGCCTGTTTGAAATTATGTAAAATTAAATCATTCACAACATTACATTTCAGAAATTTTTTTTTTAATGTGATGTCCCTTAAATCAATGCTTTAATTAATCTAAAAC
Source organism: Parasteatoda lunata (assembly GCA_949128135.1). Classification (NCBI taxonomy): domain Eukaryota; kingdom Metazoa; phylum Arthropoda; class Arachnida; order Araneae; family Theridiidae; genus Parasteatoda; species Parasteatoda lunata. The sequence continues at coordinate 27,245,589 of OX421975.1, forward strand.
GGTAGTTCTAAAATTAATTAATATCCTTTTAAAAAATTATTTATTTGTCTTAAAGACAAAATGAATCAAAATGCAACAAAAAATTAATTTATTAAAATTATTAATTAAAATATTTTTTAAAAAATTTAGCATTATAATTTAAATAGATGTCACTAATAATCATCGGTAAATCTTATTTTTTTTTGCTGTCCAGGACATCGCAGAAATTTTTCTTAGGGGGAAAAATATCTATAAAAATGTTTCAAACTTTTCTTTAATTTTTCATTCCAAAAAAATAATTTTATAAGTTCACATTTTCACAATTTTAGTAATTTAATTAAAGGTAATAAAAAAAATATTTATTTTTACAGCGTTTAAATTTTAAAACACAAAATAATGTTTTTTTTTTCCCTCAGTTTAATATCGAAAAAAAAATTTATTTAATTTTAGTGTTCTTTAATTTTTAAATTTCCTGCTCCACAGTTTTTTTTTTTTTTTTTTTTTTTTTTTTTTTTTTTTACGTTCTATCTACCAGTTAAGGGAAAAAAAAAAGTTATTTTTAGTATCAAATTAAAAAAGGCAGCTTTTGCTCTAAGTTTAATGAATCAATGATATTCAATGACTCGTAACAAGAGTTTATAATTATTTAAAACAATAAATTACAAACATATTAAAGAAATTTTTTTTAATTTACTTGCAATTGCTCCTTTTTGACTTCCCTTGCAGAAGGTCCATGTTTGCAATGGCAATTTTCAAGGAGTTTGAATTGAGGATATTTTTTTCATCGTAATTCAGACCAACTTTTGTTGATACTGTCTTTTATCATAGTTCAAAAATTTAGTAGGTTTATTTAGCTAATATTTTTTTATTGCTCTCTAGATATTTAAGAGTTTTTAAAAAAAGTTTGTTATTATAAATAAATAATGAAATTCGAACACTGTAATTTTTTCTTCTCATCAGCTTAGATTTACAACATTAGACAACAGATGGCAGCAGTAAAAATATGATGAAAAATATAATTTTTGATACAGTATAGAATATAATTGATGTATAGAATATAATTTTTGATACATGTTGATACAAGCTGCATCCTATGGAAGAATAATGTTTATCTTACATATAATTTTAAACTTAAAATATTGTTTGAATCGCTACAATTTTCATTTTTTTGTATTATATTAAAATTTTATTTCAAAATAACTTTCTTGAATTGTGAAAAACATATTCTAAAGTGAAGATTGAATAATCTGTAATTATAGCGATATTGAGTTTTATGAAACTGTTATTATTATTATTATTGTTACTATTATCATAATTATAAATTAATAGTAGATAATTAAAAGAAATATAAATAAAGTTTTAGTTTTAAAACTTTATTATGCGACATTTTTGTTCCATGGATCATTTACAGAAAGATTCAAAAGGATAGAGAATACAACGATTTTAAATATTAACAGCCTACATTTATTGATAGTAAATATTCTCAGAATTTTAAAATTGATGTAGCTTGTTTATCAAGAAATTTACTGAAAGAACGAAAGAATTTGCTGAAAGAACGAATAAAAAAAATAAGTCTTTTGATACAATAATCGTCAATAGATGGCAGCAGTACATGAAAGATGTCTCAATAGTGTTAAAATGATAGTGATAAAAAAGCCCAGAATTTCTTATACTGTGGGTCGCGACCATAGAGTTGAAATAGTAGGACCTGCAGCGGGAATAAAAGGACCTCAGGACCTGCAGCGGGAGTCGCCAGAAATTTTAACAATTTTGATAGTTCTTTAAATTATTGTGATAATTTTACAATTACCAAATATATTTATACAACGTATCTGATAATAGATAAAGATATTTGTGGGAGATGACATTCTCATCTTTATTAATTATTAAATGTAAGTGTCAATCAAATCTAGAGAATATTGAAGAAGTGCATTGTTCTGCGGTGTCGACTATTAAATCAATATTTGATAGCTTAATTAAAAATAAATAGGAATACCATTCCTATTGAATCCTCACATATGTACTGTTAGAAGTAAGTGGATTTTTTCAGTAGCGACCCTCTTGGTGGGGGGCTACACTAAGAGAGGATGCCATACAGCGGGAGAAACTTTTGATAGCGAATTCTATTTCAGCTTCGTAACAATTTCAAAATTTAAAATACAGAAAAATTGTGTTCAGGGAAACCGAAAATGCAAATACATTATTAGAAGAGAAATTCCCCATTGCGTAATCCTAAGTTATTCTCTCATAATAGGCCAACATAGGGCGCTGGACTCGCGTTCGTGAGATCGGCAGTTCGAATCCAGCGGGCCGAAGAGTCCCCATGTAATAAATGGTGGCTGGTGCACGTTAAATCTGTCGGGTTACTAAGTCCTCCATGTTCCCACAACAAATTATACATCTGGAGGTACTGAAAAGGAGATTGATCGTTCTCTGGTTTAGGTAAAAATTAGGATCTGTGGATGAATGAATGGATATGTGAATGGGAATCGGGTATGACGTATGGGTGCGGTTGAAGTCGAATTCTTGGCCATAGATGGCGCCACTGGAAAACAAGAACAATCACACCTTGGAACAAATTCGAAAGGAATGTTTTAGAATAACAAACTGGCTAATATAAATATGAATAAATATTTCTAAATAATTGTTCATGTTTAGTATAAGGCAATTTTTTATTCAAAACCATTTTGTTTGAATTATGTGTAAATTACATGAGTGTAAATTAGTTTGTCCAGCAAAATTTGGATCCTTAAAGTAGCGAAGTAGTCACTATAATTCCAAAGCAGTTTGTAGTCACTACATTTTAAAAAAAGTAGTTGTAGTTAACTACATTTGTAACAAAGTAGTTGTAGTTAACTACATTTGTAACAAAGTAGTTGTAGTTAACTACATTTGTAACAAAATAGTTGTAGTTAACTACATTTGTAACAAAGTAGTTGTAGTTAACTACATTTGTAACAAAGTAGTTGTAGTTAACTACATTTGTAACAAAGTAGTTGTAGTTAACTACATTTGTAACAAAGTAGTTGTAAACCAAGTAAACTACAAAAATAATGCAGTTTTTCCGACCAATGGAACAGACTGTAGTTAACGTTTGAGTTTATTTTTATTATTGTATTTAAAGTTTTGTCACTCATTTAAATTTTTCACTTTGTTTTATGTCTTAAAGTTTATGATCCAAATCTGCAATAGTATATTACAGTACAAGTGGAGCGTCTCACTCAAGCGTGTGTTGTATTTTATAACTTTATAACCGTCGTTAAACAGCTGACTAATTTTTGGGTTTACGACTTCTAATGCTCAACTTCGTAGCCTTGTAATTTTGAACCCAATCCAGAAGACAAGGGAACTCATGGATCGAGTATTGGAATAAATTTTGCCTTCGTGGAGGACTTTTTTGGTGGAACTAACCCGCATTTGCGTTACATGGAGAGGAAGACCACGAAAACCTCCCACGGTTAGCCTGACGGCAAACGGACTCTTACCCGTGATTCGTCTACCACTGAGGATATTTCATGTCAGCACTGTGGTCGGTGCAATCGACCTGCCATCGCCGGGTCTAGGGATAGGTCTATCCCTAGACCCATCGCGACTCGTGTGTTGTATTTGCGCAAAGCTTATGGGCAATATTATTCGCAAATATTATGGGGTCCCAACACTTAAAAAAAATTTAGAAAAACTCTGGGATAGGCCATACTTTACTTATTTTTTAAATTCTAAAAAACTAAATAAACTGTGCAAAATTTCCTAAATTTTTAATTAGTTTTTGTCGTACCTGATATCAATATGTAGAGCACTAGTTTTTCAGGTTAAGAATTTTGTTCAGGTTAAGTATTTTTTCAGGTAAAGTATTTTTAATAAACATTTAAAAAGACTTATTAAAAATAAAACTGTTGCTTCTATTTTGTAGATATAAAATATATTATTTCAGTCATGAAATTTGGGAAAACAGTAGTTAAAAAAGAAAGAAAAGAGTGTATACGGGTAATATTTTTATAATTTTAGAAATAGTCATTCGCTTAAAAGTGATTTTTCTGTTCATAATATAATAGACATCATTTTATAATATCCTAGAGATAAACAGTTGAAACCTCAATATTTTCGTTAGAAAAATTACTGTCTTTAGTTATAATTGTTAACAAAAATTAATATATGAGAAAAACAGTCCGCCTTCTTATAAATTATTTTTAATACTAAAACATGTCCCTTTTTTTATAGAATTATACTCCTGATATCAGTAACAGAAAACAAGAACTGTTTTATTTGCTATTTAAAATCTATAAAACCTATGAAAGATGAACTTTAATGTGACAATGTAATCGTTATGGGTAACTTACTTTGGATACATACAGCTAATCTAACTTAATATTATCTTACGGATAAATTTAGTTTTTAATTATAATGGTTCAAAAAATGAGTTTAGGAAAGAAAAAAAAATTGTTCATTTCTTTTATATATTTTTAAATTTTTAAAATTCGAACATGCCTTTTTGTTGTTATAGAATTATGTGACGATAGAATCGTCGTGAACAACTCAAATTCGAATTTTGTGTGTCATAATAACATGGTTTGAAGAATATCGGAGTTTGTGAAGAAAAAATATCGGAAATAAAATGAAAATCGGAGTTTGAAAAGCCACGTTAAATAGATTAAAAAAAAAAAAAAAACTAGCACTTTTGTTACTGCAGTTTTCTGTAACAAGCATTTTATTTTATACACTAGCAATTTGCTAGTTGATAGTTTTCGAAATTGCGCCTTTATAATACTAGACTATTGAGTTAACACTCCAACATGATTATTCGTTGCTTCTGGCAAAAAATAACAAATTACTCCTTTAACAACAAACGCTCCGACTACGGTATCATCACCGATACTAATTAAAATGTATTCGAAATGATATGCCCTGTTACCTACTGGAAAGAAATTCAAATTCACTGAGTTATGGATCTTAAAACTTTGCTCTGCGTGTCTTTAAACTTGTCTTGCATTTCATTTAATTTCACATTTACGGATTTTTGGAATCACTTGATATCCATAAATTATCGGTTGCGTTTTGTAATTTATTGTTATGTTATGATGGCAATTAATTTCCCACCGTTTATTATAAATTTTATTAGAAGTTCAAAGTGGGGGAGCACTCTATTTTCTCTGCTAATTTTCTTGCCGTTAGTCGCGCAATTTACATTCAAAAGTTGGTTAATCTCTCATCAAGCTCAACTGGGCAGCCAGAACGAGTTACATCTTTTGAAGTCAAAAATTTCGATTTTTAAACTTGGAATACCAATCATGAATGGTTCTTCCAGCTTTGGCGCTCTCTCCATACGCAGAACAAACGCCGTAGACTAGATAATCAACATGTCGAGACAAGACAATTTAATTGTCTAGACTAGTCTATTAATCACATTAATTAATATTTATTTAAACTTAAATTGTCTCAAGCTCAACTGGGAAGTCAGAACGAGTTACATCTTTTGAGGTCAAAAATTTCCATTTTTAAACTTGGAATACCAATTATGAACAATTCTTCCAGCTTCATCGCTTTCTCCATATGCAACGCAAACACCATAGACTAGTAAATTGTCTAGATTAGACAATTTAACTGTCTAGACAATTAAAAGAAAAAGATTTTAACTAGAGTTATTTTTAATTTCAGAAATATTTTTTTAAGTTTCGATAATTATAAGGTAAAATCAAATCAATGTACTTACAAGCAAACGCGGAATAAATCCAAACTGAGGCAAAAAACAGATACTTCAGCATTTTTTGATAACTCATTTCTTTACACAACTGTTTTCAAACGATACGAAGTTGAACACTATGCAAAAAAACAGACGATTTTTGATAAAATATATTAAGCTCATCTTTTATATACAGTCGGTGGCAACAGCTTTGAACTACATTGTTACGTATAAGACCTTCTAATTTTTTTTTATTTGCAAACTTTATTGAAACAAACGCAGTGTTTGCAGTTTTTCTCACGGGCTTTAGAAATTGCCCACAAGGCAATGTCCCAACTTTATATTTCAAAGGAAGTAACTAATTGGTCGCATTTGATGATGGCCTTTCGCCATTCTACAATGGCGTATTGCACGTGTTTACTAAATTATAATTTTTTTTTTTATCGTCTGTGTCCTTTTTTGTTCTTTTGCCCCCATTGTTATTTTTGGAATATAATTATATTTGAATGATGCAGGTTTTCAATTTTTAAATTAAACGGGGAGGCTCGCTCGCCAACCCGATAATTACTTCGCATTCATTATTGTTTTCTTTTCTCTCTTAAAAGTGAATATTTTCCACAAAAAATTTACATTTTGTTAACAAAATTTACAAAGATAAAAGTTTTATGTAAGAACATTTTATCAATATGTAAATCGTAGCGATATGGACAATTACTTGGATTTGAAAAATAATAATTTGTACTTGAAAAAGAATTAATCTAAAGAATACAGACTGTGTGACTGAAGAAGAAATGATCGAGAATAATAATGAATTATCCACAATATCGACGAATAATTTTGCTCGTTCACGAAACTTATAGCAGTTGAAATATGGAATGATTTTTATTTTTCTCGTATAAAGATTTTTTAATATTTAAGAATATTACGATGAATGTTAAGATTTAGATCTGGCAATAAATTTATCATTCTTTAATTTTTTTGCTACATTTGACAACAACTCAACGCAAGCTTTTAAAATAAATATATCGAGAGAGAAAAATAGTTTTTTTTTTCAATAAAAATAGATTCATTATCAATATTTAAAGCAAAATATTTGAGAAAAAAATGTAGGGAAAAAGCACTTTAAAATTGTAATAACTTTCTAAGAAACTTGAATTAAGCTCAAAAATATAAATCGCTCTTTCAGCATATCAAATTTCTACTCCATAGTAGTATTTTAGTTGACAGCAGATCGGAAGTCATACGAACGAACTTTAAAAACTAGCTTTTGAATAAAACTTTAAAGAAAAAAAAAAAAAAAAAAAAAGCAGTGAGAATTATTAAAACTTAAAACTACAATTATTTTCAAACAAATGGGAATTTCGAGAAAAAAAAAACCGACAACTCGTGCTATGTTTACAAACAAATATCGTACTTTCAGTTCGTCCAATTTCAACTTTTTTTATTCTATCGCTTTTCTTAACTTCAACTTTCCAAGTCCTATGGGTTTTGAGCATTAAAACAAAATGTAACGTAACGTAACTAACGTAAATGTAACGTAAAAGTTGAGTACAAAAACAGCAGTGGTTTGCGCTTATGAATTTGCGTGTTTTAAAATATTCTCCATGAATTAATCTTAAAACAGTTTTAGTGTTGTACTTCGAAAATTTAAATTATTGTGAAATTTTTATCTTCATGTTCGCTAATATTCATAATTTCATAATTTCCCTTTCAAATAATAAACTTATTTGCTAGTTATTTTTTTTTTAAATAAGAAATTTTACTAAATCACTTAAATCTGTATCTTTTACTTTAAACTGCAATCGTCAATGTGTAACTGCAAGGATTTTAATGTCAGAGTCAACTAAAATAATTTTTTTCAAACTTTTGTGGAAAAAAGTTAATTCTCAGAATAAGTTTTAATCTTATGATCGGATTTTCACGTACGAGGACTCCATTTTAATGGTTCGAGGGCGTAAACTTAAATATGCTGATTCAGTTGTGTTGACAATATTTTAAGTTAGGAAATAAAAGACAAAAAAGCTTTTTCTTTTTAATGTGATTGATCTCTTTTAGTAGGATTTGAATTCTTGACCATCGAAATATACTGGGACTGATGCAATTTGGAAACTAAGTTTCCATATAGTGGTCGAGAGTTTAAATACCATATAAGTTTGTTTTTCATAATTCGTCCTCTCAAAGAAATCTTATCTTTTAAATTTTATTTTTCAAGTATTAATCTACTTATTCCCTTCAAAATTCGCTACTTAAAACTACGTAAATTAAAATTAAGTAAAAATTTATGTACCTTAGAGTTCAATTTTGTTTTTTACCTCACTATAGAAATAATGAAAGATATTAAATAGTTATTATTGTTTTGCATTGAATAATCGTTTGATAAATAAGTTTCATAATCTCGTGGAACTTTTTTTAATCATCTTCATTAGTTTCGGAAATAAGGCTAAATAAGATGAAAGTGAAATTAACTTTTAGGGTACCAAACCTTCGACCACTGTCCCGTCTAAAATATTGAGAGTATATCTTCCACATTACTTTCGCTCTCTCTTATTTTTAGGGTTAGGAATAAAAATTCAATAATAATAATAAAAATGTGTGTTTATTTGGATTAAGTCAACACCTCCTAGAAGAAAGAAGGCCTCAGCACGGATCAATTTAGTAGTCCGATGTAACGAACATAAACTGCGCAGTGAATGAAAGATAAAAAAGATGTCACTACATTCGGGCTACTAAGCTACGCAGTGGTGGTTATTACGAAAGATGTCATTACGTTTTTACTACTAAAGGATCAAATTTCTTGTTTATGGTAACCCGTGCTAAGGTCTTCTCTTTTTCTAGACGTTATTAAGTATGTTTTTGTGTCTGATTTGATAATTTAAAAATGCACAAGCAGCAACTTTATAAGTAGGTTTTATATAGTTTAGGTTTTCGAGCCCTTCAGAGAGTATCTTCGAACGTAAGAATCTGATCATTACATCAAAAGTTCTTTAGTGGATTAGTTTTAATTTTTGAGCGCTGATTATGGAGCTTTGAACAAGCAATCTTTATACATTTCTATAAACATTTTCACGGGTGAAAGAAAAGGAAGACACATGGAGGATAACCAATATTGAAGTCAGGGAAGAAAACAAAAGTGCTATTAAAATCGGTCGAATTACTATTGAGGAAGATGGGATTGAAAATGTTGAAACCAGTTTGCTTGATAGAATTACCAGATAAAAATGTGTTTCTAATAATCGTCTTACGACTGCTTCGTTTGAATTTTGTTGTTTGTTTTCTATGAACTGTTATGAATCAATTAATGGACTTAGCAGAATTCACTGTTTCCTTCGAATAAATTTTTGACGTCTGCTGAAAATTTTGAGATATTGATTGCGTTTTTGTTTTTTGTTGTTTTAATATTAATTTGAATGCTCTAATGTGCATAATATTTTCCCTTCTTTTTTTACTAAGAATACCTTGTGTATTGTGGCTAGGATATAGCGGAAGTTTATTTACGTCGCACTAAAACTACACAATGGGCTATTGGCGCCGGTCTGGGAAACATCCCCGAGGATGATCCGAAGACATCACAATTTTGATCCTCTGCAGAGAGGAAGGCTCCACTGCTTCGGTAGCCCGACGACCTACGCCCGGAAGAATATAGCTGTGTATAGTGGTACCTATGCACAGCGAAACCTCTAATAAAGACCATCTCAATGTAGTAACCACCTCTATTTACGACCACTTTTGAGAGGCAAGGAATTTTTTGTATAGACTTTATGTTGAAGAAAATCTTTAGGAGAAACCATTAAAACCTCTTTTAGCTACCGGGAAAATATCCGCACCAAATGCGGAAAAGGTCCAACAAAGAAACACGAAAAAATATCAAAACAAATTTTAACAAAACAAATAAGTAGATTAAAATATTTCTGTGAGGCTCTTATTTACTGAGCTCTGTTTGAGGATATAACCTCATGTTGGAGTCAGAGTATCCTAAAAATGGATGCTATAGCAATGATTTACTTTTAGAGTTGGAAGTTAAATTTAAAAAAAAAAAGTTATTTTAGAAGAAAAAAAATTCTCTACTCATCTTTTAAAACTAACTAACTTTTACGATATTATTAAAATAAAATGCAAACTTGCAAAAAAGCACAATTGTTTATTTATTCAAAATAGCTTCATCATTCATAATTGGTAAATTTGTTTTTACACATAATTTTATCAGTAAGGATCAATTTTTTATAAACGCTAGATTTTGTTATTAGATCCGTCTTTTCATGACACCAACAAAAGTGGCATTTCTGAAAAAAGAAAATGACAGTGACAAAAATGGAAAAAGTTTACGAAAAATCATGTACCTTCGATTTCAGTTTTGAAGTTAATGGAGGTAACCTCTAAGAACGATCAACTGCCATCAACGACCATTTTACAGTGAAACGGAGAGTGGTCGTCCCCTAGAGGTTTCACTGTAATTTAAGTTTCGAATTACCCCCTCTAAAGATTTTTTTTTGTTTTTTTTTTGCGATCATCTAAGCTTATTGAGTTAAATATCTCTTCTTAATCAATTTTCCATAATAGCAAAGAAAGGGGAGGGGCAGTTGCAAATTATAGCTCTTTGTAAAAAATGACAAGTTTCTTTCTCATTTCAGTAAGCTTAAAGAAAAAAGAAAATTTTGATAAATACTAATTAGATACTTAACAACAGTTAAGAAAAAAAAAATGCCATATTAAAATAATTTTTTATTGAATTTCATAGTATTTACATTAAAATTTTTTCGAAAATGAAACGTATAATTTAAAAGCTCAAGAATGTGTGGCAATGCTGAGGCAAACATATTGCGCGCGATAAATTAACTAAAATATAGCGCACAAAAAAATAGAAGATAATATTGAAGGGTAACTTATGGTCATGGAATAGGTGTTTTTTTAAATATATAGAATCCCTCGAACTCGAGTAGGTAATAACAAATTATCTTAAATAAGAAATTTCTAAATTGCGACTTGCGAAAAATTGCGAAAAATCATAAACACTTTACAAGAAAACGAAGATAAAATAAATTGTCTACGACTTTACTGATGACTTTAGGAGATAAAATAAATTGTAGGCTTTCCTGCTGCAAATTAAGGTAAACTTTTTTTTATTTGTTTTAAAATAATTCTTTACATATCGAGATTTTAATTGCAGATTTTAAAAGTAGCATTTTTCTTCCTTCATGAAAAAGCAATATAATTAAAATATCAAATTCATTTGCCTATGTACTTGGTAATAATATAAGGTTTTGAAACAAAAATAGAATTAGTTTCTTTCATTAGAATTAAGTTAACAAAAGGGAAGCGAGGGCAACAAAAAAAAAATAGTAATTTCGCAAGCACTGTTTTTTTCTCTGGAAAAATTAGAATACGTTTTCTAACTGTCATTGAAAGATATCATCGGCGTTTTTCTTTTTGTCTTTTTTTTTGATGCCGTGGGAAAAGGAAGTAACCTCAGATTGTTTTTCATAGAACAACTTAGCTATTATGATTCGAGTTTTAATTACTTATCAACCCTTCCAATGCGCAATTTACTCCAAAAGTTTATTTAGTGTCAGCACTGACAATCAGTAAAACCTCTCGGAAAATATGTGAAATTTTTTTTAAATATTTGTTTATTCGAGCAATGTGAAGTAATATAAGGGACGATCCTTGGTAACTGTTCGAAGCTCACTCTCAGATCGATGGGTACCAGCTTGTCTGAAGTAAAGGCGGACAGTGCGCAACGCCCAGCGCATTATCCCCATCGTGCCTCATGCCATTGGTAACGAAATTGTGGTGTCTTAACCACTATGACCCCACTTACTTCTGTGCAGGAATGAATTTAAAAAAAAATTAACAACCTTGTAGTTTTGAACCAATTTCAGGAGACAAGGGAACTCTTGTGCCACATTTCCTTCCTCATGGAGGACTGAGTGAACGGTATCCACGCATACATTACATGATAAAGAAATCATGAAAACCACTACCGGTTAGCTCGACATAAAGGGGATACTAACCTAGTATCTATTTTTCATTGCCCATTTGTGCAAGCATTGTTCTTAGTCAAAGCCAAAAAGATGATATAGTGCAACCAGACATCATCGAGAATTCTATTTACTATTATTTGGCTAAATTTTCCCTAAACACGGCTAACTGCTCCCTTGTAAGTAATCCTGACAATCTATACGAAAAAACAAATCTATAGTTTTATACTCTATCTGCGTAACTTGATTAAATTATCGCTACCTCAATTTAAAAAAAGAATAAATTAAATAAAAAAAATGTGTTGCAGTTATTTAATTAAGTTGTCTAAGGTAAAGCTTGAATTGAAATTTAAGAGTTCAATAGAATTATAGATAAAGCAAAACGCAAAGTATAAAAACACACATAATGCAGCTAACAAAGACGGCCGTTTTGGTACTATGAGACGTTTCTCATCACTGATGAGGCTTTTCATACCATCGTCCGTAATTAGCACAAACCGTTATTTACATCATGAGCTTTATACGTTGCGTCCAGCTTAGCACAAAGATATGCTCTTCTATTAGATTTGATGCATTTTGTATAAATGCTGCAATAAAAATTTTTTTTTTATGCAAGGTAATAAATTTAAATTTTAATGACAGCACTTTATGTCACATTATTACGTCACTATGGGTTATCTTTTTATTTTATAACCGTCGTTGAGCAACCGACCCAATTTTTTTGGTATTTAATTACTAATTTTAATGTAGAGGCTTGTTACTGATCGATTACAAAATAGAATGTCTCTTAAGTGAATATGCTGGAACATTATTTTAATACAGCACCCTCGTTCTTTAGATTTAGAATAAACATTTAGAAAATATGGCATTATTTAGTGACAAATCTTTTTAAAGATTTAAGATGGGTGAACAACCAAGAAATTCTAGAAATTCAAAGTACGTGATCAGTATGAATGAAATGGAAAATTCAGCGCTAGAAAATTAATTTAACTTAAGAAGCATATTTCTTAATTAGTCTACGACAAATTTCTGTTTGCAGTTCTGTTATGTTTTAAGTTTAACATCAAATATGTTGTCAGCTAACTATCAAACTTTTAGAATTATGACTAAATTATCCATTAGACTATACTTGTTCCTTTTTTGGTTGAATGATTAACTCTTTTAAACTTCTATTAAAATTTTTAATTAACCCTAATTTCCGTTACAAAAAATGAAGGTGTACTTTACTGCATCAAAATAAAAATTGACAGAAAACACTTCTTTTAAAATGAAAATTGAACAAATACATAAAAAGGTATAATTAATAAATTTTAAACTGTTTATTCAAATTTTTTGGCATGACTATAAAAACCAAGACATAAAAAACAAGTTTTCAGAACGTTGAAGAGCTATGTTAAATTAAAAATGTGATAAAAGCAAGCAATCTTAACAAGCATCGTAAGACATCTGGACATTTTTTTTAAAAATTCTTCCATTACTGTTGATTTAATTTTTAATCGAGTCAATTTTATAAAGAAAACACACAAAAAAATATTTTAATACGTTTTAAAGTTTGTTAAAAACATTTTGTCATTTTTATTTTATTCAACATATTTGCAGCTTGTCATTCGGCGTAAAAAAATCTTACTTTCTCAAAATTTCCCATAATGATGAACATATAATTAAGGCGTAATTGTGTTGTTGAACTCCGAGCATTGCGATCGAAACGTCTCCCAGCTTCCACAGAGTTCAAAACTGCTTTTTACTTTATTGTTGAACTCCAAGCAATACAACCTAAACGTTTCCCAACCACCACAAAGTTCAAAATTGTCTATAAGTTTTGTGTCAAATGTAAAGGCTATCGCAACTATAGCACGGTCCATGAACTCCGGAAAGCCGATTTGGTACAAGCCGTCCGCAACATCGATGACTGTTCCACAAAACATTAAAAATTCCAAGTACAAGTCACTGCGAAACAGTTTGTCAGCTAGGTAATACACAAAGTTCGAAAAATCACGAGGTTCAGCTGAGAAGTAAGGTATCATGCAAGCCTTTATCTCGGCCAAATTGTCCTCAAAATAAGTGGGAAAGAAATTCACTGCCTTACCAACATCAGATGAGAACGTAGTTTCCAATCTATGTCTAAAAGCATGATACGAAAAAAACGATTTCCAGTCTATGTCTCGAGATTTCAAACAGTAAGACACTAAATCTTCGGCGAACAAGAAAGGTACCCATCTATTGATGGAATTATCCATGATCATAGTCTCATCCATTGTTGAAATAGAGTCTGAAAAATCACATACAATAAAGACGGCTTAACTGAATATTGAAAGCTTTAAAAATCAAAGCCGAAAAAGTTCTAACTGGGAAATGTAATATTTTTGTTACTCGCTTATAGCCTTTATATTGAAAAAGTAGAAGTAGTAGTACTTTATTTGCGTCGCATAGCGCTACATCACAATTTTGTGAAGACAAGCCATCACAATTTTAATTCTCAGCAGAAGCATGATGACCTGCACTTTTCGGCAGAGCAGCGTAACGGGAATCGATAGCACGCATCCCCGGTCTCTTCTCTGGCTGATCAAAGCATTCACCCACTCGCTCACTGACCGAAGTCAGTGATGCTTGATTTCAGTGATCTACTGGACACCGCATCTTACAATCAGTCCACTGTGAGACTTTCTACACTGAAAGTATTTTATTTGGCCCTACCTCATTTATTGCGCTTGTATGCTATTTGAATATTTAACGTTGCTCTGTATCAACTGCAGTGCTCTGTATCAACTAAACCAGGGGTGGCCAACAAAATAAAATTCCAAACTGGGACAGAGAAGGTATTCCGAGTGTTCCCCAAAGTAACTGGGAAACATGTGTGCTTGCGAGTTGAAAACATACCCGCTTTGTGATACATTGTCAAATTTGTATATGCATGTGTTATAGTAAATAAAATAATCAAAAAGGTCTTAGTTAATTTAACTCCGGTATTTTGTCTTGCCTCAATGTATCAGAGTGTTACACGTTCCAAAAATTATATATATATATATATATATATATATATATATATATATATATATATATATATATATATATATATATATATATATATATATATATTATATATATATATATATATATATATATATATATATATATATATATATATATATATATATATATGTATATATATATACATATATATACATGCCATGTGACTAAGGGTTCACAAATACGTCGGTAATGGCAGTAAATAAAAGTTAAATAGTTTCAGTATTTAGTGCAAGGTTTTATTCCGCTATACCGAGCTTCTTTCTTACAGTCTGATGCGTGAGTAAAAATTTTGATTACAAGAGTCATCATTTTGTGAATAAATATATAAATAAACTGTAGCCTTGATTTCTTTAAAATCTTAGAGGCTAAAGAGGTTTTGCTTTTCCGCCAAATGCCCTGAAGGATGACGGTAATGGGTTCTAATACCACTGCAGACCTGGACGTCTCTTTGTCCTGTGATTCTTTACTCAATTCGAGGTCATATTTTGTTGAATTTGTTTTTTTTTTTTACGATAGCATGAGGGAAATATGTATAGTCCCTCTTTTAACTTGAAGAATAATTTTCTTATTTATGATTGTTTTCATGCAAAACAAGAATTTGGTCGAGCAGCGTCACCCGCCAGACTCTGTGCAAAGCGTGGAGGTCGTGGGTTCGAATCTCGCCGTGACCCTGGATGTTCCTAGACGTGACCTGTGCTTCATGCCCTTCTCTGAATTGTTCTATCCGTCTTTTTACTGGACAAGGTTCCGCAGTGAAGATACAATTTTCAATAGAACACCGAAGTCAAGCATTACTGGATGCGGTCAGTAAGCGGGTGGGTGATCACTTGAATTAGTCTGCCCTAGGTCCAAGGGTGCACGGTGTTGGTTCTCATTAAACTGCTCTACCGCAAAGTGCTCAACTTCAAGCGTAGGTCGTCGGCTTCCGAATCGAGGGTGCGATCCCCTCTGTAGGGGATCAAAATTGTGAAGGCATGTCTTATCATGTCAAACGTATCATTCAGGGGGCCTCCTTGGCAGAGCTGTATCACCCGCCAAACGTTGCGTAAAGCTTGGAGATAGCGGATTCGAATCCCGCTGTTACTTTGGATGTATCTTTGCTGTCTTCTTTGTATTGTGCTATCTGTTCTTCTATTTGACAAATGTTTATAAGCCTAAATTGAGCACACAAGCCTGCAAATGTTTGTAATTCCAATATGGGTTAGATGGCAGATTTCAACTTTTACCCAATGTATGAAAGGAAGAAGCAATTACAGTTTAAGTAATTGGATACATATTTTTCTTTCAACTAGCTTGTAAGAAAATGACTTTTCAATAAAATTCTAAACTAAGAAATGTTTCGTAGTATGAAACAATTAGGAAAAATGTGTTCATTTATTCACTATTAGCTTACATTAACTAACTATTCCGGTTCACTTCTAGTTGAAATACTTTAATTGACTATTAAACTTCAATATTTATCAAAATCATAGAAATTTTTTTACGTTAACGTCATAGCCTATTTTGCTGAATTTTTATAGTAACGTTATGTTACATTAACTAACTTTTTCGGTTAATCCGAACGTTAAAAGTTCAGCGTTAAAAATAACTAAAGTGTAGCTTTTTACAAGTAGCGTAAAACATTTGATCCAGGATTTATTAAAGTTTGCAAAAAATTAAAAATAAACTAAATGCAGCTAAAAAATATTTCATCTGGAAACGAAATCGTTTTAGTTTGCAAAATATTAAAAATTGATAACTAAATACAGCTGAAAATTTATCATTAAAAACTTCAATTTGAAACAGTTTGCAACATTTAAATATCTATAAGGAGCACAAATTATTTCATTCAATAATTTTATATATATATCAATCGAAATACAATGAACCTGTATACTGCAAAATGTTTATTTAAGATAGTTTATACAGCTAAACTAAAATAATTTGCTTGTTTTTTTGCCTTTCGAGAAACAGTTTTATTACAGATATTTACAAGCAAATAAGTAATTACAGATATTTATTTGTTCAGGTTAAGTATTTTTTCAGGTAAAGTATTTTTAATAAACATTTAAAAAGACTTATTAAAAATAAAACTGTTGCTTCTATTTTGTAGATATAAAATATATTATTTCAGTCATGAAATTTGGGAAAACAGTAGTTAAAAAAGAAAGAAAAGAGTGTATACGGGTAATATTTTTATAATTTTAGAAATAGTCATTCGCTTAAAAGTGATTTTTCTGTTCATAATATAATAGACATCATTTTATAATATCCTAGAGATAAACAGTTGAAACCTCAATATTTTCGTTAGAAAAATTACTGTCTTTAGTTATAATTGTTAACAAAAATTAATATATGAGAAAAACAGTCCGCCTTCTTATAAATTATTTTTAATACTAAAACATGTCCCTTTTTTTATAGAATTATACTCCTGATATCAGTAACAGAAAACAAGAACTGTTTTATTTGCTATTTAAAATCTATAAAACCTATGAAAGATGAACTTTAATGTGGCAATGTAATCGTTATGGGTAACTTACTTTGGATACATACAGCTAATCTAACTTAATATTATCTTACGGATAAATTTAGTTTTTAATTATAATGGTTCAAAAAATGAGTTTAGGAAAGAAAAAAAAATTGTTCATTTCTTTTATATATTTTTAAATTTTTAAAATTCGAACATGCCTTTTTGTTGTTATAGAATTATGTGACGATAGAATCGTCGTGAACAACTCAAATTCGAATTTTGTGTGTCATAATAACATGGTTTGAAGAATATCGGAGTTTGTGAAGAAAAAATATCGGAAATAAAATGAAAATCGGAGTTTGAAAAGCCACGTTAAATAGATTAAAAAAAAAAAAAAAAAACTAGCACTTTTGTTACTGCAGTTTTCTGTAACAAGCATTTTATTTTATACACTAGCAATTTGCTAGTTGATAGTTTTCGAAATTGCACCTTTATAATACTAGACTATTGAGTTAACACTCCAACATGATTATTCGTTGCTTCTGGCAAAAAATAACAAATTACTCCTTTAACAACAAACGCTCCGACTACGGTATCATCACCGATACTAATTAAAATGTATTCGAAATGATATGCCCTGTTACCTACTGGAAAGAAATTCAAATTCACTGAGTTATGGATCTTAAAACTTTGCTCTGCGTGTCTTTAAACTTGTCTTGCATTTCATTTAATTTCACATTTACGGATTTTTGGAATCACTTGATATCCATAAATTATCGGTTGCGTTTTGTAATTTATTGTTATGTTATGATGGCAATTAATTTCCCACCGTTTATTATAAATTTTATTAGAAGTTCAAAGTGGGGGAGCACTCTATTTTCTCTGCTAATTTTCTTGCCGTTAGTCGCGCAATTTACATTCAAAAGTTGGTTAATCTCTCATCAAGCTCAACTGGGCAGCCAGAACGAGTTACATCTTTTGAAGTCAAAAATTTCGATTTTTAAACTTGGAATACCAATCATGAATGGTTCTTCCAGCTTTGGCGCTCTCTCCATACGCAGAACAAACGCCGTAGACTAGATAATCAACATGTCGAGACAAGACAATTTAATTGTCTAGACTAGTCTATTAATCACATTAATTAATATTTATTTAAACTTAAATTGTCTCAAGCTCAACTGGGAAGTCAGAACGAGTTACATCTTTTGAGGTCAAAAATTTCCATTTTTAAACTTGGAATACCAATTATGAACAATTCTTCCAGCTTCATCGCTTTCTCCATATGCAACGCAAACACCATAGACTAGTAAATTGTCTAGATTAGACAATTTAACTGTCTAGACAATTAAAAGAAAAAGATTTTAACTAGAGTTATTTTTAATTTCAGAAATATTTTTTTAAGTTTCGATAATTATAAGGTAAAATCAAATCAATGTACTTACAAGCAAACGCGGAATAAATCCAAACTGAGGCAAAAAACAGATACTTCAACATTTTTTGATAACTCATTTCTTTACACAACTGTTTTCAAACGATACGAAGTTGAACACTATGCAAAAAAACAGACGATTTTTGATAAAATATATTAAGCTCATCTTTTATATACAGTCGGTGGCAACAGCTTTGAACTACATTGTTACGTATAAGACCTTCTAATTTTTTTTTATTTGCAAACTTTATTGAAACAAACGCAGTGTTTGCAGTTTTTCTCACGGGCTTTAGAAATTGCCCACAAGGCAATGTCCCAACTTTATATTTCAAAGGAAGTAACTAATTGGTCGCATTTGATGATGGCCTTTCGCCATTCTACAATGGCGTATTGCACGTGTTTACTAAATTATAATTTTTTTTTTTTATCGTCTGTGTCCTTTTTTGTTCTTTTGCCCCCATTGTTATTTTTGGAATATAATTATATTTGAATGATGCAGGTTTTCAATTTTTAAATTAAACGGGGAGGCTCGCTCGCCAACCCGATAATTACTTCGCATTCATTATTGTTTTCTTTTCTCTCTTAAAAGTGAATATTTTCCACAAAAAATTTACATTTTGTTAACAAAATTTACAAAGATAAAAGTTTTATGTAAGAACATTTTATCAATATGTAAATCGTAGCGATATGGACAATTACTTGGATTTGAAAAATAATAATTTGTACTTGAAAAAGAATTAATCTAAAGAATACAGACTGTGTGACTGAAGAAGAAATGATCGAGAATAATAATGAATTATCCACAATATCGACGAATAATTTTGCTCGTTCACGAAACTTATAGCAGTTGAAATATGGAATGATTTTTATTTTTCTCGTATAAAGATTTTTTAATATTTAAGAATATTACGATGAATGTTAAGATTTAGATCTGGCAATAAATTTATCATTCTTTAATTTTTTTGCTACATTTGACAACAACTCAACGCAAGCTTTTAAAATAAATATATCGAGAGAGAAAAATAGTTTTTTTTTTCAATAAAAATAGATTCATTATCAATATTTAAAGCAAAAAATTTGAGAAAAAAATGTAGGGAAAAAGCACTTTAAAATTGTAATAACTTTCTAAGAAACTTGAATTAAGCTCAAAAATATAAATCGCTCTTTCAGCATATCAAATTTCTACTCCATAGTAGTATTTTAGTTGACAGCAGATCGGAAGTCATACGAACGAACTTTAAAAACTAGCTTTTGAATAAAACTTTAAAGAAAAAAAAAAAAAAAAAAAAAGCAGTGAGAATTATTAAAACTTAAAACTACAATTATTTTCAAACAAATGGGAATTTCGAGAAAAAAAAACCGACAACTCGTGTTATGTTTACAAACAAATATCGTACTTTCAGTTCGTCCAATTTCAACTTTTTTTATTCTATCGCTTTTCTTAACTTCAACTTTCCAAGTCCTATGGGTTTTGAGCATTAAAACAAAATGTAACGTAACGTAACTAACGTAAATGTAACGTAAAAGTTGAGTACAAAAACAGCAGTGGTTTGCGCTTATGAATTTGCGTGTTTTAAAATATTCTCCATGAATTAATCTTAAAACAGTTTTAGTGTTGTACTTCGAAAATTTAAATTATTGTGAAATTTTTATCTTCATGTTCGCTAATATTCATAATTTCATAATTTCCCTTTCAAATAATAAACTTATTTGCTAGTTATTTTTTTTTTAAATAAGAAATTTTACTAAATCACTTAAATCTGTATCTTTTACTTTAAACTGCAATCGTCAATGTGTAACTGCAAGGATTTTAATGTCAGAGTCAACTAAAATAATTTTTTTCAAACTTTTGTGGAAAAAAGTTAATTCTCAGAATAAGTTTTAATCTTATGATCGGATTTTCACGTACGAGGACTCCATTTTAATGGTTCGAGGGCGTAAACTTAAATATGCTGATTCAGTTGTGTTGACAATATTTTAAGTTAGGAAATAAAAGACAAAAAAGCTTTTTCTTTTTAATGTGATTGATCTCTTTTAGTAGGATTTGAATTCTTGACCATCGAAATATACTGGGACTGATGCAATTTGGAAACTAAGTTTCCATATAGTGGTCGAGAGTTTAAATACCATATAAGTTTGTTTTTCATAATTCGTCCTCTCAAAGAAATCTTATCTTTTAAATTTTATTTTTCAAGTATTAATCTACTTATTCCCTTCAAAATTCGCTACTTAAAACTACGTAAATTAAAATTAAGTAAAAATTTATGTACCTTAGAGTTCAATTTTGTTTTTTACCTCACTATAGAAATAATGAAAGATATTAAATAGTTATTATTGTTTTGCATTGAATAATCGTTTGATAAATAAGTTTCATAATCTCGTGGAACTTTTTTTAATCATCTTCATTAGTTTCGGAAATAAGGCTAAATAAGATGAAAGTGAAATTAACTTTTAGGGTACCAAACCTTCGACCACTGTCCCGTCTAAAATATTGAGAGTATATCTTCCACATTACTTTCGCTCTCTCTTATTTTTAGGGTTAGGAATAAAAATTCAATAATAATAATAAAAATGTGTGTTTATTTGGATTAAGTCAACACCTCCTAGAAGAAAGAAGGCCTCAGCACGGATCAATTTAGTAGTCCGATGTAACGAACATAAACTGCGCAGTGAATGAAAGATAAAAAAGATGTCACTACATTCGGGCTACTAAGCTACGCAGTGGTGGTTATTACGAAAGATGTCATTACGTTTTTACTACTAAAGGATCAAATTTCTTGTTTATGGTAACCCGTGCTAAGGTCTTCTCTTTTTCTAGACGTTATTAAGTATGTTTTTGTGTCTGATTTGATAATTTAAAAATGCACAAGCAGCAACTTTATAAGTAGGTTTTATATAGTTTAGGTTTTCGAGCCCTTAAGAGAGTATCTTCGAACGTAAGAATCTGATCATTACATCAAAAGTTCTTTAGTGGATTAGTTTTAATTTTTGAGCGCTGATTATGGAGCTTTGAACAAGCAATCTTTATACATTTCTATAAACATTTTCACGGGTGAAAGAAAAGGAAGACACATGGAGGATAACCAATATTGAAGTCAGGGAAGAAAACAAAAGTGCTATTAAAATCGGTCGAATTACTATTGAGGAAGATGGGATTGAAAATGTTGAAACCAGTTTGCTTGATAGAATTACCAGATAAAAATGTGTTTCTAATAATCGTCTTACGACTGCTTCGTTTGAATTTTGTTGTTTGTTTTCTATGAACTGTTATGAATCAATTAATGGACTTAGCAGAATTCACTGTTTCCTTCGAATAAATTTTTGACGTCTGCTGAAAATTTTGAGATATTGATTGCGTTTTTGTTTTTTGTTGTTTTAATATTAATTTGAATGCTCTAATGTGCATAATATTTTCCCTTCTTTTTTTACTAAGAATACCTTGTGTATTGTGGCTAGGATATAGCGGAAGTTTATTTACGTCGCACTAAAACTACACAATGGGCTATTGGCGCCGGTCTGGGAAACATCCCCGAGGATGATCCGAAGACATCACAATTTTGATCCTCTGCAGAGAGGAAGGCTCCACTGCTTCGGTAGCCCGACGACCTACGCCCGGAAGAATATAGCTGTGTATAGTGGTACCTATGCACAGCGAAACCTCTAATAAAGACCATCTCAATGTAGTAACCACCTCTATTTACGACCACTTTTGAGAGGCAAGGAATTTTTTGTATAGACTTTATGTTGAAGAAAATCTTTAGGAGAAACCATTAAAACCTCTTTTAGCTACCGGGAAAATATCCGCACCAAATGCGGAAAAGGTCCAACAAAGAAACACGAAAAAATATCAAAACAAATTTTAACAAAACAAATAAGTAGATTAAAATATTTCTGTGAGGCTCTTATTTACTGAGCTCTGTTTGAGGATATAACCTCATGTTGGAGTCAGAGTATCCTAAAAATGGATGCTATAGCAATGATTTACTTTTAGAGTTGGAAGTTAAATTTAAAAAAAAAAAAGTTATTTTAGAAGAAAAAAAATTCTCTACTCATCTTTTAAAACTAACTAACTTTTACGATATTATTAAAATAAAATGCAAACTTGCAAAAAAGCACAATTGTTTATTTATTCAAAATAGCTTCATCATTCATAATTGGTAAATTTGTTTTTACACATAATTTTATCAGTAAGGATCAATTTTTTATAAACGCTAGATTTTGTTATTAGATCCGTCTTTTCATGACACCAACAAAAGTGGCATTTCTGAAAAAAGAAAATGACAGTGACAAAAATGGAAAAAGTTTACGAAAAATCATGTACCTTCGATTTCAGTTTTGAAGTTAATGGAGGTAACCTCTAAGAACGATCAACTGCCATCAACGACCATTTTACAGTGAAACGGAGAGTGGTCGTCCCCTAGAGGTTTCACTGTAATTTACGTTTCGAATTACCCCCTCTAAAGATTTTTTTTTGTTTTTTTTTGCGATCATCTAAGCTTATTGAGTTAAATATCTCTTCTTAATCAATTTTCCATAATAGCAAAGAAAGGGGAGGGGCAGTTGCAAATTATAGCTCTTTGTAAAAAATGACAAGTTTCTTTCTCATTTCAGTAAGCTTAAAGAAAAAAGAAAATTTTGATAAATACTAATTAGATACTTAACAACAGTTAAGAAAAAAAAATGCCATATTAAAATAATTTTTTATTGAATTTCATAGTATTTACATTAAAATTTTTTCGAAAATGAAATGTATAATTTAAAAGCTCAAGAATGTGTGGCAATGCTGAGGCAAACATATTGCGCGCGATAAATTAACTAAAATATAGCGCACAAAAAAATAGAAGATAATATTGAAGGGTAACTTATGGTCATGGAATAGGTGTTTTTTTAAATATATAGAATCCCTCGAACTCGAGTAGGTAATAACAAATTATCTTAAATAAGAAATTTCTAAATTGCGACTTGCGAAAAATTGCGAAAAATCATAAACACTTTACAAGAAAACGAAGATAAAATAAATTGTCTACGACTTTACTGATGACTTTAGGAGATAAAATAAATTGTAGGCTTTCCTGCTGCAAATTAAGGTAAACTTTTTTTTATTTGTTTTAAAATAATTCTTTACATATCGAGATTTTAATTGCAGATTTTAAAAGTAGCATTTTTCTTCCTTCATGAAAAAGCAATATAATTAAAATATCAAATTCATTTGCCTATGTACTTGGTAATAATATAAGGTTTTGAAACAAAAATAGAATTAGTTTCTTTCATTAGAATTAAGTTAACAAAAGGGAAGCGAGGGCAACAAAAAAAAAATAGTAATTTCGCAAGCACTGTTTTTTTCTCTGGAAAAATTAGAATACGTTTTCTAACTGTCATTGAAAGATATCATCGGCGTTTTTCTTTTTGTCTTTTTTTTTGATGCCGTGGGAAAAGGAAGTAACCTCAGATTGTTTTTCATAGAACAACTTAGCTATTATGATTCGAGTTTTAATTACTTATCAACCCTTCCAATGCGCAATTTACTCCAAAAGTTTATTTAGTGTCAGCACTGACAATCAGTAAAACCTCTCGGAAAATATGTGAAATTTTTTTTAAATATTTGTTTATTCGAGCAATGTGAAGTAATATAAGGGACGATCCTTGGTAACTGTTCGAAGCTCACTCTAAGATCGATGGGTACCAGCTTGTCTGAAGTAAAGGCGGACAGTGCGCAACGCCCAGCGCATTATCCCCAACGTGCCTCATGCCATTGGTAACGAAATTGTGGTGTCTTAACCACTATGACCCCACTTACTTCTGTGCAGGAATGAATTTAAAAAAAAATTAACAACCTTGTAGTTTTGAACCAATTTCAGGAGACAAGGGAACTCTTGTGCCACATTTCCTTCCTCATGGAGGACTGAGTGAACGGTATCCACGCATACATTACATGATAAAGAAATCATGAAAACCACTACCGGTTAGCTCGACATAAAGGGGATACTAACCTAGTATCTATTTTTCATTGCCCATTTGTGCAAGCATTGTTCTTAGTCAAAGCCAAAAAGATGATATAGTGCAACCAGACATCATCGAGAATTCTATTTACTATTATTTGGCTAAATTTTCCCTAAACACGGCTAACTGCTCCCTTGTAAGTAATCCTGACAATCTATATGAAAAAACAAATCTATAGTTTTATACTCTATCTGCGTAACTTGATTAAATTATCGTTACCTCAATTTAAAAAAAGAATAAATTAAATAAAAAAAATGTGTTGCAGTTATTTAATTAAGTTGTCTAAGGTAAAGCTTGAATTGAAATTTAAGAGTTCAATAGAATTATAGATAAAGCAAAACGCAAAGTATAAAAACACACATAATGCAGCTAACAAAGACGGCCGTTTTGGTACTATGAGACGTTTCTCATCACTGATGAGGCTTTTCATACCATCGTCCGTAATTAGCACAAACCGTTATTTACATCATGAGCTTTATACGTTGCGTCCAGCTTAGCACAAAGATATGCTCTTCTATTAGATTTGATGCATTTTGTATAAATGCTGCAATAAAAATTTTTTTTTTATGCAAGGTAATAAATTTAAATTTTAATGACAGCACTTTATGTCACATTATTACGTCACTATGGGTTATCTTTTTATTTTATAACCGTCGTTGAGCAACCGACCCAATTTTTTTGGTATTTAATTACTAATTTTAATGTAGAGGCTTGTTACTGATCGATTACAAAATAGAATGTCTCTTAAGTGAATATGCTGGAACATTATTTTAATACAGCACCCTCGTTCTTTAGATTTAGAATAAACATTTAGAAAATATGGCATTATTTAGTGACAAATCTTTTTAAAGATTTAAGATGGGTGAACAACCAAGAAATTCTAGAAATTCAAAGTACGTGATCAGTATGAATGAAATGGAAAATTCAGCGCTAGAAAATTAATTTAACTTAAGAAGCATATTTCTTAATTAGTCTACGACAAATTTCTGTTTGCAGTTCTGTTATGTTTTAAGTTTAACATCAAATATGTTGTCAGCTAACTATCAAACTTTTAGAATTATGACTAAATTATCCATTAGACTATACTTGTTCCTTTTTTGGTTGAATGATTAACTCTTTTAAACTTCTATTAAAATTTTTAATTAACCCTAATTTCCGTTACAAAAAATGAAGGTGTACTTTACTGCATCAAAATAAAAATTGACAGAAAACACTTCTTTTAAAATGAAAATTGAACAAATACATAAAAAGGTATAATTAATAAATTTTAAACTGTTTATTCAAATTTTTTGGCATGACTATAAAAACCAAGACATAAAAAACAAGTTTTCAGAACGTTGAAGAGCTATGTTAAATTAAAAATGTGATAAAAGCAAGCAATCTTAACAAGCATCGTAAGACATCTGGACATTTTTTTTAAAAATTCTTCCATTACTGTTGATTTAATTTTTAATCGAGTCAATTTTATAAAGAAAACACACAAAAAAATATTTTAATACGTTTTAAAGTTTGTTAAAAACATTTTGTCATTTTTATTTTATTCAACATATTTGCAGCTTGTCATTCGGCGTAAAAAAATCTTACTTTCTCAAAATTTCCCATAATGATGAACATATAATTAAGGCGTAATTGTGTTGTTGAACTCCGAGCATTGCGATCGAAACGTCTCCCAGCTTCCACAGAGTTCAAAACTGCTTTTTACTTTATTGTTGAACTCCAAGCAATACAACCTAAACGTTTCCCAACCACCACAAAGTTCAAAATTGTCTATAAGTTTTGTGTCAAATGTAAAGGCTATCGCAACTATAGCACGGTCCATGAACTCCGGAAAGCCGATTTGGTACAAGCCGTCCGCAACATCGATGACTGTTCCACAAAACATTAAAAATTCCAAGTACAAGTCACTGCGAAACAGTTTGTCAGCTAGGTAATACACAAAGTTCGAAAAATCACGAGGTTCAGCTGAGAAGTAAGGTATCATGCAAGCCTTTATCTCGGCCAAATTGTCCTCAAAATAAGTGGGAAAGAAATTCACTGCCTTACCAACATCAGATGAGAACGTAGTTTCCAATCTATGTCTAAAAGCATGATACGAAAAAGACGATTTCCAGTCTATGTCTCGAGATTTCAAACAGTAAGACACTAAATCTTCGGCAAACAAGAAAGGTACCCATCTATTGATGGAATTATCCATGATCATAGTCTCATCCATTGTTGAAATAGAGTCTGAAAAATCACATACAATAAAGACGGCTTAACTGAATATTGAAAGCTTTAAAAATCAAAGCCGAAAAAGTTCTAACTGGGAAATGTAATATTTTTGTTACTCGCTTATAGCCTTTATATTGAAAAAGTAGAAGTAGTAGTACTTTATTTGCGTCGCATAGCGCTACATCACAATTTTGTGAAGACAAGCCATCACAATTTTAATTCTCAGCAGAAGCATGATGACCTGCACTTTTCGGCAGAGCAGCGTAACGGGAATCGATAGCACGCATCCCCGGTCTCTTCTCTGGCTGATCAAAGCATTCACCCACTCGCTCACTGACCGAAGTCAGTGATGCTTGATTTCAGTGATCTACTGGACACCGCATCTTACAATCAGTCCACTGTGAGACTTTCTACACTGAAAGTATTTTATTTGGCCCTACCTCATTTATTGCGCTTGTATGCTATTTGAATATTTAACGTTGCTCTGTATCAACTGCAGTGCTCTGTATCAACTAAACCAGGGGTGGCCAACAAAATAAAATTCCAAACTGGGACAGAGAAGGTATTCCGAGTGTTCCCCAAAGTAACTGGGAAACATGTGTGCTTGCGAGTTGAAAACATACCCGCTTTGTGATACATTGTCAAATTTGTATATGCATGTGTTATAGTAAATAAAATAATCAAAAAGGTCTTAGTTAATTTAACTCCGGTATTTTGTCTTGCCTCAATGTATCAGAGTGTTACACGTTCCAAAAATTATATATATATATATATATATATATATATATATATATATATATATATATATATATATATATATATATATATATATATATATATATATATATATATATATATATATATGTATATATATATACATATATATACATGCCATGTGACTAAGGGTTCACAAATACGTCGGTAATGGCAGTAAATAAAAGTTAAATAGTTTCAGTATTTAGTGCAAGGTTTTATTCCGCTATACCGAGCTTCTTTCTTACAGTCTGATGCGTGAGTAAAAATTTTGATTACAAGAGTCATCATTTTGTGAATAAATATATAAATAAACTGTAGCCTTGATTTCTTTAAAATCTTAGAGGCTAAAGAGGTTTTGCTTTTCCGCCAAATGCCCTGAAGGATGACGGTAATGGGTTCGAATACCACTGCAGACCTGGACGTCTCTTCGTCCTGTGATTCTTTACTCAATTCGAGGTCATATTTTGTTGAATTTGTTTTTTTTTTTTTACGATAGCATGAGGGAAATATGTATAGTCCCTCTTTTAACTTGAAGAATAATTTTCTTATTTATGATTGTTTTCATGCAAAACAAGAATTTGGTCGAGCAGCGTCACCCGCCAGACTCTGTGCAAAGCGTGGAGGTCGTGGGTTCGAATCTCGCCGTGACCCTGGATGTTCCTAGACGTGACCTGTGCTTCATGCCCTTCTCTGAATTGTTCTATCCGTCTTTTTACTGGACAAGGTTCCGCAGTGAAGATACAATTTTCAATAGAACACCGAAGTCAAGCATTACTGGATGCGGTCAGTAAGCGGGTGGGTGATCACTTGAATTAGTCTGCCCTAGGTCCAAGGGTGCACGGTGTTGGTTCTCATTAAACTGCTCTACCGCAAAGTGCTCAACTTCAAGCGTAGGTCGTCGGCTTCCGAATCGAGGGTGCGATCCCCTCTGTAGGGGATCAAAATTGTGAAGGCATGTCTTATCATGTCAAACGTATCATTCAGGGGGCCTCCTTGGCAGAGCTGTATCACCCGCCAAACGTTGCGTAAAGCTTGGAGATAGCGGATTCGAATCCCGCTGTTACTTTGGATGTATCTTTGCTGTCTTCTTTGTATTGTGCTATCTGTTCTTCTATTTGACAAATGTTTATAAGCCTAAATTGAGCACACAAGCCTGCAAATGTTTGTAATTCCAATATGGGTTAGATGGCAGATTTCAACTTTTACCCAATGTATGAAAGGAAGAAGCAATTACAGTTTAAGTAATTGGATACATATTTTTCTTTCAACTAGCTTGTAAGAAAATGACTTTTCAATAAAATTCTAAACTAAGAAATGTTTCGTAGTATGAAACAATTAGGAAAAATGTGTTCATTTATTCACTATTAGCTTACATTAACTAACTATTCCGGTTCACTTCTAGTTGAAATACTTTAATTGACTATTAAACTTCAATATTTATCAAAATCATAGAAATTTTTTTACGTTAACGTCATAGCCTATTTTGCTGAATTTTTATAGTAACGTTATGTTACATTAACTAACTTTTTCGGTTAATCCGAACGTTAAAAGTTCAGCGTTAAAAATAACTAAAGTGTAGCTTTTTACAAGTAGCGTAAAACATTTGATCCAGGATTTATTAAAGTTTGCAAAAAATTAAAAATAAACTAAATGCAGCTAAAAAATATTTCATCTAGAAACGAAATCGTTTTAGTTTGCAAAATATTAAAAATTGATAACTAAATACAGCTGAAAATTTATCATTAAAAACTTCAATTTGAAACAGTTTGCAACATTTAAATATCTATAAGGAGCACAAATTATTTCATTCAATAATTTTATATATATATCAATCGAAATACAATGAACCTGTATACTGCAAAATGTTTATTTAAGATAGTTTATACAGCTAAACTAAAATAATTTGCTTGTTTTTTTGCCTTTCGAGAAACAGTTTTATTACAGATATTTACAAGCAAATAAGTAATTACAGATATTTATTTGCTTGTTTCTTTCTGCTTTTCGAGACCATTAAATTACACACATTAATTTGCTTGTTTGTTTTGTTTGCTTTTCGAGACATGTTTCATTAATTTACACACATTAATTTGCTTGTTTTATGCATTTCATAAACATGCGACACATTTTGAGGATAAATAAAACAGCTTCATCTTTGACATTTTGCCTCGATGTTGAACCAACAAACCACGCAACGATATTTTGATTAGAAGTCAGATTTATTTTTAAAAATAACAATAAAATATATAACAATTAGTACATTTTGAAACTTTAATTAACTATAAAACACATGTAAAAATTCAAATTAATTTCAGATAAAAGAAATTTAAAATTCACATTAAAATTTTTTCTTTAATAAATGCAGTATAAAAAGGTATACATTGTGTTCCGTAATTATCTCCTTAATGTATACAAATTTAAAGAAGCAAATGGCGAAAGTGAATTAAAAAAAAGAAAACTCATTAGGAGTCGTAAATATATTTAAGCGAGACAAAATAATTTTTTTCAGAAATCTGCTAAACGACTTATGCGGAAGACTAGGATAAAAACATCAAAACTAGTTTTATTGCCGGATGCAATCAGAAGGTATTTTTAATAATCACCTCGACACTGAAATCAATTTACTTTTAGAAATAAAATTTCAGATACATTACGTAAGTGAAACTCACTATACATCAAGGAATTTTTTAGCAATAAAATTTTTGTGCATGCCATTCTGATCATCCGACAATAGTTCAACAGCATGTCATATAAGTTAAGCAGATTTCAAGAGAGTAGTTCATTAAAA
Source organism: Parasteatoda lunata (assembly GCA_949128135.1). Classification (NCBI taxonomy): domain Eukaryota; kingdom Metazoa; phylum Arthropoda; class Arachnida; order Araneae; family Theridiidae; genus Parasteatoda; species Parasteatoda lunata. Next base: position 27,275,880 of record OX421975.1, read on the forward strand.
TTTGAAACAAAATGACATATTCAAATGTAAGAATTCAAACTGATTTTCTCTAAGCTAAATATTGTGTACAGTATTATTAAAAGTGACGCTAAAGTTAGTTTTTCTTGTAAATGAAATTTAACAGATCACGTTGGTAAAATATAATATCCATATAATTGTGCAGTAAAAATCTTTTGCACGCCGTTCTCATAATAAGTAACAGATCATAACAAGTCCAGTAACAGGTCATAACAAGTAAAAAGACAAATTGATTTCAAGATCGTTGCATTGATGATAAAAAAAAAATTTAAGTTCTGAAATTAAACTTGTTCTAAACAATATAACTCTTCAATAAAATATAGAACAGCATATTTTTTAAGAATATACCAAGAGCCATATATATTTGTTCAAACAATAAAATTATCCATTTAAAAGAAAGATTCAAGTTCTAAATTTAAAATTGTTCTAAAAATTATTCCCCGTAAACACAGTACCGAACAGCATATTTCTCAAGAATAGTCCATCCACCTAGATTCATGAACCTTTGTTTAAAAAATTGATCGTACACATCGTCCATGAAATGTTGGATAGCATCGAGTTGAAAGTCTTGATCTCGCTCCATGAAATAGTTTGCTATTGTCACTATGATTGCGCAAAACCTGAAGAATTCTTTGACAAACTCTCCTTCTCTGAATGTTGATCCAGCAAGCATCAACAACACAGTGCTCATTCGACCTCTGGGGCGAACTCTGTTGATTTGCAAAATTATATCAATTCTATGCCGTGTTTTGTATTTGAGAATGGCCTCGCCTATTTGAGGTTGGAATATTTTGCTTCGTTTGGAACTTGCCATGGCCATCATCGTCCATTGATGACCCAATCTACTCATGGAATAGCTGAGGAGATCGTGGAAGAAAGCGGAATGCTGCAATTTATCCCAATGAAGTATATCATCCCTGTTTCTCTTCTTGTTTTGGTCCCGATAAAATAATTGTTGATGCATAGTAAAGAATTATTTTTTTTATGATTTCATACGACCGAAGGCAGTTGTTTTCAAGAAAGCAATGCCAGGGAGATTTTAGAGCGTTTCATTGCTGCGCTTTTAGCTCACGTTGAAGAGAATAAAAATGCTATAGTTTAATCCTTTACATCGCTCTAGAGCTATCCTAATGAAATATTGGGTCTTTAGTATTCATGCTTAATGGGCTTAATGCACAACGCACTGTTTCTTTCAGTGGGCAATATAGTCAAAACTTTAATATTTACTTCATTTTTTTAAAAGCCGAGTTTCACACCTGCTGAGATACTGACAGTTTTTGTCTCGCTAAAATTACGTAATAAAACCGGTTGAACCTTTTTCCACGTTAAGACTGTGACAAAAAATTGAATCAGCAGTTAAAAAGGCTCTGCTCACGACACATTACCCATTTGGGCACTTGCGCTCATCACACCTGTGCCGCACATGGCAATTGCAAGGAATGCTACTATGCCCTTGCAATTTTTAAAGGAAAGCGAGTTTTTGTTTAAATCTGATTTCCTTCATTTTTATTTATTTATTTGTTGAGACATATGCATATGAAAGCTTGTGTCCCCAAAAGCCCTTGTCAAATTGAAGAACAGATGCACAAATTTGAGACATTAAAAAAAAATACATACAGGGTAACAGCGGAGTTCAAACCCGATAGCTCCATGTTTGCTTAAAAGTGCATGCCTGAGATGCCATGGATGGCCAAAGAATAAATAAAGAATAATAACAAAGAATAAATAAAGAATAATAACGAAGAATAAATAAAGAATAATAACAAAGAATAAATCAAGAATAATAACGAAGAATAAATAAAGAATAATAACAAAGAATAAATAAAGAATAATAACAAAGAATAAATAAAAAATAACACTAGGATACTTAGGTGGAACGGTGAAACTGCTCGGCCTGAGAGGCCCCTTCTTTTATTTTTAAGGTAGATTTACATTTTGGGCCGGCCAGGTGGTCGAGCGGTCAGCGTGTCTGACTGGGAAGTCAATGGTTGCGGGTTCGAATCCCGCTTAGGGCATGGATGTTTCTCTCTGTGTGTTGTTCTCTGTTGTGTGAATGTGGTCCACCCTATAAACGGGTATCTATGGCAGTGTGGCGTGGGTAATGTTGTTCGCTTCCGTGACTTTAGGTACACAACTGCCCACTGGGTAATGTTAAATGAGCAACACTTCCGGCATCTTCCGAGGGGTAGAGCGAATTTTCAGTGCCTGCCGTAAAAAACGAATAATAAAAAAAGATTTTTGGGGTAGTGCGTGTCTAGAACGGAGGTTTCCATTCTAAACGGTTTGTAACAAAAATTTTAAACTCACTGTTATTCGTAAAACGGTGACAAAGTTCAGCTGAGTATATAAGAAAATATTAGATCTGAAAGATAATAAGATTCAGGGATTTGTATAACTGAACTGAAAATATGGCATGTAACGTTCTGTTTATTTCGTGACTGGTATGATATTACTCAGAGATATTTATTTTATTGTTATATATATACCTATGCAGGCTTGTGGGCTTATTACAAAGACTACTTTAATAAGCTGACCAGCGTCCTCAGAAAACTAAGAAGCTGGTAGAAAAGCTTTAAAAAAAAAAAAAAAAAAACAATCGAAAACTAGCATCTTTAAATTCCTAACTGTTAAAAAAATTATCTCACTTAGCGAATCTTTGTAATGGATTTTTGTTCCGAGAATATTAAAATGTGTTTTCAAATATTCGCTTGAATTTTACTACTTTATTTCAATTTTACTACTATATTTAGTTTACTATATTTACTTTTCTGAGGATGTTCTCACTTATAATTTCTTGTCAAAACGAAGAACAGATGGTAGAGATTAGAAAAGAATATCACAAACGATAAATCCAGGGTTACGGTGAGACTTGAACCCGCTAACTCCACGCTGCAGAACCTTTAGCAGCTCAGCGAGAGAGGGGCATTTATCAATCTTTAATTGATTAGTTTTTACTTAAAAAGTGCTATTTTTCACCATTTATTCAGTTATAAAGTGAACAGCAAGTAGTCTTTCAGTAATACTACTCCAATTCTTATCAATTAACTGATTAACACTCATGAAAATCAATATTTTTACGAACGCTAAAAGCGAGTATATGCATTTAGCTCATCATTTCATTTAAGCTTTGGTGTCCCACAGTAGACTGATCACTTAGCCACAGCTCTCAGTAGATCATCGAAGTCAAGCATCACTGGCTATGGTCAGTGTGCGGTGGGTGAACACTTTGATCAGCCTGCTAATAGATCGATGGCGCGAGGCATTGGTCTTCGTTAAACTGTTCGCAAGTAGGTCATCGAGCTACCAAAGTGTAGGAGTGTGGATAAATGTCTTCGGATCATCCTCACTGATGTTTCCCAGACTGTTGCCAATAGCCCATTGTGCAGCTGTAGTGCGACGTAAATGAACTACAACAACAACCTTTCAACTATTTCCGTATATAATTGGTTTATTGGTGCAACATACATTTTCAGGCTTGAGTGCTCAAATAAGGCTTATAAACCTTTGTCAAGTGGAAGGACAGATAGCACAATACAGAGAAGGACATCACAAAAAATACATCCAGGGTCACTGTGGGATTCGAACCTACCACCTCCACGCTTAACAGAGCGTTTGGTGGGCGATAGCGCTAGACCAGGGAGGCCCCTTACCGTATATATAAATCATCGGTATATTGGTACAACATAAATTTGCAGGCTTGTGTGCTCAATTTAGGCTTATAAACCTTTGTCAAGTAGAACATATAGTACAATACTGCCGTATAATTGAAAAATTTCACAATCGATTCTGATCTTTATAATCGAATCGATTTTTTGCAATAGGCATGCGTACCTTCATTACATGTATATTCATTACATGTATATTCATTACATGTATATTCATTACATGGATATAAGAAACAAGTGAAAATAAATACCCGCATCAACTGTACGGCCTAGTTGCCATAGTCACCCGACGGTGACTAAAGTACCGAGGTATAACTATTTCACGTATGGGTGTGGGGTCATTGCTTAGGACAGGTTTTAGCTTGGATCGGCGATAGAAAATGAATCTTTTTCTTCGGTCTTCTGTGTTAGTCGTAGAGTGAGGTGAAGCTACCCTCATTGAAATGCACTATTCTTGTCACCACAGCAGTAGACGGTCTCATACTGTGTGGCAGGGGGAGTTCATACCGTAGACAAACTATACCCTAGACTAGCCAGACGTGAATGAAGAAAATAATTTAAAGACATATTAAAGATATTTAATATGTCTTTAAAGATTTAATAAAGAGATTTAATATGTGATAAAGAGATTTGAAGACATAAGTTCCTAACCAACTCTTCAAAGCGCTTGGAAATACAATCTGCCGGGATTTACATGTGCCAGCTACCACCGTTTATTCTAGTTTTGTTTTTCACCGTCATAGTTCTAACATTTTTTGTTGAAAACTTTATGTTTTCTATTTCAAATTTGTTTTGCTTTCCTCATTCAAGTCCGACGAGTCTGGAGAATAGGTGCCTATTGTTTGAACACTCGAAATATGTCGACTTTTTCCACTGTTGTAATTTCTGAAGCAAATGGGGTTTTAACTGCCGTGCAATTGAAGAATCAACGTAAGCGATAAAAAAAATTCGAAATTGAGATTTTTATATATTTTGCAACTTTGGTAAGCTCTATATTGCAGGAAAATTGTTTTCAAAAATAAATTTAATTTTATCAGTTATTTGACATTCTATTTTAGAGTTTATAGCATGAGCAAATGAAAGAAAATAGTTGCCAAACCACTTTTCTCGCAATCAATTGTGAAGCGCTTATAGTTTGTCTACGGTAAGAACTCCTCCCGCCACAAAGTCTGAGGCCATCTGCTGCTAGGCTACAAAAATAGCGCATTTCAGGAGAGTATAGCTTTTCTTCCTAGCAAGCCTAGGGCTAAAACAATAGTCCGAAGAAAAAGAGTCCCTTTCTCTTGCCGACCCGACCCAAAACCTGTCCTAAACAGTGACCCCACACCCCTATTTGAAATAATTACACCTTGTTACCATAGTCACCTCCACGGGTCCAGAAAAATGGCTCGGGGAGTTCTAGCTTTAGACAAACTGTACTGAAGTATACTCAAGTTAAAACAAAGTATAACGTATAAGAAGATCGCCGGTTCAGGCTTTAAATCACAAAACGGACACCCAGGAGGAAAGAGAAAGGAGTGGAAAGCCGATTAATAAATATTATTTTTCTTTTTTAATGTTTATCGTATATTTAATAAATATTTACTAAAACACATTTTTTTCCATATCTCTAGTTGATTTTGTGGGAAACTCCTCTTTTCATTTTTCCAAAGAGTTACCATTTGCTGAATAAATACCGTATAAATTCGAAGCTTACTCTGGCGCTGTGATTTAAAGTTATCGTCTGATGCTTTACTCTTCTTATTTTTATCTATCATTTTTTTCTGCATTGTGGTGACTTTTAATATGCCGACTTTTTCTTGTCTACTTCGCTATATTACATTATTTATAAAATGGCTCATAGTCACAAAGAAGTCACACACAGAAGTCACAATGGCTCGTAGTCGTTCGAAATTGATTATTTTTCATTATATTCGTGGTAAATCAGTTTGGAATATTGCAAAGTCAGTAAATCGATATCATTCTACAGCGCAGTAGAAGTTTAAGAAATCGCATCGAAAACTAGGTAAGTAAAGACTGTCCGGATGGACGTATGGTAAAGGAAAAATGAGTAACTTAATTTTAAGAACTCAGCTGGAACAACTAAGTCTGGGGGTGTCCTTGTATGGGGGTGCATGTCAGCATCAGGACTAGATAAGTTACTATCTATTTCTTTATTTTTAGAACCGTCGTTGAACAGCCAACCCAAATCTTGGGTTTACGACTACTAATGTTCAACTCCATAGCCTTCTAGTTTTGAACCCAATACAGAAGACAAGGGAACTCCTGGATCAAGTATTGGGAGAAATTTTGCCTTCGTGTAGGACTTTATAATGGAACTAGCCCGCATTTGCGTTGCATGTCGAAAGCCACGAAAACCTCCCACGGTTAGCCTGATGGCAAGGGGACTCAAAACCATGATCAGTCTTCCACTGAGGATATTTTACGTCAGCACTGTGGACGGTGCAAGCCGGATGTGGAATTCTTATCGGCCAGCCATCGCCGGTATTCGAACCCCGTTCATCTCATTGGAAGGCGAATGCTCCGTCTCCTGAGCTGTCACGGCTCAGGAGATAGAGCGTTACTCAGTTACTATTTATTCATGATATAACGAATCATGCTGTTTATTTAAGTATTTTAAGAGACAATTTAAGTTTATTCGCCGAAAATTTAGGTATTGGATATGGCTTTATTTAATACAAAGATAACGATCCAAAGCATACGACTCTCAACGTTTGTCTAAGGTATCTCTATAACTGGCCACAAGTTTGAAAAACACAACCTCAATTATTGGATATAAACCAATTACAACACATTTTGAGTGAATTGGAAGTTAGAGTACAAAAACACGATATTAAAACAAAAAATGAAATAAAAACAAAAATGATCAACAATTGGAGGAACATTGATGCAGAAATTAAAAAAAAGCTAGAGAAAGTTAATCCTAGCCATTTAATAGCTGTTGTAAATGCTAATGGATGTCCTACTATGTACTAATTAAACAAAAAATGAGAATATTTACTTGCATGATGGAATTTTTTAAAAGTGTACGATGAATTTTGTGAGTTAATATTTTTATTATTGGTTTCTTAAAAATAAACTTTTATTATAGTTTCAAAATATTTTAAGCGATTTTGTTAAAAATAGGCTATAGATCGTATTATAAAATACCCTTTCTGAAATATTTATTTGAACCAATGTGTAAAGTCCTCTATTTCATTGAAGTGTTAGAACGCTTTTAAAAGCCACTCTATATAAACAAGTTCTGCTAACAAATTTCGATACTTAAATAGCTGAGTTTTCTAAAAATGTTTCTTTTTAAAAACAGCTGTACAAGTAAACAAAAATAGAACTAAAAACACGTTATTCCTTATTATGTACTTAAACTCACATTTAAAACTACAGGGGGATCTAGCCTAGACTAACGGTTTTTAAAAATTAATTAACTAGAAAACGGTTGTGCAACAAATTCAATCAAATGAACATCAATTTTTCCATGGCCAGTTATTGTTTGAAGTACAAAAACTTCTTCAACAGGTAAAGCTGCAAGTAGTACAATTGTAAATAATAGATACACAATTTTTCGAAAACTTTTAATTAGGGGACGGGATAGCCTGGCAGTGTACCCACGTCCAAAAGGTCGAGGGTTCGATTCCCATCGACCAAATACTCCCCGTGTAGTAAATGGTGACTGATGCATGTTAAATCTGCCGAGTTACAAAGTCCTCCATATTCCCGTAACAAATCTTACCTCTAGGGTTACTGACCCCGGAGTTTCTTTGTCTTCTGGATTGGTTCAAAATTACAAGGCTACGGAGTTAAACATAACTAGTCGTAAACCCATAATTGGATCAGCTGTTCAACGACGGATATAAAATAAAATCTTCCAATTAATGAAAATACTATAATATTTTCGAGATGTCTATCAGCACACAGAACTATTTGTCGAAATTAAAAAAAAATGAATACTGAAAACTCAATGGAAAAAAAAAAAAACGAGAAAATACAGCACCTTCTGCCAGGAAAATTTCGAACTGAAACCTGAAACTCCGAGATGAAAATTTATATCCTCCCATATAACTTTGCTGACGAAGAATTCTCTTTTGTTTTTAACTATTTTTCTGCTATAAAGTTATTAAACATTAATCTAATTTAGGAATTGGAAAATTCTTAGTCCAGTTTCTTTAAACTGTTTAAGTTTAAACCGTTTATTTCGAACAGTTAATTCAAAACAAGATATTTTTGTTTTTAATTATGTTTCCATGATGAGCAAAAAAGATTTTGTTAAAAAACTTTTTTATTTTATTTCTTATGAGCTGCACAATCAGTCTTCCCGATGAGCAGACCTAGTGCGTTCTCCAGAAGTGGTATCCACTCTCACAGTGGTATCTTGTTAAAAGCGTACTGAACCGTAATAGTAATCTTTTTAGAGCTCTTGTAAAAATAATCAATCAATATTTAAATAAGAAATTTTTTTTCAGTTTCGATCAATACTTATAGAAGTCTGGAAAAGTAAACAAGGCATTAAAAAGTTAAAAAGATCAAAAACCAATTTATTTGTTATAGCTGCATGGAAATGAGTTTGCATTTTCTTAACAGCTTATTATTATTATTTTTAAATTCAGAAATTTTATAAATATATGTTAAGGGCTGTAATTACTGCACACCTTTTAAATTTCTCTTTGCTTTCTTTGAAAATAACAAGAGAAAAATTTTATAATCATTTCATATTTTTGATTCTATAATTGAAAGAGATATTTAAAATTTGTTTTTGTTAATGCAATGTTAAAAGATAAATGTTAAATAAAATATTGTTTACATAAGAAATTCTTATTTTTTTACATATTGTTTACTTTTTTAATACATAAGAAATTCTGTCCTGGACAAAGTAAAAGGCCAAATTAATTAAGTACGATTGCTTAATGCTAAAAAATTGCACATTTTTAATTTTGTGTACTTAAAAAAGCAATAAATGGAAATATAATGCTAAACAACATAATGATTACAGTTTTATCATCAGGTGTAATAAATATTTGCTGCATGTAGCATCAGTTTGTTGGATACCGATTTTCCCAATCCTTAAGTATGGTATGTTGATATAATTTTAGGCGTTTTTTAATGATAAACCATAAATTTTAAATATCAGCACAGAAAAAAAATAAGCATAAATGTATTCAACAACAAGAGTGAAAAATATGTCACAATAAACTTTTTCTTTCGTTTTCCTCTTTTTTTTAAACAAATATATAGCACATATTGTTATTTTCATAAGAGATAGTGTCATGCCATGAATCATGTCTCTTTTCGTCACAAGTCAAAAAGTTGCAGTCGTGATTTAAAGCATAAATTCCAATTTTTATGTATGTTACAGTCTATGTTTGAAATTCAACAATTTATATAATGCCTAAAATCATAAAAAATATCAATATTTCACACATTGTCTAGGCTTTATATAAAATGACGAACAGGAAAAATATTAAATAATATTTCATACATTTCCTAGTAATTTAGTCGAAAGAGTAATGAAAAATCAACAAGCAATCTATACAATGACTACGCAAAGAATGTAATAATTCTCATATTTAATTCTATGTCTAAGATTGCTAGGCATTCTATTTATTATGGGTACCATATTATGTATTTTTCTGAACGTCTCTGAGTGTTTACGATTCTTTTCCCACCCATCTTGTACATACATAGTGAATGCCAATTAGAGGGAAAAACATTTTATTCAGATATTTTATACAAGGACTAGGCATTCTAAAAAACAATCACAACGCATTCTAAAAAACGTCGACATTTCAAAAATAGTGGATAACATATGCACAAAATTCTAATAATAATTTCTAATAAATGCAATATCGATTAATACAGTTCCTGGCCGAATTATTAGACACACTCTAAGATTCTATGTAAAATCTTAATTATCAAGTGACACTATACAGCTTTAGTGTTTTTTCACTGCTGAAACCGGTTTGCACTTGTTTACGTTCGTGTATCAATGGGTTAACATTGTAATGCAATTCGTTAAAAATAAATACAAATACGCAGTAAGTGAAAAATCTCCTGAATAAAAACCCACAACATGTATGTTTAAATATATAAAAGTATTGCATGTAAACTTGTGTAAAGCATTTTAATTATTAAAAAACTACAGTGTGTCTAATAATTTGATCTAATTATTATAATATAATACGTGATATAATAAAAATTCTATATTTATATAATATATCGTCCAATTTATCCAATCGCCGAATTTATATTATATACTGCCAAATTTAACCAATTGATACACGAACGTAAACAAGTGCAAACCAATCTCGTTAAAATAATAAAGCTGCATAGTATTTACTGATGATTAATATTTTACATAGAATCTTATAGTGCATCTAATAATTTGGCCAGGAACTGTATATGCGAGTAATAATCATTTGTTTAATAAAAGCTTACATCATCAACATGTGTGTAATATTCAAATGAAAACATATCTGTAACATGTGTGTCATCAAAAATGTCAAATGGATGTTATTTATTCTAAAAAACATGACATATTTAAAACTTATTATCATAAACTAATCTCCATAAATGCAGTACCGTATAGCATAAGGGTGTAGAACATGCATTCCTCCAAGAACCGCAAACCTTCGTTTGAAGAAGATAGAGTAAACATCATACATTTCTTCGACGATAGCGTTAAGTCGCCAAGATTGTCTAATTTCAACAAAATGAAACGCTAGTGTCACAATCTGAGCGCAAAATCTAAAAAATTCCTTCACAAAGTTCTCACCAGTAAATGTTGATTCTGCGAGCAACAACAAGACATCCGCCATAGAGTCATATGCAGATGATGGAACAGAACGGTTGATCTCCGAGATTATGTCGTCTGCATGTTGTCGCTGATATCTGAGAACAGCCTCTCCTATATCTGGCTGAAATCGTCGATTGTTGTGGTAATACTCAGTTCTTACCAAGTCCATCTTAGACCATAGATGACCATGCTTATTCAAACAGTACGAAATAATGTCATGCACGAACGAATAATGTTGCGCATTATCCCGGATGCGGTTATTTTTCTTGCGATTCTCGACGAGAAGTCTATTATCCTCAGCTATTTGTTGCCTCAAAAATTGTCGTCTTAAAAGTTCTTGTCTCAAAATGCTCATTATTTTCACTCACCAGCAACTAATGTTTTTTTTTTTATTATTTAGTGTTAAGTAAAATGCAATATTTAACGTTTCATACGGCTTTTTTCTGTTGAACGTTAAGAGTTACAAGGTACAACATTTAAAGGTAGAAATGGCCGAGAGAAGAAAATCATGGACTGTGGCAAGTTGTAGTTGTAGTTCATTTACGTCGCACTAGAGCTGCGCAATGGGCTATTGGCTTCAGCCTGGGAAACATCTCTGAGGATGATCCTAAGACATGCCATCGCAATTTTGATCCTCTGCAGAGGGGATGGCTCCCCTGCTTTGGCAGTCTGAAGACCTAAGCGTGAAGTCGAGCTCTTTACAGAAGAATAGTTTAACGAGGACCGATGTCACCCATTTGCTGACCGCAGGCAGTGATGCTTGACTTTGGTGTTCTACTGGGAACCATGTCTTAACAATCAGTCCACTGCGGAACTCACTTTCAAGCGAGTTGCAAATAAAATTTAAAATATAGCTTCGGCAGAATCAAATTCCTAATATATATATATATATATATATATATATATATATATATATATATATATACATGCCATGTGACTAAGGGTTCACAAATACGTCGGTAATGGCAGTAAATAAAAGTTAAATAGTTTCAGTATTTAGTGCAAGGTTTTATTCCGCTATACCGAGCTTCTTTCTTACAGTCTGATGCGTGAGTAAAAATTTTGATTACAAGAGTCATCATTTTGTAAATAAATATATAAATAAACTGTAGCCTTGATTTCTTAAAAATCTCAGAGGCTAAAGAGGTTTTGCTTTTCCGCCAAATGCCCTGAAGGATGACGGTAATGGGTTCGAATACCACCGCAGACCTGGACGTCTCTTTGTCCTGTGATTCTTTACTCAATTCGAAATCATATTTTGTTGATATTTTGTATATTTATATATATATATATATATATATATATATATATATATATATATATATATATAGGGCCGAGCGGTATTGCTCGCCAAACGCGTGTTAGGTAACGAGTTCGAATCCCGCTGTTTCACCCTGGGTGATCTTTCGTGTTGTCCTTCTCTATATTGTGGTATCAGTCCTTCTATTTGACAAATGTTTACAAGCTTAGATTGAGCACACAAGCCTGCAAATGTATGAAATTTTAATAAACTATGTGATAAAGTTTGGGGTGGCCTAGAGACTGTGGCTCCATAGAACAGATATGATGATTGGTTCGTAGGACTGTTTGGTGATAAATGAAATATAATCCACAATGACACTGACTGCTTTTTTTTCTCTAGAACCGGAACCCTTAACAAGATGCATTTTTTTCTGACTAGCCCCCCCCCCACTTTACGGTAGAACAGTTTAACGAGGAGCAATACAGCGCATGGTTGGTCCTTTTGCAAGCCAATAAAAGTGGTAACTCTCTGACCGCTGCCAATCATGCTTAACTTCGGTGATCTATATAGAACCGTATGTAAGCCTGTACACGTGTGTGCAACAATAAATGAAAAGGCACAACAATTCAAATTCGGGATGGTTGAGAGATTAAAATTTTTGATTGTAGCAAAAGAGAAAGCAGTTTCGAACTACTATGTCACTTAATATTAAAGTTTTTATTCTCCCGTTATTCTTATATAATCTCTGGAGACACAGCATATTGGGCAACACTTCGTACAATCTTATCAATTAAAATTAAAGTTTAAAATTTTTTTCTATTTGCTTGTGTTTAAAAAGCAACTGTCTTTGTAAAACTATAAGTTGGATTTACAATCAATCTGTCGGAGTTTTTAAAGACAATGAAAAATTAAAAGAAAGCTAGGAAATAACATTCAAGTAAATTTTAGTAAATTTTTACGGCATATAAAGATATCTCATTATTTGAATCTAGAAGAATTCGTATTATGACCAAAGTGTAAAGATACACGTTAAAAATATTCTGCAATATGCCAGTAATTTTAAAAATAAAATGTAGAATTTTTTCTGAAAAAATTAAAAGTTACTAAAAAAAATTTTATTAATAAATTTCTTAAAAGAAACATTTTACTGTATACATGGAGTTTATCTTCTAATGCGCTACATATTTCTTTGTAAAAAGGGCAATTTCTGTCAATATTTAAAGTTTGAGTATCTGAGAATATTAGCCTATTAACCGAGAAATAAAATTTTGTTCAATTCGTTTTACAGTGGGGAATCTTTTCTTGATAGTTATAATTGTTTTCAACATATATAAAACAATTCAATCATGCGTGGTTTTATGATATATAAGAGTGATCATGATTTGGTATTTATGTTGAAGCTAGTTAGTAAAATTTTTAGTAAAAAGTTTATTTTATATCAGATGTGATTCTATGATTTTCAATGAATAAATGTAAGTTTACATACAAATTTCAAAAATTTAAGTAAAGAAAAAGATTTATAACAAAACATTTTTTTTATCAAGAAAGTTATGTTCAAAATTAAAAAATACTGTACGTGAAAATCAAAAATTTAATTAAAATTCTAAAAAAAACCTAGATTTTTTTTAATTGCAATATCAAACATGTGTACACAAAACATGTCGTACATCAAGACTTACAAACAGTGGCTTGTTAAAAACAGTGCACAATTCATTACATAGGCAGCAAATAGTCTCAAATTATAATAAAGTGAAAAATGTTTGGAAAGTGGTCTCTTAATTATGTTAAAAAATTGTAAAACTATGCATTTAAAACTATCAATCGAAACAAAATTCTTTAATTTTACCGATGATGAAAATATATGTAAATTGCTGATTTCATAGTTGATGATGTCAAGTTGTCAACTCTTTTACGCATTCAACTGTGCCAATGTGTTTCCAGGAACGTTCATTTAAGGTTAGACTTACTTATTCAGTTGAAATTTTCACTGAGATCTAATCTCCGTAGATGCAATACCGAACAGCATATGACTGCAAAACATGCCATCCACCATAGGACGAAAACCTGTTTTTTACGAAGACACAGTGCACAATTTGCATTACATGGGCCATTGTGACGAGTTGCCAAATTTGGCCAAGACGCATGAAACAAATTCCCAATGATACGATCTGAGCGCAAAATTTAAAAAATTCTTTGACAAAATTTTCTTCTCTGAAAGTGAATTCTGCGAACTCAAACCATATTTCCAGCAATGAGTCTAACTCGCCATCGGGTCGTATTTTGATGATCTCTAATCCTATATCGAATGAATGGCGTGCTATGTATTGAAGAAGGGTCACCACCAGTCTTCTGCGGACAATAATATTCTAATATTTTTAAGTATAGAATATGGTAAATATAGTAAATATTATAATAATTTTAGATATAAAATCAGACCCAGAACGTACTTTCACTGAGTTAACCTACTTATGTTATAAAATGATTTAGATTTTTGATTTCCATATATGGAAGGTCACTGCAATATGGAAAATACAGTCCCAAAATTTTAAAAGGTAGAGCGTTCGAAAGTGCGAGCTCCAAAATCTAGATTTTTTAAATTTTTTTTCGAATTTGCCGTGTCTCTGAAAGTATTTCAACAAATCACTTTTTTTAAAACCGTTATAAAGTTTGTTTATCCAAAGAAAAACGTAGAAAATTATATTTTATAATTTATTATGTTTTATTATTTAAAGTATTAAACCTTCATCTTCATAACAAATCTGTACACCCCTGTGGCAGAATTTTTTCGGCCTTTCTGCGAAATGACCTCTCTAGCACTAATATCTTTCTGCAAGATACTTTTAATAATGTTACTTATTTAAGGTAACAAAAACACCGCGTTTACAAAAACAGAAATTTCAAAATTATTACAAAAGAATGAAGAAAAATCTGTCAAAGACCGAAAAAAGTTCATCATATCTAACTTCCTCTCTTTTCTTAGTTCACTATATCCAAAAAAAATAACATTATGCGTGTGTACATTACGTTCACTATAAACGGGAGTTCACTGTAAACCGTGTGCACTATAGAGGGATTAGACTGTATATATTTTTTTCGCTTGCTTTATCTTGGAGCGAAAGATCTGGGAAAAACCTCAAAAGAAAAAATGATAATTCAATGAATGGGACAAAGGTGTAATTTTTTTTTTTTTTTTTTTTGGTCGTGTGCCTTCTTATAGGCATAGGGGGTGCGATTGTTCCTGTTTTTCAGTGGCGCCATCTATGGTCAGGAATTCGACTTCTGCCGCGCCATTCACCTAACCAAAAACTCGCTTGTAGGGCGGGTCACATTCACACACACAAAGGAGAAAGGATATAGAACACACAGAGAGAAAGAAACATCCAGGCCTTGCCCAGGATTCGAACCCAGAACCTTTCTGGTGCAAGGACAGTTCCCTGCCCCCTACACAGGCTGGTCGGCACAAAGGTGTGATTTGGCCACCAATAGCAGAAAATTTTTTGTCGCATTTACAGCTCTGTATATAGGCCTAAGGTGGCCATTTTGAAAATTCAAAGATATGTTGTTTATAGACTGATTTTTTTTTTTTAAAAAAAAGTTTAATCGTAAGTACCCTGTGGCAGAATTGCGGAGAACATTGTCACAGAACGTTAAAGGGTTTTTACAGAAAGATTTTTGATTTGCTTTCTGCATAATTTCTCAAAAAAAAAAAAGGTTTTTTAGAATTAACGTGATTTTTCTATTCTCATTTGAGATTTTAGAAAAAATTCTGTAAAGACTGGCTTCAGCTAGAATTTCAAAATAAAAATCTAAAATAAAAAATTCAGAAATCGCGAAAGCTTAAAGGATAGTTTGCTCTTTAAATAATGTTCTTACTTTCATTTTTTTTTCTTTAAAGAACTACATATATTTCATACACTTATTTGAGTATCTCTCTCTTTTTTTTTTAAAGAGTCCTAATTTCCTGATCTGTGATTCCTTTATTGTGGGAGTTACTGCACGGATTTTACGATTTTTAATTTATGTGTGTGAATTTAAATTTTTTATCGTTTAATTTATTTACGAATTTTAATTTGTGCAATGATTAACGAAATTTAAAAGAGGAAACATTTAGTGAATTTTTCCGCCTACAAAATTCGAGAATATCGCATATAATATTAAATTTAGAAAAATATTAATTTTACAATTAAAATTTTTTATATATTTTCATTCTATGCTTTTTTCCGTAAACACAACGTTTCTGTTACTTTAAAGTGGTAATTGTTATAATTAAAGGCATCTTAAATCAAAACATTATTGCTAGGGAAGTTTGTCGCAGAAAGCCCGAAAAAATTCTGCCACAGGGAATAAGTATTACGATTTTGTCTAAAATGTATCCTAATCATTTCTTGCAGCTTTCCTAGTTAACACAATTAGAACCACAAGTTTATGAAGTCATTAGTTTAAGAACCAACGGGGGGGGGGGGATAAGAACAATCTAAAAATCGATATAATTTCATGAATCTGAATTAGACGTTAGGGTAATTTTAGCTACGGATTTGTATTATTTTGTGATTGTGAAAATAAGGGTCTAGATTTATTGAATTTGTGAAAATAGGATCTAGAACTATAGGCGATTTTGTAGAAAATAAACTTAGGTGAAAATCGATAATCTAAATTTTTAAATAATTTCCTAATTACTTTTCAGATAGAGTTTTTTTATTAAGCGTTGCTGAAAATTTGCGATAAATACATCAATAACGCTTAAATACGCAAAGTATTTTAGCTTTGTGTGAAACAATAATTGCTGTAAAGTGTTTATTTTTAAAGTTAAGTTTTTACATTACAAATTTGGCGACGTCGTCACGTATTGAATTTACATACGCTTATCTGACATAATTGACAAACGGTAAATAATTATCAAAAGATCAGCAATAAATTTTTAAACTCGTTTTTGATCAAATAATTGAAAAACCCGAATCTACCCTTAACATAATGTTGCTTCGTTTAGTGAAACAAATTATCATTATTAATTGATGGTTGTTGTAAGCTCTTTTAATTTACGAGAAAAATACATAAAGTAATTTATTTCATGACTAATTTGTACTCAAATCCTTTCTATAAAAATTGAAATGGCAGATTGAGAGAATTGTTTTCCTCTATTTTTAAAATAGAACTGGATTTCAAACCCAACCCATCACTTACTCGCAAGATTTATTTAGGGTGCGAAGTTAAAAAAAAAAACAAAACATTATGTTGCATAGGGACATGCGCTATAATATCCTTTTTTTTTACTTTTTGCCCACCAAAAATAACTCTGTTTCCGAAAATGCCCATTTACATACATGTAAATCTATACAAATGTATGAATATATTCAAATATATAAATAATTAAAAATATCATTATTGAAGTTGAAATTAGGATTTTGAGAAATAACAAAAATATTTTTCCTTAAATTCATACTTTATTGCTTTCCTTTATTCGAGCGCTCTCATCTTCAAAAGAAGTCTTAAAAAGACTCCATAAATTCAAAGATGTAGAGCAACTATTATTTTGGCTTTCGTGTTCTCGAAATGGGTGATTGTTTTGATATAAATTGCAATTTATTCCTTTTTTATTTTTTAACCGTCGTTGAACAGTCGACCCAATTTTGGACTTACGACTACTAATGTTCAACTCCGTAGCCTTCTAATTTTGAACCTGACCTAGAAGACAAGAGAACTGCTGGATTGAGTAATGGGAGAAATTTGCCTTAGTGGAGGTGTTTGAAAGAACTAACGTGCATTTGCGTTATGTGGAAAGGAAAACCACGAAAACCTTCCACGATTAGACAGACGGAAAGAGGGACTCTAACCCATGATTCGTCTACCACTGAGGATATTGTATGTCAGCACTGTGGTCAGTGCAAGCTGGGTGTGGAATTTGAATCGACCAGCCATCGTTGGGATTCGAACCCGATTCATCTCATTGGGATGCGAGCGCTCTCAAATTCGCTCATGGATGCGAAAAAAAAAGTATAATTTTAATATAATAAAATAGGAATCTGCAACTTCTACTCATTTGAAGTTTAAATTTTATATTATATATTTAATTTTTACAAAAAGAAGTAATGGTATAGATCAGAGGTTCGCAAAATGTGTTCCGCGGAACACAAGGGTTCCATATAAGGATCATAGGGGTACCGAGATCTTTCTCATCGTGCTATCCCGGCGAGGTTTTTGCTGTTTTCCTGTCCATGTAACGCAAATGTATGTTATTTCCAAACTTAAAAGTCTATGGAGTTCAACAATCATAGTTGTACACTCAGAATTGAATTGGCTGTTTAACATGGTTATAAAATAAAATAACTATAAATTAGATAAAATTGGTTCATTTTTCCGATCACGTACTAGCCCTAAATGAAAAAATTTACATTCTTATGATAATACAACCTACGACTTTTAAGAAATTTGCAACATCACTTTTTAAAAGTAAAAGTATTATAACCACTAACCTTAAAAGTTATATGTGTACATTAAGAAGTTAAGAGCTGGGTATTTAAAGTATTATATTATTATATATATAGTCTACGCTCTTTAGTACGACGCTCCTCTCCATAATGCTTTAAACCTACAATTATAACAAATGAAGTCCCATATTTTGCTCTTCCAAATACACATCGAGCTATTTTAACAACTGTTAGAACATCTGAACTGAACAACACATTTAAAACTAATGACGGAAGTTCTAAGTTTTCTATAATATTTAAATTACCAATATTAATAAGTTTATGGTGTTTTTCAACATAATCAAAATATTTCTCTTCTTCAGAGTGACATTTATTAATCCTCCCTAAATTTTTGCTAATATCATTATAATTAAATATAGTTCTACCAAGAGATATATATTATATATAAAGCTTTTAATTATGTTGAAATCTTTTAATGGGAATAAAGTTTTAAAATTTTCAAAAATATAATGAAATTTTATCTTATTGAAAAAAGGATTTTGAAAGTTAATAACGAAATATAAATTATCTAAATTTTTCTATTTATTTGGCGAAATTTTACTCATTTTGGCTTTTATAGGATCGAAACAAGGAATTTTGAAATGTAAATTAATAAAAGAAAAGTTAATAATAAGATCTTGAAGCTTATATACATCATTAAGGGAGAAAGCATTATCTTAAATTGGTTTAATATTATAATGTTTATTAAAATATTTTTTACCTTATAAGAAATAAAATTTATATTTAATTTGTCACTATTAAGAGAGTTTTATATAAAAGCGTTTATTTTTGTGAGAGATTTTTTAAATAATTTTTTTATCGAAGGAGCAAAAATGATTCCTTGCATCATGAAACTTTTTCTTGATTTTTCAACTGATATGATGTAGATTTGTGAATTGAGGTAAACAGGGGGGGGGGATATTGCATACGACGTATTTCTTAAGGAGGGGTTTAATGTAAAATGTTTTTGTTTATTTATGAAAGACACGTTATTTTTTAAATTATTATTTGAAAAAGGGGCTGAAACTATTTCGTGTAAAATGTAAGTTTTTCTCGCTATTTTAACAGATATGATTCAGATTCGTAAAGGTAATGGATCAGACCTTCACGTTTTAAACTTTGCCGGACAAAACTTCGTGAGGGCGATAATTTGCACTGACTAAGATTCGCGCGAACATAACTTCGACTGGACAAAACGTAATATAAAAAAATTCTGAAATTAATAATTAACATAAATTATAAATAATTTATAAATTTATTTAAATAGAAAGAAATTTATCTATTGTATGATTATAATTAATTCAAATTCATAATTATCTTAGAATAATTGCCAAGAGTAATTATAATTAACCGTTATTTATCATTTATAATTGAATTGGAACAATAACTATTATATTACTGTAATTTATAAGGTTGAAATATAAAATAAAGAAAAAATTTTTATAATTGGATATTTCATTCTGTACCTTTTCGTCCTTTTATCTTCCATTCTTCCTTTTTTTGTTCGCCTTTTGCTAACAAATCTGGGTTCTATATAAATATTACTTGAATTTTTATATGTAATCAAATGCCAAATTATAAACTGCTTACAGTCCCTGGCTAAATTATTACACGCACTATAAGATTCTATTTAAAATCTTAATTATCGGGTGATATTATACAGTTTGATTGTTTTTAAGCTACTGAAACCGGTCTGCATTTGCTTACGTTCGTGTATTAACTAATTTAATTAGAAAATAAGATAAATTTAGACGGTATATCATATAAATATAGAATATTTATTATATAAGGTATTATATTTGCATATTATCATAATTCGACCCAATTATTTGATACATTGTAGTTTTTTAATAATTGCCTGTTTTGCACGTGTTTATATTCAATACTTTTATATTCAATACTTTTATATTTAAACATACATATAATGGGTTTTTATTCGGGAGATTTTTATATACTTCATATTTGTATTTATTTTTAACGTATTGTATTACAATGTTAACCAATCAGTACAGGAACGTAAACAAGTGCAAACCGGTTTCAGCCATGCAAAAACAATTATTTTACATAGAATCTTCAGGGCGTAGAATAATTTGGCCAGGAACTGTAGTTTTATTCAACATATTGCATATAGTTTTTTAATTAACTAGTTTGGATAGCTATCAATTATTTTTTTTCTATTTAAGCTTACAAAACAAATTACACAGTCAAATAATAATTTATTTTCTGAGAATTTGCCATAAAAAGATTCTCCTCAATTACAGCTTCCATTTCTCAAAAGTATTCAGAATGAATGTGATTTTACTGGTAAGCAGGTATTGTTGTTTTCGAATGCAGGGATGGAAAAGGTAGATAAGAAACGATTTGTTTGAGAGTGAGTGAAGGTGTGGTTATTCAAGGAAGTGAACAATTCGTAGTCGACATTGATGAATGGACAACATATGCACTTAAGAATGAACTGTTCTGAAATGTACGGGGGTTAGTCGTATGGATGCAAGGTTCCTCAAGAAAAGAAATATAGTTTAGTTTATTCAGACGAACATGAGTAGGTGTGAAGTGATTATAAGAGACAATGGTAAGCACTTATACCCATTCTATAAATAGTTAACGCAATTATAATAAAATACTCATAAGAAAATTTTTATGTGAAGATTTATATTTGGTAATAAAATTTATTGAAGTTCATTTAAATTCGCTCCTCATTATGCAGATTTCCTCTCGTGTACTGTTCTATAATCTCTTTACATTTTATTTTCTGTTTTTTGCTTGATATATTTGTTTATTTTTTACTTAATGTGTTCTAATTTCGTTTCAATTTTTTTGAGTGCTCCTCACACTATTGTATTGATATATTTTGCTTTGGCTATATTGATACAATATTAGAAAGCACTCTTTTTTGCGGATATAATCGTGTGAGCTGATGAAGAGATTATATCCTTTCTTTTATTTTGTTTTCCGGATTTTTATATATTTTTTCCTTCCGTTTTTCTCAATTTTTTAGCTTATATATATATATATATATATTCATAAAGCACTTATATTGTTTATTATTTTTTTTACGCTGCATAAACCGGTTTACACTTATTTATGTATAAATTGCTTAGCATTGTAATGCAAATTAAATATAAATACAAATAGGAAGTATATATAAGAAATCTCTTGAATTAAAACCCATCACATGTGTGTTTAAATATGAAAGTATTGCATATAAACTCCTGCAAAACATGTAATTAATAAAAATCTACAATGAGTCTTATAATTTTTGGTCTAACTAATATAATATACTAATATAATACCTGATCTGATAAAATTATGCTAAAAAAAAGCTAAAAACAGCACTTAAAATTAAAAGAACTTTCGAACAAATCAAAATTCAGAAAAAAATCGACTTTAATTCATAAAGGAAAATGGACTTTTCAGCAAATGCTTTTCTGCAAATTTGCAGACAGTCCCACGTGGTATTTTCTACTGCAATTTTAACAGTTGAAAATTCTTGAACTAGGTATTTAACGAATGTTAATTTTTTTTTAATTCTCTCATGGATTTTTCTTTGCGTATTGTTAATTCAAGTTTCCAAGTGCCTGTTTTTGCCGAATGAAACAAAATGTAACTCATTGCAAAAAGATTAAAAAATTAGAGAAAGAAAGATATAATTACAAAAACTTTCAAATGAATTAGAATTTCGAAAATAAATAAATTCAGCACGTCAAATTTTAATTTTGCAGTTACATTCCCTTTTGTTT
The DNA here is from genome assembly GCA_949128135.1 of Parasteatoda lunata. Classification (NCBI taxonomy): domain Eukaryota; kingdom Metazoa; phylum Arthropoda; class Arachnida; order Araneae; family Theridiidae; genus Parasteatoda; species Parasteatoda lunata. The sequence continues at coordinate 27,297,797 of OX421975.1, forward strand.
CAGAGAAACCAGCATGGTATTTTTTACAAGTATAACAGATAATGATTCTCGATCGAAAATTTAATTGTTTTTATTCCTTTGTACTCCTTGTACATTTTTTTCATACCTTTGTAATATCAAGTTTCGAAATCATAATAATTTTGAATAATTTTGTTCAGCAAAGCAATTGCTGTTGTTGTTTATTCCTCAATGTCCAGTAGCAATGTCTAGTTTTTTTTTTTTTAGTAGACCATTTCCAAGAAGTCATGAATACTTATCACATTCTAGATAACGGGTTTAACCAAAGCCTCCTAGATAGTGTGAGGCTTAACTACCAAGTTCTTTAAGTTAAATTTTTGAAGCGCGTCTGTTTTGTGCGATGTAGCAAAGGTTAGACTAGTAACGCATTCATTCTCTGTTTCACTCTTGGCTACCGCGATTTTTCTAATTTTGTTTTTCACTTTTATTTTCCATTTTCTCTCAAGATACTTTACTGTTTTTCTTTCAGGTTATTTTTGTTTTCCTTATTCACGTCTGGCGAATCTTGAGAATGGGCCCCAATTTTAGAGCGCACGAAATATTTGCTTCAAACAGAGAATGGCAATAAAAGTTTACAGTTTTCAAGAACTCAAAAATAAACACCCATTTTCCAGGATTGCGAGACAGGAATGACTTAGTGACTTGAACATTAGTAACACAGTATATTAAAGTAAAATACTGAACGCGGTATTAAAATGAGTTATACGTAAGAAAATGGTTGTAGCTTTTAGATTAAATATTATAAGATTAGTTAAAATTATCAAAAAATCTATGCAATAAATTTTTTTTACCGCTTATCTTAAAAATCAATTTTTTTAAGGATGTCAAAGAATTAGGTCTACAATTTAAATTTCAAAAGTTGAATGAGACAGTCACTCTCGGAATCAAAGTTAGGTAGTTACAAGGTCAACTATTTCGAACAAATTGTATGGGGCTTTTAAAAGTTATGGGGCCTAATAGTATTTTATTTAAATATAGAAATAGTACTTTATTTTTAGCAATTTATTTATTATAAAATGAAAAAAGTACCTATAAGAACTAAAAAAATGAATTATCAATTTAGCTTTCTTGCTTGTATTTTGCATATTAAGTAAGAGAACTCCACTTTTGCTATCATATTGAAACAAAACAAAGTTTAAAGCTGAAACAAAGTTTAAAATAAAAAATGATGCGTTTTGTGATAATAAAAATTTTTAATAGATAAATTAGATGGTAATTAAAAAGTGTAAATTGTTCGATCTGCTAGGCTTGTAAAAAGCTTGTACTTCATGAACCAAACATATGACATTATAAATGGTTATTTGCATTTCTTTCTTGAATATTCTTTATTGATGAATCCATGCATTCATAAAATTCAACTAACTAGTTGAAAAAATTTAATTCAAAGAAGAGAAATGAAAATGTTCGAGCCGCTGTAATTAACTATGCGAAAGCTTATATTTTTATTAAGTTCTCTTATGACATTGTATTTAGAGTATTTTACACAAATATGAAATAAGGTCGAAGAGGAATTGTTTGTTTCTGGAAAGTCATTCCTTGATGGTTATGTCGTATTTATCAGACAGATGGACCTGTTATGAATAACCTTTTAATTTTTCTAAAATACTGTTTTTTCTGAAGTAATATTTTATGATTTTATATTTTTGTACTTGAACATATATTCAAGGCATATGCCTGACTGAGATATATGTTATGTAGAAAAACCATTTAAAGTTCCTCAAACCTTGAAGTTGAAAATTTTTTTAAATCAATCAATAAAATTTTGAGGAACCTTTTTTTAAAATATTTATTTACGTTTAAATAAAGTTAATAAAGTTCTTTTTTTTTTACTCAAAAATAATTTTTCAATCACAAATTTGCAGTTCTATGTTTAACAAAGATGCTAAATATTTATTAAAAGCATCATTTTGGAATATTCTTTACTTAATTAGACTTAATGTATTTGAATAAAATATTATGCACTTTAAAACCATACTTTTGCAAAAAATTTTTCGTCAGCATATTAATCGCTAATAAAAAATGTCTGTAATTTTTTTTTTTTGTAATTTTTTCATATTTCTACAAGATTAAAATAAATTATATTGTTTAACACATCCATTATAGTTAAAAAGTATAAATTTAAAATTAATATTTTAAATTATTTTACGGTTCCCGAAGATAAAAAGTGTTAATACAATAATGTATGATTAAAGTACCTTGTAAAAAGATAATGAAAATGATCAAAAACACTTCATCCTGATTTAAAATGTAATCGAGACAACGACATTTAAAGTTTGTATCCAATATGAGTGTGATATTTGACTTGCTTACAGTTCTATTTCATCAAGAAAAGAGTTTATTTCAAATATTAAATTATTTTTTAATCACTATGTCAGTGTAGTTTAAATAATCACCAAATATTAATTGATACTATTAAAACTATACGCTGTTTCAATATCGATACTGTGGAAATAAGTATGACTATTGAAAGGGGTTTATATATATATATATATATATATATATATATATATATATATATATATATATATATATATATATATATATATATATACAGTAAAATAAATAAATACAAAAAAAACAGAAAAAAATTAAGAAAAACAATAAGTATCATTTATTGCGCATAAGCTGCAAGTAAATAGAACTCATAACATAAGTTCAAAATGAAGATAAAACATAGGTAAAAAAAAAAGAAAATGTGATTTTTGATTGAACACAATTTGATTTTAAATAGAGTTCATCAATTTTCTTATCTACAATGTGCAAAGAATGCAAGATTTTTTGATTTACATTTTTTGTAGAAAAAAATATCTATATAATATAAATTGTCTGTCCATCTTCAATACGCTTTGCAATTTTAACTTTGTCCTCGAAAACGCTTTTCTCTTTAGAGAATTTGCCATTTTCACTGCTTGTGAAATAAAAATCTTGTGTCAAACAGATAATGTAAGAATAGGAAGAGAGAAGCTGTAGAATGAGTTAAACTGTTTCCCTTCTTGATTGTTGAGGGGTGATTTGTAAAGAATATGGTTTGAACAGATAAGATAATTCCAAAAATTCTGCAGGTGGCCAAGTTAACTAGCTGTAGAGCAAGCTTGGGGAAAAGAGACAGAGCGAGGCTTGTCAGGGAGGGGGGAGTATAGGATAAATGATCTGTTTGACATTTATTACAGTATAGTTAAAAGTGATAAGCATAAAGGAGTGAAATGTGTCACATTTTATAGGAATGCATTCATTTTCTGTCCCAACACCTACAAGTTTAAAGATGGAGGATTGAAAAAGATATTTAAGGAAATGAAATTTCAGTCCACTATAACCGAGTTCCCAAGTTCTAAGCTGTTCACTATAAGCGTTGAAAATAACATTATTTAAATAGGAGTACGGACGGGACCGCTAAAAAAGTTCACTACATCCGAGTGTTCACTATAGCGGGGTTCGACTGTGCTGCCTTAGGCCGCAAATTGGGCACTCCAATCATAGTGTATCCTTTCAGGATCATACTCCCCCTCCCGCATTTCGGGGGTTGCCGGTTTATTATTTACAGCACTGTTTATAACCCTTAGATTAAGAGGTGTCCAGTGTGCAGTTTTTTTTAGATTGCACACTGTATATAAAACTTAAAGCTCAATTTTATTAAAAACTTGAATACTTAACCGAAATTTTTAAAATTTATCACTTCAATTTAGCTTCGTTTTTTTTTATATAATTAGAGATGATAGTTCTTAAAAATAATAATATTAGAAGAGGTAATCATCTATAATAAGTGTTTTAATAAAAAGTGCTAGAAAAATCACTAGTAAGAAGAGTAAAATAAAAAAGAAAGAAAAAGAAATTTATAAATGTATCATGTATTTAAAAACTAGACTTTACATATATATATATATATATATATATATATATATATATATATATATATATATATATATATATATATAATATATATATATATATATATATATATATATATATATATATATATATATATACTACATATATATATATTATGAATTAATTTTATTTCTTTTAAGAAAAATAAGAAAAAACGTTTTTAAAAAGATATAGTAAATAATGTTTCTGAAATAAATACCATTTTTAAAAAATAATTAAGTATTTTAAAAAACAAAGAATTTTTTTAAAATTAAATAATATTCATAAAAATAAGAATTTTCTTTAAAAATAACAATATTAAAAATTAGATCTTTCTTTAAAAAAATAACAACATTTTTGTAAATATTAATTTCCTTTAAAAAATAAGTAATAATTTAGAATTTAATAAGAATACTAACATTTATTTTTCGAAAATAACTATTGCTTTTAAACAGAAAATTTTAAGAAATATGTGCATAAAATTTTTGATTGTTGAAAATTTAATTCTGCTGCAGTTCTTCTTCCTGTTTCAAACATCCTAAGTGTATGATCTTGTAATCTCTTTTTTTTAAATACCTTCCACAGTTCTGAGTTGGATAGTTTATAACTAAAAATTTGTCGAAAAGATTGCATCTTGAATAAGAGGATGCTCTTCCTCTATATTTTGTTCTATATATTTCATTGACAAAAAGCCCTCGGTCATAAATCGCGCCAAGCTATTAAGAGGTTAATGATAATTTAAGAACAAGCATTTAACTTAAAATAAAACCTAAATTAAAAGGCTAAAAAAATAGTATATTGTTGAAAAAATAATCTACGTGATAGCGTATAAAAAAAAGTTTTGAAAAATGAAAAAATATAATTAATTATTTGGTAAAATGGTCGTGTGAAACTCGCGCTGCTTGGTAATTAAAAAATTTATTTTAAGATTAAGACGATATATAACATGTTGAGAAATTTTAAGATGTTTAAAAATCGTGGCACGATTCGGTAATTCTATTCTCTTGGAGGTGACATAGAATATCTTCGATGATATTACAATTTTATACGATATAACGATACATTTTATAGCTCTTTTATTTTAATTTAAGTTGTAATTGCTTGATAATTATTTAATATAGTATTCCCTATCAATTTGTACTTATGTGTATTAAAATTGTATCAATTATTCAATGAACTTACTAAAAATGTTTTTTAAAAAAAAGGAGATGTATGACCTAATTTTATCTGAAACATGATTTTATAAAACTCAACATTCGTTAAATATAATGTTTTATTCGAATGTCTTTGCTAAATAACGAGTAAATTTTGACTTAAAAAGAAGCATCGTATTTCATAATTAAAAAAAAAAAGATTAACATTCAGCTCTTAGCAGAAAAATATGAATGAAATTTTACGCTACGCATGCGTAAGTCAAGTTCCTCGTACGTTAACCACATTTAAATATTAAACTCCCCATTTAAATATTTCTACATTGTCACCCAATCATTTTTTAAAAAGTAATTAATTTTAATTCATCTCGGCTTCTACTAAATAAAAACAGTTTAAACTTTAATTTTGCTCTAGAAAAATACGTCGGCTTATATGGTATAAAAAAAATTTATTCCTTGTAATTCAAATTTCTTTCATCCACAATTAAATTAATTAAAAAATAATTATTAAAAATTAGTTTTTGAGTGAAATTATCTTTCGGTAGATGGGTTTTGTAAGTGAGTACAAGTTTTTTTAAAAATATAAATTGCTATTAAGATAGGACTAAATTATTAAGATAGGACTATTATTATTAAGATAGGACTAAAAACACAGCAAGGGAAATTAACATTAAGGGGACCAAAATTTCCCCCACACTCCAAACCAAATTATTAGGGTCACAATTTCCAGATCGCAGCTACCCCCTATATTTTACAAGTCAAGAATCCCAACATGTAAAAAAAAAAAATTATGTTTATTCATGTTTGAGGTTCCCCCTAGAAACCATTATGATTGAAACTTCGTACGTGAAAATCCGACCATTAGAAAGAAAGTTATTCAAGTTTTTTTTTTTTGCGCACTACGCAGTGCGTACAAATGAACACAAATATTCATAGTTCATTGACTTTAACTTCTTTTTCTTTTAAATTATTAAAATGTATTAATAGTATTTAGTATAATTAAATACGATTAATAAGATTTCTTAATGCGTATCACTATTCTATGTAATCACTATTCACGTATTCTATGTAATGTACAAAGATTAAAACTAAAATCTTTCATCATACTGCAGGTTCAAACAAAATATAGAGTCAATGATACCGTATATCTTGCGTATATCAATATACGACTACTCATATTTTAAGCTAGCCACCAGTTGATAGAACTACACGAAATTGTCACTGCGCGATACCACAAAGAAGTAGTTAATAATTGGTATTCAAAAATGTATTCAATAAACGATTTGTTAAAAATATCTCAAGTTAAAAAAAAAGTATACAAATTTGCTTTTAAAAGCAAAAAAAGAAAAAAAAAAATCATAAAATAGTAACTAAATGTCATTAGACATAGCCTAAGTATTGTTAGCAATAATTGATTTCTTCTTAACCAGTAACATGTAGATTAAATGTATGACTTAGGTTCATGATAAATTATGTATGCATTATGTTCTTTGAACTGTTTTCATTTGAATCCTTAATTCAAAACTAAAGTTAAAAACTATATTTTACAGATGGAGTCTGGACACTCAAAACTTCAAAAACAGAATCGACTGCAAGAGCTGACTTCATAAACCATTTTTCTGAACCTCCTTCCCTGCAGCATATTGCAGCAGTGTCGATTGCAATTATGCTATGGACGGCGCCTGATATAAGGAATGAAATGACATCTTCTTTCTTATCTTCTTTCTCAAACTATAGCGGAGATAGGGCTGAGTTGGAGAGAAGAATATTAAACAAATTGTCCAGCAGCTCTTTGCCCTCATTGCTGAAGACCGAAATCTCATACGTTATTCGAACCATTAAGTGGCAGTTGTCGAAAGTGCTTCGTATTTACTATAGATGGACAGGATATCAAAGAAAACTCTGCGAGTATTACATGAAGCGTGGTACAATTTATTGGACGGTAGAGGGGACAGTTGACATAGTGAAATCCCTTAAGGAACTATTCGATAATGGAAGCTTAAGAAGCTTAGATATTTGCGATTTGTATGAGATAGCCTGCTCTCACTGTTTAGAGGAATATGCTTCAATTTTGGGGGAGAAAATTCCAGAACAATTTAGAAACAGCTTTAGAGTGCACCGGGATGATTTGATAACATATTGGACTTGTGTCCTCGATAATAATTTAGGGAGTTTTCTAACTAGACTCATAGATTATGAAAACATATACGATAATAAGTTTAGTATTGATGTAAATATGATGGCTTGCTCGATTCGAATTGGTAACATAGTTGCCCTAAAGTATTTTTGGAAAAAGTTGTCGGAGCAGGAGAAAAACGATCATTTGAGTAAGTGGCTTTTGCAAACTACTCAACGTATGGGAGTTCTAAGTCATATACCTTATCAGGATTCTTCAGAAACTTTGGATGTTTTATGTTTTTTATTATCTCATGTCAATCGTGTAACTCAAATGACCGAATTTTTTAGGAATAATTCTCGCGCATTAGTGTTTTTGTTCGAAAGTTGGCCATATCAAAGAATATTCCTGTCCACTATTTTTGAACTATTAGATAATCTGCAAGAAGAAGTTTTTGCAGTTATAATGGAGGAAATTAGTTCTAAGATGAGTAAAAGGGGAAATGAAATGATGATTTTGAAAGAAGTATGGAGTGCCAGTCCTTTAAGACTAAGACGATCATTTCTGAAAGATGAACTATGCGTCGTAGTGTTGTTGCGTTTGCTGGAATTAGAAAATCTGAACATGGCTGTTAGGATATTAAATGATGCTTCCAAAGAAGAGATTAAACTATTTATCTGTTTTATGTTTGGTCAGCCTGAATTTAAGCGTGCTATTTATTCAAGCAATCTGAATTCGCTTCACGTGTTATTATCAAAATCTACCTTGCCACCAGAATGTTATCCCTATAAAATCAATCTGATAGAGCAAAGAGAGCAAGATAGACTGATAATATCGTGGCTTATTAGATTTAGCGATTGGCATATTTGTATTGAATGGATATGCAATGGCAACATCCAAGCAGCTGAGTCCTTTTTGAGATGGGTTTATCAATCTGTGGGAATTGAAACATTTAAGAAAACTACATCGTCTCCGGATGTTATCTATTTAACATTAATATTTTTGTCCAACTATGAGTTTGTGGACCAGTTTCTGAATTGGTTTTTCCAGACGGGAGAGGAAATTCAACAATTTAAAGCAAATTTTTTGCGAAAATGGGGTAATTATTTTTTCAAGCGATTCATAGACATGCCGTTCATTGTATCAAGGAGAGAAGGTGATGTGTTACAAAAATTTATAAACTACAACTTGTCTTCACTTGAAAACGTTGCAGAATTTCGACTGATTTGTCGTAGTTGTATAGAGTATGCACTGAGTAAAGGTTTTCTTGAAAGTGCCTCTTTACTTTTGAATGCATATTTCGATAATATCAATGAAGCGAAACGATATAAAAACGAACTTATACTATCTGAGAAAGGAATTATGAAGGATCTAATCTTAAAGCAATCACTAACTGATGCTGACTGGAATCACGTGAAAGAAATCGTAATGTGGTCATCGCCTCTATCCCTAAATACAGTCACAGAATTAAAGTCACTAATTCTGGAGCGAAAGACTAGTCACTCTTTCCAAGATGAATTGAATCCACATATTTCAGCTCTTCTTGATTTACTGGAGAATGTTGTTGATAAAGATACTACATGATAGTTGAACATATTTTTGTGATAAAAAACGAATGCAAATAAAATCATATTTTCTGTCAAAATACAAATAATGCTCAATGCACAATCACTGTCAAACGATTAATTGTCTTATAATAAATAGGTGATTCCTTTTTTTAGTGTTAGTTGTTTAATGTTAATAAAACAATATCCGTTATATATTATTTGTCACAACTTTATTTTTTTTATTATCGTTTTACCTGAAGAAAAATCAACAATTTAACGTGATTTATTTTTCCTCACTATTACCCCCCAAAAAAACAGTCACTAGGAAGATATATATACAGTCCCAGGCCAAATTGTTAGAAGCACTAAAAGATTCTATGTAAAATCTTAATTATCTGGAGATAATATACAGTTTCATTGTCATTGTCAAACCGGTTTGCACTTGTTTGCGTTCGTGTATCGTGTATAAACTAGACGATATATTATATAAATTCAACGATTGAATTAATTAGATGATATATAATATATAAATATAGAATAGTTATTACATCAGGTATAACATTAGTATATTTTAATAAGTTGGCCAAATTATTAGACGCATTGAAGTTTTTTAATAATTACATGTTTTGCACGTGTTTATATGCAATACTTTTATATTTAAACATTTGGGTTTTTATTCAGCATCTTTTTTATATACTTTCTATTCGCGATCGCAACGAACTATAGGGGGCGTTGTTGTATGTGCCGAATCCCTGCGATTTCCATATGAACAATCATTCAGTTACACTGGAGACGTCTTTAATGTAGCATGTAGCATTGTAACGTTCCATCTTTATTGTGGCTGATTAAATTTAAAAAAGAAAAATGTTTGTTTTCTTTCTTATGCAAACGAAAAAAAAAAAATGGTATCTCTTTTTTTTAGAGAAGGAACATCCAGAACACATCTGAAAAATATTTGTAAATAAAGAGAAAAAAATAGGTATATTCTTATAAGAGTTCAAACCTAATGCCTGATAAATAGTTTTACTAAATTTAATGGTATAACATGAAAGGCCCATTTAAATTTTAACGTAAAATAAAGAATGCTTACGAAACAAAAAGAAAAAAAAAAAAAGAACTATTCTTTTTTTGTCGCCATTTTTAGTGTTACGAAAATGCGTCTTTGGGACTTGCCAAAAACAAAACAAGATGCAATTTTATTTTTTTAAGAGCGAAATATTTTATGGAGTGAAATATAACGAAAATGTACCAAAGTCCATAACACGAAACTTTATCTTAGTTAACGTCCGTTTTGGAAATGTTATTTCATTTTGAATCTTATTTATTAGAGTTCATTATGGCTATAGAATCAGGTGAGAGAAAAGTTTGTTTTGAATCTATGCTAAACTCTATATCGGCCCATTTTCCACCGAAATCCGATTGACTACTTTGATTTTAAACAAAGTGTTTCATTTTAAGATTTTTTCAAAAATTTTAAGTGTAGATTGGCGGCACTAAAAATCTGCCAAATCTGTAGCTGTGGTTAATACGTAAGTACCGAATTTTTCTTCCATACTTTTCTGAATCATATTACTTCAAATATTAGAATATGCAAGAAGTATACATAAACACATAATTTAATACCATTTAATTTTTCAAAAAAAGTATTTTGACAACAATTTTATCAAAAAATTATAAACTAAAAAGCGTAAAATAAAGAATTCTTAGGATAAAAATGATTTTAAAAATTCCTCATTTTTCAATAAAAACTTTCGTATTGTTTTTTTTTAATTCTTATAGTATTTAATCAGACGTAAAAAAAACATTTTGTAGAGAACGATCATTAAGTAAGAAAAAAAATTATTTACAAGCAAATTTTTTATTATAAAAATCATAACACTTACCTGATTTATAAGTCCGGAGAATTCCAAAATGATATGTTCTTTGTTTGAAAACTTTATTCTCAAATAATATATACATAGTTTATCCGTTCATTACTTTTAGGTAACATACCACACATCAAAATTTTATAATTGTAAGATCTCGATATGAATTTTAATATGTAGCTTAAAAACAGAATAGCTGAATTCTAGTTGAAATTCTTTCAAAACTAAAAAACACTTACCAAGAAAGCGATAAAAATTTTATTTATAATCAGCACAAAAGATACTTTTTCAAGTAATTCGGATTATTCTTTATTGCTGTTTTCTGAATTATGTAGATACAGAAATATATACAATTCTATGGAGAAGAAGAATATTCTATAACTATTACAGTTCTGTATGGAATTCATTGGAAGACATTTATTCATTGGAATGACGAAAGCAATGTTGACTTCATTTTAACTTGTAATGAGTTGAAGACAGAAAAATTATTTTACCGTAATTCACACATCTGTAACAGCAAGTGATCATGAAAACATTTTATGTTGTTGGTAATAGAAAGGTAAAAATTATTGAGAAGTTGTTATTCAAATGCTTGGCGTGTTCTGCTTCAATGTTTGGCATGTTCTGATTAGTTTTTTCAAGAAGTTTTACCTTTTCTTTAGCGAAATTTTGCTTCCTATTTGCTGCTAAGAAAATGGCGTCCGTCATTGCCAATGGTTATGTGGGAACTAATGCCCGATATTTACAGTCTCCCGCTAGATGGCGTATCGAGTGTTGCGATCGCGAATTTGTATTTATTTTTAACGTTTTGCATTACAATGCTAACCAATTGATACAGGAACGTAAACAAGTGAAAACCGATTTCAGCCATGTAAAAACAATAAAGCTGTATAGTATCACCTGATAATTAAGATTTTACATAGATACTTATGGTGCGTCAAATAATCTGGCCAGGGACTATATATATATATATATATATATATATATATATATATATATATATATATATATGTGTGTAAAATCTTAATTATCAGGTGATACTATACCACCCCAGATTAATTTTCATAGAATAACTGAGTTATTATGATTCGATTTTTTATTACTTATCTACCCTTCTAATGCGCAATTTGTTCCAAAAGATTATTTAGTGACAATCAGTAAAGCCTCTCGTAAAATATGTGCAATATTTTTTCAACATTTGTTTTATTCGAGCAATGAAAAGTATAAGGATTCGATCCTTGGTAACTGTTCGAAGCTCATCCTATCTAAGATCAATGGGCACCAGATTGTCTGAATTAAGGCGGACGGTACGCAATACCCTGCTCGTTATCCCTATCTTGCCATTGGTAATGAAATTGTGGTGTCATAACCATTATGATCTCACTTACTTCTGTGCAGGAATGAATTTAAAAAAAATAAACAGCCCTGAAGTTTTGAACTCATTTCAGGAGACAAGGGAACTCTTGTGTAATGCTTTCTGGTGAAACTTTTTGAGTGAAAGGTATCCGTACATACATTACATGACAAATAAATCATGAAAACCACTCACGGTTAGCTCAGCGTGAAGGGTATATTAGCCAAGTATCCATTTTCCATTGGATATTTGTGTAAACATTGTGCGTAAAGTCAAAAATATGATAAAGTGCATCCAGACATCATCGAGATTCGAATTTAGGTTGTTTATCGAGAATTCTATTTACTGCTAAAGAATTGTAGGAGAAAATTTGGTATCGACGGTAAAGAATTTTATCAACCACTTCTCAGTTTTCTTGAAACGGATAAGGGAAAAGTTTCCCTTAAAGAATGGATTATTTGGCAAAAATTTTCCTGAACACTGCAGACTGCTCCTTTGTAAGAAATGTGAAGAAACAAATCCATAATTTTATGCTCTATCTGCGTAACTAGATTACCTCCAATTACTCCAATTTAAAAAAGAATAAATTAAAAAAACAACAACGTGTTATCTAATATAAAGCTTGAATTAAAATGCAAGAGTTTAATAGAAGTATGGATAAAGCAGAACGCAAAGTATAATGCAGCTAACAAAGACAGCCGTTTCGGTACTATGAGAAGTTTCTCATCACTCATGAGGTTTTTCATACGATCGTCTGAAATTATCACAAACCTTTATTAACATCATGAGCTTTATGCGTTGCGTTCAGCTTTAATGTAATATATAGAACAAAGATATGCTCTTCTATTAGATTCGATGAATTTTGTAAATGCTGCAATAATTTTTTTTCAATGTTAAGTAATAAATTCGAAATTTAATGGCAGCACTTTATGTCACATTATTAAATCACGATGGGCTATCTTTTTGTTTTATAAACGTCGTTGAGCAACCGACCCATTTTTTTGTCTATGACTATTAATGTTCAACTCCGTAGCTTTGTGATTCTGAGCCCAATCCAGAACACTTAATCCAGGGAACTCTCGGATTAAATTACGGGAGACATTTGCCTTCGTTGAGGAGTGTTTGATGGAATTAACCTGCATTTCCGTTGCATAGAGAGGAAAATCACGAAAACCTCCCACGGCAAGCCTGACGGCTAGGGGACTTATCCACGATCCGTCTACCACTGAGGATAGTTGATGTCAGCACTGTGGTCGGTGCAAGCCTGATGCGGAATTCGCATCGACTAGCCATCGCTGAGATTCGAACCTGATTTACCTCATTAGAAGGAGAATGCTCTACTCTCAGAGCAATCTCACAATCTTCTCAGGTTTCGGAAACATCACTGAATTTGATCCGCAAGCATGTCATCACAATTTTGATCCTCTGCAAGGAAGATTGTTCTTTCGCTTTCGTAGTCTGATGACCTGAGCGCGAATAGCACAGTTTTACGAGAGCTGACAGTGTGCACCCTCGGTTATTTCGCAGGCTGATCTGATTGTTGGCCACGAATCAAAATTGATTATTTGTAGCGGGTGTTAGAATTAATCTGTTGATATATTTAAAAATAGACATGCATTAATAAAATAGTGATTTTAATTAAATTTAATGTAGAGACTTGTTACTGATCGATTACAAAATAGAATGTCTCTTAAGTGAATATGCTGGAACATTATTTTAATACAGCACCCTCGTTCTTTAAATGTAGAATAAACATTTAGAAAATATGGCATTATTTAGTGACAAATCTTTTTAAAGATTTAAGATGGGTGAACAACCAAGAAATTCTAGAAATTCAAAGTACGTGATCAGTATGGATGAAATGGAAAATTCAGCGCTAGAAAATTAATTTAACTTAAGAAGCATATTTCTTAATTAGTCTATGACAAATTTCTGTTTGCAGTTATGTTATGTTTAAAGTTTAACATCAAATATATTATTCGATTATTTTGTCAGTTAACTAACTTTCAAACTAACTTTTAGAATTTTGACTAAATTATTCTTTCGACTATACTTGTTCCTTTTTGGTTGAATGATTAACTCTTTTTTAAAGATTAAAATTTAACCTTAATTTCTGTTACAAAAATGAAGGTGTACTTTACTGCATCAAAATAAAAATTGACAGAAAACATTTATTTTAAAATGAAAATTGAACAAATATATAAAAAGGTATAATTAATAAATTTTAAACTGTTTATTAATTTTTTTTGTCATGACTATAAAAACCAATGCATAAAAAACAAGTTTTCAAAACGAAGAGCGTTAACGAATTAAAAATGTTATAAAAATAAGCAATCTTAATAATCATCGTAAGACATTTTTTCAGGACATTGTTTTAAAAAATGTTTTAAAAAATATTCCATTACTGTTTATTTAATTTTATCTCAAGTCAATTTTATAAAGAAAACACACAAAAAACATTTTAAAATGTTTCAGAATTTATTAAAAACATTTTGTCTTAACATATTTGCAGCTTGTCATTTGGGGTAAAAAATCTTACTTTTTCAAAATTTCCTATATTGATGAACATGTAATTAAATCGTAATTGTGTTGTTAAACTCCGAGCATTGCGATCGAAACGATTCCCAGCTTCCACAGCGTTCAAAACTGCTTTTTACTTTATTGCTGAACTCCAAAGAATATAATCTAAACGTTTCCCAACCACCACAAAGTTCAAAAATGTCTTTAAGTTTTTGTGTCAAACGTAAAAGCTATCGCAACTGTAGCACGGTCCATGAACTCTGGAAATCCGATTTGGTACAAGCCATCTGCAACATCAATGACTGTTCCACAAAACATTAAAAATTCCAAATACAAATCACTGTAAAACAGTTTGTCAGCAAGGTAATACACAAAATTCGAAAAATCACGAGGTTCAGATAAAAAGTAAGGTATCATGCAAGTCTTTATCTCGGCCAAATTGTCCTAAAAGTAAGTGGGAAAGAAATTCACTGCCTTACCAACATCAGATGAGAATGTAGTTTCCAATCGATGCCTAAAAGCATGATACGAAAAAGACGAATTTCCAGTATATGTCTCGAGATGTCATACAGTAAGACACTAAGTCTTCGGCAAACAAGAAAGGTATCTATCTACTGATGGAATTATCCATGATCACAGTTTCATCCATTGTTGAAATAGTGTCTGAAAAATCACATACAATAGTAAAGACAACATGTCTAATATCTCTCAAATCCATCCTATTAACTCAGTTTTCACCAGAGAAGTTTTAGCGATTTGGTTAGCAATCACAAAATTCACCACCGAGTATTTTGATTACGTTATTTTATTGAACAGTAAAGCAATCATTAACAACCAACATACAAGAGACTAATTTTGAAGAACAGTAAGAACGCAATCACTGCCCTCATCTCGGCTACCCATAAATCCCCTCTCAGCATCCTCCTCTTACAAGAAAAGATCGTTTCAGCAAGTGCAAAAAGGAAATCTCTTACGATCGCCTGGACACCAGCACTCGTTGGTATCCCCCCCCCCCCCCCAATGAAACCACGGATAAACTGGTCAAACATGTCCCTCGATCCGTTAAGCGTGGAGGTTGCGGGTTCAAATCACGCCGTAACCCTGGATGTATTCTTTGAGATGTCCTTCTCTATATTGTGCCATCTATACTTCTACTTGACAAGGGTTTATAAGCCATAAATGAGCACACAAGCCTGCAAATGTATGTTGTATATCAATAAACAATTCTTACGTCATCATCATCAACAACAACTCAACTCCCCTAATCACCAACTAACCCCTCAAAGATACCAGAAGTCATACTCAACATAAGTCGCCGAATGTGTACATCAAGCACAAAAAACAGTGAGCAATCGATGCTCTTGCGTCCAGCGATAAAGTCAAAAAATACGGTTGCCCCAAGTGATGCACGTACCTCTTCAAGGGCAAGCGCGACCGAAAGTCATGATACAAACCAATTTACTCGTGAATATACAGAGTCAAAGAAGCGAGATGGCCAACAGATTCAGACTCAGACCTGGGATTCAAAAGAAAATCCGAGTAAGTTAATTTTTTTAAATAAAGGTATAATCATATATTTTATGGATGCTTCAGATGATCATTTAACTTATAATCAATAATTTATCTTCAAAGATAATTAAACTGTTCAATTTAATTAAAATTTTTTAAAAAGAATTTAAAAAATTCGAAATTTTTAAATTCCTAAGGCTTTTTTTATTTTAACATATTTTTAAATTTTTTTTTTCTAAGTGCTTACAATATTCATTTAACAACTTTGTGCATTCATTTGCTGATATATCAATTAGAATATTTTATATTTTGTAAAAAAGTAGCAAAAAAAGGTTGAAAATTCCTGTTTAACATGCTGTAAAAGTTGTAAAAATGATTATTATATGCACAGTTTAAATGAGACTATTATAATTAAGATAAAGAAGTCTACTTCAAAGCTTTATCTTAAATGGAAAAAAATCCTTAGGGATTTAATTAAGATTAAAACTAGCTTAACTTTTTAAAAAATCTAGATAGAGAGGGGCAATTCCATGAAAAAGGGGAAAAGCATTGGAAAATTCAATTAAGAATAATATGTTATTATTTTGGATGTTTTCTGAATTAGAAAGGTATGAAGTTTGATAATTTATAATATTTTTTTTTAGAATTTAGATTTTTAGTGTTGGTAGCCCATTGAACATTGGCATTTGTTTGTTTTGATTTGGGTGAAGAACATGGTCAGATTTTGAAAATCAGTAAGTTAACATTATTTTCATTTCAAAATGTTTCAAAGAATAAGTATTGTTTATTACACTTAATAGAAATATTGTCCAGTGTTAAAATAAGTTTTTGTTGTTAAACTCATTTAACTATATAAACTTCAACTAAACATTAATGCATGTAACGTAAATTACCAAAAACTAGGAAAAGTTTTCATGTGTAAAAAAGTACCAGGGATACAAAAGTAAGAATAATATTTTTTCTTTCTTAGAGACTAACACTAAATAAGCAGCAATAGTTTTTTTTTTTTCAAATATTACTTATTTATTGTTTTGTGCACTATTCAATGCGTGTAATGTGTTCTCTTGAAAATTGGCATATAAACTAAATAAGATGTATCCAGTTACAATACCAAAGTTTAAATAAATGATCACTGCCTTAAGATATTAATTTTAATGAAAATCTTTGCATTAAGTTATTTAATTGGGTGTTGGTATTCATGTGTTTTCAAAATTGAACGAAATCTCTCGACAATCATCAGTCCCGCAGTGGACTGATCGTTAAGACACGGTTCCCAGCCGTGTCTTCACCGAAGTCAAGCATCACTGACTGCGGTCAGTGTGCGGGTGGGTCACCACTTGGATCAGTCTGCGTAGGGACCGAGGGTGTGCGGTATTGGTCCTCGTTAAACTGTGCTACCGTAAAGTGCTCGACTTCGCGTGCAGGTCGTTGGGCTACCGAAGCAGGGGTGCCATCCCCTCTGCAGAGGATCAAAATTGTGATGGCATGTCTTCGGATCATCCTCAGGGATGTTTCCCAGACCGTCGCCAATAGCCCATTGTGCAGCTCTAGTGTGACGTAAATGAACTACAACTACAACTCGACAATCATCAGGAGTTAAGGACGTAGCTATAATTAGAGATGCGAATGGTATCAAAAATAAAGTACAAGCACGGCATCTTCTTCATTCAGTTCGAGAAATGCACCAAATATTTATGGAAGAAAATCCAGAATGCAAAATTGGAAAAATTAAATTCTTTGAGCTTCGTCCAGAGCATGTCTTGCTTAGTAGCAAATTTCCAAGAAATGTTTGTCTTTGTAAGTATCATGAAAAGTTCGGATTGACTAACGAAGCCTTCAGCAAAATCTATAATGTTATTTATATAACATTATGGATTAATCCAAATAATCCAAAATTTATTTTATGTTTCGAAAAAAAAAACAAAAAAAATACAGATGAATGCGAGCCTCTAAAACAGATGAGTGGAGTGTCTAGTATATTCTCTAAAGCTCCACAGATTAAAAACATTAAGCAGATCCACCATTCAGGAGTATAAGAAAGGGTTTTTTTTGGTGAAAGATGTTGAAAAAGAAAATGATGAACCCAAGATAGAATCTGGGGGTTGGTATATGGTTAGATACAAAGACATGTTATGTCCTGGTGTGGCAATGTCTGTTGAAGAGCAATAATTTGAAATCAATGAAATGGCTGCTGTGGGTATCTATTGTAAATAGCCAGAAAAAAAAGAGATGAAATATTTTACCAGAAGGAAATCATGGGGAAAAGAATTAAGCCCCCTCTACTAGTTAATAACAGAGGACTATATAAGTTTGCAGTTATGTGTGTAAATCAAAAGTTTCTGAATTTACTTCATGTACACTTTTTCTCCCTTGCACTATACTGTTTAAATATCTTAATTTGCATTTGTACATTATTGGAATAAAAGTTTGATACAAAGTGAATTTGGTAACGTAAGTTACCCATTAAAAAATTATATTTAATTTAACTTTTGAAATAAAATCTTAAATCTAGGTATAAAAAATATTTAAACATGTCAGAAAAATGATATATATAATCTTAATCATGTAACACTTGTATAGGAACAGAATTTTGCCTTCAAGCACATTGAAAATTATGCCCATAGAAACGAGAAATTTGAAGTTTTGATTTTACGTGTCATTAACCAATACTTTTTTTTACAGCTGTAAAAACACAAGCCATGTGGGCACCGAAAGTGATTCTGAAGAGTTACTTGACGTGGAAAACTAAGAAATGTCCAAGGATGCAAGTCTTGTAACTTATTAAAAAAGAATCTTTTAATTTTGCAATTTAAAGAAACTTTATTTTAAATTTAAATTGCAATTATCTTAAAATGTAAATTTTGGATTAAATAAAATCTGGTTTAAATGTTTGTTACAGCTTTTTGTACAGCTTTTGCAAGTTTTGAACAGCTTTTTTTTGCAGGAGTTTCCTTGTCTTCTGGACTGGTTCAAAATTATATGGCTACGGAGTCGAACATTATTAGTTGTAAATACAAAATTGGATCGGCTGTTCAACGCCGGTTATTAAAAAAAATCTTTCAATAATGAAAATTTTATAATACTATAGAAAATACGAGGAAATAAAGTACCTTCAGAAAATTTTGAACTAAAACCTGGAACTTCGAGATGAAGATTTATATCCTTCCACATAACTTTTGCTGACTAAGAGTTTTTTTAATTGTTTCTTTTTAACAATTTTCCTGCTATAAAGTTTTTAAACATCAGTTTAATTTAGGAATTGGAAATTTCTTAGTTCAAACAGCTTATTCAAACTGTTTAAATTTAAATAGTTTATTTCAAACAGTTTATACTAAACTAGATATTTTTGTTTTTAATTATGCTTCCACGATGAGCAAAAAAGATTTTGTTTAAAACGTACTGAAACAAGATGAACAGTAATAGACACCTTTTTAGAGCTCTTGTAAAACCAATCATCAATCAATATTTAAATAAGAAAATATTTTTGTTTTCTAGTTCTGGCTAATACATATAGAAGTCTGGAAAAGTAAACAAGGCATTAAAAAGTTAAAAAGATCAAAAACCAATTTATTTGTTATAGCGGCATGGAAATGAGTTTGCATTTTCTTAACAGCTTATTATTATTATTTTTAAATTCAGAAATTTTATAAATATATGTTAAGGGCTGTAATTACTGCACACCTTTTAAATTTCTCTTTGCTTTCTTTGAAAATAACAAGAGAAAAATTTTATAATCATTTCATATTTTTGATTCTATAATTGAAAGAGATATTTAAAATTTGTTTTTGTTAATGAAATGTGAAACGATAAATGTTAAACAAAATATTGTTTACATAAGAAATTCTTATTATTTTTACTTATTGTTTACATTTTTTATACATAAGAAATTATGTCCTGGACAGGGTAAAAGGTCAAATTAATTAAATACGATTGCTTAATCTTAAAAAATTGAAAACTTTTAGTTTTGTGTACTAAAAAAGCAATAAATGGAAATATAATGATAAACAACATATGTTTACAGTTCTATAATCAAGTGTTATAAATATTTGTTGCATACCGATCTTTCAGATCCTTAAATATGGTATATTATTTCATTGTAGACGTTTTTTAATAATAAATCGTAAATTCTAAATATCAACACAGAAAACACAAATGTATTCAACAACAAGAGTGAAAAATATGTCACAAAGATCCATCAAAGGCAATAAACTTTATTTTTCTCTTTTAAGACAAAAATATAGCACATCTTGTTAATTTTATAAGAGATAGTGCTACGTCATGAATCTTGTCTTTTCGTTCCAATTTAAAAAAAAAACTAAAACCAAATATTGCAGGCGTCATTCAAACTATAAATTCCAATTTTTATGTACGTTAAAGTCTATGCTTGAAATTCAACAATTTATATAATGCCTAAAGTCATAAAAAAATATCAATATTTCACACATTGTCTAGGCTTTATATAAAATGACTAATTACCAACAGGAAAAATATGAAACAAATAATATTTCATAAATTGCCAAGAATTTTGGTCGTAAGAGCAATCAAAAATCTATAAACAATCTATACAATGACTAAGCAAAGAATGTAATAATGTCTAAGATTGCTAGGCATTCTGTCTATTATCGGTACCATATTATGTATTTTTCTGAACGCCTCAGGGTGCTTTTCCCACCCATCTTGTACAGAGTGAATGCAAATTAGAAAGAAATACATTTTATTCAGATATTTTATACACGAACTAGGCATTCTAAAAAACAATGACAAGGCATTTTAAAAAATGCCGGCATCTCATACAATACCGATAACATATAAAAAAAAATTCTAATAATCGTAAATTAAATATCAATTATTATATGCGGGGTACAATCTGTTGTTTATAAAAGCTGACATCATTAATATATGTGCAACACTAAAATGTAAACAAATGTGTAACATGTGAACATATGTGTAGCATGTATCACTGGTTCAAAACTAAAACGACACATCTCCAATTGAGTTAACATTGCAGATGTGTCGTTTTAGTTTTGAACCAGCGATATGTGCAATAAAAATTAAATTATAGCTTCGGCCGAATCAAACTTAAAAATCAGGATCAACTTCATTACCTATTGGATAAAATAAGCACAAGTAGCATGAAAAATTGTAATACATGTAAATATACAATACATACATATACAATATATATATATATATATACTATATATATATAGGGCCGAGCGGTATTGCTCGCAAAACGCGGGGAGGTAGCGGGTTTGATTCCCGCTGTTACCCTGGGTGTATCTTCGTGGTGTCCTTCTCCGTATTGTGCTATCAGTTCTTCTATTTGACAAATGTTTACAAGCTTAAATTAAGCACACAAGCCTGCAAATGTATAAAAGTTAAATAAACTATGCGATAAAGCCTGGGGTGGCTAGATAGACTGCGGCTCCATATAACAGATAGATCATAGGTTTGTAGGACTATTTGGTGATAAGTAAAATATAATTCACAACCTCACTGACTGCCCTTTTTTTTTATAGAACCAGAGCCTTTAACAAGATGCAACTTTTTTTTTTTTGTCAAGGCACACCCCTTCTTTACGGTAGAATAGTTTAACGAGGAGTGATCCCGCGCATCTTTGGTCCTTTTGCAAGCTAATCAAAGTGGTAACTCACTAACCGCTGTCAGTGATGTTTGACTTCTGTGATCTATTTAGAACCGTATGTAAGCCTGTACACGTGTGTGCAACAATAAATGAAAAGGCACAACAATTCAAATCCAGGTTGATCGAGACATTGAAATTTTGGATTGTGGCAAAGGAGATAGCGTTTTACACTACGATGCAACTGATGAACATCAATAGTTCGAAGCGAGTAACATATAAAGATTTAATATTAACTTCAGTAGGAGGAAATTTGTAATCATCTCCAACTTCATTAACCATTGAATGAAATGAGCTACTATTTACAAGCATGCAAAAGTGCAATACTAACTCCATTAGGAATCAGTATCAGCATCATGACACATTTGTTAAAGTCCAGATTGTACAAAAGTCTGTGGCTCCTTACGAGAGATAAGATCATAGGTTCGCGTCTCAAGTCACTGAAAAATTCAATTCTCATACTGCCAGAAAAGGCTGTTCAAGTGATATCGAGCAGTGGTTCCAATCTATTTTGACCCACTCTCCCCTTTTTACTATTGCTGGAACTTACTCTTCCCTTCAAATTTTAAAACTAGCCGTGGGGGCTTAGAAAAAGAGAGTTTGTCTTTCAATGAAGTGAACCAGGTTCGAATCCCAGCTATGGCGGGTCGATACGAATTCCTCACCGACCACAGTGCTGATGTAAAATATCTTTAGTAGTAGATGGATCATGGGTTAGAGTCCCCTTGCCGTCAAGCTGACAGCGGGAGGTTTTCGTTGTTTCCCCCCATGTTACGCAAATGAGGGTTAGTTCCATCAAAAGGACCTCCACGATGACAAATTTCACCCAACACTTGATCCAAGAGTTCCTTTGTCTTCTGGATTGGATTCAAAATTACAAGGCTATTGAGTTGAACATTGGTAGTCGTAAATACAAAATTGGCCCGGCTGTTCAACGTCGGTTATAAAAAAATAATCTTTAAAACTAATATATAGTATAATTATTCAAATTTTGATTATTTCACATGTTTTAATACCTGACAAAGATCAAGGAATTCATTAAGATAAATGTATTAATATTATTATGATGGAAGTACAGCGCCCAGATGATGATGAAAGTAGAGCACACATTGAGGTAGATTACTTACAGACTCGTTTGATGTTCAAGCAAGAGAAAGACAGGGGGGTGGATAATCTGGATTTTTATTCATAATTGCCATTATCTGCAGCTATTTAGTCCTTATGCCGAGTTGTCATAACCATTAGGCATATTCTTACTAGCTGTAAACGATTCCAACATTTGAGAAAATTTTTTTTTGTTGACAATATCAGTCCAGATCTTAAGTCTTTACTTTGTGACCCTAAACATCACAATCTTATAAAGTTTATCAAAGCAATAGTAATAATTTATAATTTAAAAATATATATCTTTATATTAATCTGATGACTCTTTTGAGTTCAGTGATAGCCATTTCTGAGTCTTGTGAAAATGAACTACAAAAAAACAAAAAACCGTTATTTTATAACCGTCGTTGAACAGCCGACCCAATTATTTGGGTTTACGACTCCGTAGCCTTGTAGTTTTGAACCCAATCCAGAAGGCAAGGAAACTTCCTGGATCAAGCATTGGGAGAAATTTGCCTTTGTGGAGGACTAGAGAATTATTTATAAATTATTTAGTTACAATTAAAAAAAAAAAATTACTATTCTTGTAAAAATAGCATTAAAAAAGCTGTTATATGCATATCATCCGCTCAGAGAAATCAATATTTTTTTAAAAGAGGACTTAGCTTTGACATTGAAGATTTAATAGTATTCTCCTGTTATTCTTATATAATCTCTAGAGACCCAGCATATTGGGCAACACTTAGAACAATTTTATCACTTAAAATTAAAGTTTTAATTCATCTGCTATTCTTTAATCTCTTGAAACCCAACATATTGGGCAACACTTAGAACAATTTAATCGCTTAAAATTAGAGTTTTAATTTTTTTTGTCTCTGTAAAAATACTGTCTTTGTAAGAAAACTATCTTTGTAAAAATATAATTGGACTTGAAATCATTGGTCGAGGTTTTTAATGACAATGAAAAATTAAAAGAAATGTAGGAAATAATATTCAAGTAAATTTTTGGACATTTTTACAGCATATAAATATCTAGAGGAATTTATTTTATGACTTAAGTGTAAAGATATATAATAAAAATATTCTGCTATAAGCCAGTAGTTTTTAAAATAAAATGTAGCAATTTTTATAAAGAAATTTAAAATTACTGAAAAAAAACTATTTAATTCATTTAATTTTTTAAAAGAAACATTTTATTGTATATATGGAGTTTACCTTCTAATACGCTACATATTTCTTTGTAAAAATAACATTTTCTTCCATTATTTAAAGCTTGTGTCTCTGGTGAACCTGTTAACTAAGGAATAAAATTTTGTTCAACTCGTTTTACAATGGGGAATCTTTTCTTTATAGTTATAATTTTTGTCAACATAAATAAAATAATTATATCACGTGCGGTTTTATGATATATAAGAGGGATCATGATTTTGTATTTATGTTGAAGCTAGTTAGTAAAAAGTTTATTTTATCTCAGATGTGATTCTATGATGTTCAACGAATAAATGGAAGTTTACATATAGATTTGAAAAATTTAAATTAAAAAAAAGTTTAATAGCAAAACAGTTTCTATATCATGAAAGTTACATCCAACTTAAAAAAAAAAAACTGATAGTTAAAATCAAAACTTCTAATTAAAATTCTTAATAAAAAACGAATTTTTTTTTAAAATTGCAATATCAATCATGTGTACACATTGCAGAACACATTACACATTAAGAAATACAAATAGTGGCTTGTTAAAAATATCGCATAATTCATTACATAGTTAGCAAATAGTCTCAAATTATGATAAAATAACAAATGTTTGAAAAGTGATCCCTTAATTGTGCTAAAAATTTTTATAATATGCATTTAAAACTATCAATCAAAACAAAATTTTTGAAATTAGCAGCGATGAAAATGTGTTTATAACTGATTTCATAGTTGATGATAAATTGTAAATTCGTACATCAAGTCTCACAAACAGTGGCTTGCTAAAAACAGCGAGCAATTCATTACATAGTCAGCAAAAAGTCTCAAATTAAAATAAAATGACTAATATTTGAAAAGTGGTCCCTTAACTGTACTAAAAATTTACAAAATATACATTTAAAACTATCAATCAAAACAAAATTCTTTAAAATTGGCGTTGATAAAAAATATGTGTTAATCACTGATTTCATAGTTGATGATGTCAAGTTGTCAATTCTTTTACGCATTCAACTATGCCATTGTGTTTCTATAACGTTAGGAACTAAATTATTCAGTTGAAAATTTCACTGAGATCTAATCTCCGTAGATGCAATACCGAACAGCATATGACTGCAAAACATGCCATCCTCCATAAGACGAAAACCTGTTTTTTACGAAGACACTGTGCACAATGTGCATTACATGGGCGATTGTGTCGAGTTGCCAAATTTGTCCAAGACGCACGAAACAAATTCCCAATGACACGATCAGAGCACAAAATTTAAAAAATTCCTTGACAAAATTTTCTTCTCTGAATGTACATTCTGCGAGCTCTAACGATATCTCCAGCAATGAGTCTAACACACCATCGGGTCGTATTTTGATGATCTCTAATCCTATATCGAATGAATGGCGTGCTATATATTGTAGAACAGCCCTTCCTATATCGGGTTCAAATCGTCTGTTTTCGTGATACTCT
This sequence comes from Parasteatoda lunata, assembly GCA_949128135.1. Classification (NCBI taxonomy): domain Eukaryota; kingdom Metazoa; phylum Arthropoda; class Arachnida; order Araneae; family Theridiidae; genus Parasteatoda; species Parasteatoda lunata. The sequence goes on from OX421975.1 coordinate 27,323,136, forward strand.
TGAGTCGTTCTTATGAATGGAAGAGACCATGCATGTCCATAGTGATGCAAGCAGTATGAAACTAAGTCATGTACAAATATAAAATGCCGCATATTATCGCGGAAAGTCATTCTCTCAATAACATTTGTCATGTCTTTAGATAGAAAATTATTACAGTTACTTCATGATCGATCTCAGAAGATTCTTCGCAGTGAGCAAGTAATGTCAATTTTACAAGATTAGAAGGACAACGACTTCTGTACTATTCGCTTACAGCTCTGTCTTTCCATGTCAAATTTACTTTATCAACCCATATTTTTTCCGCAGCGGACTGATCGTTAAAACACGGTTCTCAGCAGATCACCGAAGTCAGGCATCACTGGCTGCGATCAGTGTGCCGGTGGGTGACCAATTGGATCAGTCTGCTTAGGGATCGAGGGTGTGTGGTATTGTTCTTCGTTAAACTGTTCAGTCAAAGCAGGGGTATCATCCCCTCTGCAGAGGATCAAAATTGTGATGGCATGTCATCGGATCATCCTCAGGGATGTTTCCAAGACCGACGCCAATAGCCCATTGTGCAGCTCTTGTGCGACGTATATGAACTACAACAGCAACAACGAATCCGCTTTCAACTTCCGTTTTGTTTTGTAGAGATTAAAAATTTCTGAACATCCCAATATATCCTTCTATAATTTGTGCTATCTGTCCTTTATCCTGACAAGGGCTTATAATTCGTTTTTGTAATGGTAAGTAGGTTATTTAAGGTCGCACTAGAGCTGCACAATGGTCTGTTGGCAACTGTCTGGGAAACATCCCCGAGGATAATCCGAAGTCGTGCCATCACAATTTTGATCCTCTGCAGAAGTGATGACTCCCCTGTTTTGGTTGCCCGACAACCTGCGCGCGAAGTCGAGCACTTTACAGTAAAAACATTTTAAAGAGGGAAGATACCACCCTGCCTCGGTCAGTACGCAGTCTGATCATTGAGGTCACTCACCCACTTACTGACCTCAGCCAGTAATGCTTGACTTAGGTGTTTTACTGGGAGCAGTGTCTTAACAATGCGGGATTTCCAGAGGCAAGATTTATTTATTTATTGGTACAAATTGTAGATTTGTGTGCTGAATTACATAAGCACGGATTATAAGCTTTTGTCAAGTAAAAGAACTAATGGCACAATTCAGGGAAGAAAACAGCACAAAGATACATCCAGAGTTACGGCAGGATTCGAACCCGCTATCTCCAAGCTGCAAAGCATTTGGCGAGTGAAATTTTTCGGTAAGGCAAGAGGCAATACTGTCTAACCCTTTGTTGCTGCCCAACTTTATTTATTCATTCACATTTGATACACAGATGCGGGTTTTTATTTAGCTTAAAAATATCGATTTTTTTTTTAACTTTTCAATGTTGCTATCTACAAGAGAGATATGAAAAAAGTCGTAAATGTTCTAAGGCATCTAGATAAATAAATGCTTTGAGAGTTATTAATATTCAAATGGTAGGTATTTTATTTACGCCGCACTAGATCTGCACAATGGGTTATTGGCGACGGTTTGGCAAACATCCCCGAGGATGATTCGAAGACATGCCATCACAATTTTGATCCCTTGCAGAAATGATGGCTCCTTCACTTTAGTAGCCCGAAGACCAGCACGCGAAGTCGAGCACTTTACGGTAGAGCAGCTTAACGAGGACCGATCCCGCTCACCCTCGGTCCCTACGTAGGATGATCAATGTTGTCACCCACCCGCTTACTGACCGCAGTCAGTGATGCTTAACTTCGGTGTTCTACTGGGAACCGTGTCTTTACGATCAGTCCAATGCGGGACATGAGTATTCTAATATTTTTAGGTACAAAATCAGACACGGAAAGTACTTTCTCAGAGTTAACCTACCTTTTTTTTTATAAAAGGATTTAGAATTTTGATTTCTAAATATGAGAGGTAACTGCCATATAAAAAATTCAGTTCCATTATTTTAAAAGGTAGGGCGTTCGAAAATTCTAGCTCTAAAAGGGAGCTATCATTTTTTTTTTCAAATTTGCCGTGTCTCTCAAATTATTTCAACAAATTAAAAAAACTTAAATCCACTATAAAACTTTTTAATTCAAAAATGTAAAAAAATTTATTTTACAATTTATTACTTTATTTATTAATAATTTAAAATATTTAAATTACAATATATGCCTATTTTTGCATAATTTTTAACTGTTTAATTGTAGTTTAATTTAAATAAAATAAGTTGAAAATATTTTAATTATGAAATTTTAAATAAATATATGGTGAAATTTGCCAAGAAAAAGAAATTTAAGGGCAAAAATTTCAATCTCTTTCCTGTATAAACCATAGGAACCATATTATTATTTTAATTGCGGCTTTCCTACATCTTTTGAAACCAAAGATATAATTCAAACTAAATCAACGTTAAAATAAGATGTTTGTTCATAGTAAAAGGTTTTTGTGTTTGAAACTTACATACCGCTCAATCAATTTAGTATTTTTAAGATCAGTCCCTCGAAGATTAAGTCTAAGATTATATGTTTGTACAGTGCGGAAAAAAATGTATTACCTTAAATAACTTTCGATCTAAAGATCAGATTTTCGCGTTCTAGGACTCAATCTTAATGGTTTGAAAGGGTTATTTTAATTATGCTAATTAGCTGCTGCAGACGATACTTTAAGTTATGAAATCAGACACAAAAATGTACTTTCTCAGTATAAATATACCGTTTTTATTTAAAATTTTTGATTCCTAAAATATAGCGTGTAGACACGATCTTGGAAATATATGATTAATATAGTTTAATGATTAAAGTTAAATGATTAATATAGTTTCCTTGTAGACACATTTTAAGAATAAGAAAAATTAGTTATAGCACGTCATCCGATTGCTATTTAACTTGTACATAATTATCTTTATTAGTTCGAAAAAATTGAATTTATGAGAAGATTACTCTGATTGTTCGAGAATTTCGAAAAGTCGACATGGACATCGGTGTTTGCAAAAACACTAACAATGATAAAGATAACACACAATCCAATATTTAATAACATTTTATACATATTCTTATTTAATCTTTCAGCAGGTATGCGTATGGTAGACGTACACTAGTCAAAAGCTTAGTTTTTAATTTTAATTCGGATATTTAAGTTAAAAATTTCAAATTCATTGTTTGAATTGTTAACTGTAAACAACAAATACAAGCTAATGCTTTTAATTAACAATAATGCAAGCTAATGCTTTTAATACTTAATGCAAGCTTTAGTGTACTTGTTGCTTTTTTTATTAAAATAAAGGTTTTAAACTATTGTAAAGTGAGAAATAAAAATAAACATATTTTCAAAACTGTACAAATAATAATTAGGTTCTGGTAAAGATTAAATAAAAAGAGATTTAGATTCATAACTACTCTACAGATATTTCGAGATAACTAAACAAAATCAATTAAGATGATCAATTAGATGAAATCAAATACTTTTTTTTATTAGATCTGTAACTTTGACATTTCAGCTCAATTTTTAATTTAATTTTTTAGCCAATTCTTAACAATTCACATTTTATAATAGCGTATCTAGGGAATACGGGTGAAATTTCTGTTGTAAGTATGATGGTTAAATAAAATATTTTATTATTTACTTATTTTTAAAAAAATTTCAGTTAGTTTTCAAACAACTTTATTTAAAACGACTTTATATACAAACATTTTAATAAAACAAAGATATTAATGAACTTTTACTAAGGGCAAAAGTTCAGCACATAAAGCTAAAACTTCAAAAATTATTTAATTTTATTAAAAATAATTAAATCTTCAATTTTTACTAAAATTTAACAATAAGCTATAAAAATCAAGGCATGATACTCTGAAGGTATTTTTTCGGTTGTAAACAAAATTAATCTTCATAAAAGAAAACTTAAAGTTCATTTACCAAAATAAAAAAAAAAAATATTGGCAAAAATAAATTCAATGAATCTTTAAAATTCCAATTTACATTAGATATAATCTTCTTATGCTTGAAATTGATAAAATGGAACGTTTACATAGATAAAAACTGAAGAGGAACAAAAAATCTAATTTATATAAATTTATATAACACATAGTTCTTTGATATTACAAATTGCTTGATAAAATTCTCACCACAAGCTTGTTCTTAAATGCTGTAATGGAAAGCAAACGTATTCAAAACATGTCTTTTGCCAGTAGTCATAACTATTTGTCCGAAGAAGATTCTGCATACCTTATTCGAACATTATTCGATTAGATTGAAAATGGAATTCTTCTTTTGACTTCAAAAGTTATAAATCAAAATGTTTTTATAATTAATGCTTAAATCAATTTGAACTTAACAATTAAAATAGTCTTGGGGACGCATAGGATTATTACCACTACTTGTTCTTTGAGTAATAGTCACAAAGTAATAGTAAAGTTCAATAATAGTAAACGTAAACAAATACCTTCTATAAAAAGTCATGAGAATATGCTTAAAACAAATACATAACCAAATCAATTGACGTTGGTAAAGACTTTCTTTTATTTCACAAACATAATGTCAAATCGAATTCATCCGCAGTTCTACAATGCTAAAAAGAGATTTAAAATAGTAGTTAAAATGCTTCTACTAATGGATAGTAATTCTCAAGCGATTTGTAAATGAAGTATTTTATACAAACGTGGAAAAATATGTCTTACACCAAGGGTTATAAACGATAATGACAATATTGTATTAAACGTCAACTAGAAAGAAGATTGAATCAAGTCGAGTATCAAAACAAGTCAACAAGTATCCTATCAAATAAAGTAAAAAATCTGACAATTTTTTCAATCAAGTTGGTTGTCAACCAACTGATAGTCAAGCAAATTGACCATTAAAGTTATGCCAATTTAAAAAAGATAATAAACCTTCCGAACGAAGTTGTTAATTAATAAAAATTCAAACTATTATTAAAAATCCAATTAAAACAAATCATCCTTAATGTATAAAATAGAAAAAAAGAACTGAAATCTTTTCCCTTCTTAGAAAAGTCATAGGACATTTTTCATAAAAATATGGTTCATTTAGTTAATTTGACAGTGCTAAATCTGGCTGGGTTAATAATTAAAATGCCATTGTTTTAAATCTTTATAATATATATCATTTGCAGTCCTAGAAAAGTCATAGGACATTATTTTTCATGAAAATATCGTTCAATTAGCTAATCTGACAGTGCTAAATCTGTCTGGGTTAATAGTTAAATTGCCATTGTTTTAAATCTTCAGCTGTTAAAATCACAAGCTATTTTCCGTAAATACAATATCTGACAGCATACCTCTGCAAAACATTCCATCCCCCTAGAATCGCAAACCTCTGTTTAAGGAAGGTATCATACACTCCGTCTATTTGGCCAACAATGAATTCCAGTTGCCAAAACTGTCCCTGCTTTAAGTAGTGAATTCCCATTGTAGCGATTTGAGCACAAAATCTAAAATATTCTTTGATGTAGTTTTCTCCTCTGAATGTAACCTCAGCGACTGCCAACAATATGTCCCTCATTGTTCCGTAGGCTTCCAGATCGTTGATCTCTTTGGCTATCTCTTTTATATTCCGCCTTCGATATTTAAGAATAGCGTCTCCGACCTGAGGTAAGAATCGTTTGTTGGTTCTGTAATTCTCCATCTCTTCTATATGAGGCAGGGACCACGTATGGTCAAATTCGTTTGCACTGTATTTGAGTAAATCATATGTGAATGCTTTGTATCGAAAATAATCACGCTCATGAACTGATGAATCCATTGCTGTTTATAAATTTTTTTTTTATCTTTCGGCAATTGCTTGTCACGTTTTGGATGATATGTTAGTTATTTTCACAATAGTGGTACTGTTGGATTTTCCTCGGATCGTTAAGTTCAATCCACTTTTTCTAAATATAGATGTTTTAAACACTTTACGAACGGTAAAATGCTTAGACTATTTAATATATATATGTTAAGCTTCTTTAATAAAAATAACCGAAATCACTGACTGCACATTGGGCATTGAATCTGAAAATGGGACGTCATATTATCTTTATTTTTTGTCTAACATTGATATAAATTTCTGATTGCCTGTTTTTTTCAAAACTAACGCCGGACTAGCCCTTCCATTTGGTGGTCCCACCGTTCCTCCTAACACTCTGAAGAGGAGAGATAACGGGTTTGAATCCCACTGTAACCTCGCATGTATTTTTTTGATTCCTTCTCTAATTCATTCTTTCTCTGTATGTCAAATTGTGACCTACTTGAGTAGGGTTATTTTGATATCATTACCCAAGCTTGCAAACAACTAAGTAAAAGTATAAGCTGAGTGTTTGTATTTCAGAGTCACCGAGAATCTTCGGCATTTGTAAGAAAGAAGCATACGTGCTATTTAAGGTCCTCCGTGACTAAGGGGTATTGGCCTACCACCAAATGCTCTGAATTGTGGAAGTAACGGGTTTGAATCCCGCCACAACCCTGTTGTACTATCTAAGTGATGTATTTCTTTAATTTGGGACATCAGTTCTCCAACGTGACGAGGTTTTATAAGGTTTTCTTCGTATTGAACAAAAGTTCGAGGCAGGTAGGTAGGTAGAGCTGCACAATGGGCTATTGGCAACGGTCTGGAAAACATTATTAGAATTACATGGGGGTCAAGCTTGTGTGCTCAGTTTAAGCTTATAAAACTTTGTCAAATAGAAGGACACATAGCACATTACAGCAGAACAGAATGAATGACATCCAAGGTAACACTGGGACTCGAACCCGCTACCTCCATGCTTTGCGCAGAGTTTGAACTTTGTGCTTAAGTAACGTAGAACAATTTTGTCAAAGCATCAAATAATATGTTGTATGCATATTTTATTTCCTTCTCAGATGTTCTTCTAAAATGCAAGCATTTGCAAATTTAATAAAAGAGCATAGGAAGTTCCTACTCCATATTTCGTGTACAAAATGAATAAGAAAGAAATACTGGTTGCATTTTCCCGAAGGGAGAGAGGCGGAAGTTTCGAGATGTAACAGAAAAGAACTCAGATTCGTATCCCAAAGTAGACAAATGTTATTTTGAAAATTTTCTTTAAATACATTTAACATGTTTGTGAATCAAAATCGTTGATCCCCTCTGCAGAGGATCAAAATTGTGATGGCATGTCTTCGGATCATCCTCAGGGATGTTTCCCAGACCGTCGCCAATAGCCCATTGTGCAGCTCTAGTGCGACGTAAATTAACTTCACACACACACACAAAATCGTTGAAGATCTTTATCGCATACTTCATTGCTAATTCTTAATCGCTTATTTAATTGTTTCACATTGAAGATCTTAATCGCTCACTTGAAAATATTAATCGCAATTGTTTAATTTTGGTATATTCTTTCCCAGATATACACAGATATGCTACTCGCTTCAGGGCTAGGAACGTACAGTTACCTACAGGTATAAACCCGCGATCTTAGTATCGAGTATCACGATCCTACTTTCAAGGCACTCTTGGCCCAGTCTTTCCAAAGTATTTATTTTGTTTATATTTATTGGTACACATGCATGCAGACTCATGTACTCAATTACATAAATACGGCTAATAAGTTGTCAAGTAATTACATTGCATACATTTTCAGGCTTGTGTGCTCTATCAAGGCTTATAAACCTCTTTTAAGTGGAAGGATAGATAGCACAACACAGAGAAGGACAGCACGAACATACATCCAGGGTAACAGCGGGATTCGAACCAGCTACCTCTACGCTTTGCACAGCGTTTAGCGGGTGATACACTCGGACAGGGAAGTCCCTTTGTCAAGTAGAAAGATAGATAATACAATCCAGAGAAACCACGAAGATAAGTCCAGGGTTATGACGGGATTCAAAACCGTTACCTCTATGATGCAGAGAGTTTGGTGATCGGTAACGCTTGGCCTGAGAGACCCCTACTGAAAGTAACATAGATAGAAAAAAACTATGAGTGGAATAAAAAAGAATGATCCTTGTTGTTGTTGTTCCTAATGCTACTTGCCAAAACCAGAAAGCTTGTTGGTTGAAACCAAGCGAACTCAAAGCAAAGGGTGCGTTTCTGAATAATGCTTGCTGAATGTCTATATTTTGTATTATTTTATAAAAGTATAAAAAAACGATTGCAGAAAAAAAGAAAGATTTTTGTCAGGATTTAGGCATAGATGATTATACACTCCAGTTATAGTTTCATACAGTACGTACTCATATAACTAGGTAAAACAAATAGTTTAACCGAAATTAATCTATCGTAGGTAATATGTTTGTAAACATTTTGGTGCTTAAGTCAGTTTTTTCGTTGGCCCTGTCGTCATGCTAATATAACTGCTGTGAGTTTGTCACAGTTATTTATGACTGTTTGTTCAACATTTAGCTACATTCAACCTATTTCACCTATGCTAATTATGAAAATGGCACACAATGGAAAAAAAAAGCTTCAGTCTCGTGAAAATTAAACCGTTTGTGATGTAATTTGTAAGCATTCGAGAAATTACTCCAACATTACATTATCTAAGCTCATAAAAATTTGTAAAAAAAAAAAAAAAAAAAAATTCATTGATTTCAATAATTTTTATTTAAATTAAAAAACATTATCGATTCGGCGATTTTTAAAAATGTTTAAGATCTACTTAAAAATTGAAGGTATTTGTTTTCAAATCCAGATTTCTTTACAGCAAGATAGGATATGTAGTTTAAAATTATATCTTTCTTTTGAGAGCAAAGCACTAAATCCGTGGCTTTTTTTTCCACTTTTCCAGGCTAAAGAGCTTCGAAAATTGCTGATAAATGACTATGAAAGGCTCATTTTGTTAAACCTAATTATTTTTCAATTTTACAGAAATGTTTTTTTTGTAAAAATGAGAACACTGTAAAAATTGTTTTTAGCTTTTTGAAAATTTGAACTCAAGTGCAATGTTAACAATAAAATCAAGTCAAACTGATTTTTCTGAGAAACGAAGATATATTACTCAGGTAATGTTTATTTTGTGTCTGATTTTGTATTTTAATTCATTGATAGCATTCACTAGTTATCATATTCAAATGCGTTTTTCAGCACACTAATATTGTATATGTTACTGTGAATGACCGAAATTAGTGAATGTTGACTATCACATAGTCGCCTAGGTAAATATCTGAAATATATACTAGGTCTATTTAAATGCCACTGCCCGGTATATATTTGCCCGCTATACCCTACAGAGATGTTTTTTGAAGGTTCAGTGCCAATGTTCGGTATTCATTTGCCCGCTATACCCTACAGAGATGTTTTTTGAAGGTTCAGTGCCACTGTTCGGTATACATTTGCCCGGTACTCCAAACACTGATGCTTCTCCTAATCTATCCTCAGCAGATATTAAAATATCGAATAAATGTAATAATATCAACGAATAAATTAATATCAAATTGGATCTAACAAATATTTCGGACATTCACCACTATGTGATTATTGACATTCACTGGTGAAAGTCAACATTCTCTTGATTTTAGTCATTCAAGATAACCTATACACTAAAAGCTTGATATAAGGAGTACGGCATATTACAAGAAGTCCGCTATTACGACAAACTTCCAAGTCATCGTCAAAATGTTGATATGCAAAAACATTACTCGCCTGCTACTGTTAGGACAAAAAGATTTTATCATTATTTATTTTGCTGCTTTTCAAGTGAGCAATATTATACCAAAAAGTGTTAAATGGGAGATTTTTTATTTATTTCTGGTATCACGATGCAGTATAGCAAAAAAAGAGCAGCGTTCACTTCTTAAATACTGTGCTTTGCACCACCGGCTCAGTTATCTTCTTTCGAACAAAAGTTTTTTGGCTACTTTTATGAATCCTGTCGTACCGACCGGATTGCGTAGGGGTCAAGGAACTGGCATTGTATCACAAAGGTTCTGGGTTTGAATCCCGGGAAAGTCATGGATGTCTTTCATTCTCTGTGCTATCTGTACTTACTGTCAGAGCAACGTTGGTCCACCTAATATGGCGCCCCTGAAAGAGTGGCCCACATATTTGCCCTGTAAATGCTTGAATTGACGAAATGGTTACACAAGAGAGGCATTGGAAATAAAAAATAAATCCTGTCTTGCACTTCAAAAAATATGCTTTTTGTTGACTAAATATCTATCAATCCCTTTATATCTTTCCTTTACATTTTAATATTAAAATCAACATTCACTCTAATGAAATGTCGTCCAAAAGCATTTAATTTCATTTTCCCCCCTGCAGAAACGTGGAACGGTTTAGAAACTTGTTGGTAAAGCATTCCTGCCGTAGATATTTCGGTTTTTCATACAGTATAGAGCTATACAATTCAGTTTATAATCTGAATATAAGAGCAAAAACACTTTCTAAATAGGTATTTTAAATAAAATAATTGCTCAGAACCGTGGTGGGCTCAGGGGATAGAGCCTTCCAAAGTCGTGAACCAAGTTTGAATCCCATTTATGGCTGATTGATACGAATTTCGTTAACACCGTTGACATGAAATATCCTCAGTTACATGAAATATCCTCAGTGAAGGATCATCCTCAATATCCTAAAAAAGGAAATATCCTCAGTGAGTTAGAGTCCCCTTACCGTTAGGATAACCGTAGAAGGTTTTTGTGGTTTTTCTCACCATTTAAAGGAAATGCGGGTTACTTCTATCAAAATGTCCTCCAAGAAAGTAAATTTCTCCATAGACTAAAGTAGTTCCCTTGTCTTCTGGTTTGGGTTCAAAATTACAAGGTTACGGAGTTGAACATTGGTAGTCGTGAACTCAAAATTGGGTAGGCTGTTCGACAATGATTATAAAAATAAAATAGTTGCTCAAAAAATTGGAAAGCAAGGAAGCATGTCTATTTCGTTTTTCTGTCTTTTTATTGCTATTTTAACATTAAATATGTGTATTTGTTTATATTGACAAAATCATTATAGAAGCAATTTAAGAGCTATTATAACGCCATAATGTTTAGTGAGCTATTATAACACAAAGCTATTATAGCGGACTTTGTCATTGTCAGTTTTGTCTTGAGTGGTTACATTTGCCATTTTTCAATTTAAGATATCTAAAAATTCAAAAGTATTTGCTTTTCAGATAAGTCAATTGTTTGTTGAAGTTGAGTCTATGGCTATATTGTACTTTATAAACTTAAAATGTTTCTTAAAGTCACACATAATATTATAATAAGCTAACAAAAATATCACTAAAATATTTAACCGGTATAAACAGTGTTTCTAAAAACAGTGTTCAAAACTACCTAGCAAAATGAATTAAGTTACCACAATGCTTAAGTAAACGTGGTTGACAATATGCAAAAATCCAATCAATAAGATCAAAAGTTATTCAGTGTAATAATTGTTTCTTTGACTTCAGGTTTTAAATTTAGGCATCGATTTACTGTGAAATTGTCATATCATGAAAAAAATTATTGTTGTTTTGTCAAAAATACGAAAGATACTATAAAATAACAGAAATAAAATATAACTAATAATAAACAAGAAACAAAAAACAGTAACACTAGAGAATATTTATTAAAAAAGTTTTTTTTTTGTAGTTCACAATCTTTCAAACATCTTTATTTCCTCTCTTTAATATGGGAACAATATACAGGAATGCTATAAACTGTACATAGTGATCATTCAGATGATATAAAAAATCTTCACTCTTCATGAATGTAAATAACAAAATAAAAGATCAACTCCTTTTTTTCTTCTTCTTAAATCTTTGTTTCCAAAATACTGCTTAGGTTTTCTTTTCTTTCAAATAGCAGACGACAACAATAATTTAGAAAAAGAACGATAAAATATATATTGCATTCGATCATTTGTTTATACACTATAAGAGAATGAAAAAAGCTCGAAGAGACCAGCTTAAGAAAAAAAGCTTTCGGCCACTTTAGTATTTCTTTGGCAACATTTCAAACTTTGTTTTGCTAATATCTAGAAAGCAGGCTGTTCATATCCATATACATAAATTTTATCAATTGAGTGTTTTAATAGAAAAATGAAGTTTAAACCATTCATTAAAATGTATCACATTTTAGAGTTAACTTCTTTCATACTTAGAGTATTGAGCCTTAAATACCAGTGAGGTCAATCTTCATTAATTGAGTTATAAAAAACAAAAACAAAATAAATAAATAAAAAAACTGATGCAAATTAAAACGACCAAAGCACATTAAACATAATTAACTTTCACTATTATTAGACTTCAATAATTCAAAACCCTTTTTAAGTTAAAATATTTCAATAATTGTGTTTATGAACAATACATTTCAAAACATATATCTGAAATTAAATGTGTGTAAACAATTTTAAATAGTTGAGCTCACAATTTACAACGAGTCGATTAAAGTAAAAAAGTTTTGTTTGAAAATGAAAGAAATAATGATGAGATTAAAATTGACAACCAAAAATTTTTCAGCTCAAGGGCAGAATTTCCTTTCGGTATTTGCGCCAAAAAATCACCAAGCTTTGGCGACAAAAGGGCAATGCCAAGCGAGATACTCAGAACAAAAAATCACAGAAGGAGACCAACTCGAAGGGTACAACTCGTATGTACTCAGGGCAAAACATTACATGTTTTTATTTTAAATTTTTGCGTGTAAAAGAGCCTTTTGGTGCCTTGGTGTTACTAGTTGGCGGGAATAGGTATCGATACGGAATTATACCATAGTTTTCAATGATTTTCGTCGAAATAATTATCAACTTTGAAAAGTAAGTTACTGTTCATAATTCTTATTTTAAATTGCAGTACTTTTGTGAAACGTTATAAGTCTCTTATTTCTGTATAATTCTGCTCCCCTTTTGATACTTGAATGGGATACCTGCAAGGGACGTAGTTGATCTCGATCCTGATTGGTTGTTAAAATGTGGCATTTGTTTACGGCAGTAACTGTTCTTTTCATTCCATTTCGAGTAAGCCGAGTCTGTCAAATACCAATTCTCTTAAGTATAAGTAATAAATTTTAAGTAATAAGTCTTAAGTACATTCTATATTCTTCTAGAACAATTTCAATTTTTTCACCATTTATTTCGTACTTAACACAAAGACGAAGCCATGTAGAACATAAACAGACTTATAATTCATCGAATTTGCAAGGTACATGAAATGAAAACATGTCACTGTTATAATAAAATGCATAAGCAAATAATAAATCTAAGTCAAGTAAAAGACGTAGACGAAAAATAATAATATTTCGACAAACTCGATGTGCGATACGACGCTGTATTTAATTAATTTCCCGTTAATTAACATTCTAACTTATGTGGAGAAACTTTGCACAACTTAAATGCGCCATTTTGCTTTTATCAGCTGGCGTTGACGTTATGGGTCACATGTGTTGGTATCAGTGATCTTCTTCTTGAAGTGCAAGTAACCTATTCTTGATCCATGACAAACATTTATTAAAAAGCTTTTTGTAAAAGAAGTTGTCGATAGATGGCAGCGCATGAAATCTTAAAATTTATTAAAATATTTATCGTAATAAAATATAGCCTTGACGAGATATGCCCCATTATCGAAATGAACTCATTTTAAAAGCTAGCCTTTCCTTTTTGTAAAGGCCTCTAATCTCACTGGGTTTTAGGTATAGCGCAATTGCTATGGGAATTGCAATTAAAGATTAATTTCGAGACATATTAGAAAAGTATGAACAGAGTAGATGCATTATAAAAAAATATCTACCACCTTAAATTAATTATGACCCATGGATCTAGGGTTTAACTTATCAAACAGCATCAACAATTATAGATGTTTTTTTTATTTTAGTTATTTATATAAGCTTTATTTTTGTTATAAATTTTATTGTCTAAGTTTTTATCCACCTCAGCCCCAATGAAACTAACGTGGTGAATAACTCCTTATTAATATTTAGTATTTCCTATATTTACAATATTAGTGAAGTTTTAGTCGATACTCTTATACTCCGCATTCATTCTTTGTAATTAAATTTGAGAACTGATTAAACGAAAAAAATTATAATTGGCAACACTCATATTTGTCTTTGAAGTGAACAGCCTGCTGTCAATAAATAAAAAACTCGAATAGTTCAAAAATGGCTAAATAAACGTCAGCTCAAGTGAAGTTGAGTCTGTTGTTAGACTGCTATCATTCGGACGATCCGAATGACTAGTCGGTGATGAATCAGTCGCTATATGGGAAAGTTTCCTTCGAATGCGATTCATAATTAAAGGTGATTCATCACTGTGAAAATATTCGGCACCAAGCGTAGAAGAAGACAGGGAAGTTTTAGCATTTCGAGACGCATCATTGATCTCTTTTGATTGGTTCTTTTCAATGGAAGAGTCTTCACCAGGATTCATCTTGTTTGGAACAAAAGAGTTTGAGCATCGTCTGGTACCTAAGGATTCTATGAGAGCGCTGGCACTAGGGAAGGCATCATTTTGGAGCACTGGTAATAAATGAACTCTGTCCGTGTTAAGAGATGCAAACACGCATGTCCAGTCGTCCAGAGGGGGTGCCCTGGAGTCCACGCTCCTCCTCTTGTCCTCCAAAGTTGGCAACTGTGTAGGAACGTTGAGGGTGGAGCCAAAAGAGGATCGGAGGGGCACGGGGCTCAAGTTTGCTACCGACACTTTGCTGTCCGTTTCATCAGGGGATGCCTGCCTGATGTTCACATTGGTGACTGTTGGCGATGTTGATGTTGGTGGGTGCATAGAAAAGCCTGGCACAAGAGGGGGAAGATAGTCCCTGTTGATGAAGGCACAATCTGTTGTGCTTCTACAGGTCTGTAAGTTCAAGGACGCCCGTCGGAAACCTGCAAATTAAAGAAATATGTTTGCATCAAAGTTTGCTCGGTTGTATATGATAATTAACCTTACGAGGAAACACTGAGGCATTTATAGAGTTTTTGACACATAATCCACTTTTCCAGGAAAATTTTATTAAATTCCGTTCCATCGCTAGATAACAAAAAGGAATTTGATAAATTATTTTTTAGTTTTTTTTTTTTTTTTCAATTGACAACATATTTCCCCCCTAATCATAGTAGACTATTTCCTTGATAAACTATATATTTTTTTAGTTTAATGAAAAAAACCTCATTAATCAGACAGGAAAAAACAAACTACTACAAAAAATAATGTTACGTGTGTTAAATGTTTTAAAGATCGTTGCATAATCGAACATAGTTAAAGAACATAGTGGTTATGTCACAGGGTTGTCATTAGAAAGTACTGGGGTATACAAACATTCCCGTTGACCTTCAGATTGAAGGGCACCAGTTTGTCTAGGAAGTAAAGGGAATCAGTGCGCAATACTGACCACATGGTAACAAAATGGTAGAGCCTTAACCTTCATGACTTCCCTAGCCTATAACTGGCTGTTGCAGGAATGTTCTAGACTGCAAGTGGAATTTTACATATTTCATTGCTGAACTAAGAATGGTTTAATTTTTTCAAATAAAAATAAGTTTGACCAACTCAATGTTGATTTGAGTTTGCCTGTAATAAAATGCTTCCGAATAAATATTTAGTAGCATTTGATTACAGCCTTCGCCTTTTCTTATATAGACATAAACACGCATAGAAAAGATGAATCAATTTAACGTAATCGTTGTTTAAGTAAAATTTTAAACCGTGGTTATACCTATTTGATCTATATTATGCCTCTATATATTTAACACTATAGTTTAAAAACCTACTGTTTATTACTGCTTATTACAATTAAAACTACTGCTGTAATTAAATAAACTGCTTATTACTATTAAAACTAATTCACTTATATTCTAATATTTTAGCACGTATTGTTCTGTTCTTTATTTCTGGTACTTTATAAATTAAGCATTTTCTGTTTAGCTTCTCATAATCTAAGAGCTTTTAGTCTAGACATTAAAGCAAACTGAATCTCGATTATCAATAAACTATCTGGCTGACATTTTAAGAGAACGCTACAGCGCGGGAGAAATTTTTCATGGCAAATTATGATTCATTTCTATTGGGTATTTCAAATTTAGAGAAAAGTAATTTTAAATAAACCAAGAAGTTTTACACATTGAAAAAAATAATTTCGAATTATCAAAACAATAACAAATTATAACAAGATAGTATTCCCACTGCATAATCTAACTACATATAAAAATCGAATGGTGGTGTCACAGTTGTCGGTGTATTTTTATTGGCCAGAAAAATCACGTGGTAGGATCCAGTTTTCCAACATCAATTTTAATATTGGTTTGGTTGTCATCAGCAGAAAATTGACATACGTCATAAAGGTATCGTTTTCCCATCAATAGTTTCGTATTCCTAATTCAAAGGTAAAAGGTATTAAGCCTGTACTATTATTAACACGTTTTTAATTTTGTTTGTTTTCTAAATTAAGAGTTTAAGAGGATTGTTATTTTGTTATTATTAGAATAACCTAATTCCACGTTACATTTCAAGATAAAGTTATTTTAATTGGAGTCCGATCTTATTATCTTATCTCTAATTTCCGCATTTGAAACTTCATGGTTTTAGTTCTAATTTTTCTCTAAATTTTGAAGAACATACGTGGGCGAATAAAGAATTTGTTTTTCTTGTGATATAGCGTCATTTCAATGCAAAATATGATGTGATAAAATAAATACTTCTTTCTTCTCCCGCTTGGAATGGAAAGACAAAGTTTGGTGGAAGGGAAGCCATTTTGACCAGAGGCTTATGGGATGCGCTTTTTGATCGAGTCTTCTTCATTTTCTTACAAGCTTCCTGCAAAGAATAGATTTCTCACTTTAGTTAAACGAGAGAAGAAAAAAAAAATATGTACAAGCAATAGAGAAAGATTTTAATGCAATAATGTTTTCTTATGAGCCACGATGGCTCAGTGGTTACGGAACTGAACTGTCCCCCGGTCAGAACCCCTGGCCCTCAACGGGCTGTTGTGGGAAATACCTTTAAATATTTTCTTATTTTCAGTTGGATTTTTTATTTTGCATCATACAAGATGAATTCCTTAGGTATGATGAATGATTACTTTTATTTTTTTAATTCTAATTAACAAATGACACACACAATGAATAAAAAAAGAATATCCGAAGTCAGAAATTAGTATTAAAATAATCAAATATAATAAATTATAAGTGAGAAAAACTTGCATTCAACAGAAACTACATTACTTGTATGCATGCTTTTAAAATTTTAAATGAATTTATTGAAATTCGGAAAAGTTTACGTAGTAACTAAAGTTAGTAACAAAAACTCTTTTGAGAAAACACTCCATTTCAAGTTAGCGAAATTTTATTTCCTTCTTAAGATGTCAACTCAAAAATTGTTTCATTCTTTATTTTATTTAATTTAAACATAATTTAGCTTTCAACATAAACTATTTAAACTATGTTTTTACGAGTGTATTCTGTCAATAAGAAAGAAAATTTTAGAAAATTTTATTATTGTGTTCTTCTTGAAATTTTCATGAAAATTTAATTTTGTATCTGAATACTGTTTTTGATTTCAACGGTTTTTTATATTCTCTTTTAACCATTTCTTCATTCTTTATATTTGACCAGCGGAATGGCATGTTTCTTTCAAAAATGTTTGAAAGTTTGCATAGTCCTTAGTACTCTTATAGGCTTTTAATTTTGAATATTTTTCAAATTTTCAACTTTTTCTTAAGTGTACAAGTTTGTAGCTAATCTTTGTCAGACCAAAGTCTTTCGTTTTTTTTTTTTGAACTGCGTTTTTTTAAGTTACGCTTTGTTATTTGCAATGATTTCATTAGTCAAATAAAAGAACGAATATCTCACCGCTGACTGCTTGAGCTGCTCACCCAACTGTGCAAGTTTCTGTTGCTGAACTTCTTCTGCGAGCTCTCTCTCCAGTTCAGCGTCCATCTCGATATCGTCGTCCATTTGCTTGTGGCTCTCTTCGAGGTGT
This sequence comes from Parasteatoda lunata, assembly GCA_949128135.1. Lineage (NCBI taxonomy): Eukaryota > Metazoa > Arthropoda > Arachnida > Araneae > Theridiidae > Parasteatoda > Parasteatoda lunata. Next base: position 27,340,967 of record OX421975.1, read on the forward strand.
TTCATGAGCACTGCAACAACCACATTCACGAGAACAAACTGAGCCATGAGGACGAAGATGACGAAATACAAGGGTGCAATCACTGGTGAGATGCAGCAGTTGCGTATACATTCGCTCGAGTTGTCGCAGTTGTCACGCAACGTGTCCTGAAACAGAACAGATTGTGTATCTTGCTCACGTGCAACGAATTTTCGATGTGGTAGTGTATCTACCACTACAAAAATACAATTCCAGTTCCCTAGTATATAAGACATGTTAACTCGATTCTATGTTGAGGTACCGTTTCATAGATGAAGGTTGACATAACTGCTAACCTCACATTGGTAACCTGGCAGATTTTCCTTGTATATTTCAATGCTATTCTCAAGCAAGAAGTTTAATGGCCTAACGGCTAATGTAACTGGCATTTGACAAATAAAACAAATAACTTTGATACATGGTCCACATTGAGCAGTTGACTTGTGACTGCGACATTATTCACCTCCTCTGGCGCTGTTGCTACTCAGTCTCGATCACACACAACTATTCATTTGACTGATAAATGCAACACAGGAGCGACCACGACTGTGAACTTAATACAGCTCTCAAAAGTACGGTGATCTTAATACAGCTCTCCTGGCTTCTCACAAAGTCGTAATGAATCAACTAGTGGAATCCTGTCATCGAATTTCTATCGCAGATAAAATTCTGGTGGGGGAGTATTGTAGTGTATCTACCGCTACAAAAATGCAATTTGTATTAAGACTTGTTTACTCGATTCTATGTTGGGATGCTGTTTCATAGATGAAGGTTGATATAGTCGATAACTGCTAGCCCCACAATGGTATTTCTCTTGCTAGGAGGGAAATACCCACAAAGAAGTATATTCAAACAATTTTCACTTTGATGATAAAGCGTGTAAAAATGAAAAGTGTTTTCATTTTTACACGCTTTGAATTGAATTGAATTCACAATTGAATTTTTTTAATCCGAAATTTAATCCCTAGTTCTACATGAAAGATCTTAAATATTTTCCTTTTTTTAAAATTATTACTTATTTAAATCGTACAGATATTTCAATATTATATTTTTGATGAACAAATCATTAAGTAGTTTTGATTTAGGTTTGTCAGAAAATAGCAAAAGAGAAAAAAACTATAAATTAATAGGGTAGAAATAAACAAAATCTAATAAAAAAATATATAATTGAATGAATTTTTACCTTCATAATTCCATTCCAGTTATCCCCCGTGGCAACACGAAAAAGAGTTAGAAATGCCATTCCAAAATCTTTGAAATGCGCATGTTCTCCCAAACCTTCACAGGGCAAGTCTTCAGTGCATTCTGATAAAGAAAAAATATTAAATATCAGTGTTGTTTTAAACTTTACATGAAGCAATAATAAAAGCAAATATGATCTACTGACCTAATTTTCCAAAAAGCTCGACTCCAAGTGCAGCAAAGATGAAAAATAGTAAAAAGAATAGCAATCCTAGGTTGCCCACCTGAGGCAGTGCTTGCATGACAGTATCCAAAAGAGCTCGAATACCTTTGGCCATCTTAAGCAACTTTAGGACTGAAATATAAATAAAGATCTTAGTTTTAAAGCAATTGTTAGATTACACATCAACAAATTAGTCATCAGATCTTTAAATTCTGATAAAATGAATGTATTTTATGAGTCTATTTGAATGCAATTTTAGAGAATTTTTTTTGAGAACGTAAAATTAACATATAATTATGATAATTTATGTTATTTAAAGTACTGTTTCAAATGCGCACGAACATCCAGCTCATTATTGGAAGGCACTCCTAGTGTAATACAGGCCATGGCTTGCAAAGCAAGAGGGATATGCTCTGTCTCCTCACCAATATACATTTCTTTCCATTTGTTGTGATTCCCCCTTTTATTATGATTTCCCATATAAGCTGTGTCAATGAGTAAATACAACAGACATGCATGGGACCTCATAATAGACTTACTCTATGATGTTTAAGGGAAATTTCTCCTCAGACTATGGCACAACATATATAGGAAGTGCTATGCCTCCTCACCATTATACATTTCTTCCCCATATTATTGTGATTTCCATTTATGTGCTGTGCCAAAGAGTGAGAACAACAGACATGTATGGGACCTCATAATAGACTTACTCTATGATGTTTAAGGGAAATTTCTCCTCAGACTATGGCACAACATATATAGGAAGTGCTATGCCTCCTCACCATTATACATTTCTTCCCCATATTATTGTGATTTCCATTTATGTGCTGTGCCAAAGAGTGAGAACAACAGACATGTATGGGACCTCATAATAGACTTACTCTATGATGTTTAAGGGAAATTTCTCCTCAGACTATGGCACAACATATATAGTATGCCTCCTCACCATTATACATTTCTTCCCCATATTATTGTGATTTCCATTTATGTGCTGTGCCAAAGAGTGAGAACAACAGACATGTATGGGACCTTAAAATAGACTTACTCTATGGTGTATACGGTAAATTTCTCCTCAGACAAGTTCGTTTCTCAGCAATCATTTGGTAAAATTCGGTATCGACGGGGAAAATGAATAGTTTTTAATTTCTTAACAAATGGAAGAAAATCGAAGAGAAAAATACTTTTACATGCCTTGAAGCAATTGTTTCTATATATACTGGTGCTAACGAAGACATTAAGAGCAGAATAAAAGGCACTGAACACTTTCAGAATGCTTTTCAAGTGTATGGAAATCGCAACGTTTGAATATGAAACTTAAAAATGCAACAGTGAAATCTATTCTGCTATACGGAAAAGCAAACCTTGAAAACAAACAAAGCTGCAGGAAAACAAAATAGATGCCTTTCAAACAAAATGCTTTAGAATAATAATGTAAAGCTACTAGTCAAATATGATAAATCACATGGATCTAAATCGTAAATCTAGTATTAAGCCATTAGCAATAGATATCAAATAGAGACGATGGAACTGAATTGGCCATATATAAAGAACATGTCAAAGAAAACCACATTGATCTAGTCATCAGAAAAAGGAGGAGAGGTAGGCAGAGAAGAATACAGCGAAGCATGGTGACTATGAAAGAGACCAATTTAATTGGTTGAGTTGAAATATTGCCAGAGAGATCGCACTAGACAGGAAAAGAGGGAGGGCAGAGATTGCGGCCACATGCTCCTTTTAGGTTCAAAGAGCTTCAAAGCAAGATGAGGCAACAGTGAATAGGAATTTAATAAAATTTTGCATGAATATGGATTCTTAATTTACTCAGAACTTTCTAGAGTGTCATTCTGTTCGATGTACATTGGTCTTAAAAAATGTTTAAAATTTTTCTAGTCTCATTTATGAATATTTTTCCTTTACATGATTTTGCCGAATATGTCGATTTTGTGGAAAATTTGCTGTTTCTATCATGCAAAGTGATATTCACTTCTCAGAACTTTTATTTGGAAAAAAAGTACAAAAAGAAGTTTAGTTATTTGTAAAAAATATATGGGATATTCAAATATTTAAAAACAGCACATTAGAACATCTTCTTTTGTACAAGGTTATAAACCATAATAAAAATATAAAGGATGTGGCTCCATTAGCTAAATCGGTAAAAAAATAAAACTTCTGAAAATATTCACTTTTGACAGCTCGTTGGAAAACTTTCTCACCATTAAAACAATAAAAATGTATAACCATTAAAAATAAACAAAGTAAAAAGTAAAAATAAAATATAATTGTTGGTAGGAACAATTATACAACTATGTATTATTTGCATAGTATGACTTATAATGCTCAATTGTAATGTGAAAGCATAACAAAGAATTATAATCAAGAAACGAAGAAGCAAATAAAAATGTTTAAAAAATATCAATAAAAAAGGATTAAAAACAGAATAAAAAAATTGTGATCGCTTTATTACGATCACTGGTTACCCATTGATCAAATGCTTTTGTTTTCTGGTTTGACTCCGATAAGCGCCACAACATTTCAAATTCTTGGTTGCAAAAACTGTCTCAATGTTTGTCGTTGGATTGGTTTTCAAATCCTGGCTATATACGTGCTTCAAGACGTCACAAAATACTTTTCTTTCTTCAGTATTCATATTTATATTAAAGTGACAGTCAAGGCAGTAATTATAAGTTAATAATAAAAAGAATATGAAAATACTTTAAATTATTATTATGTAAGTACGTTAAGAATGACTATTGGTGGAAATAAAAAGAAAAAAAGAATTATAAAAAAATTATCAAACAGCAGCGGTTGCCATAGCAACGCATACAATGACGACGCATGCGCACTGTTTACTATTACTCATGAACACAGTTGAAAAGTGAGATGACGTCCAAATAAAGTGCTCACGCCATCAAACCCAAAACAAGACCTATTTTGCCAATGGGTAAAAATTACAGTTGGAAAAATTTTAGATAATATAATTTTTATACGAAAGAGATATCTGTTTTGAGTTTTTATTTTCGATTTTCACGTCACATGAGCACCGGGCATCAAAATTTAAATTGATCATAATTTCCTTTGAAAAACATCGTAGAAGAAGACATTATCTGTCCTGTAGAGTATTATGTAAAAAAAAAAAAAAATCAGTCCTTGAAATAAATCAGTATACCTCTGGCAATCCTTAGAACACGAAAGACTCTGATGATTGTGGGATTGATGGGTATGAGATCAGATTCCATCTTCTCCAGAACAATTCCGGCGATAGACAGACCTACGATCATTATGTCTAATTGATTCCACCTTTTGACATTTGCAAAAAGAGAGACAGAATTATTACAAAAATAATAATAAACAATGAATGGAGTAAAGGAACGAAAGTGAGACATACTTGTTTTTCAAGTATTTGAGTATACCAAGAGCTACTATCTTCATACACGCTTCAACAATGAAGACGGCTGTGAAGAAGTAGTTGAATACTTTTAAGGCATACTCTAGTTTCTGAAAAGAAGAAGGAAAAAAAAAACACATTATTATACATGATTCTAATTGTAACATAAACATCTTTTGCTTTCTCCTATCGATTTGAGTTGTTGCTTTTCTCTTTTTCGTTAGAGCCATATGCTGCTTCAAAGGTTCTATTGTAATATGAAATAATGCTTTTTAGAGAATAATATGCTTCTTCAGGGTGCGTAGCCGAATTTTTCAAAAAAAAATAAGCACCTTTCAAGCACTTTTCAAGCACTCAAAAAATATTTTAAGCACTTTAAAAAAATATCATAATTAGGCAGAGTTGGAAAGTTTTTGACAATCGATGGTTTTTTCTTGTTTTAACTGTCATGTCAAAAAAAAAACAAAAAAAAAAAACTTTTACCATTGTCTTTGACATTTGTCAAAAAGCATGAAATTTTGAATCATGTAAAATGAATGGCGTTTTCATACGCTACGGACTGACTGAATATATCGGGGTTGAATTAATTATGGAAACGTTGAATAGAACAATGCGAACTGTGTCTTTTTGCATAATTCGAAGCGAAAGTCAACCTAGTAAAGGAAAAATCTCATTTTGAAAAAGGGAAAATTAAGCACTTTTTAAAAATACCCAATGAAAAAAGCACCGTTAAGGGCTTTTAAAAAACGAAAATCGAAAATAAGCACCTTTAAGCACTTTTAAAAAACGCTACAGCACCATGATATGATACACAAGAACGAAATATTCAATACAAAGGATAGTTAAACTGGTACAAAAGACGCACCCTGTGCTTTGGTACTTGTGTAAACTTCCGTCGAGTTAAAAAGCGACGCCAAACATGATTTTTTTGCCAATCACGGAAACTATATACGAAATACATGCTTGCAACTTTGATATACCAAAGTAACAACCATGTACTGCCAAAGAGATAACAAACTAAGATAATCGCATGTTCTAAAACTTTTAATTTCATTTTTTTAAAAAAACAACTTCTTTAGGCTGTTTTTTGTGAATAATATGCTATTCTTATAACTGCTGTGAGTTTGCAACTGTTACTCATGACTGTTAGGTCAAGTTTAGCCTATCTAAAGCCAACGTTGTCCACTCTTATTTTGAAAATTGCGCAAAACTTCAACAATGAGAAAAGTCACAGTTTTATGAAAATGAAAACCGTTTGTTGTCAAATTTTTTTTTAACATTTAAAAACTTACTCCAATGCTGCATTACTTGGGCTCATAAAAATTTGAAAAACTGAGAATAAGGCAGTGGTTTTGATAATTTTCATCTAGGTGGAAAAATCTTGCTTAATTGGCGATTTTTAAAAAAGTTTAATAACTTTTAAAATATTTATGTTATTTGTTTGTTCTAAAAGCCCAGATAATTTTTTACGGCAAGATTATGTATGCAGTTTAAAATCATCGCATTGTTTCAAGTGTAAAATACTTAAACTATGACTTTTTTTATTTTCCTTGGCGACACAGCTCAACACCTCCTAGAAGAAGCAAGGCCTCAGCACGGATCAATTTAGTAGTCCGATGTGACGAAGTTAACTGCGCAGTTGATGAAAAATAAGAAAGATGTCATTACGTTCGGGGTACTAAGCTGCGCAGTGGTTGAAAATACGAAATATGTCATTACGTTTGGACTACTAAAGGATATTTATGGTAACCCGTGCGGAGGTTTACTCTTTCTAGGAGGTGTTGCACAGCTTCAAAAAAAGCGTTAAATATGTTCTGGTTATAATGTGGAACGATTCTGGGTTTAATTAGGCGGAATTCACGCCAACTTTTCTGGTCGACGGGATTTTACTAAAGAACCGCTGTTTTATAACTGTTGAGAGTTCTTCATGTTACTCAAGTATTTTCCATTTTTAGACAGTATTCTCCTTACCAATTACAAAAATTAATGTAAAATGTCAATGCGAAGTTAAACTTTGTGTACCTTTAAAAGTCTAAAAATTCATTAAGTCAAGATGTTTTTTTTAAAAATATAGTTTTTCTTTGAGTTTCAAACACTTAAATTGCGTTTTTTTTTCCTTGGAAAAATATTTTTGAAATACATTCTTAAATTCAATGCCAAGAACTTCAACAACCACTACACTAATGTGCAAATTATTGAGTATTCATTTATTGAACGACAGTATCGATCTCTGATCTAGAATTTGGTGTGGAATCTAGAATCTAACATTAGTGATGCACAGTGTAATTATAGAAAAATAGTAATAAAGAACAGGAAGAAGTTCTTGGGTGAAAAGATTTTTTTGTTCTTTCAAAAAGGTGTTCAGTTCTTGTAAAACTCAATTTATTTTATGAAAACAATTTTGTCAGACAAAAGTTGCAAAAAACCAAATATATGCCTTAATTTTTTGAGAAATTAGTATTTTCCATAGGATTAGCAAAAAAAGATGGGCATTTTTTTTCCTCACTTCATTTTTTCAATATTAAAATAATTCTAATTCATGTTTTGTTTTCTCCAAAATAATATTGAAAAAAAAAGCAAAAATAATAAGTGAATACTGTACCTTAGGCATCATGTAAAATTCCATGGCCATGGTGACGATGTTTAGCCCTATGACAGCAGCTATAGCTAGGTCGAAGTATTTGCTTGTTATGATTTTATGAATGAAGAGGCGGGGCTTGGAGTAATTAATGTAATAGGGTGGCTGTCTCATCTCTGTTAAATAAAAATGTCAAATGAGATGGGATTAAATGTAATATCAATGATAGATGAAATGAAAGTTGAATTGTGTAAATATGCATGAAGATCGAGAATACATTTATTTATTCCAATATTTATTGCGAAAATACAAAAAGGTGATGCAGAGTAATTTGCGATACAAAAATTATTTTATTGAGCATGCTTATTTTACATTAAGTTTATCCAACAGAGTTCCGAGCTGATTTTCTCAAGGTGTGTCAATTTTTTTTTAAAAATGACTCAACATTTAATAAATTAAATGAAGAAAGCCGGAAAAAAAAAAACTATATAAAAGAATATGAAACGCATTATATAAAAGAAATAATCTATTCTCACCAAGTTTCGAAATTAATAAGAAAGATCATTATCAATTGGCGCTGCCAATTGAGAAAATGTTTTTGAACTATTATTTGTGTGCGAAACACTACTTGCTGCACCGTTTGAAGACAAAACTGGTTGATGTTCTTGAATATTTCAGTTGCGATGTTTTGGAATGCATCAGAAACTATTACTTTGTAAGTTTTTTTATTAATGAGTGCCACCTAATGACGAACTTTGTTACAAATATGGAAATTTGATGACAATAATCTTTGTTTCCATAACAAAGCGTACTATTTTTTTTATCTCTTTTTGTTTTTAAATTGAATTTTAAAAGCATCGGTCATTTTCTGGACTTCAGTGCCTTCTTTTCTGGATTTAAAAAAAAAAACAAAAAAAAAAAACGTTTGTTTCTTTCTTTACTTTATCTTTTGTGTATTTGCTAGTCAACAAATTTTACGTTTTTTTTCCAGAGATATCTTACATACAGACTGTGTTTTAGATAATTTATTAACACCTTCCTTACCGCTCCCGTGAAAATGACGGGGTGAGGTTTCGCCCTCTATTTCTCCTGTCAAATTTCCGGGCTGAGGTGTTTAGTAGCAACGTGCCAATAAGAATAAAATAATTCATTTCATTTGCCCAGAAAACATTTTATTTCTCATTTTACACACCAGATGGCAGTACCAGGATATTTTTAAGGTAATTGTAGATAGTTAGTTTATTTTAAACTAGATGTCAGCACTAATCAAATAAGTGATAGTAAAAAAATAAGCACTTTTATGACCGTTTTCATAAAAATTAACAGATTGTTAAGGGGTTAAACTCAGACTATAAAAGTGGTAGGATAAAAAGGACTTAAAATATAAAGAAGTCTCACTTCGGCGCTTTTTGTCCATCTTTTTGGCTCTTTTGGCAGCTCTTCGTGCCTTCTCCTCTCGTTCCTGCTGCTCTCTACAGCGATGAAAATTCTCCACAACAACGCCAACGAACATATTTAGAACAAAAAAGGCCACCAAAAGCAAAAATGATATAAAATACAGCAATCTCCATTCGTTGTAATTCTCTATTGGCTGTGTATAAGTAAAAACGTTTTTTTTTTTTTAAAAAAGGTAATTAAATAAATGCAATAATTATAAAAATTTTATTTATGCTTATTACAGAAATAAAATGTAACAAAGATGTAATTACTTGTTGATCAACTCCAACAGCGTCTAAGCCTGTATACATTATATTGACCCATCCATCTTTAGATGAAAGAACAAACAATGACATGAGTGCCTGATTTAAAAAAAAAATCATTGTTGTTATGAACTTCAATTTTTGTTTGAGGTTATAAAGGAATGCAAAAACAAAATGAAATATACTCGGCAAAATTAATTTTTTTTATTTACATTGGATCTGATAAGCCAAAAAAAAAAAAATTTGTTAATTAATGAAATGTACAGAATGTCTTTCTTGTAAGGCTGTTTTTAAATTCTTAAAATTACGATCAAGTAGCCTTCAAGCATCCATATACAAATAGTCCGGTGCGTATGATATTCTGCTATATGATATCTTCTATATCCATGAGATAATGTCATACTTCACGATATTTTGTACCACGGTATTCTGTACATATGATTATGTAACACGATATTTTGTTCAATTGACCCATGGTATTTTGTTCATAAGAGACTATGATCCAACAACATTTTGTCCTAGAGATATTATGCACATGATAATTTGCGATTGAGTCCAAGATTTTTTTTTTAAGTGTACTACGAAATAAGAATATGTTTCACAATATTTTGGACGAATAAGATTGCTTTTCATGATATTTTGTCTACAGGAAATTTTGTCTCACTATCTATTGTTTCCACGAAATTTTATATAACAGTTTTTGACCAGATTGTTTTTTGCCCTTATTTTATCGTTTCATTTTGAAATATTACAACATTTTTTCTTAGTGGCGAAATGTTATTAAAAAAAGCTCATTGAAATAAGAGGAATCGAGTTTTAACAAGATTTATGCACACGATAATTTGAGATACTAATACTATAGATATAAGAATATGTTCCACGATGTCTTGCCCGAATAAGATTGTGTTTCATGATATTTTGTCTACATGAGATTTCGTCCCACTATCTATTGTTTCTTCCAGATTTTATCTCACAGTTTTTGACCAGATAATTTTTTGCCCTTATTTTATCGTTTTATTTCAAAATATTACAACATTTTTTTGTAGCAGCAAAATGTAATTAAAAAATCTCATCGGTGACATTGAGCGAAAAATTCATTTACTTCGCTCGATGGTCATTCCATCCAATTTAACAGATAATCAGAGATTTGGGAATTATTTCGGGTGCCTAATTCTTTTTTTATTTTAACCAATATTTTCAGAGAGAGTTGGTTGATTCGATTTTTGTTTAGGCAATCGTATAGAAAGCAAAAAGAATACTTGCCTGCCCCAAATTATCAAAGTTGTACTTTCTGTTGAGCCACATATTTCTAGAATCCTCAAGGCATTCGGACTTGTTACGAACTTTAGAAGCTGCTGGACCCTCGCAGTAGTACATGCTACCCTTGAATAGCTATCAAAAAACAATAATATTGTTAAAATTTTTATATTTTTAAGGAATATTTGTCATTCATTTTTGTTAAAATGAAGTTTTATTTATAAACTTGATAAAACTCATTTAAAATCTTTGTAAGAATGAAATGTGAAAATATTAACGTTATAATTCCATATTGATATTTAAATAAGAGTGGAAAAAATCGTTTTAAAACTTTATCCAATCATTATGGAGGACAATAAAAGCACACTAGATTGCTTCTCTTATACGACTGTAATTAACAGTGCAAAATAAATAAATAAATAAATAAATAAAACGGACTACCCTGAATAACTTTTGAGCTAATGATCGGACACAATCTTAATGGCTCGAGGGGGTAACCTCAAAAATGCTAATTAATAAGGGCAGACGATGTTTTAAGTTACGAAATTAAACACTAAAACGTACTTTCTCTGAATAAACATACCGTTTTTTTGACCGACTCAGATTTTTGTTATATTTTCAGAACTTTTTAAGCAAATTAAAAAAAGTTTGCACGCAATTATAAAATTTGTTTATACAAAGATAATTCCAGATTGCGACTAAGCCTTATATTTTGGGTATCAGAAATCTGAATCATCCGTAAAAATGATGGTATGTTTATTCAGACAAAGTACGTTTTTGTGTCTGATTTCGTAACTTAAAATATCGTCTGCGCTTTTCAATTGGCATAAATGAGGTCACCCTCTCAAGCCACTAAGATTGAATCCTAGAACGTGAAGATTTGATCATTAGTTCAAAAGTTATTCAGGAGGGTCCGTTTTCTTTAATTTTTTTAAAGACTTTATCTTGAAATAAACTGCTTTTAGATGACCATTACCCTTCAGTTGCTCTTACTGATTTCGGTTGTTGGTCAAAGTTTCAAAATAATTTTATCCTCTCCCACGTTATAATTTGTGAAACAAATTGCGTTTAGTTTTAGACTTCTTTTTCACAAAGTTTTTATACAAGTTAAGTGAAGATTATGGTTTATTATTTACTGTTAAATATGTACTTACCTGTACACCCAAAATACCAAAAATGATGAAAAATGTACAACAGATGAGAACGATGTTTCCTATAGGTCTAAGTGATGATAATAGAGTCTGTACAACGAGTTTTAAGCCTGGAGCGCGATTTATTACCCTGCAAAACATAACCATATAATAGTTACCTAAAAATTTTCAAAATAGCATAATTTTTCATAGATGATGAAGGTTTAGAAATAAATTACAGTCCCTGGCCATATTATTAGACGCACTGCAAGATTCTATGTAAAATCTTAATTATCAGGTGATACTATACAGCTTTATTGTTTTTGCGCGATTGAAACTGGTTTGCACTTTTTTACGTTCGTGTATCAATTGAGTGAATTAGGCGATATATAATATAAATTCGACGTTTGGATAAATTAGATGATATATTATATACATATAGAACATTTATTACATCAGGTATTATATTATTTTATTGTATTAATTAGATCAAATTATTAGACGCACTGTAGTTTCTTAATAATGACATGTTTTGCACGAGTTTATATGCAATACTTTTATAGTTGAACATACATGTAATGGGTTTTTATTCAGGAGATTTATATAAACTTCCTATTTGTATTTGTTTTTAACGTATTGCATTTCAATGTTAACCAATTGATACACGAGCGTAAACAAGTGCAAACCGGTTTCAGCAGTTCAAAACAATAAAGCTGTATAGTATCACCTGATAATTAAGATTTTACATTGAATCTTATGGTGTGTCTAATAATTTGGCCAGGGACTGTAATTATAAGCAAGTGTATGTTAAAAAGCTAAAAGCAATGTTATATTTTATTAGAGTAATCATGGAAATTACTTTGTAATCAAGATTACATGAGGTTATGATGACTTGTAATCACAATTACAATTGTGTTTAAGATAAGCTTTTGTCATAATAACTTGTATTCAGAAATCATAATTACTCGTAAGTTTAAATTGCGAGTTTTGACGACTTTCAATTTTGATTAAAATTGTAATCGTTAATTATGATTACTTATAATCACTATTATATATTATCAAATATATTTTACCCAACTGTAGTACATAAAACCTATGATTATAGTTGTAGGCATAGTGAATGAAATTTATAATTATTCTTATTTCATGCATCATGAAATTCCAAAGTATTATTCCACGGCGGATTAGAATTATTTGACTATAGTATAGTCATAAAGCATGGTGTTATTTCATAAAAAACATGATTAGTCTTTTAAGAATGAATATTTGATTGATTAATAAACGTTGTATCTCATAAAATGTTGTTGGCAAAGCTATTAATATTACTATTACAAACCTATTAATTAATTGCTTATAGTGTTGCTCTAATATAATGAGAAAAAATTTCGGAATGAATTATTGAATAATTAGTGAATGTGACCAATATATTTTACCCAAAACCTATGGTTATAGTTGTAGGAATAGTGAATGAAGTTTATAATTATTCGTCATTAAATTCCCTCAAAGCATTATTTCTTTGTCGCTTAGAATTATTTCATTATAGTATAGTCATAAAGTCTTATAGCCGTATTCTGTCATGGTGCTATTTCATAAAAATAATAAAGAGTCTTTCGAGAATGAATAATCGAAGTACTAATAAATGTTGTATCTCATTAAATGTTGTTGGCATAGCTATTAGTAATGCTTATAGTATTGCTCTAATATAAAAGGGAAAAAAATTCTGAATGAATTATTGAATGATTAGTAAATGTTACTTCACACTGCATGATGAAGCAATTCAATTCCAATGTCACACGCTTCTAATAGTTATAGAATAGTTGAGAATGACTTCTAGTACTCATAGTTAAAAAATCTATACTGATCACAAGGTATTAATTTGATGAGTAGTTTTAAAGTCATCATGGTACTAAATCCACGAAGTAACTATTTGATCTTATAGTAATTATAGTAATATAGTAATATAGTACCACGAAGTAACTATTTGATCTTTATCTAAAATATTTTAGTTTTAGCTGACTCACTCTTTGTTGTTTAAACATAATGTAACCCATTTTGACCAATTACTTACACTGAATTTATATCATAATTATTAATTATGCACTGAATCAATATATAAAATGACTCAAAAAAGCGTAAGAATTACATTCTGTTTTTGCATAGTGAGCTTTAATTGTAAGCGATTGGTACTTAATCATTAACATTTTATGAAGACTCCTTAGGAATAAAATGTTTTGTGATGTTTCTACACTAAAAACTGAATAAACTTATCATCGTTGATCAATTTCTGTGGGTGCTATTGGTAAAAACTTATTAGTTAGCGTGTAGAACCTGTGCTGACTAGAAAGGTATAATTAAAAAATATCAATTTTATAACCGTCGTTGAACAGCCGACCCAATTTTGGGTAGACGACTATTAATGTTCAACTCTATAGCTTTGTAATTTTGAACCAAATCATCAAAGTATTGGATCAAGTATTGAGAAAAAATTGCCTTCGTAGAGGAATTTTTGATAGAACTAACTCGCATTTGTGTTACATAGACGTGTTACAAGTTCCCTCACGGTTAGCCTGATGGCAAGGGGACTCTAACTCATGATACGTCTACCACTGAAGATATTTTACGTCAGCACTGTGGTCGGTGCAAGCTGGATGCGGAATTCGTATCGACCAGTCATCGCTGGGATTCGAATCAGGTTCACCTCCCTGGAAGGCGAACGCTTTGCCCCCCGAGCCACCACGGAATTTTCTGCCGTTAAAATAACATGCTCTGCTTTTTTTTTATAATTTTGTTTGTAGGGCATTGGCAAATTATGTAGATTCAATATATTAGCTATTAAAATTTTGATATTTAATATATAATATATACGTTAAATTATAAATTAAATCACAATACATATTGGAGAAAATAAAACAGACGAATATTTGTACCTGAGAGGTCTTAAAGACCTCAGCAGCCGGAAAACTCGAAGAATGCCGAAAATTCTGGGACTGCTTTCGGCAACCACTGAAAGAAGGAGGTCCACCAGGGATATTCCCACCACAAAACCATCCATAACGTTCCAACCACTCTTGAAATAAGCATTTGGTCCATACCACAGTCCTTTGGCGAGAACCTTAAGAGAAAAATGTACAATTTTGTTTAAATTAATTGTGGGAAACAAAATAATTGCAGATAATTTGTTTATTCAATAATAAATCCAACTAGCAGCGTAGTTTTTAACACTGTGGAAGATAAGAAGAATTGATAATTCCATATAATTTGCCTATGGGATAATAAATCCAACTTGCAGCGTAGTTTTTAACACTGTGGAAATTAACTCTTCTTTGCCCCCCCCCTCTGCATATCTGCGAAGAAAAGTTTAAATTATATTCCCCCCCCCCCCTGTTTTCTTTCTCTTTAAACATTGAAAGCTGATTTGCCCATCTGTAAATGTGTCTTTCTTAGTAAATGGAAAGAATTGATTACCAATCTGTGCTATTTTCAACGTTGAAGGACTTGCTGCGTGTAGCTTCGCTAGCTTATCGCCTACTGCCATTTCGGGAAAAGGAATAGTTGATTTGGTGTTCATTATTGCTACTATATGAAGCTCAGATCATTTCATTTCTTAGATTTCGGCTTTTATTTGTTTTTTGATGATTTTAAGTTTATTTTATTGAAAAGATTCATGCATATATTTACGTTGGATATCAGTGAAGTTATAACACAGCAAACGCAGTTTTGGAGATATGAAAAAAGGACAAAATAATGTTTTCCCTACCTCAAAAATTGTAACTGCTTTTTTCCTGTATTCGTTAACCAATCCTACCCATGAAAATAATTATTACTCTTTACTTTTAAAAGGAAATCGTGCACATTGTTGATTGTTTTTCTTTAGAATTCGCTACAAATTTGTAATGAAGTCGAACCATGCACGAAAATTTAAACTTCAAGCAAAAGAGGGATAATTCAAACTATATTATGGTATAAATTTTAGTATTTTTTGTTCTTGTTCGTACTAAAGTTTAATCGAAGCATGTTCCAATGAGGAGTTTTATTAAGTTAGCAGCAAAATTAAATGACATCATGGTTCGACATACTGTCCATTTAATCGTTTTTTTTTTTATATATTTATTTTATTGATATTATGGATAAATATATTTTTAAAATGGACGGTTTCCATATTTTAAACATCTTGTATTGTTTTTAAAGATTTTGATAAAGAAATGAAAACAAAAACAACGTTTTTTACTCGAAAGCATGTTATAACGAAGTTAATTGTAAAAGTAATTAAAACGATATCGTACAAATTAAAAGAACATTAGATCAACCTTTTTAAAAATTAAGTTACAACAAATAGTTGCTCTTTAATTTATCATTACTTTCGTCACATACGATATTCAGGAATACAACAAAAAGTGAGGGCCCTGTTGTAGAAAGCAGGCAAGTCCAGTTTCACATATTGTTGGTGTGAACGGATTTAAATGAAACAGAACGATAAGTTAATGTGGGGTTTCCTACTCTTTTTAGTATTAAAGAGAGTAGTACCGTGCTACTTTTGTGCCTAGTTTTTGCACTAATTGAAACAGCTACAAAGTGAAATTGATTTTTTCAACCAAAACCCTCAATTACTGTTATGAGCCGAATTGGATTGTATACCTTTTTTTTCAATTTTCGATGGTTACGGTTTGAAGTTTATAAGAAAAGTTTAAAGACATATGTTAATGATTTCTGAGATTCGCCCATATGCTTACCCCATTGATAAATTCCTGTGGATTTCTAAAACTGGGCATTTTTTAATGATTGCATTTGTACGACACGCCCAATACAAAGAACAGAGTCCGACTTAGCCAGCCTAATTGGGGCCCGGGGCAAAAACTTCTTTGGGGCCCCGTCTGCTTCAGTAATAAAGAACCGAACTTTATGGAGGTATTTACATTTTTCACCTCATTATACATATTTAACTAGAAAATTGACTGAAACTTAAAATAGCTATGAAGTCCCCCTTCCCCCTCCAATGGTCAGAATATCGACGAAATATCTTTCTGTCCATTTTATTAATTTTCTGAAAATTCTATGTCCATCATGCCAAAAGCATTTTTCTAATTGTTAATATTGTCATCTAGCTGCGAAAAATTTATATCCTTGCTGACATTAGGGCGGAATTCAGATAAATTTTCGCAATTACGATGACTCACTTAAGCCAATCAGAAGCCTGCATTTTTGTAAACATATCGCATCTTGCGATATGTATAAAAATGCAGGCTTTTGATTGGCCAAATTTTTCCATTGTTATTACAAAAATTTAGCTGAATTCTGCACTAGAAAGCCATAGATTTTTTGTGTTCATACGATAGATGAATGAAGAAGCTAGCATAAAACTGACGGATTTTACACTGTACTGATATTGGCTTAAAAAAAAGTTCATTAAAGAAGGAAACCTAATATAAAATTTCTGTACGATATGGCGGCCCCATCTGAGTGGGGCCTGGGACAACTGCTACGAAATATTCAATACAAAGGATAGTTAAACAGGTACAAAAGACGATATGTTCGATATAAAGGACGATATACTAGAACAATATTGAGTAAGGAAGAGGGACTCACTTTGACGGCCATCTCGAAGGTGAAGACAATGGTGAAGATATAGTTGGCAGAGGCGAGGAATAGCCTTTCGTAACTGTTGGGAGGTATGGTGGGTCTCTCCATGGCGAGGGTGACACAGTTTGATGCGATGAAAACTAAGATGGCGTAATCAAACCATTTGTTGCTAGCTATCTTCGTACAGGCACGACGCACGCTGAAAAGCAAATGCAGATGAATGTAATAATAAACTCGAGGGTTTTTAAATGTTTTTTAAAAATAACTTTTATTTTTTCCACAGTTACAGAAGTCAGTTTGCACCTACATTGAGTTTCTATGGAAATCTTGAAGTATCGAATTTTAATTTTCCTACGCTCGTTGGCGATATTTTCCTAGGCTCGTTGGCGAAAACGCTTGTTTACTTTTGGAATAATACATAACACTAGGGAACAACTTTGTTTTTGTTTTCTGTTGCATGAGTATTTCTAACATATCTTAGAGAGCCGCGATGGCTCAGGGGATAGAGCGTTCGTCTTCAAATGAGGCGAACCGGGCTCGAATCCCAGTCAACACGAATTCCGCATCCGGCCAGCACCGACCACAGTTCTGACGTGAAATATCCTCAGTGGCAGATAGATTATGGGATAGAGTCCCCTTGCCGTCAGGCTAACAGTGGGAGGTTCTCGTGGTCTTCCTCTCCATGTAACGCAAATGCGGGTTAGCTCCTTAAAAAAATCCTCAAAGAGGGCGAATTTCCCCCAATATTCGATCCAGGAGTTCCCTTGTCTTCTGGATTGGGTTCAAAACTACAAAGCTACGGAGTTGAACATTAGTAGTCGTAAACCCATTAAATTGGGTCGGCTGTTCAACGACGGTTATAGAATAAAATAAAAAAACAGATCTTAGATGCTTTCATATCGGTGATTTCAAATCTGCAATTGGTTTCTCTCTCCAACCTACAATTATTTTTAAGTGAAATTTTTAGTTCATTTTTTTGTCAAAATGTACAAGTTTTAAAACGTTTTATATAATAAGGGGTCACTTGAATGTTGCGAAAAACTTCAAGGGGAGTTAGGGCATATCATCAGGATAAAAACTGCATTGGCACCCACGCGCTGAAATGCAATCATACGCTGCTAGGGGCGCTTCCCCAATTATGAACTGCTTCTTCGCCGGGGGGGGGGGCTTCCGAACAGTTCATAATTGTGAAGCTGACCCAGCCACGAATAACGACATTTCCGGGCATGGGTTCCTATTCAATTTTAATCCTGTTGAATTGCAATAACACCCCTAGAAGTTTATTGCAACATTATCGTGCCACCCCCCATTGTTTTATAAGAACTTTTTAAATTTGTACATTTCGTCAAAAGATAGATAAAAAAAAAAGACATTAAAATTGCAGCTTTAGTTGCAAAACTAATTTCGAATTTTAAATCTCCTCACCCGATTAAATACTTGTTGATTAAATACTATGATTAAATACTTGTTTAAATGCAACAAAAAATTTGTTTCCCCGTGAAATTTAAATGTTTGTCGGATAATCATGCGTGTGAAATAGTAAGCATATATTTCAGTAATGAAAGCGCTTTAAAATATTCACAAACCAATTTATTAAACTATTAAATAAATGTATAACTAATAAAGCTTTACACCTGTTGTGACAAATAAAAGTTTCATTTTGTTTTAGACCAAACAACGCTCGAATAATAATGATCGGTTTTGATTCTCCTTTGCCTTCGATTAAAATTTACAAAATGACATTTCTAACTAAATTTACGAACTGACAGGAAAATTAAATACCAATTTTTTAAAACAAAAATTAAAACAATTATACATTCTGTGTACACAAAAATGAAATAATTACAAAAACAAAAAAAAAAAAAGTTAATAATTACGAAAGTAAACGATATCACATTTTAAAAAAATTAACACACATCAAACAGCATTCTTAAAAATGTATTCTGTAATATATTTTGATAAGCAGTATATTATTTTCCAGCTACATTCCATATCATATCATATCAGACCATTATCTTATTCAGATATCAGAAACACATAACACATACTAGAAACACAATACACATAAACATCTTTCATTAGGTGAACCTGCACCAGCTGTAATGAATCATTATCTGCTAAGTAGATTCTAACCCAGTGCCATAAATTTAAATTTCTAAGACAGCGCTTTTTTGGCTGAAACTATCCTACTTTACATTTACTCATTGGCGATATACCACACTATAATCTTCTCTTTTACCTTAAGGACATTGAGTTTTATACCTCAACTTAATTTTACCTTTTAAATTATTAATATCTCTTATTTAAACCAAGTACTCGTTTTTTAGACCAAGATCATGGTGCGGTATAGCCAATTCTGGCTCTTGCGCCAAAAACATCAAGTCATCAACTCCAGCTACATTCAAATACAATCGGGCCTCTATTTAACGAAGTCGCTAAATCTCGATAATAAGTTCGTTATATGCGCTAATATCTACTATTTATTTTATAAATCTTAACCATAAAAGAAATCTGCATGGAAAGCAAGAATAGAGCAAAATTTATCCAATGTTACACTATCATGCTACGTACTTTTTAAACTGAAAAAAAAAAAAAAAAAAACTAAATTTATGTATAAAATTGCAGCTGCATTCGTTATAAAAGTAGTTTTAAACATACCACATGCATTCTTAAGTTTAATTGCTACTAATAAAATCCGTTAATTTTGTCTGAGTTTTTCGTTTGAAATGCAAACAAAATGTGAAAGGGATTTTATTGCTTTCTCTAAAAGTTAAGTGACTGCGAAAATCAATTCAAGGTCATCTCCCACATAAAATGCGTTAACAAGTTTGAAATGCTCCGAAATATTTTAGGAAATAGGTAAAGTGGATCTTAAAGAAAATTTCGTTAAATAGAAAATTCACTTTTTTACTTTATTTATTATTTTACGAAGAAATTTCCAAAATGTTTTCGGTTCCTCGAAGAAAATCGCAAAATAGAGAAATTCGCAAAATGGAAGTTCGTTAAATAGAAATTCGACTGTACTACATAACTATCAAATAATGATTATTTTTAATGGTTTATTAAGTAATGGTTTATCTCTACTTACCAATGGGACTTCGAGAACAGAAAAAGTGAATAGTCTTCTCGTTCCTTGATCCATCCTTTAGGCTCAATGAACCAACAAAGCTAAAAACATTATACATACAGATTTCAAAAATATAATTAAAACATTAATAAATAAAACAGAAAGAGTGCTTAGAGAAAAACGTAGAATTAAAAAAAAACAATTCTCAAAAACAAATGACATTTTTTTTTAATTGATGAGAAAAAGGAAAAATCTATATTTCATAAATTTTACCTTATTAAATCCTTTTAAAGTATTTTCCATTCGTTTATAAGAAAATAAAAGTAAGCATTGTAAAAATTGTAAAAGTGATTATTGGCAGGCAGAAGAAACAAAACTGGTAACTGTAAAAATGTCAAAGAAAAAGAAATTTGCGAAGCATTTGTGCTTTGATGCGTGAATAGTGTGCTTTTATCATGTGAGATTATTTTTGTGCTCGAAGTGGCTTTAAAAATACATGTCACTTACGAGAGAATGACTTTTGAACTGAATGTCGGAAACAAAAAAAAATGTAACGAAAAACGTATGTAATTTATCAATCTTTTGACATTTCATTTTTAATGGAAAAGAAATTTTTCTTCAGATGCAATGCTAAATTCGCTAATTGTTTGAAACATGTCTTTTGTTTCAAAATGATAGTTTTAGTTGAGTTTATTTCTTTTTGTATGATTGTACAGTGAGCAAAGTAAAAAAAAAGGACCCCAATGAAAAACTTTTGATCTAATGATCTTCACGTTCTGGGTCTCAATCTTAAAGGTTCGTGGGGGTGACCTAAATTATACTAATTAATTAGTGCAGACTATATTTTAAGTTACGGAATCAGACGCAAAAATGCACTTTCTCTGAATAAACATATCTTTTTCTTCAGTGGTTTCGGACTTTTAACCTCCAAAATATATGGGGTACCCGCAATCAGGGAAATATGGCCCCAATAGTTAGGTCAGGAGAACGGCCCAAAGTTTGAACCCCTTAATGTAAATTTTACCTTTTGCGTATTTCGCCATATCTTGAAAAATATCAAAGGGAATTGAAGAAAGTTTGCACACAATTATAAAATGCATTTATCCAAAGATAATTCCATGCAAAAAAAAAAAAAAAAAATTAAATAAAAATTCATAATTTTTTATTATTTATTTTATTATTAATCAAAAAAAGATTGAATTGTAAGGTATAAAATTTTTTACATCGTCTTAAAGAATGTAATTTTGCATGGCAAAATAGAAAATTTCAGCAAAATCTGCCGAATAGTTCCAGAGAAGTCGAATTTAGAATATCTGGCTTTTTTGAAATTCGGTTTTAGCGTAACTATTCAACCGAATTACCACAAATTTTATATTTTACCATGCAAAATTATATTCCTTAAAATGATGCGAAAAATTTTATACCTTGCAATTAAATTTTTTTTGACCATTATTAAATAAAATCGTAAAAAAAGAAAAAAATATTTATTAAAAGTTATTTTTTACATGGAATTATCTCTGGATAAACGAATTTTATAACTGTGTGCAAACATTTTTCAATTTGCGCTTAAAAAGTTTTCGAGATATAGCGAAATACGCAAAAAGTAAAATTAACATTAAATGGTTAAAACTTTAGACAGTTCACCTGACCAAACTATTGGGACCATATTTATCAGATTGTGGCTACCCCCTATATTTTTGGGATCGAAAATCTGAATCCGTTGAAAAAAATATATGTTTATTCAGAGAAAGCCCTTTTTTGTGTCTGATTTCATCACTTAAAATATCGTTTGAAGTTATTAATTAGCATATTTGAGATCACCCCTTTGCACCTTTAAGAATGAGTCCGAGATCGGTGAGATCCGATCATTAGATCAAAAGTTATTCAGGGTGGTCTGTTTTTTATTTTGTACACTGTACATGTTTATGAAGCACGTATAGGTTTATATACGCATCATAAATCACACAGAAAAACATTATCGCTTTCTTTCTATTACTAACGTAGCAAAGAAGTGGATGCATTTAGTTTTCACTAAAAAAATTTTTGAAAAATCCTATTTGGGAATAAATTATTAAACAGCATAAAAACTTTAGCTTTTAAAGGAAAATCGATTGCAGATTTGAAATTAGAGACGCGAAAATCTCAAAGATCCGTTAAAAAACCTCAAAGATCCGTTAAAAAACCTCAAGGATTCGTTAAAAAACCTCAAAGATCCGTTAAAAAACCTCAAAGATCCGTTAAAAAAATCTCAAGGATCCGTTAAAAACCTCAAAGATTCGTTAAAAAACCTCAAAGATCCGTTAAAAAACCTCAAGGATCCGTTAAAAAAATCTCATGCAACAAAAGAAAAAATTCTCCCTAGAATAATTCAACAAATCATGCGTATAAAAAGTTTTTCTTTTCTTTTTTTTCATAATCTTTAAACCATCCCCTCTGCAGAGGTTCAAAATTGCGATGGCATGTCTTCGGATCATCCTCAGGGATATTTCCCAGATTGTCGCCACTAGCCCATTTTGCAGATCTAGTGCGACGTAAATAAAGTACCTACGTTAGCGAACTAACATTATGACTGTTACTAGATATTGGTTTACCTTCTAGAAAAGTGTTGACGTTAAAGTGGATATAGTTATTAAAAATAATCGAAAATTTAAATTTGTTTTCATGAGATTTTTAAATTAAGTGCGTATGTGACATGTATTCAAAAAGCACACCGGATACTTTCTGTTAATGCAAACCTTGTGATAGCAATCTTTAAAAATCTTGCAGTCCTCAGTGTCTGAACTATAATCTTGATTGTTTCCTTCCTTTCCCCGTCTGTGGGGGCAATATGAAACAAATCTTGGTGTTCTGTGCCTTATCGCCCCGTAAAGATTGATTGGCTGAAAAATTACCATTACAATTTTTAAAATGGTGAATGTCCGTAACATTGAATGATTGAAAGCAAGTTAAGAGATTAAAGGAATAGTTTAATAACATAATAAGAGAACTCAAATTTTCAAACTTAAGAATATACACTGATGTAAGAAATTAAGAGAATTTGAAAACTTGGTCGATTGTCTCTATTACTACTGAACCGATTTTAATGAATTCGATATGTACGTACATACATTGATACAATACAAAGTAAATAATCATTCAACAATTGTAATACACATGCATGATCGTGCGTAACACTCGTTGGAGTACGAAGGTATGAATCAGAGGTTGCAGAATAAGCAAAAAAAATCGGTTAACAAGGGGTATGGTCCCCTCTTACAGGCCTTGAAGCGTGATTTCATAAGGCAGTTTATCATTTCCTGTGGCAATTGTCCTGTGGTAATTTCCTACCAACTCAACTCTGACTCCAACGAGTGTTACGCACGATCATGCGTATGTATTTCAAATGTTGAATGGTTATTTGTTTTGTATTGTATCAATGTATGTACATATGAAATTTCATTAAAATCGGTCCAGCAGTTCTAGAGATAATCGACCAAGTTTGAATATTCTCTTAATTTCTTACACCAGTGTATAATAAGATGCTGTATACATAAAAAATTAAATTATTCACTTAAATGTTAAATGAGGATTTTTTTCGTACTATGTGTGATTTTACGCGAATATTCTGACTAAATGGCTATTTGTGCGGTAACCTTTAACCTATAGAACAATCAGAGATTTAGCTTTCACTTTACAGTTTGATCTGTTTAAACAATTTTACTGTTCTCGTGTGAGCAAAATAGATTTTTACTTTTGGTATCTATGTACCTATATATTTAAAATTAATTTGAGATTTAGTTTTCACTTTATCTTAAGTATTTAATCAAGTAATTTTAATGTCATCATATTGACAAAATGGCTATTGTTTTTTTTTTCATTCTAATATAATTATAGAATAACCTACAATCAGAGATTCACTTACATTTTACATTGATTTATAACCTTTAAAATCAATTTACATGCCATCTTATCGGTATTCTAATATATCTCTAGTCAATGCATAACTTCAATAAAATATTTAAGTTTCCCATTACTTTCAGTTTTTAAACTACAAAAGAGACTTTACTGACCATCTATCGATTAAATAACTAACTATTTTTGGTATCTTAATAAGACTAATGATTAAATTCTTACCTTGTCTATAGACTAAACAACAATAAAGATTGAGTTTTTACCAAGTATATTTACCAAGTATACTTGAAGTATGCCAGCTGTAAAAGCAAACTTTTGATGTTTCTGATTTCTATAATTTTTTTTTTTTTTTTTTTTTTTATAAAATGCGAAGAAAAGTTAAAACTCTATAAATTGTTTTCCTCTTGTTAAAGTTTCATACCTAGTTAGAGTTTGTCGAAAGTAAGACCTCCCCTAGCCATTCGTCTGGACCCATGCAACACCTCCTAAAAGAAGGAAGGCCTCAGCACGGATAAATTTAGTAGTCCGATGTGACGAAGTGAACTGCGCAGTTGATGAAAAATAAGAAAGATGTCATTACGTTCGGGGTACTAAGCTGCGCAGTGGTTGAAAATACGAAATATGTCATTACGTTTGGACTACTAAAGGATATTTATGGTAACCCGTGATGAGGCCTACTCTCTTCTAGGAGGTGTTGACCCATGGCGGTGACTATGGTAATGAGGTATAACTATTTCAAGTAGGAATGTGGGGTCTTTGTTTGGCTCGGGTCATCGAGAGAAAGGGATTCTTTTTCTTCAGTCATTATGTTAGCCCAAGAGTGAAGAGAAGCTACCCTCCCTGAAATGCGCTATTCTTGTTTCCATAACAGCAGACGGCCTCAGACTTTGTGGTGGGGGGAGTTCTTAAGGTAGACAAACTATAGATATGTCTCTTTTTAAAGCAGTGCAATGTAAATAAAAGCATGTACCTTTGGCGGAAGCTCACAGACTGATGACGTTCTACAATTTTCCACTTTGTTCTGAGCTTCTTCCAAATTATTTGGCTTGAAATCATCCTTGAAAGAAGCACCAGATATAGAAGTCTGCCTACTCGCCAAATAATATGTATTGGATGGGCTCAGAGTGTTTTGGCTTTGTATACTGCTATTGAGAGACATTTGGCGACTACAGGGTGCGTGTGGCTGTTCGCTGTTTGGTACAGGAGTGGCGGCACCATTGTCTCGTTGATAATGAGACAGCGAGACACTCTTGATGGAGTTCTGGGGACTGAGAACTTTTGGGCTGTTGTTGTTCTGAATGAGGAGAGGGCGCTTGTTGTTCGGGGTGTTCTGAAGAGTAGGGATGCTTCCATTGCAATGGGCGTGTTCTCCATTGTTATTGCTGTAAAAAAAAGCCAATAGTTTTAGCTGCTGAAAAAATTGGAAGTTATTGAAATATCAATTAAACAAGTAATATATATATATATATAAATATAATATATATAAAAAATTAAAGTGATATATAAAAAAATTAAAGTCAATTCCTATATAGGTCAATACAGAAAACTTTTATTTTAGTTACTTTTTATTAAATAATTAAAAAAATTTTCCCGTATGAAACTAAAATTAATTAGATAAATTTAATTGATGAATTAATATTTGAAAAAAAAACTGTATTAACATCAAGTGTCATTATTTGAACTTGAGTGGATGAATTAGAAGTATTTTATTAAAGATTGAAAATTTAAACAAGATATATGTATAGGGAGAGAGTGAACTAATAGTAGGAATTGAAAAAAAAAAGCGCGTGGTATCAGACAACCATTGTGACGGTAAATGGTTGTCTGATACCACGTATGAATTTTAGTGACGTGGACCACACGTGCTACCACGTAATGTTCTTTATTGAATTTATCTGAAGCAGCGAATATAAAATAATTAAATACTTAAATGTGCGCAATAAATTATTTTTTTGTTCAAATAGAGCTATAAGAAATTATCACTAATGTTATCTTTAAAATATGTGAAAAACTGAATCGCTTATAGTAAAATTTAAAACAAGGACTAACGCTTAACCCATCAGAAAAATCTCTTTCGTTTTTCGCTCATCCCTATTTAATTAATGCATTAATATTTGAAAAAACTGTATTAGCATCAAATGTCATCCACTATAAGCTTAAAAATAACGTATTTGAACTTGAATGGATGAATAAAAAGTATTTTATTAACGATTGAAAATTTGAACGAGATATAGGGAGAGTGTGAACTAATAGTGGGAATTGAAAAACTAAAAGAGAAAATGAATAGAACAAATATGTTTTCTAAATCAAAGATAGTTTAATACAGTATACTCTCGATATCTCGAACTTCGATTTCTCTTCGAAATTCTTCGATTCTTGTTATATCAAAGAAATATAATCCTTTTTGTCAGGATATATACTCCTAATGTAAATTTGAATTCCTATGTTGAAGGGTTTCATCTCAATACCTTGTTATGTCGAATTTTTTTTCGAAATCGAAAATGAATTTTTTTGGAAAAATCGCGATGTAAATTTATTGCAATCCAATTCTTTTCTATTCCATGCATAGTTATTTTTGTCTTACTTTTAAAAATAAATTTATCATTGTTGTATTTAGACTTATAGCCAACTATCATTACATGCATATTTATTAGTAGTTATTCTTATTTTTCATTACTCTTCTTTTCAGAGTAATAGTTTAGAATGTATTTTTCTACTTTTTAGAACATATTTAGCTCTGAACTCTCTATCTCAAAATTTTTTAGCGTCACTTTAACTTTGAGATCTCTAGAGTATACTGTATATAGAATGTTTTTAAAGCAACATGAATATCAATTTTCTCGTTTTGATTGTTTGCCATTTTTTTTCGTTTTGATAGGTCTCTGGCGGACTCACTGTAGATTGGTATGATCCTATAGCAGTGATATTAAGGTCAGTTTTTAAGATAGCCAAGGCCATAAACCATGCATACCAAGGAGAATATGCATGTATGAGTTGTCTAGAGCATCTTGATATATGGCATGGAATCAGTAAAACGAAATAAAGATTAAAGAAATGTGACATACCAAGAAGAGTGAGAGTTTGTCATATTGTTAAGAACAACATCTTCGGAACCGGAACCATTCTCTGAACTTTCGTTCTCACTTTTCTTCCGCTTGTGATTCTTCCAACCATTGAAGCTTCCTTTCGTTTGAAGACTGAAGCAAGGTCCCAAAGAGTTCTAAGAATAGACATAATTAAATGAATTACAGACATATAGTATTGTCTTAGAAATTTTTCATGGCTGAAGGCCAGCAATAATTTTTGCAATTATTTGGAACCCCAAAAAACTGCCATTACGATTTGTAATAGTTAGCAAAATCAACGATTTAAATCAATGAGTAAATGATTCCATAATAAACAGCAAAGGAGGTAAGCTTTTCTTCTTCTTTTTGATAGTCCTATTGTACTATACCTTGTTATTTATTTATTTTTTTATATTTGTAGTCAGCTCCGTTATGTTATGCTATTTTGTTTTGCTGTATATTTAACACGGTTTTACTTATTTGCTTTAATATTATTACATTACTGGAAAGTTTAAGAAAAAAAAGGGCTAATAAAGCTTGATTTCCATTATTTAAATAATACAAAAGAACGTCACAGAATATTCTAGTTTTATATAAAAAAGTATTTTTAATTACTGGTGAAGAACAAACAATACACATAGTAGATGTGTTTATACTCTTCAATTGATCCTTCCCCAAGGAGTCCTCAATCCCTTTGATGGGTGGTAGCGCTCACGTTAAGAACCTAGTGGAAAAATCATTTATTCTAGATAATACTATGTCGTCATTTAGAGATAGAGTCTCAGGGGATAGAACATTTGCCTTTTAATAAATCGGGTTCGAATCCCATTGATGTCTGGTCAATATACATTCTGCATCCGGCTTGCGCCGACCACAGTGTTGGCGTAAATTATCCTCAGGGGTAGACAGATCACGGGTTAAAGTCCCGGGCCGTAAGGCTAACCATGGGAGGTTTCTCAGGGTTTTCCTCTTCATGTAACACAAATGCGGGCTAGTTGCATCAAAAAGTCCCCCACGAAGGCAAAATTTCCCTCAATACTTGATCCAAGAAGAGTTCCCTTGTCTTCTGGATTGCTTTCAAAATTGCGAGGCTACAGAGTTGAACATTAGTAGTCGTAAACCCAAAATTGGGTCGGCTGTTCAAGGATGGTTATGAAATAAAATATAATTTCTCGCTAAAATCGCCTTGGCCAATACACAACGTGAATGTGGTGGAGCCGCTTAACTGTTTCGTTTTGATTATTTATGTTTGTCTCATAAATAATGTGATCTCCAAAGCATAGAAAGAGGTTCTACCGTTCAGCGTAGACTTAGACTTAGAGGTTGGGCAGCTCCAAAGAGCAGGGCACATCGACCAGAGGTCTATTGTACTCAAACCCTAAATCATGATTAGCACGAAAGCCCTATAGCTGAAATAAAATTCAGCAAGCACCTTACAGAAACATCTTGCAGTTCCCAGGTTTTGACGCAATGCTGTCCTAAATGCTCAAATCTTTGAGCAGAATAGACCTCACAATCACAAAGTATATGTCTTGATGTCTCTTCTTCAAGATGACAACCTCGACAAAGAGAATTGGATTCAATTCCCAATATGTATAGGTGTCTCCTGAGGATACAGTGTCCAGTAAGAAGACCAATGATCTTCCTTAAAACTGTTTCTATTAAGCTTTAAAAGCTCCTTTTGACGTACACTTGGACAGTCACGATTCAGCTCCTTAGCTTGTCTCTGACCGTCAGCAGCGCGCCATTGCTCATGGGCAATTTTGCCGTAGAGCTTGAGTATGGATGCCCTAAATGAGGTGGGAGAAATTCCCACTGCAGGTTCAGGGCCCCAGAAAATTACATTACAGCCAGCCCGTGCTGCTTCATCAGAACCAGTGGCGTACCTAGAACTTTTGCCGCCCGGGGCGATCTCCAGTTTGCCGCCCTTTCTATTATAAGTCAATCAAATAGTGGTTTTTATAAATTAATACACATAAATAAATTATTAAGTTATTTAATCAATATTAATTAATACACAGAGTAAATTTTTTTAGACATATTTGTATGCACTCGTAAACATATTTATATAATATCTACTCTTCTAGCTTTCATACTAGAAAAATCGTGTATAATGCTCTCAAAATTTTTATTATTTGTAATTTCTTGTTCTATTGACAATATTGCAAGATTTTGTAGTCTTAATTGACTCATTGTAGAACGAAGATAATTTTTTATCAACTTCAATTTTGAGAAGCTTCTTTCGCAACTAGCGACACTGATTGAAATTGTTAAAAAAATTCTTAACAAAATTACAATGTTGGGAACAGAATTTTCCAACCTATACTGCTGAATAAATTTTAGCAGATCAAGAGGGCCCTTCTCCCCGTTTTTCCAATGTTTTGCCTCTTCTTTTAGTGTAGGTACAGCCATAAAAACCTGGATCCTTTTTCTTTCAATATGGAACTGTTCTTTATCAATGTCAATCAAGTCATTTATTTGACATTCAAATTCTTCATTTAGTAGGTTACACGGTAATTATACACGAATATTTTTTTACAAGGCCATGCAACTGATCGAAGCGTTCTTTTATTTCCTTTATAATTCTGTCCATAGATTCCATAGATTCTGTCCATTCTCTTCGTACTTCTTCTTCTAAGGATAGCCCCACGTCTCGCGAATTTTCCCCACTCATATTTTTTCTCCTTCTAACTCGACGCTCAGTCGATATCTCCAACTCTTCACAAATTATTTTGGCTGCTATAACAGCTTTTTGTACTAGCGTATCTCTTTGTTCCATGAAATGTGTTTGCAAAGAATTTTGTTTTATATGGCATTTGTGGACATTTAACCTTTTTATTTGCAGGTATTTTTGAGCGTCATTAATTTCCAAAAGGACGGGTTCCCATAAATGAAGGTAACATAGAAAAGAAAAAGATTGCATAGAATTGAGTAATACTCCAGCATCTGATCTCGTTTTACTATTTTCTTCTTCAGATGTCAATTTTTCCAAAGCGCTTAAAATGTAAAAAAAAACGTTTTTTTACTATAGTTACCGCGGCAGCTCTAGCGCTCCAGCGAGTTTCTACACTGCGTTTAACACCTTGACCAGTGACAGAAAGTAAAACATTCCATCTATGAGTGGAAGAAGAAAACAACGAAAACAACTGTTCGATAGTTCCAAAAAATGTGATGGAATTGATAGCTGTAGAAGCTGCGTGTAAACATGCCAGGTTTAAAGAATGATTTGTACATGCTACAAATTCTACATTTGGATTTATTTCTTTAATACGAGTTTGAACACCGCTGTGCTTTCCTGCCATGACGGCAGCATTATCG
This sequence comes from Parasteatoda lunata, assembly GCA_949128135.1. NCBI lineage: Eukaryota > Metazoa > Arthropoda > Arachnida > Araneae > Theridiidae > Parasteatoda > Parasteatoda lunata. Next base: position 27,371,358 of record OX421975.1, read on the forward strand.
TAAGCCTGTCCTCTGCAATTTTTTATATCTAAACCGTCATTTTCTAATTTCGTTAAAATCATATCTGTGATTTCACCAGCAGTTTTTTCTTTAGTTTCTACAAAGTCAATAAACGATTCTACAACTTTAACTTCGCTACCATCAATAACTACATATCTAATAATTTGACTGGTTTGATCTTTGTGTGAAATGTCAGGAGTGCTGTCAAATATAATACAAAAGTATTTAGCCTGCTTTATTTGATCCATAATTGTTTTTCTGACTGCACCTCCCAATAGCTCTATGAATTCGTTCTGGATCTTCGGCGACAAATAAGAGATACTATATTTATTACCCATCTTAATTTTTACTACGTGTTCTCGTAATACTGGGTCGTACTTAGCCAATAAGTCAACAAGCTCAAGAAAATTTCCTCTATTTTCCATTGAATCGATGTTTTCCTGATGAACACTTTCACGATGTCCTCGAAACGCCAAATTTTGTTTTGCTAAGAATCTAATTATATCAAGTATTCTTGTTAGAATTTCCTTCCATTTTTTTATTTCTTTATGAATATTCTGTTGTTGTAGTTTGTCAATAGTTGCGCCACGTCCAAGTCTTATTTCTAATTCCTTCCATTTGGAATATGATCGAATGTGCAGTGGACTCACCTCATGTTGACTAATTTTGGGATTCCACCATTTGTTAAAACCATTTTCCGTATTAAAACCTGCTTGACAAAGATTATCAAACAGTTTGCAACAGAAACAATAAATACTTTTCTTCGATGGTGAATATACCATCCACGATCTTAAGAGCTTTTCGCCATTAGGCAAAATTTGAAAAAACCAGTCCTGACTCAGTTTTCTTGTTTCACCTTTGGCTTTGATTGTATTATTAGGACGTTTTACTCCTTCGCTGAAGTCGGCGTCCAAATTTTGAATTGCAAAGGGACCTTGACGTACTCTTGTATTATCGTCAATTTTGTTAGGCCATAATCCAATATCTTTCATAGAAATAGACGGAATAATTTGTGCAGCAGATTCTTCATCAGAACTTGATGAACTTTCTACTTCTTCGCCAGTGTGTGAAGCAGGTCTTTCCTCTTGAAAAACATTGGAAAATGTTTTTTCACCTTCGAGGGCTGCTTCTTCGCCCGTATTTGAGGCAACAATACTAAAAGAACTAGAAATTGACTTATGGGAGATATATTTGAGTAGTGTTCCAGTATTTTTAGTCTGTATTTCCTCCCTTCTCTTCCTTTTCTTTCTAAATGACGCACCACTTTCTTTTACTCGTTTCATCCTAGGGATATATAATAAAAATATAACTTGTCGAAATAAATAGTATATTATGTATAGAAAACGGCAAAGTCATTTTACTACTCTGAATAGCATTTAGAATAACATCTATATCTATAATACGCAATATAATATACTTACCTATAATAAACTCTCCAAATGCACTGGCACCCTAATAATTTGTTTCACTCTTCACTGTTAAAAGATTGAATCGCGAATGAACAAAATGGTTTATAAGCAATTTATCATTCCAAATACAATTCTTCAAAACGGACTGAGTATATTTATCTATTTGCGATTCCTGAAATTGTAACTTCGTCAGTATTTTTGTTTTGTCTCGTTTAGATTTTGTTGTTTGAAAAAGATAGTTCTTATGCCGGCGCCCTAATGCTTTGCAGACCTAGCAGACCGGCGGTCTGCTAGGTCTTCCGCCTTCCCGCCTAGACCGCCTTCTGCCGGCTCTGCTTTTCAAAAGAAAAATCGATGATTTAAAAAAATATTGATATATCACTTCAAAGTAATCATATAAACTTTTAAAAAGAAATGACATTTATAAACTGATATCAAAAAATTTTAGTAAGGAAAAATTGCCGAACAAAATCGTAAAGATCCTTTTACGATTTCAACGAATTTTAATGAATACAATAAAATAAAATTATTATCTTGTTCTTGAATTAGAATTCAAAATTTACACTAAAATGCATTTATATACACCGAGGAATAATATTCGAAATCATATAGTTAATCATAATTTATATAAACCAAATATTAAACTTATAATAATCATAATAATCATTTATTATTCAAGAAAGAAAATAAATATGAAATGAATAAGTTGCTTTTTACAACTATAAGTAAATATAAAAAATGCCGCCCCAAAGTAAGTGCCGCCCGGTGCGGACCGCACCCACCGCCCCCCCCCCTAGGTACGCCACTGATCAGAACCGTTCAGCGTAACAATAAGTTCTGTATGTTTGAGGAAGGGAATAACTCGTCGCACGCTTTACAACTGGTTGTTATTTACATTCGGAGTGAGTCCTCTATGAGAATAATATTTACGTTTTAACTTTAAGCTCGGTTAACAGTTAACTTAGCTATGTCACAGAATAAAAATTTGGTAGTTGTCTATTGTTGAGCATAAGCATTTTTGCGGAGGACTCTTGACAACCACATGAAGAATGGTTTACCTCCATAAAGCCTTGGTCGGAGAAAAAATGATTTTGCCCAGGGAAAGGAAGAATTTTTCCACAGTACGGCCCATATACGCTATGTATTAACTCTAGGAGAGATTCGATTTTTTACGTAATTGATTTGGCAAAGTTTATTTATCCTCAAAATGCAACGGATGGCGATTTGTGAAAAATTGACATAAACCATACTTATACCTTGGTCTTCACTTAAGTTAAACTAATCATGGACTTACATGACATACCAGGAAAGCATTCCCGGATAATCCAGAGAGAACATCAACTCACGTTTTATTTATCACTGGAGACATTTTAAGTCATCACGAAAGTTTGTGTATGCCATAGATGGAGATTTCATAGATGGTGGTTGACATTGCCGATAACTACTAACCCCATAGACTTTTCTCGGGATTTTTAAAAAAAAAAGTATTTTACTTCATTAAAATGCATTAAGTTCAACGGCAAAGATGTCTGCTTTAAAATAACAGTCGAAACAATGAAGATTTTTCTTACATAAAAGAATTTATAATGTTTACCTTTCTGCTGATGTTGGAGATGATGCTGGATTGCCTAGAGAGTGCCACAATAACGCTGCTCCTGCGGCTGTTTTGCGGACTTCCGGCAGATAAATGTATAGATGGAATGTTGAGAGAAGCCACTTGGAATATCGGCAAACCATTCACTTCCGGAGATAAAGACTGAGGAGACTGAAAGGGGAAAAAAGAATAATGCCTTTAGTCCTAGATATTTACAGTGAATACAGTTAACAAGATATACAGTGAACAAATAATATATAGTGTCCTACATATTTATAGTGAACTAGATATATGTGTCTAGATACAGTTAACTGGATATACAGTGAACTAATAATATATAGTGTCTTACATATTTACAGTGAACTAATAATATATAGTTTTCTACATGTTTACAGTTAACTAGATATACGTGTCTAGATACAGTTAACTAGATATACGTATCTAGATACAGTTAACTAGATATACAGCGAAATAGATATATAGTGTTTGAGATATTTACAGTAAAAGGATGACAAATTAAAATACATAGCTGCGGGAAAATTGGATGCAAAAGCAGATGACTATGGAAAGTCAAAGAGTGCATCTCTGATTGGGTTTTGAGGATGAGGTTATTTTATTTTATAACCGTCGTGGAGCAGCCGACCCAATATTTTGGGTTTACAACTACCAATGTTCAACTCAGTAGCCTTGTAATTTTGAACCCGATTCAGAAGACAAGGGAACTCTTGGATCAAGTATTGGGAGAAATTTTGCCTTCGTGGAGGACTCTTTAATGGAACTAATCTGCATTTGTGTCATATGGAGAACCACGAAAACCTTCCATTATTAGCCTGACGGCAAAGGGGCTCTAACTTATGATCCCTCTACCAGTGCTGGATTGCCACGGATGACTAAATAGACAAAAAGTTACTGACTATTAAAATTCCCATGGTTAGGCTGGCTGCAAGGTGACTCTAACCCGTGATCCGTCTACCACTGAGGATATTTTACGTCAGTACTGTGGCCGGTGTAAGCCGGATTTGGATTTCGTATCGACCAGCAACCACCTGGAATCGAACCCGGCTCTCCTCATTGTAGGGCGAACTCTTTATCTCCCGAGCCATCACGGCACAGGAAGACGTAATTAGTGTACTCCAAGATTCAACTTGGGGATAATTTATTTGTTGTATATAATGCTGAAAAAATATCCGAGATTTGACTTGAAGAAAGACTGCTTCAAGGCTTATCATGAATAAAAACTGCTCTGAAGTTTGCCATGAAACAAGGCTACTTCAAAGTTTGCCATGAAGCAAGGCTGCTTCCATTATTCTAAATATGCTTACAGTGGTAATTGAAGAGTTTAAAAAATTAAAGTACACAATTGTGTCATTTATGAAATAAATTTTCTTCGAATGCATTTAAAATAATAATGTTTTCTTATTTCATAGGGATGCAAGCTGTAGCTTTTAGAATTTAGCAAATTTATTACTAGTTTTGTTTGGCATTTTTTAAAATACATTCTTTTTAGCCAAATTGATCCTAGTATCACAAAAAACTATTTTGAAATGTGATAAGTTTTTGTTGAATCAGTTATAATTTCCATATTAATCATTAGATTATCATTTAATAATTTTTAATTGAACTATTTCTGTGTGCATACATAACAATTTCAATATATGACAATCTTAAGTTAAATCAGTTTATTTTATACAAAGCGTTCCGTTAAGATTGCTTAAAGCATGTAGAATACAAACAATCCATACTTTTCCAAATTCTGGTCAAATGTTGCTAATTAATGTACTCTAATTATCAGAGGAAGAATTTAAGAAAAAATCAGCAAATTTGTTCAATGAGATGGAAATGCATTGAATTTTTGGTTAAGAAATAAGATTGAAACTACCATTAAGGTGGTTCTGATGAAACTGGTTTTAGATGAACAAATTAAATTCAACGGGAATAAAGTACAAATAAAGAGATATGAATGGTTCGCTCATTTGCCTTTATTTGCGGTTTACTCACATTCTTTTTGTTTTATTCATACCTAGCACGAAGTATATATTGATTTAGAATTTTAATTCTTATTTCGTTTTTATGGACCTCATTAAAGCCGTAAAGGCACCCAGCGGGTCCTTGAAATGGAATCGAAAACCTTTACAAAAGTGATGAAACGAGGAAAGATAATACTCGAATGGAGGAGTCCTGAGGATTAAAGAATACTTAAGGCACCTACGCTGTTATGGATGTAAGAGGTTAGGCCATACGGCAAAAAAATTATCTTATGACGAAACTTGTTCCAAATGCGGACTGCCGACACGCAAGAAAGAGCATTGCGATGGTAAAAGTTATTGCATCAATTGCAAAGAGGCGAATTTGTGATACAAATTGAGACACAACATCAGCCAAAGCCCACCTTCGGCAAGATCCAATGGGCAAACGAAAAGATCCAAAAAGTTCTCTATACTAATGATTCTGTTTCACATACTGCTGTTTCGGCTTTTTTTTCTTGTGAGCCTTCGGGCATTTCTACAAAATTTTGTATTTTTAGAATGTTCTACCCATTTTAAATTTTATACATTTTTAAAGTTTTCTGGTTCGAAAGGCTTCCAGTCGGAGGGCTGCTCCTGTGGGTCGCGGTGTGGTGGTTGGCCCCCTGTGCTGTCGGACTGATTTCGGTCCTGTCTGCTGGCGGATTGGTACTGCCAATCCGCCGATTGAATAGTTCGGTGTTCGGATATTCCTTTGGCAACCTTTGCTCCTCGACGTCAGTGGTGGTTTTGCTCGGGCGTGGTTTGGAGCTTTGTGCTCTTAGGTCAGCTTTCCTGGGCCCTCAAGTGCTGTTGCTGGCTTGCTTCGTAACGATTTAGACACCAAATATTTGTCGTAAGCCGTGACGGCTCAGTGGATTGAGCGTTCCCCTTCCATTGAGGTGAACGGGTTCGAATCCCATTGATGGCTGGTTGATACGAATTTCGCATCCGGCTTGCACCGACTACAGTGCTTACCTCAGTGGTTATCCTCAGTGGTAGACAGGTCATTGTTTAGAATCTTCTTGCCCCTAAGCTAACCATGGAAGGTTTACATGGTTTGCCTCTCAATGTAACGCAAATGCGGGTTGCTGCCATCAAAAAGTCCTCCACAAAGGCAAATTTTTCCCAATACTTGATACAGGAGTTCCCTGGTCTTCTGGATTGGGTTCAAAATTACAAGGCTACGGAGTTGAACATTAGTAGTCGTAAACCCAAAATAATTGGATAGACAGCACAACGACGGCTATAAAATATAAAATATTTGGTGTATGGGCCTTATGGGCCTGTGTCGCTATAAAATAAACTCTTATTGATCTTATTAGTGATTGGTTATAATATTTTTCCTTATCTAAATATTAATTTGGGAACCCTAATGTGCATGTTTTTTTTTAAAAATTAATATTTCACAAGAACTGTGGAATTCTTTGCATTTTTTATGCGACAAGGCCGGATTAACTTTTTTATTGCAAATTAACACAAAATTTGTATTGATACTCACAGGAGTCTTATCGACGCTGATTATGGACGGATTACTAATATTGAACGTCTTCTCCGGACAAAGACGGTTGCTGATATCCCTCTGAAGAGTCAGGGTTGCGTTAGGGGAACCCTGAGGGGTAGCTGCAGTGTGAGTGATAACTGGTGCTGGAAACACCAGGTTGGTCCCGACACCAGAGCCGTTCACAGGATCCTGATGCTTCAGAACGGTTAAAACATATGGAAAGGCCTTCATTTTGATTTCTGCAACGAGATGACAGTTTTGGTGAATGTAGCGATGATTATACCATTAATTTCCAGGATTGGTTTAACAACTCTAGGAAATCTTATGTAAATTACATAACCGTTTAATATGTTAGAGCGTGAACTCCATCTGCCTTAATGCATTTTCTGTACTCACAGTCCCTGGCCAAATTATTAGACCCACAATAAGATTCTATGCAAAATCTTAATTATCAGGTGATACTATACATCTTTATTGTTTTTTTTTTTACGCGACTGAAACCGGTTTACATTTGTTTATGTTCGTGTGAATCAATTGGTTAAATGAGGCGATATATAATGCAAATTAGACGATTGGATAAATTAGATGATATATTACATAAATATAGACTATTTATTATATCAGGTATTATATTAGTATATTGTAACAATTAGACCGGATTATTAGACGCTCTGTAGTGTTAATTGCATGTTTTGCACTTTATAGGCGATACTTTTATAGTTGAGCATACCTGTAATGGGTTTTTATTCAGGATATTTTTTATATTTGTATTTATTATTAACGCATTGCATTACAACGTTAACCCACTGATACACGGACGTAAATAAGTGTAAACCGGTTTCAGCAGCGCAAAAACAATAAAGTTGAATAGTATCACCTGATAATTAAGATTTTGCATAGAATCTTATTGTGGGTCTAATAATTTGGCCAGAGACGGCGGTTAGACCTTTCTTTAGAACATATCAAAAGGGTTTCACGAGTTTTCTGATAAGTTCTGTGAATTAGTAGCTGCATCTTGCACTTCTTGTAATATACATTTTATATCCGCTCCGATTGTACTAAATGCAACATATTACTTTTAAAATGTATCATGAAAGATAAGTCAAAAGTTAAAATTCGATTCTGTTATAAAAAATTGTGTTAAAAGTTGAAATTCGACTTGTCATGTTTTGTTTTTATTTACGCTTCCATTATAAAAAAATCGGTGCATTTTTAAATTGGATGTAGGTAGATCATCTCCAAATGCTTCAGTAATGGCTATACTAGATCAACTTAATCCTTTCAATTGCTAGAAAACTTGACAAACGTGATGCTGACAACACAGAAGCGAATTTATTTTGCTTGAAGTGGAACAAAAAATAGGGTTTTTAAATTGCGTCAGATGATTTTTAAAGTTCTTATTTTGATGTTTCGAATTAAGGAGTTTTGTTAAAAATTCTAACTTCGGGGCCAAACTTCATGCTTAGTATATATTGTGTGTCATTATTTTCGGAACTTAGGTTCCTCAAAAGTTTATTACCCATTTCTGAACTTAATAGTGACATATGTTTCAGAAAAATGGATCAAAATTGGAAAATTGTTTTTACTGTTTAATTTTGTTCTTTATATTTTTATAAAAGTTAGAAAATGGCTTTCTATTACAAAAATAAAATTTTAAATGCAATAACTACTGTATTAATAATTTTTACATATACATAAACAAGACAGATAAGCATGGATTACTCACAGATCTTATTCAATTAGAGCAAATTGAACAAAATTTTGAAGCTAAATATAATATAATATAAAAATACAACAATATGATTTTCAATACATAAATTTTTGCAAAACATTTTTGCAATAAAGCAGCTGACAACACCCAACATTTTCCCTCCCTCGAAGTCGTAATCGGTGAAAAACTAGAACCACTAATGCCATCTATTAGGAAAATAGTGAATTAAGTATCCTAAAGTAGAAACGAACGTAGCTCGGGCTTCATAAAATGGAAACGTTAATTTTTCTCCTGCCTGAAGTCAGTTCGGGCATCACAAATACTGCACGTGGTAGTCGCCAGAATTGGATTCGGGTGACACTGTCAAGGGGGTTAAACTGATAGAAAAGTTAACTTGTAATAGTTATCATTAACATTTCAAGCGTTAATTAACGGAAACCAAAAAAAAAAGAAGTAAAAATGAAAGAGTGCCTTTTTCGATGTTGTCCTTTGGATCATCCTCATCCAAAATCCATTTTGTGTTGTCCGCGTTCTCTTTGTCGGTACTCGTCTCACAATCTTGTTTCTCGCACAAAGAGCAGCTCGAACGAACATCTGATTTTTTATCATCCTGAAAAACACACATGATATTATGAATCATAATATGAACTATAACATTTGAGTTATGAAAACATTTAACAAGGAAGGTTTTTCATTTATTTACCAGCGGAAGAACCTGTCTGCTATTTATAAATATATTTCATATGTTTTTTTTTATTGGAGCGCGCTTGGGTCTATTTCCCATTGGTGCCTCAGAAATGCCAGAATTACTACCTCTAATCGTTACCCAGTAAGCAGCTGTGGCTTAGCCCATAGCCACCGTAGCGTCGCTTGCATCATACAACCACATACCCGTTTATAGGGAGGGTTAAAATCACACGAAAGAAAATACATAGAGCGAGAAAGTTACATCCATGTCTATGGTGGGATTTGAACCCACAACCACAGTATAGTAACCAGTAGACCAGTGATTGGCATATTTCGTAAGTTTAATGTCATATTTCTACTTTCAAAATTCAAATTTATGATTTACTTGGCACTCCTTATGATTCATATTTAGACTAGTTTTTTCAATAATTCTAAGTAGACACCAGAAATGTCTTAAATTTTAAAGGGAAATAAGACTTTCTCCAATTCTTGAAAATTGACATCGCTCAATTCGCTCCTAAACATATTCATTCTTTCTTGATTTCATTTTACAAGCGGCGTTGAACAGTCGACCCAATTTTTGGGTTTACGGCTACTAATGTTCAATTCCGTAGCCTTTTAATTTTGAACCCAATCCAGAAGACGAGGGAACTCCTGGATCAAGTATTGGAAGAAATCTGCCTTCGTGGAGGACTTTTTTGATGAAACTAACCCACAATTGTGTTACATTTAGAGGAAAACCACGAAAACACCCCCCCTGTTAGCTTGACGACAAGGGGACTCTAACCCACGATCCTTATACCACTGATAATACGTTAGCACTATGGTCGGTGATAGCCGGATGTGTAATTCGTATCGGCTAGCCATCCCTGGGACTTGAACCGGGTTCACCTCTTTGGAAGGCAACGCTCTATCCCCTAAGCCACCACGGTTCATTTCATTCTCGATTAAGACTTGCAAAGGGAGGTTTGTGTCGGATTTACTTTCTTGTTTTCGATATTTTTGTCTGTTTATGATTTCAAGGATCTGGCGCAGCACGATGACATACCATTTAGGATTTGCATCAACAAAGATAGGAGGAACTTTTTTCTTAAACTGTGAAATTTACTAAGCATATTTAATTTGTTTTTGTTTTAACAATTAGTGCAAGTGAATTAAACAATTCCCCTTTTTCAGTTTGAAAGTTCATTTCAGTTTCTTTAAGTAATTTAAAGTAATTAATAGTTCTACAAAGAGTTTAACTTTAAAACTGATTTTTATATATCTAATTCATTTTCCAAATTCAGTTTTTCAATTTCTTTTCTCAAAAAGCAATTAAAGTTGAGTTTCTAGGATAGGTGTGTTTCTCCATGTATGAAAGATATTACTTACTTCAGCAGAGAAGCCTTCGACTAGGATGGCAACCAGCAAGTTGAAGAGGACGTAGTTTCCAAAAGTCATCAACGCTACAAAATACAAGGCCGCCCAATGAGATGTCTTCTCCATTCCATTGAACAGAACCACGTTCCAGTCCTCTTGTGTCAATATCTGGAGAGAAAAAAACCCACAAAGTAACGATAAAAACAGGATGCGAAATTTCCACATGCTATTGGAAATCAAATATTGCTGATGAGCTAGTTTCATCGTTTTAAAATGCCGAGTTTTTTGGATTAAACTACATAGACACATTAACCCTTAATAAATAATGTCGCCAAATTCAGTCCCTGGTCCTATTATTCAGCGCACCACATCATTCTATGTAAAATCAGGTGATACTACACAGTTTTATTGTTTTTACGCAGCTGAAACCGGTTTACACTTGTTTACGTTAGTGTATAAATGGGTTAACATTGTAATGCATTACGTTAAGAATAAATAAAAATAGGAAGTATATAAAAAATCTCCTGAATAAAAACCCATTACATGTATGTTTAAATGTAAAAGTATTGCCTATAAGCTCATGAAAAACTTGTATGTATTCAAACACTACAGTGCGTCTAATAATTTGGTCTAATTATTATAATATACTAATATGATACCTGATATAATAAATATTCTATATTTATATAATATAATGTCTAGTTTATCCAACTGTCGAATATATATTATATATCGTCGAATTAAACCAATTAATGCACGGTCGTAAACATGTTTCCATCGCATAAAAACAATAAAGCTGTATAATACCACCCGATAAATAAGATTTTACATGGAATCTTAAAGTGTATCTAATAATTTGGCCAGAGACTGCAAGCGACAAAGAATATATAACTAATTCTCCTTCCATAAAGATTTTTAATTACACAAAAATACCCAGTTCTTTATACATTAGCTGAGTTGAATTACGAATTGCAAATAATGGATTAGACCCCTTTAAAGAAACTTCTTTGCATCAAAAAATATCTAGTCCTCATTAATATGTTTAGTTTACTAAAAATTCGTGAGATGTTTATGAACAAAATAAATTCTTACTTGAAAAACTGTAACAATTGCCCAAAGCAAGGAGTCAAAGTTTTTCCGATCACATTGTGTAGCACCATCTGGTAACTTCTTGCAAAATTTACAACCAAATAAATTCATTCCTAATATACTGAAAGAGCGAGAAAAGAAAGTTATTATTTATTTGTGCATACAGGTTAAGCCAATATTAAGGTTAAGCCAATAAGGAAATAATTAAATAAAAAAATGTGCAGCTGACTCATATATTCCACATAAATTGAGATTATGATTCGTGCAATTCATATGTATATACTCTACAATATAAGTTATGCTAAAGAAAGGTCACAATTTATTTTTAATTTACAATAAATTTTTGTATTGTAAATTAACAATTTAAGTTTATGCTAAAAATATACGTGCAATTTATTTGTATACGCAGCACAAGATAAGGTTACAGTAAAAAACCTGCTTAATTTACTTGCATATACAACACAAATAAAAGTTAATGTTTATATATATATATGTATATATATGTAGCGCATAACTAAGACAGAAAGGATGACAAGAAAAAAGAGAAAAACGAAGAAACGAAGTATTATTTACTGCGCATAAACTGCAAGTATATAGAACCCATAAAATAAGTTAAAAATATCGAGAAAACATGGAAAATAATAAAGATTAATGAAAAGACAAGAAAAAGAATTATTAAAATAAAATATTTTTAAAAAATATTGAAAAAAAATATTTAAAAAAAAAATAGAAAAGTTTACATATTAAAAAGCTGGAAAGCAAAATAATAAAAAGATAAAATATCTTCATCAGCTCATACGATTATATCTGCAAAAAGGAGTGCATTGTAATATTGTATCAATATAGCCAAAGAAAAATATATCAGTGTCACTTTTTTGCGGATATATATATATATATATATATATATATATATATATATATATATATATATATATATATATATATATATATATATATATATATATATATATATATATATATATAATATATATATATATATATAATATATATATATATATATATATATATATATATAATATATATATATATATATATATATATATATATATATATATATATATATATATATATATATATATATATATATATATATATATATATATATATATATATATATATATATATATATATATATAAACATTCCTAATTTACTTGTATGTATATAAAGCACATATTGAGGTTATAAAAATACAAATATAATTTTTGAAGAATTTTATATGAGATAGCTGTAAGGCAACTAACCTAAAAATAAATATGAATAGTATTAGAAGAGCGAAAAAGACAGCCACATTGTCCACCGTCCTCAGCATGATGATTAGCTGCCTTCTAAGAGCAGGCATGAAGCGGACCAATTTCAATATCCTCAGTAGTCGAAAAGTCCGGAGAACAGACAGGCCACTTCCACTGCTTTGGCATAGCTCTACAAGACTGAAAATAAAAATGTTTGAGCTTTACAAATCTCACAAAAACAAACTTTACAGCTTTTTGTTTTAATTTGTTTCTGTAGTTACATCCTTTAGAACGAAATACATGAGTGAATACTATTAATTTACTTACTCGGTCGTTACCCTTAAAGGAAACAACGCTATATTTTTTAAATCTTAAAATCCTGGTTGCATCGTTTCTATCACACTTTGTTTTTAATTTCGTTGTCTTTCATGCAAATTTGGTTATGATAATGATTTTATAAATATTGATGCTCTATTTAAAAATACATTTAAGACTCATGACGTGTTGTAAATTTCAAATAATGGATATTTTATTTTATTATCGAAATTAAACAGCCAATTCATGTCGAATTCGTGACTATCAAGTTCAACTCCGTAGTCTTGTAATTTAAAACCCAGAAACTACAAGACTAGAGAGTTTTCCATTATTTATCGCCTCTTTGTTTATTCAACCACCCCTTTTTTTTGTGGGTTGTGTTACAAATCAGAAAATAAGACACCTAGATTAAGCATCGGGGTAGAATTTGTCATTGTGGGAGATTTTTTATGAGTATTTGTGTTACATGGAAATAGCTCTTCTATTTGAAGTTAGCAATTTCTTATTTCCATTGCAGTAGACGGCTGACTTTGTGGCGAAAGGGTTTCTTTTTATCGACAAGTAAAGTAAATTGTCGTCACTTTCACGTGTTTACTACTTTTTGCCTGATTGGGAAATATCTTTTCGGAAACTATAATGTGATTGCTACTCAAAATTGCTTATTTAAACTTCTAAAAGTTATACCAAAGGGGTAATAAAGCATGTTTTGTGAACCATGGTTAGAGGCAAAATAGAAAATAGAGAGCATTAAAAAACGAGGACTTTAAATGTTGTTTCCTGAAACTTTTATATCCAAGTATAGCTCCTTCACCAGGAGTAGGCACTTGGCTCCGCATTCATCACGTGGTATGCGACGATACTATTTCGCTATTTTTTGGGAGAAGGATGTGAACAATCTTGAACAAGGTTGCTATTTGGCAATCGTATGGCAAAAATATTTATTTCGCAAACTTTATGTGCATTTTGTTAACATTAAGTATTTCATAAACTTGGTGATATTTCGCGCGATTATGACATTTCTCTCTTTTGAGTGAATAGTTTGTCATTTTTGAGACATTTGGCTGGGAAAACAGCAATTTTTAAATTTAAAATATATTTGATTAGCTAAAAAAACGAAAGGTATAATAGCAGATGATAAAGTGAAATAAGTGACTGAAAAAGAATTCACTGTTTGTGTTTGGCCACGCATTAAGGGTTGTCTCAATTTCAAGCGCGGAGATGTTTCTCTTCTTACTCCCGCGCTGAAATGAACTCTGTGTCCGAGGAGGTGGAGCCAAGTGCTAACTCCTGGTGAATGAACTATACAGGAATGCATTGCAGCTGGTGGATGTATGTATTTAGAAATATATTAAATGGACACGTGATTCGAAAATATTTTCAGGAGTTTTTAGATGAGTCCTGATAACTAGTAGCAGGACTATTTACAAGAAATGTACGCTCACCTGAGGACGACGATGACACTGTCGAAAACGTTAAATCCGCTGCTGATGTAGGAACAGAAGCCTTCCGCAAACATCTTGAGGATCATCTCCAGAAAAAAGACAGCTGTGAAGATGACGTTGCTGATTTCCACGATGAGGGTCAATTCATCGGGCTGAAATTACAGAAAAAACAAACAACATTCACTAACAAAGATACCATACTTAGATAGTTTATCTGAATCTTTTGATGAAATTCAAAGGCAGTAGTTCTAGAAGTAAAACATCCTTTCACATATTTTTAAAAACTGTAAGTAAATTTGAACGAAATCGGCTCTTGAAGTTTTTTTTTTTTTTTTTTTTTTAAGTAGCCATGTGAATGGAGTTGTATAAACTTTTATTTGAATAACAAATTAGTTCTTTAGGTTCAAAAAATGTTGTTGTTTACTGTTAAAAAACGACAAAAAAAGGCAGAATTTCTGCGCGTAAATATTTTTGAAGCATACCAGTGTCCTTCCTTAACCAATCTGATTGGATAAAACGAGGTCTATGTACAAATAATGAAAATAAAATAAACATTATTTTTCCTAATGAAATATGTTTTTGTGGCAACAAATTTATGCAATGACCCTCCTGCAGATCATCAGCCATGAAGGGTTTTAAAAAACGAAGTCCATAAATTTTTTAAAGTTCATATATTTGGAGATAAAATGTCAAATCTTGATTAATAAATTACAATGACTAGGAAATTCTGTCGCTCTACAATGGATCCTTTCTCCCTGCGGAATTAATGGCAATAAAAAATGGCGGATGATTTGGCCAAAAAGGGCACCTCCATACAACAGGTCAATAATAACCCGTCTCCTTTTTCAACCTTTAAACGAGTTCTCAAAAGAAAAGTCTTCACTGATTTCCACAAGCATCTACTGTCAAGAAATTTTTACAAAAAGTGGAAGAATCTCAAGTCAAATAGCATTTCCAACTGGCATTGCCATGTGGCCTCGGCTCAGTTCCATATTTTTATAGAATATGCCGCTTTTCGGGCCAATTTGTAATGGATGGCTGCCAAGTTCTCCTTTTCAGTGCTCACCGTGGAGCAACTATTGCTGACTGATATTGAGAAGCAAGGTGGATGTCGACTGAGGAAATGATTGTTTTTAATTTTCAAGTACTATCAATTATGCAATAAAGCTTCAGAAATTGTGTTTACAGACAGCATTTACCTGGTTGTGGTACTCTATGCCCATACTAAGAGTATTAACAAGAATGGCTGTGAGTATGCCTCTTTGGAAGTATCTATGGTCGGTGAGGAACTTCACCCGGGACTGCTGTTGACTCCACCACTTGCAGAAGGCGCTCCTGCTTCTGTTCCCTGTTACGCAGTCATTGATATCAGCTTCCGACTCATCTTCCTCCGACCAGTAATCTTCGGTAGTGTGGAACTTCGACTCGCCGCTGCTCTCTGGATTGTAGAACAGAAGTTGAGGCGCCGATAGATGTTTCTCACCTTCAAGAATGAAACATAAATATTATGTGTAACAAAGTGTAAATTCAACATGTATTTTTTTTCACCTTTGCTATATACATTTATGGCTCAGATACAATAATTTTCTCCAATAATGAAAAACGAAGATAGTTTTGGTTGTAATGAATTATGTATGGTGGGGTGAAGCGAGCACGAAATGGGCCACCCACTATTATACTACAGTTAAAAGTGGCTCTTATTATTCTTATTTAATTGTAGTACTAGTTTAACGCACATAAAATAACATATATAACGTACATAGTAAGAGCCTAGGTGGTTCAGAAGATAGAGCACTCGCCTTCGAATGAAATGACTCAGGTTCGAATCACAGCGTAGTGTGGTCCGTATGAATTCTGCTCCCGGCTCGAACCGGCCACAGTGCTGACGTAAATTATCCTCAGAGGTAGATGGATCATGGGTTAGCCGTCGGCCTAAAAGTAGGAGGTTTTCGTTGTTTTTTCTCTCCATGTGACGTAAATGCGGGTTAGTTCCATTAAAATTTTTTTCTAGGATGGCTAGTTTGTCACAATGCTTGAGCCAGTTTAATATTTATTGTCGTTGTTGTTGTTTCTATTGTCACTTGCCCTGCCAGCAAGTCTGTTTTGGAAACCGAGTGAATTTAAGGCACACTATGCATTTCTTGTTTATCAGTGGCGTCATCTATGACTAAGGTTTCTGCCACACGCACGTCACAGCCCGTTTTATAGGGTGGACCTATTTATACATCTATTTATTTATCCACAGATCGTAATTTTGACCTGGATCAATCTCCAATTCAGTACTCCCAGAGGTATTTGATTTGTTATGGAAATTTTTAGGGTTTTGTGACCCCGACAGATTTAACATGCACCAATCACCATTTAATACGCGAGGTTTCTTCTGCCGATGAGATTCGAACTAACACCGTCCCTGACGAATACGAGTGCAACGTCCTACCAACCAGGCCATTCAGGTCCTATTGATAGTCGTAAATTTTGTGAAGGTGAAAACTGTCAAAATCAAGCGCGTCTAAGGGGAAAATACAGGTCGCAAATTTCCTGAAAAAGATATTAAACGGGCTTTAAACTCTAATTTGCTCCAAATAAACATTTGTAAACATTTCATATTATAGTAACAAGAAAAAAGTTTCTAAAACATTGCTATTTGAACTGCATATAGCAGCAAATAAAAAAAAAAGTGAAATTTTAAAAGTTTATTGAGAATTTCTCATTATGTGGTTTCACAGATCTAACAGCAATTAAGTTTAAGTATACTCCACAACAACGTTTTAAATTCTGATTAAAGTTGTTAACGAGTTTAATACGAAAACAATTTTTTTAATGATTTCTAAGTACAGCAATAAAAATAAGAGAATAAAGATTCAGTTGCTTAATTAATTGTTAATATTCTTTACAAATGACAAGGTTTCATAAGTTGTGTTTCACTGCGAAATTTTTTTTTTTAATGCTTCAGCGGTTTAATACATGTTTAAACGTAACAATTGAAGCTGTGTAGTTATTTTAGCAGAATAAATTTAGTAAGTTCTTTAAACTTCTTTATCATTAATATATTCGTCATTAATATACTTTTTCAGCATTTCTTTTTACGTTGTTATGAAATATTTTTGCAATGAAATCCCATTCTTTTTTTTAAGCATGAATCTTTTTTCCATTTTTTTTTACGCAATATCTAATTACATAATGATCACAATGCCTAAAGTGTATTTATTATTTTAGATAATTTGATGTCCGCAAAATCAATGATAAACGCAATTATGATGTTAATACAAAGGTATTTTATCTAAGTAGTGAATTTTTAGTATGTGTATATAAGTATGTGTAGAATAAATGGGTGAAGTTCACGGCATTATTGTTTCCATATTTTGAGAAGTGCCTTTATTTAGCCAAACGAAAATAATTTTAATTTTACAGCACCTTTTGAAATGTCACAAGGTTGAAGCCTAAGTTTCTCTTTTTACTCTTGACTAAGTGTTAAAAATATTTTTCAGACATTAAGATATAAACAGACATTAAGAAATAAACACGAAATTTCTCCGTAACATCTTTATATCTTGAATATAAGTCTGAAACTAAAATAGCAGTTCATTCATCTTATTCGCGTCATTAATTGGATAATTTCGTGTTAGCACGAAAGCAAATTGCCACCACATCATCGCCCTCAACTGAAATCAACTGACATGATCATAAAGAAATACAGAATCACGAATAAAAAGAAGGAATTTAGGAACTAAAACGAGGTGGACTAAAATAACTCTATAAGGGGGTTGACAGATTAGTTTTTTGTCAGTTTCAACAGATTTTCCAAAGGTCGTTGTCACTTCTACTGAAGTTCGGTAGATTGAAAAGGTTGACAGATTATGACTGACACTTTCTGCCCCCAGAAAGTAATCTGGCAAGTTAAAAAAAATAGGAGTTTTAAATAATTGCTTTTTCAGCACATTCCTGTACCTTCCGTCTGCTTGGTTTACCCATTAAAAAGGTACTTGTAGATGGTGTCACGCGCATCTTAAATGTTAATGATGCCATGATGTCTTTTTTCATGTTTGTTTTTTCTTCCGAGTCGTTCCGCTCAATTATTCATATGTAAACAAACCCTTAAAATATGGTTGCTTCTGGTTATATATAGAAATTGAAAGAAAGAAGGGAAGATCCTTCTCTCTCTTTTAAGGTTTACTACATATAAACCTAAAGTTAAGCCCCTTTTGAGTTTATTTTGGAGACGAGAATGATTTCGACAGAAATAAAGCCACAAAGCGTTGGAGAATTTTTTGAACTAAAAAAATGAGTAATTGGTTACATACTTTACCAGGATGGGTTTACTTTGCTTTTGGAAAAATTTCATTTCTCCAAGTCGCTTAAGTTAGTAGGAAACATAAGAATATTTCAGACTCAAGAGTTTTTTTTTTCAATAGTTGATTATCGAATGATCTTTCATCTCGTAGCCTTTGACTGAATAATATGCTACATTTTCAAACTGTTGTGAGTTAAGTAATTAAGATTTCATCCATAGCTTAAAAGCTAAATGGAGGAACGTACGTTCTACGACGAAAAAGATATTTTAGTTTTTTTTTTAAATCTGCAGCATGAATTTATTTTGTCACGTCTTTAAATTTAACATGTCCCAGTTCATGAAGGTACTATGGAACAGTCACAAGTACACACATTAGGCGAGGAAGTTAGACGAAAGCGCTGTAACAAATAATTTTTTATAAAAGCTGAAACGAAAATATCAAACTAATTTCAATGTTTTCAAACAGTTTTTCAATGTCTTCAATCCTGTCTTACTCAAAGATGAACCAATAAATTTGAATAGTTTTTTCTTTTTGTTTTTTCCTGACTTCAAAAAATTATTTCCGAACTTTAATGAGCATATTTTTTGACAATTTTTAAAAATAATTTTCAAAATGTACATTAAGGGCTACCATTAAAGAACACCTTGAAGAATTAGGATATGAAATTCTTAAAAGTTTATTCAATTTCATAGGCATGAATTTTGAACGCTTAATATTTTGTTATCAAAGACTTCGTTCATTTGACAATTATTCACGCATTCTGTTTACTCGATTGTTAATAGACGGAATTTTCTATTCGAGTATGTTAGAGGTGAGTAGATTTTAGTTTCAAAATGTATAGATTGCAAGCTCATATATATATATATAATTAAGAAAAAAAAATTAAGAAAGACAATAAGTATCATTTAACAATAAGTCTGTAATTTACCTTTGTTTTTTCTTCATTTTGAACTTATATATATATATATATATATATATATATATATATATATATATATATATATATATATATATATATATATATATATATATATATATATATATATATATATATATATATATATACATATATATATATATATATATATATATATATATATTAATGATTAAAGTAACAATTTTAATAATTTCATTACCATATAATTTCATAATTTTTCTTCAACCTAAAAATAATTCAGCAATTTTACAGTGCTGACGTAAAATATCCTCATGTGGTGGACTGATCATGGGTAAGAGTCTCCTAGCCGTCAGGATAACCATGGGAGAATTTTGTGGTTTTCCTCTCTGGGTAACGTAAATGAGGTGAGTTTCATCAAAAAGTCCTCCATGAAGGCTAGTTTGTCCCAATGCTTGATGCAGGAGACTCTTTATCTTCTGGATTGGGTTCAAAATTGCAAGGCTACTGAGTTGAAAATTTGTAGTCGTAAACTCAAAATTGGGTTGGCTGTTCAACGACGGTTACGTATAATATCACATAACAAGTGCAAAATCTCGTATACAAATAAAATAGTAGAAAAAAATGAACTCTTTATAAGTATCTTTTAAAGCTATCAGATTTCTCTAATTTCTGACGTAAGATACAATCGTAAATATTATAAGTAGTGAAAATCTATTTCAAGAGATGGCAGCACCACAAATCATTTATCAAATGTTTTAAATCTCCCATTCAAATCAGGTTCCCAACCTTTTTTCTAGCTTTCAGCCATTGTGCAAGTCAAAAATATTCAATTTTTTAAAAAAAAAAAAACTTCTTTTAACATTTTGATCCTTTAATTATGTCGTCATTTTAATTAAAATTTCTACTGATTTTATTTATGAATATTTATTTTAATTCTTATTTAGTAAATTTCTAATTAAAGCAACCTTAACGACGTAAAAGTTATCACTGTTTACTTGGGAATAAATTCGATGTATCGCTTTTCTATTTAATTATCAATCAACTAGATATTATCAATTTAAATATAAAATATTTTTGAGGTCTGGGAAAAATAATGAATATAATTGGATAAAACTGCGATCTTTCAATGTTTCCAGTTTTAAAATATAAGCTTCGAATTTCCTTCATTTAACAGTAGGGAATTCAATGTTTTTAGAAAATTAGGCTGCGAAAGAAGTTTAAGATCCTTAAATTTCCTTAAAAATAAAATTTAATTAAAAAAAAAACCGTTGTTTAGGTGAAATATACAAAAATTAGTCTTAATTGCGACACGTTAAAATTTAGCGCTATTAGAAATGAAAGATTTGTATGGAAGTTTGAAGAAGGAAAATTACGACGAATTAAAATAATCTGCAAATCAAAATATCAACTGTTAACTATAAAAAAACGAGTTTGAGTAAAAAAAAAATCTAACTTTTTAGTGTTAAAATATTTTGTGTAGAACAATAAGCAGAATGTTGTTTTCATTGTAACTGGTTAGTAAACCTTAAACTGCTAAATTAATAATTGCTTTAATAACATTTAATACATTGAAAACTAGAATAAATGTGTATTGGTTTTTGAATACAGAACAAACAAAATAATTCGTTTTAATGCACCCTCGATATTTAAAATAACTTTCTTTTGCAAGTTATACAAATTTTCCAGAAAGTTTCAACGCTCCCTCCCCCCACGAAGTTTTCAACCCCTTTGAGGTGTGCTGGCGCTCATGTTTGGAACCTAGAGGTTAAATCATTTAGGCTAGACAATACTATGACGTCATTAAGAGATAGTGGCTCAGGGGATAGAGCATTCACCTTCCAATGAATCGGGTTCGAATCCCAGTGATAGCTAGTCAATAAAAATTTCGCATCCGGATTACGCCGACCACAGTGCTGACTTAAATTATCGTCAGGGGTAGATGGATCATGGGTTAGAGTCCCCTTTTATGTCAGGCCAACCGTGGGACATTTTCGTGGTTTTCCTCTTCATGTAACGTAAATGCCGATTAGTTCCATCAAAAATATTTTCAACGAAGGCAAATTTTTCCCATCTAGAAATTCTAGGAATTGATTACAGGGCTACGAAGTTGAATATTAGCAGACGTAAACTCAAAAATAGTCGTCGGATGTTCAACGGCGGTTAGAAAAAAAAAAGTTTGTGTTTTGAGATATGGCAAAATAAATAAATTAAGATAAAAATAAATTAATATTAAGGGACTCAAACTTTCGATCTTCCAAATTGCGACTAATTCTATATTTTGACTGTCATAACTCCGAGTTCGTCAGACAAAGAGTCACTGTACCGTAATTACTGCCCTTAATTATCTAGAAACACTGAAAGCTTGTAATTAACGAATAAATATGTTAGGAGCACCGCATAATAATATAATAGTTAAGATATAATATTAAGTATGGTAAATAACGAAATAACGGTTACAAAAATGATTAGTAAGATTTTGATAACGTTTTCTCTTACTTTATTTTGAATATTTATATTCGCAGTATTTAAAGACAACTTGATGGTTGGCATAATCTTGATGGTAACCATCCATATTTCTATCATGAACCATTATAATTTTGATGGTAACCAGCATAAGTAACCATCACCCCAAAGTTGGAATTCGGTCTGATTTATGATGGTCCAACATAAGAATAGCAATTTGTTTTGACGGTTGAAGCATCAAAAATTTGCATCATAGTTTCTTAGAAATCAAATGTTTGAACGATCATGAACCACCATCTCCTTAATGTTGAAATTCGGACTGATTTATGGTGATCCAACATAAAAAAAACCCAAATTGTTTTTATGGTTTATTCCTGAGAACCAACAAGAATTCCCATTAAACCCTCATGGCAATGTATAGTTGGTACCATCATGGATTTTTGGCCCATGAGTGCCAAACTTCTTTTGATGGTTAAACAACATAATATTAAAGTAGCATTTTCCATCATGGAATGATGGAAGTTTGTTGGCATATCAAAAATCATGAACTCATAATGGAAAATATCGGATGATGGTGACCCTCAAAAAATGTTGGGCCATCATGAATCGCACTGCGATTCATGATGTTGGGATCATCATATTGGGACAACATAAACCATCAAAATGTTTTGTTGGGACAATCAAGAAATTTTGATTTGGGTTGTTTTTGCTTTGAAAAAAGTAGAATCTTACCTCTTTCAAGGTTTGAGTAGATACGCTGCATAGCAAAAGTGTTTCCGAATCCGGCTAAAACAGCCCCTTGCGTCGCACCAAGAGCTAATAATTCGGCACAGGTTAGCTGAGATGTTCGACTTTCGGATGTCGATCTTTTTCGTACTTCAGGTTTATTTGCAACAACTTTGAGAGGGTTAGCTGAAAGAAAAATAAGCACAGAATTAGGTTAAATTAATCGTATATTTAAAAGAGACGTTCAGAAAGAATTAAAAAAAAAACAGTCAAAGAGCTTAAAAATTTTTTTCCACTTGAGAATTTTGTCCACAACATACATTTCATACCATGTATTTTTGTCCACGCCATCCATTTTAGAACATGCATTTTTTGCACACCTTACAATCTATTTTTTTATACCATACATTTTTTTCTGCTCGCACCTCGCAGTATGGATAGTTGACCATGTAAAGCTAAGCGCAGATGGTGTTTGTGTTTAAAATGTGTCGTAAGACTTCCGAGTTACTACATCCGACTGATTTTTACGCCTAAGCTTGAAAAAACGCCCCATCCAATATTATTATACTTGTTGTGTTTTCAATATAACGCGTTCTTTTAATCTAACTTTGAACGAAACAAACAACAAGTGAATTTGGAAGACTCCTCAAGTTTGCTATGATGCTATCCAAAAAATAACAAACGGTACTATTTTACACAACTATATTTTATTTTATAACCGTCGTTGAACAGCCGACACAATTTTTGGGTTTACAACTACTAATGTTCAACTTCCTTGTAATTTTTTACTTAATCCAGAAGACAAGGGAACTCCTGAATCAAGTATTAGGAAAATTTTGCCATCGTGGTGGACTTTTTGATGGAACTAACCCGTATTTGCGTTACATGGAGAGGAAGACTACCAGAACCTCCCACGGTTAGCCTGACGTCAAAGGGACTCTAAACCATGATCCGCCTGCCACTGATGATATTTCAGGTCAGCACTGTGGTCGGTGCAAGCCGGATGCGGAATTCGTATCGACCAGCCACAGCTGGGATTCGAACCGGGTTCTCCTCATTTTAAGACGAGTGCTTTATCTTTTGAGACATTGCGGCTCTTACAAATATATATATATATATATATATATATATATATATATATATATATATATATATATATATATATTATAACCGTCGTTGAACAGCCAATCCGTTTCTGGGCTTACGACGACTAAAGTTCAACTCCGTATCCTTGTAATTTTGATCCCAATCCAGAAGACAAAGGCGCTCCTGGATCAGTACCCCGAATAGGTATTGATTTGTTTCGGGAACATGGAGGACTAAAGTAAAATTACTCGTAAATTTAAACACAATTCACAATAATAAAACTTCGTAGAATATTAAGCCTCTTCACATATCGCCTCGTATAAGCGGAGGTATACACCGGAAGTTTTCTTTTATTGTTTACATTCAGTCAAACAATCATACTTTTTTTAATACAAAGTAAGAAAATTATTTATTTGACATTACCTAATATGTCTAAGGTATCTTTGACTTCGTGTCGGCGTTGCAGTCCTTCCTCAAGATTAGAAAGTTCTCTAGGAGAGGCCACTAGGTCTATATCAGAAATCTCTGGACTCGCAAAAGGTGCCATGGGGGTGTTGTCTTCTATGGGTGCTGTGGGAAGGGTTATGAGGTCATCGGTTGTGGATTTGGAACCATTGTTTTTCAATGAACTCTGACCGGGCTGCCATTTTCTTTTCTTCGAAGATCGCCTTCTCAGGGTTATGGAACTGGGATGTCCTTCCGGGGTGTTCCTTTTCCGCTTGTGCTTTCTGCAGAACCTTAAGAATTTTCTCCTAGTTCGACGACCCAAGTGGGCAACGTATTTGAACAGTTGGGAATAGCAACCAGATGGTTCGGAACCGTTGGTGCTGGCTATGGTGCTGGAAGAGTGGAACCGTGCACGCTCGATGCGCATGCGCTCCATTTCGCGTTTCTTGGTCTCTGAGAATTGAGTCGCGATCACAACTAAACACAGATTAATCATGAAAAATGAACCAACCTGAAAATAACAAGAAAACAAGATTACTTACGTGTAACTCGTATGCTAATTCAATAATCTGCCTCTCTCGCAAGTAGCCGTTTTAAGCGTTTCCATCATATTTTATTCAATATGATACTTTTTATTATTATTATTTATTTATTTTAATTTAATTTATTTTAACAGCCGACCCGATTTTCAGGTTGACGACTACTTATGTTAAACTCCGTAGCCTTGTAATTTTGAACTCCATCCTGAAGACAAGGCAACTCCTGGATCGTATTGGGAGAAATTTGCCTTCATATAGGACTTTTTCATGGAACTAAACAGCATTTGCGTTACATCGTAACAAGGATACTCTAACCCATGAGCCGGGTGCGGATTTCATATCGACCAGCCATCGCTGGGATTTGCACCCGGTTCACCTCATTGGGAGGCGAACACTCTATCCCCTGAGCCACCACGGATCTTTTATTTTAATTGCCGCAAACTGAAATACGGGCTATTTAGAAAATACATCATTCATTGTTCAGTTAGACTGAATCATTTTACGCAATTTTCATTAAGCCTAGAGAAGTGCAGTCTTATTGGTTACTGAATAATTGATACTAACGACCCCTTTCGAACAACATAATTTAATGACGAACACAACATACAAATATACATAAAATACTAACACGACAAACACACTACCTAATTGTACAACATTTTAAAGCGAACTAAACTACATAGGACATTTACTAATCACATGACTTTTCAAAATGAAATATAGAGGGCAGCACAAGCTACTTTAAACAGAAACACTTATTATAAATAGCCTTATTAAAGGTTTATTGCAATAAGTCATGATAATTTCAGTCTGATTGAGTCATTCTTCGCACATTTAAAGAAAAAAAAATTAATCATCAAGTTTATAGGCTGATTGCAATTATCCTTACAATGTCAGGCAGATTAGAAACCATTGAAGATTTTTTAAATTAGCTTGTTGCTTTGCAAATTGTAATCGTCATTTGCAAAAACCCGGTCTCAGGAGATACATTCATTTTAGAAACATCACAAAGCTCATCTCATAGACGAAATTGAGAAAATTATCTTGCTTCAATTATATCTTATCTTGCTTCAGTTATAGCTTAGGATTATAATCATTGCTCATTCAACTCGTCTTATTGTTCTGGAGAAAGCTCTTACACTTGTAAGGTGTACGAACCTACTTCATAAATGTTTTAGAAACCCTTGAGATTCCTCCAAGTTGAAACACAATGTTGAAAGCGTTCAAAAATACCAGAATAGGAACATTATATAATGCAATCTCAAAAGGTGTTAATTTCTACTTTTATAATAAACAAAAAAAGTGCTTCTTAAAGGTTTGAAGGTCTTAGGAAAATGATTTTGTTATAAATAGCGTACTTTTACCAGGAATTTAAAAGGGTATTACTATCACTTTGTTAAGACTATTACGTTATTACTATTAAATGCTTGGCAGCTACTTGAGTTTGGCAACATTTGTGTAAAATGACATTAAAATAACTTACTACAATGAGAAGAACAAAATAAGTGAAATCCCAAAAGGAATGAGCATCTTGCACGTAGTACATAATGTCCGTCCAGCCTTCTAAGCTAATTACCTGCAAATACATTTAGAATTATATTTAATGACTCTGCAAATGATGCTTAAACAATTGCAGAGCATAGAAAAGAAATCATGTTCAGTTATATTATATTGAATTTGAAAAGCACTTTTAAAATGCGAAGAAGTAGTTTATAAAATGTATTATTCGGATGGAAACTTCACTTGTTTTAAATAAACTTGTCATTATTGATTGATTGATTCATTGATTGAATGTAGGGTTTAATGGCGCAAGGTCCAAATGAAGACCTGCTGCACCAAACAATACGGTAAAATAGTTTAAAAGCCTAAGTGCATACAAAATTTAATTGTAGCATAATTATAACTGACAAAACAGTACTAGTAAGTGAATAAGACAAGATAAATGATCTAAATAAAATCAGATAAAAGGTATGAATAAAATCAGATAAACTTGTCATTAAGATACTATGTAATAATTACTATTAACTTATTGAAAAATCAGGACAGTTTCTGTACTTCTTATAACGATATTTAATGATTCGGCAAATGATACTTAAACAATTGAAGAGCATAGAAAAAAAAATCCTGAAAAATAATTATCATTGGCGTCAATAATAAGACTGGGATATTTTGCGTTTTTTCTTTAAAAAAAATTAGCACAATTTCTTCATAAGTTTTGCTTTTCAGTGCAAAATTTATTCTTTATTTTAAGTATCATTGATTTTAAATTATTTAGGTTTAAAGTAACACGTTTTATAAACATAATTATAAGCAAAATGAATACGTGGTTTTAGGTAACGTTACAAATATTACTTTTGTAGTTCGCTTATGCTATCACGCTTATTTAATGGCATAACGAATAAAAAATAATTAACTATTGAAGAACGCGCAATAAGCTAGCAAACATCAATGATGTTATCATTGAAATATCTGAAATCAAAACTAAACAATGTCATTTTTACCACTTTCATTTTATTTACAAAGTGTAAAAGCAAACATTTTTTTAAAATTATTTACATGCAAATAATGAAAAGTTACTAGAAAAACAAAAAAGAAAAGTATTGATAAAAAACAACAACATTATTTTTATTACTTTCGCTTAAACAATAGAGAGTAGGAGTTATTGTTTCTTTTATCATTTCTTTTGAATATAGTAAATGTTATTATCATTCATTTTATCACTTTCATTTTAACTAGTAGAAATTATAAGTAAATATTATCACGTTAATTATTTTCATTTTAATTATAAAGAGTAAAAAGAAATTTTTATTTTATTATTTTCACTTAAATAATGAAGTTAGTTGGTAGAAGAACAATGAAGAAAGTAATAGCAGAGAAAACATTGTTTTTTTTTGTTATCTTTTTCATTTAAATGATAGTTTAAGTTTAAATTTAAAATGTATTTATTTTAATCTGAAATACTATAGTTAACTAAGACATTCTAATCTATGCTTAACTAAGACATATTTAGTATTCATTTACTAAAATCTTCGTCCAATATTTCTTACCCCGTTGAGAATTAAATGTGCTCTAAATGCAAATATTCTTCAAATGCATGGGCACTCCATGAATTGTTTCTTAACATTTTGTTTCATTCTCCCTCTATTAATCAACTATTCATTTCAAACAATATATAATTTACCTATAACTGCAAAGCTCTATTAATAATATTACATCAGAATTTAATTTAATAAAGAAATTCATTTACACGGAGTTCATGACGAAACGAAAAGAATTCATCATTTGTTTAATCAAATTTTCGCTCGACGCAATAGTCATTAATGAAACTTCATTGGATTTCAAAGCGGTAAACTTAATTGGAATGACGGCTGAATTTCCATTTAAAACTTGAATTAGAAAATTTTCAAAACGCCTTACACCAGAAAAGAAGTTGACAATAATTTTAAGCCTCAATGCATTACCTCTCTATAAGCTTTTATTGACAAACATCGCCTCTGATGTTGGTCGCGTTAGCTAAAGTGTAATAATTTAGAATACGATTTTTATTAATTGATATTTAATGAAAATTTAAGTTGTAATTGTATATTCACAAGCCTAGTTAAACTTTTAATGTTTTTTTTTCAAAGTTAAGAAATTTTATACCCTTTTCTGAGTTAGTTAAAGATATTGCACACTATTTTTCTACAAAAAATTGCTACAGCGAGATTTTTCTTACCTTTTTGTAAACACCTTGTTGGTGTCGTTTGTTACTTTCCTAAACACATCAAATTAACAGAATTAAGTTTCGCTAGTGTGTTGGCAACAGATATTTTTTTTCTTCAGATAGCGTAAGTGACGTCATTCGTGCCTATCATTATGGAATCTGTGTATACGACTTGCATTGTTGAAAGCAGCTGTCCATTCACTATGTTGTTGTGTTCAGTTATGATGCTAGGCAGATATTTGCTAAGCTGTATTCTAAGTAATTATTTTCACTTGTTTGCTGTATCGAGATGGTGCCCAATTAAAAATTCGTCCCATCAATTCATTTTGATGGTTTATGTTGGTTTCAGTGCGATTCATGATGGTCCAATCTCATTTGATGGTCACCCTCATCCAACATTTTCCCTTATGCGTTCATGGTTATTGATATACCAGCAAATTTCCATCATTCCATCATGGAAAATGCTTCTTTAATACTATGATGGTTAACCATTAAGAGAAGTTTGGTTTTCAAGGATCAGCAATCAATGATGATCCGTAATGGTCCATGATGGTTTAATGGGAAAACTCAAATTGTTTTGATAGAATATACCATCAAAACAATATGTTTTTTTTTATGTTGGCCCATTATAAATCAGTTCGAATTCCTACATTAGGGTAATGTTTGTTCATGATCGTTCCAACATTTGATTTATTAACTAAGGAAATTCGTGGTGGTTCACCATGAACAAACCATCAAAACAAGTTGCTATTCTAATGTTGGACCATCATAAATCAGTCCAAATTCCTACATTGGAGTGATTGTTACTTATGGTGGTTACTATCAAAAATATAATGATTCATGATGGTATTATTGATGGTTTCCATCAAGATTATGTTGGTCCATCAAAGGAAAACCATCAAAATATTTGACTTGGCTAATGTATGTAAAAAAAAAATATTTAAAATCTACAAGTTTCCTCATATGAGTTAACACACTCACTAACTACTGTGCATGCTCTGCCAACAAAAAAATTTAAAAAAATTACTGCCAATTAAAAAAAATATATCTAAATGTGGATTTTTGGAATTTGAAATTAGATCAATCTATTTCATAACTTTGGTGTTAATAAAATAATAATGATGCGAAATGGAGTTTAAAAAAAACAGGTTTGAAGATGTTTAAATATAAAAAAAAATATTGATAGGAGTAAAAAAATATTATAACACATTGTCGTTGGAAATCAAAGTGTTTATCTGGATTCGACAATGATTTCTTGTTGTATGCGTGAAATTTTAATAAATGAAACTATCAAATTTGCCGTTTAATCCTTATCTATAAAATTTCTTAAAATAGCAACTTGTGGTTGTCCACACTTACCTGGAAATGATTTCGGCTTAAAAAAAAAAAAAAAAAAAAAAAAAAAAAAAAAAAAACAACAACAACCCTGTTTTAATATCTTAGTGATCAGCGTCCCATTGCGAACCTCTGGCTGTAAACAATAAAATAAAAAATTGCTTATTTTCTCAATTGAGATAGATACATAAGGATACTTTTTTCACTCCAGAACTCTTCAACAATTGGTGAAACAATTATGCTTCGACTACAAAACGAAAGAGTTTTGGTGAAATAATTTCCTAAATATACCATACTGTCCAAAATAATTGGGACACATTAAAACAATATTTTTTTGAAAACTATTATACTTCTATTTTTAGAATTTCTTTACAGTAATACATAAACTATAATACTAATACATAAACAGTATAAAATATTGTTTTAGTTATCTATAAAGATTTTAGGACGTTTAACCATTTTTTAAATAGATGTAAACATATTCCTGATTTTATTATCGTGGAACCAAAATCTTTATTTTTTAGTGCTTTTTTTCCCCTTATTGCTTTCGTGACCTACGACGCACTTATAAGGTTTAAAAAAAAACCTACAATTACTTACTTAGATTTAAGTCAGGTAAAGTTACATTAAAACAAATCAATGGTGTTAGGATTTTTTTCAGTATGAATCCCTTGCACATGCTTGAAATATGACAAAGTGTCACGTAAGATTAAAATATCACGTAAAACATTTGCATTTAATTAATAATCCAACTTCATAATATTTGCTAGGTACTTTATTTACGTCGCACCACAGCTGCACAATGGACTATTGGCAACGGTCAGGGAAACATCCCTGAGGTTGATCCAAAAATATACCAACACAATTCTGATCCTCTGCAGGGAGGATGGCTCCTCCTATTCGGTTGCCCGACAACTACTGCGCGAAGTCAAACACTTTACGGTAGAACAGTTAAACGATTACTGATACCGCACATCCTCGATCCCTACACTGGCTGATCAAAGTGGCCACCTTCCCGCTTATTGACACCAGCCATTGACGATTAATGTCTGTGTTCTACTGTCATCCGTGTCTTAACTATCAACCGTGTCTTAACGATCTGTCCACTGTAGGACTCATAATATTTACGTGTACTTAGTTGAATTCATCATGGCGAGGGAAAGTTTATAGCAAGATTTACTGGAAAAACCCCGAAATATTAAAATCTGTTTGACATGTTCAAGTACAATATGAAAGAAGCAATTAATTTGTTTTTGTTCAAATCAATTCACACAGAATATTAAATAAAAAAAAAATATTGGTTGTATAATGCGTATTAAAACTTTTTCCGACTAATATGTACTTTTAAAACGTCTCAATAATGTATTAATACTAATACAAATCTGCAGAGTATAAAAGAAACTCTGCAACTTTGAAGCTAGCCTCCCTTAGAATTCCAATCCAATCCCACTTCGATGACACGTTTATTGAAAATTCAATTAGAGAAT
This sequence comes from Parasteatoda lunata, assembly GCA_949128135.1. Classification (NCBI taxonomy): domain Eukaryota; kingdom Metazoa; phylum Arthropoda; class Arachnida; order Araneae; family Theridiidae; genus Parasteatoda; species Parasteatoda lunata. The sequence goes on from OX421975.1 coordinate 27,402,698, forward strand.
TTTACGGAGCAGAATTTTAAGACGGAAAAAAAAAAAAAAAACTGTCCCTTTAAAAAGAAACATCATTGTTACCTAACAACTTTAAGCTGTCGCCAATGAACTATCGATATATCGAATGCCGATTCCTCTTTGAGAAATTGAATCGATCGTGGAAGTGTGGACTCTCTGCAATTCTGGCTAATAAAAAGGAAGACATTCCTTTTTCGAATGATGTTCATGTGGAAGCATGTGTTGCGTGTTAGAAAGCATTAATTTTTTTTTTTTTTTTTAGTAAACGTGAAAAAAGTCTTTAGTTTACAGGTGATTGTTATTTATCGTTTATCTAGTCTAAAATTATCTTTCCAATAATACATTGCAAAAAGTGGTTTCTAAATTCGCCAATTTTTCGCAGACCGCTGAATGAGTTTGGTCTTCATTTAAGCAAAGATTTGTATTCTTCTTGCATGATTAATTGTTACCATATCGCGCCAGTCAGAATGTATATCGGCAGCTGTTTACGGTTGATTTTTTTGTGTGTGTTATCTTTATCGATTGGTTTTAAATAAGTCTGCAATTCCCTTATTTGGTGATTTGATGCTATGCCAATGAATAAAAACTACATTTGAGAATTTAATGCATTGGTTGCCTATGAATTAAATAATAACAACAACATATAATGCTTAATTGTTGTACAGAGGGATTGCGTTTGAAAAAGTCTACGTTTTGGGAGAATAATTTCATGGCATATAAATGAAAAAAAAGACCAACATGCATAAAATAGCGCTAATATTTTAGTATCGTATATGCGTTTAATTAACGTTACATATTGCGAATTTAATGAATACGTATCGGTAATAGTTTACTTATGTTTATTTTTTTTTGTAGCTGTATCGATTAGTTTTTAAAAAAAAAGCGTATAAAATATATGAATTTGGTTATTTGACAGCTATGACAACGAATTGAATCAATATTTTGAGAATTTAGTTAATTGATGACACATGAAATAAATAATAATCATGCCTAAAATTATGTTAATTTTTTATGCTACATAGATTGCATTTTAAAAAATCTACATTGTGCGAAGATAATGATATAATGGCAAAAAAAGGAAAAATGATTTAATGGCAAAAAAAAAAAAAAAAAGGAAATAATAAAAGGCTTTTATACTTAAAATGATGTTCATTTTTAGCACTGCATATATTGGTTGTGTTTAATTAAGGCTACATTTTTTCCAATTCAATCATTTTCTGGTAAATCAATGAAATAATAAAAGCTTTTAATAATGCTTGTATTTAGGTGTTGCAACCATAACTTTTTAAATTTTAAATTTGTTGATAATGTACTTTTACTATTTTTGAGTGGTTCGAATCGATGGAAGAAATGTAGACTTCATGATTCTGGGAAGTGCAAAGCACCCATTCTTTGAAATAATGTTTAAGTGGAATCATGTGTTAATTTTCTGAAAAAATTATTCTTTTTTTGTCACAAAACGTAAATGATTACTAAAACTACTTTTTTAAAAAAAAATTTCCTTTAGCGGATATTCGCTGATTCTTTCCAGACTGCTGAATGAACTAGTCTTTATTTTTGCGAAGATTTGTAATTTTCAGCTATTGTTCTTGCCTGATTAGTAGTTATCATGACTGTGCCAGTCTGAACAATTGTTCTGAATAAACATTATGAACAATGTTATGCACAAATGAATAAACTACGTTATGAACAATTATTTTCTTGTGTAATCTATATCAACAGCGTTTAAATAAGTCAACGACGTATAAATAATTTGAAATGTCAATGAAATAGTAAAAGTGCATGACATTTAAAAATATTGCTTAATTTTAAGAGTTGCAGGTATCATTTAAGTTTCAATAAATTTACGCTTCAAACTTTTAATGATTTGATGGAGTTTTAATGCAATGATATTTAAAATGATGCTTCTGTAAATTGATTACGTTTAGTTAAGCCATTGAAAATATAATAAATTGATAGCATACTTTCAATATAAGCCAATGATGGTTATTTTATTTTTGTGTACCGCGATTAAATTAAATCTGTGTTTTGATAATTTAATGAAATGATTGCACGTCAATGAAATATTAAAAGTATGCTTCAATTTCTTTTGGACTCATCTCGTATATATTTTTAGATGTATAGTTTAAAATTAATAAACATAAAAGAAAATAATAACAGAGTAAAAAAAAAAACATTCGGCTTAATTTAAAATTTCGCACAATGAAAAAAAAAAAAAAAAAAAAATCTGATCTCGTATTCTAAATGTAACATAAAATTTTGAATAGAATTTTTTTAGACTTTTAAAAAGAACTTTAAATTTTAAATTTTGTTTCTCGAAAATATAAAGAAGCAATGAATGAATGAATTAAATAAATAAAAAATAAATAAATATATTTCTAATTAACACTTTACGTTCTTATATATTTCATGAAATTCGTATTTGTATAAAGAATGAATTTAAAATATCATTTTCAAAGCTTGAGCTTTGACTTTTCGTGCATATAACTGTGAAACACTTAGTGTTAAAATGCATAATTAGTGCGTGCTACTTGGTTTTCTTTAAGTAAATATATAAACTAAGTCTTCAAAACTCCGTAAATATGATTTTAAAATTTCCTTTTTTTGTAGTTTTAAAGTACTTGAGTTTAATATCTACTCTGACATGGACGTCGGAACTCGGCATTAAAAGGAGAATATCAAAGAATTGGTATTTATTTCGCTTCTTAAAATTAGGCAACTTGCACGTTTTAAAATTATAAAACGAGATGAATTTATCTCGCAGTTAATTAAATTAATGCATCTAGAAAATTATGAGCAGTTTCATTCTATTGAAGGTACAAAATATCGTTTGCAGAAATCCTTCAAAGTAAATGTGATTACTGCAGCTTTCAGAGAACACTTTTAAGTGCATATTGTAATTTTATTTAAGCAAGTTAAAATTAATTTAGAAAATTAACTTGTATAAGTTTAACATGAATAAGATTATTTTCAGTTTGTTTATTCAACATAATAAGCTTTGCAATAGTTAGGTTTAAAAAAATATTTACCTGAAAATTTTTATTAGAAGTGAAGTATTAGAATTTTTTCCCCTAATAGTTTTATTAAAGTGAAACTTTTATTTCTGTTAGTATTAGTGCAATTAATAAATTATAACCATTCAATATACTGTCCAATAAATATCTATTGATATTTGTACGGCGACAAAGAAGGTCCTTATTTCTTTTTCGCATTGGCAACAATGAGTTGAAATATCAAGTATATGAGCTGTTATAAGCATGAAAGCGTAAACATACATGTTTACAAATTTCTGATTTAAATTTTTTTCCCCTTCATAGGCAAAGAAAAGTTGAAAAAAAATTAGCTGTATGTTGGGAAGTAATGAAAAGTTAAAGGCGAATAGTTCATATCAACAAACAAAAATCAGTCGTTCTATTCTAATAAAATTAGGATATCGTCAAATAATGATTGGAATAGAAATGAAAGTTTAGTACAATTCAACAAAAAAAAAAAAAAAAAAAAAAACAGTTTCTACGTAACAATACCAGGGCGAAAAAAACTAGTTTTAAAGATTTGAATGGTTGATTTAAATTGCTTTTACGGTGGAATAGATTTTAAATGGGTTTAACCTTTGAATCCACATTTTAAAAATGCTGGTTAAAATCCTTACTAATAACAGAATTTACAATTCAAATTGAGAATTAGTAGCATTTATGGTTTGAACCATCAATAGTATCTTCACTCATTCTAAACTTTATTAAGTAGCATTGATGATACGAACTGTTATAAGTATCTTAATAATCTATTGTTAGTTCAAACCACTGAAGTATCTAATTATTAGAAGCATAACAGAATTAACTATAATTAGTAGCATTGATAATTTCAATCATTAATAATAATAACAACCAAGATTTGAATCCTCATTTTAAAACAGATAGTTAAAATCCTTATTAGTAAACAGAACTTACAATTCTAATTGAGAATTAGTAGCATTCATGGTTTGAACCATCTATAGTATCTTCACTCATTCTAAACTTTATTAAGTAGCACTGGTGATACGAACTATTATAAGTATCTTAATAATGTATTATTAGATCAAACTACTGTTAGTAGCTTTAATTCTAATCGTTAGTAGCGTAACGGAACTAACTATTTTCAGTAGCACTCAGGGTCCGGCTTAGCCTAATTGGGGCCCGGGGCAGAAACTTCTTTGAAGGCCCCCCTCTCCTTCACTACTTTAGTAATAAAGAACCGAACTTTATGGAGGTATTTAAATTTTTCACCACATTATCGATAACAAGAAAAATAACTAGAACCTAAAATAGCTATAAAGGGCCCCCCTTCTCCAATGGTCAGATGAAATATCGTTCTGTCCATTTTATTCATTTTCTGACAATTCTATGTCCTTCATGCCGAATGCACTTTGTCATCTAGCAGAGAAAAATTCATATCCTTGCTGACATTAGAGCGGAATTCAGCTAAATTTTTGCAATTACGATGGCGAATACTAAGCCAATCATAGGCTTGTATTTTTGTAAACATATTGCATTTTGCGATATTTTAAAAGACAGGCTTTTGATTGGCCAAACTTGTCTATCGCCATTGCTGAATTCCGCATTAGAAAGCCATGCATTTACAAAATATAGATTTTTTGTATTCATACGATAGATTAATGAAGATGCTAACTTAAAAATGACGTATTTTACATTGTACTGTTATATTTTGATTAAAAAAAGTTCATTAGAGAAGGAAACCTAAAATAAACTTTCAATTCAATTCGGAGGCCCTTCTGACGAGGGGCCCGGGGCAACTGCCCGGTATGCCCTTGTCTTTGTCAGGCTCTGGTAGCACTGTCAGCTTAAATCATTATCAATAACAGTAAAGACTTGAATACATATTGAAACTGATTAAACTTTTTATTAGAACTATCGAGTAGAAAGTGAACCTACCAAAAAGATGGCTACCCAAGCTAATCCAATGTTATCGAAAGAAATGGCACCCTGGAAAGGGTTCCTGTCACCAGGGCGACAATTAGTGTAATACTGGTTCCAATTAACACAATCTTCATCGTAGAGGGCATTATCACTGAAGGGGGCAGCAGATGCATTGCACAGCTTGCCGTCATGCTTGGAATGCGGAAGATCAAGGCAGCGATGGACGCCATTGTCTTTCTCCAAACTACAGATGTAGTCCTTGTCTGCTTCTGGACTCTGGTAATAGGTGGAGATAAGACTATCGAAAGAAGACACAAAAATAAAACAAATATTACCACAATCTTAGAATTTAATTTAGTCTTCCGAACTGTGATCAATTAAAATCAGTGATTGTATTTATCAGAGATATAACTGTAACTGCTAAGCTTATGGGGATTTAATTAAAGACTATGTCAACCTTCATCTATCAAAAGGTACCTCAAGATAGAATCGAGTTAACTTGTCTTATATACTAGTGATTTGGTATTTAATATTTATAGTGGCAGTTACGCCACAAGCTTTTGCGAACATTGTTTACAAAATATAGGGATCACTTTGATTGGCATTACATACTATAAGGTATTACATATTATCTATATTTTAAATTTCGTTTATTTCATTCATTTAATCATTCCAAATCTATCTTTAAATAAATAAGTCCTTTAATTATTTTTTAATTTAATTTTATAAAGAGCGAATGCAAATATTTCTATTCTCAATAAATGTAACGGATAACTTTTTATTTCACTGCAAGTGTATGACTAATTACAATTCAATGTCTAAAAAATTGAACATCAAAATCTGTTTCTAAGTTTCTTTCTTCTAACCACATTAAGCATTAGCATATACGCTATTACAGCGAACTATTTGGCCTTAAATCTTCAGCCAGATTATTTAAATATTAACATATTATATATCCTATAGTTGGCTGAATTGGCTTTTCTTTTGGCGGTGTCCGTTTTCTATTATGTGCTATAATTCATTGCTTCTGAATTACAAAGTGATGATTAAATACTACTTTTAATTTGGCTTTTGATTAGACAGGTTGTGCGAGATTTATCTCCAATGGCCTGTCCTTAATCATTCTACGCAAAAATTCATATTTTATTGGATATGTTATTTAAATAACATTCTTTTTATTCTGAAAAGGTTTGCAACGAAAGAAAGTTTTTATTATGATTTTTATCATGTTTTCACTATCTACTTCAGTTAGACCATCTACAGCTCCAGTCTCACCATGTTTCCATTATAATCACTGATATGCGTGCATGGATTACAAAAATAATGGTATTAAGTACTGCAACTTGTTGAAACTAATTTCAATTAGATCAGTTCAAAATAAATCGTTTTTTTTAAATTATTTTTATTTTATTTTATTTGTTCATTTATTTATTTATTTTTAATTGTTATTTTTCGGTTAACAATGATTAGATTTTCGAACGTATTAATATATTTAAAAATTTAAAAATTTCTTATTTTAAATTTTCAGGATTGTTTCTACCATTGTGTTTCGGTTACATTAAAATCAACGAATTCTTGCATTCCTAATGATTTTCCTATCCCTCACGAAGAATCAATGTGCCCAGGTATGAGCAATCTTTATGTTTAATTAAATTTTATTTTTTACAAACTAAATATAAGCTGGAGAGAAAAAAAAGAAAAAAAATTTTGATCGCTGAAAGGCGATCACAGGTTACCCATTGGCAAAATGGTTGTTTTCTTATACTTTTCCCGTCCACGTTTTTTGGCTTTAGCTTTTTCAGCCTCGGTAAGTTTAGGCCTTGGTATCGTTTTTTTTTCCCTTGCTTCAAATCTAACCTTGGGGACCGTGTCAATCAGTTATGGACCCTCTTTATTTGTGATATTCGCCTGAATTAGTATTGAAAACGATCCAGTTTGAACTGTAGATTAGAATTTCTGATTCTTAATTAAAACAATAAAAACAAAAATATCGTTCAAATGGTGAAATTATCTTTTATTCACAACTCAAGAAGTATTTATGGAATATCTCTGGTCCCATGACTCAAAAACAAACTCACCAACAAAATTAAAAGTGAAAAAAAGAATTCTAAGAAAAATGATCAAACAGCAGTGGTCGCCACAGCAGCGCATGCAATGACGACGCATGCGCACTGCTTACTATTAATCTTGAACACAGTTCAAAAGTGTAACGACGTCCAAATAAAGTGCCCGCGCTATCAAACCCAAAACAAGACCCATTTTGCCAATGGGTAAAAAATATAGGCATCTCTTAATTATCTTAACACACCTGACAGAAATTTATATTAACTATTGTGACTAGATTTTGAACATTTGACATTAGAATAATTTTTATAGCCAGCAACTTTGAATAACTAGAGACACGTTACATTATTCAAAACTCATAATAATTTCTTAATGATGCAATATTTTTATCATAATTTATTATCACATTTTTTAACCCTGTACATTATGATAAGGATAATTTTTATCATAACTTACTACATTTATTAAGTTATTTTGGTTCTGTAAAACTTCATTAAAATAGTCTGACACAATATAAACTAATTTATGTTTAACAAGATAATAGGAACTGTTTTTACTAAATCATTTATCATTTATATTATAAAAGCGTATTGATTCTCATATTACTTTCAATACAATAATTTTTTATTGAGTTATAAGGGTAAAACATAATTGATATTTTAAATTTAAATTATTTGTGCGTGTAGTAATTTTAACATTATCATTTACGACTTCGAAATCTGCCTAAATCTTGTGATGCATTATTGTTTTACTAAGAGTCTACTGAATCAGAATTAATTAAATTTGAAAGTCAGATATTGTCTTTAGACTAATGGAATCTTATTGTTAGACTAAGAACAAAAAGTTTTATGAATGAATTTTATGGAAAAAAGATGACCGGAGGCTATACTGATAAAAATGAAGAAAGGTGGTTATAAACAACTCTTTGTTTTGAAAATCGTTTTCATTTAAAGATGTTAAATCGGCAGAGGAACAATGAGAAACAGTGATAGTTTAAAATTTAAAGCATGTGTTTTTACTTAAAATGTTTTCTTTTTTTAATAAAAACAATATTAAGTTTATTGAAAATTTCCAATGAAATATTACTGGATAGTAAAATAAATCTAAATAGAAAAAAAGGTTTAATAGTAAATATTGCTACTTAAACTAGACTGTGCAACGTCAGTTATAAATAAAAAGCTTTTTTTTTTATTTAATAAAAGAATTTTTATTAAAAACACTCAGAGTTCTTTTTGTAACTAGATTAACAGCATGAGAGTTTCGTAAACGAAGTTAAATATTCTAATATCTTATTATATATATTTATTTTAGGTATACTTTTTTTCTATGAAATACTATTTTTATAAATTTTAAATAAAATTAAAAAAATGCCTTTTTTTAGTTAAACTTAAGGGAGGACCAACCCTGAATATTTCAAAAATTCGAAAAAAATTTTATTGCATTTTTCGAATCTTTGTAACTTTCCTAATGTCTGTCTAAAACGATTTCTCGGTACCTAACTTCGTTTGGAAGTTATTCCGGAAAATAGAGAGTCGTCGCTAAGCAGGTAGAAAGGCCAGTTCGGCCGGATTAGGAGGGGCGACATTCTTTTTGTGTCTCATCCATTCTGTTGACTGTATATAGAAACTTATTGTAGGCATTTCATTTATCGACCATTATATATATATATGAAATTAAACGTTTTTCCCTACCCCATAAGTCAAAACTTTAAACGCGTTTTTCTCAAAACGCTGTTTTTTGACCTGACCTTATGTTTTTCTCATGATCTATGCAACGAAATAAGCTGTTTTTTATTTTAAATTACGTAAAAATATATTCTTTAGAAAGTTGCATAGGATTTTTTTGATATTTTTATATTTCGATTTTATATTAGTATTTTAATGAATATTTTTTAATGAAAAACTTAACTTTTTTTTAAGTTGCCACCATTTTAATAATTTTGCGAACATCAAAAAACCGCTATGTTACTTTTGAGATAATGTCTTTAGGTTTCAGAAAATCTAAACAAAATCGTTTTTCTATGTTTCAGGACTTCTAAATACATGAGGCCAGTGAGGTGCTACTTTTTGATGACCAGCCACACACGGAGCTGCCACCAACTTATTTTTTTATTATTTTGTAAAAGAAAAAAAAATTTAAAATAGACTTAAATTGTGGCTAAATAACATAAAAAAAACAAGGAGTCTCTCCATTGTCTCTATTACTTAAAAAATATTCAAGAAAATCGTTAATATTTTACCATCTCAGGGTGGGATCCCCCCTTAAGGGAATTAATAAATATCGAACGAGTAACACGGGTTGATCAAAATAATTTAAATGCTTCTATACAAATCTATGAAAAAAATTTCTTTTAGTAGCAAATATTTTAAACATTTATTATTTCAACACTTATTTATTTTTAATATTTTTGGCAGAATTTAAAAGATTACGTTTGAAGCTTTTAGAAATTGTTTTATTTTCGGAGTTCGTATCTAGCAAAATGACCGTTGGAAGTCAATTGTTCTCTAACTTTAAGAATTTTGAAATCAATCCATAAGATTTCTTCTTAACTTAAAGAATTTTGAAATCATTAAATAAGTTTTCTTTCTAACTTTGAGAATTTTGAAATCAATCCATAAGATTTATTTCTAACTTTAAGAATTTTGAAATCATTAAATAAGTTTTCTTTCTAACTTTGAAATCAATCCATAGGATTTTTTTGTAACTTAAAGAATTTTGAAATCATTAATTAAGTTTTCTTTCTAACTTAAAGAATTTTGAAATCATTAAATAAGTTTTCTTTCTAACTTTAAGAATTTTGAAATCAATCCATAAGATTTCTTTTTAACTTAAAGAATTTTGAAATCATTAAATAAGTTTTCTTTCTAACTTTAAGAATTTGGAAATCATTAAATAAGTTTTCTTTCTAACTTTGAAATCAATCCATAGGATTTCTTTCTAACTTAAAGAATTTTGAAATCATTAATTAAGTTTTCTTTCTAACTTAAAGAATTTTGAAATCATTAAATAAGTTTTCTTTCTAACTTTAAGAATTTTGAAATCAATCCATAGGATTTCTTTCTAATTTAAAGAATTTTGAAATCATTAAATAAGTTTTCTTTCTAACTTTAAGAATTTTGAAATCAATCCATAAGATTTCTTTTTAACTTAAAGAATTTTGAAATCATTAAATAAGTTTTCTTTCTAACTTAAAGAATTTTGAAATCATTAAATAAGTTTTCTTTCTAACTTTAAGAATTTTGAAATCAATCCATAAGATTTCTTTTTAACTTAAAGAATTTTGAAATCATTAAATAAGTTTTCTTTCTAACTTTAAGAATTTTGAAATCATTCCATAAGATTGCAATATTTGTATAAGAATGCTTTTATAATTATAGTGGTATCGAAAAAGGAAATTAGTTTTTAATTTCCTATGCTCAATTTGGTATATGTACATTTTGCATGGGTAAAAATCTTCAAGCACAACGGAAATAAATATTTTTTATATATACATTGAATATACATTGAATAAATATTTTTTTAAATTGAGTGTATTTCTATTATTTTGAACAATCCCTGTAATTCTAGCTTGATAAACACAAAAAAGTCCAAGAAACAACTTTGGCTTATACACTTTTAGAAAAAATTCTAATTATGTAACACAATTTAATTAAAATTATTTACGCGGTAGGTAAATTTCTTATTTATTAACTAAGTGAAAAATTCCAACATTTTCAGGGCTTTTTAAAGTCAATATGCAACGAAAAAATGTATAAAATATTTGCATTAAACGACTGTTTAATTAAATTTTTGAAATAATTGTTTTCTTTTACTGCATGAATAAAAATATTCTCTTTATTTTTTAAACAGGGGTGGATATTTTTAAGATTAACTTAATTAAGTTGTGTAACGTAATTTCAAAAGCTGTGATGTCACGAAACTTTTGTCGAATTTTTAATTCATGGACAATGTATAATTCTTAGGGTTTATGCAATATTTGTTAATTATAATATAAAAAAATATATCAAAATATTTTTTAAATATAATGGAATGTGATTAACATTTCGATATTTTATAACGCATAGAAAAAATGTGCATTTAACTATGAAGATAAGTTATTAAAACGTATAACGTTTGGTATAATGATTTGGTATAACGATTTGGTATAATGATTTGGTATAACGATTTGGTATAATGATTTGGTATAACGATTTGGTATAATGATTTGGTATAACGATTTGGTATAACGATTTGGTAAAATGATTTGGTATAACGATTTGGTGATAAACAATACCAACTATTACTTGATAAACAATAATTTCTAAAGCTCAATACAATTTCCGGAAAAGAATTTTGTTTTCTGCCTACACTTTTGCACACTAAGCAAGTATAATTAAGTATCATTTTTATCTTTCATTAATTAAAATTCATTAATTTCATTTCGTTAACTACATAATTGAAAAAAATTTTTTTGCAAAAAATCTACAGTACTATTCAAACTTTTACTTATGATTTGGTAAGACGGTGACTTTTTTTGTTTTAGATCATCGAAATTTAGTTTTTCATGTATTATCAATCGTTATACAGGATATTTTTGTAATTAGAGGATATTTTTGTAATATGTTTAATAAAAAAAATATGAAAAGTATACGAAGATCTAATAATCGAAACCCTTTTTTTCAATTTTCACGAAGTTAAGAATATCCGTTAAGCCTTATTTTTTTAAATATAATTTTTATTTTTTTCAAAATTTTGGTCAGAAATATTATTTGGGAAAAATAATAATTTAAATGTTTCTATAACGTTACATTTCCAAGAAAAAAACCTTGCCACGTTCAATACTATTACAAATGTACAATTTTTTTTGGCAGCATTGCATAGAAAACACAATATGTAAATATAAAATAATTATTAAAATTGGTATATAATGTACAAAATACAAATTATGTTAACAATGTAAATATACTTCATATTAATTCAAACTTTTGTTAGTAAACACATTAATAAACAGTTAACATTTAAAAACGTATACAACAAACAATATCAAAAAACTGCAGATAAATACATAAGCAACACAATAAAAATGAATAATAAGTAGCCTGAGTTACTACTGTTTTTAACACTTAAAAGAAACTTTTTGTCAGTTATCTTTTAATGTACTATAAAAAAGTTTCATTGATAGCTTTGAGATTTTTTCAGTAACAAATATTTTTCGTAACTTTTTGTTTATGTTTATAACGTAGTCAGGCTATTTATTTCATTTAATTAATTAATGATCACGAACACTTTATAAACTTCCGATCCACGTAAACGTTGAACAAATATACATATCATGCTTTCATTGACGTGCATGCCTGTTCGGAGGGAAAGAGATAATATCAGTTACGCATGCCAGTCACTGTTAAATTAATCACTGTTAAAATAGCCAGGCACCAAGCGGTCACCATTAATTGAATACAAAACCAGAAATGCTTTAGAATTGCTGTCTGTTTTTATAACCTGTTAACAGTGTTAAGCTCCACTAGAAATTTGAGTAGTATTAACTTATTGGTGATAATATTGCGATAAATTCTACTTTTAGTGTTTAGGATTCTATAGAAAACTATTAGAAATTATATTATCCTGCTGTAAAAGGTTCTAGTAGAGATTTAAATGTTCTATGTAGTCGGCAAGTGCTCAATACTTTGATTACAAGATTCCAATCCCACGAGTTGGTGAAAATGGTGTTGAATTATCCTTTCAACAGGAACCAAACTTCAGCAGGTTTTGTGGTTTTTTATGTCTCTCATTTTGTCTTGAAGATATTTTTGCTTCTTTGTTATTTATTTCGAACAAAATATAGACACAGATTTATAACAGACAGCAATATGAAAACAGCATTTCGCGCAAAGCATGCGCACGTTTACACAAATATTTCATTTATAAAAATCTTACTTAAGAACTTTCACTTTCTCGTAGTAAATTGGAGATAAATACCTGGAATATTAAAATAGGTTATGCAAAAATAAAATCTGTGCCCTAGAGTTGTTTATTTTAACACCAGACACCCAAAATATAAAAATAAAATAATATTTTATAATCAAAGCAATGCAAATTGCAGAAAATATTGCTAGATTTTAAGCAGAAGATAATGCATTAGAATTAATAACCGAATACTAAATGTATGCATATTTACTTTTTATCTACATAAATATATAATAAAGTTACTGACATATATTAACTAAATTTAATATTAAAATCAAATTGAAAGTATTAGTGATTATTACGGGAAGAAAAATATAGCTGAAAAGACATCTTAAACTTTTTATAACTATATATTTACCACAATGAAAGCTGTCTTGTGAAAATACTTGCCACAAAATGAATGCTATACAGGGTGTTCTGCAATAACCACTCTTAATATTAACTTTTAGAAAGTTTGTCGAAAATATACTATAGCGGACGCAAATTTGTATTCGAGTAATAAAAAAAACCACAAAAAGGATGTCGAAATCTAACGAATCGCTACTGCGAGAATGAAAACAACAAAGAGAAATAGAGAGGAGAAACTGAATTTTTGAAACATCTATTAAACAATCAAACTGGTAGGTATTTGTATTTTAAGTCAGTTGGGATTCCTTAGATTTCGATAGCATTTTCATTAAATATTAAATTATTAGTCTTAAATTGCATAATATTTGGTCATTAATATATTATTAGTTTCAGCAAATTTCAATATTTTATCTTGGTTTCTTAGAACATGACATAAAAGCCATTTATTCAGTTAAATTTACTTAGCTTTGAATTTATATACTAATTTAACTGAATTTATATTCAGTTAAATTTACTGAGCTTTGAATTTATATACTAATTGAACTGAATTTATATTCAGTTAATTAGCTTAAATTTAATAGCTTTGAAAACCAGTATTTCTGGGAAACCGTTATTAAATGAAAAGAAAAATTGCCACATGAGTGGTTTAAATACCGAATAGTTTGCTTTCATTACCAGAATTCCGTTTCTTTTATTAGAAACACCATTGCAGTATGGCAGTTTTATCAGATTACCATATTTTATTATTATTATTTTATAGAATTATAGATATTTAAATAATCCTAAATAAATGATAAATAGGATTTTATATTTAAACTCTATATTTTGTAGGAATGGCAAAACATTTTTTTCTTGATACCTTTTCATTATTTTTAATTATATTTAGTTTAAAAATAGTTTAATTAATTTTTTACAGGTACAAATATATTTGCAGGAAGTATCAAGTTTGATTCCTTTCTTAATTTAATGGTATTTTTTTATTAATGTGGAATTCTATATTGAATCTATCTTCATATTATTTATCTTCTAATACGATAGAGGAACTTCTTGAAATCGTATTAACGTATAATTTATTTATTTAGAAAGATTACCAATAACGATATACAATATTGAAAGATAATATGTTTCATTAAGGATTGATATTGTCAGTAATAAATCGCTGTCAAGAAAATGCAATTTCTGAAATTGAATGGTCATAAAAATATTAAAAAATATTATTGTTTCTGCTTGGTTCCCATTTTGTCATTTCCTTCTAAGTAATCAATAATATTTCTTTGTAACATATTTCATAAGTAATAAATTATATTAGTGTTCTGTAAAAAATAAATAAATAAATAAATAAAAATTTTCCGGATTTGCTAAACAGTAGAATGCTTAAATTCTTTTAGTCGATAAAAATTGTTTTTTAATAGAATTAAATATAGCAGAATTGATACTAAATGTCATAAATGATTTACTTCGTCTCTCCCGTATATTTAATCTTGCAGAAAAGGGGAAAAAGTTTAAAGAAAATGCAATGAAAATAACGCTAGTATTTTTAAAGATATGATATGTATTTAAAATTTATGTAAACCATTTGCTGAAATTTACAAGCGTGAAACTGTAACTGAAACTGTAATTTTCGAAGAAAATATGTCATATTATTTGCTATTAGTTCTAACCGCGTTGCACACGTTGGAGTCGGAATATATGACACAGCAGTTGCAGAACAAACAAAAAAATGGGTTAATAGGGAGTATGGAGCTCTCTTACGGATATACAGCGTGATTTCATACTTCAAATAAGGCAGTTTATCATTTCCTTTGGCAATTGTCCTGTGACAATTTCATACTTTCCGCCTCCAAAGAGTGTTATGCACGATCATGAGTGTATATTACAATTGTTGAATGGTTATTTGTTTTATATTGTATCACTGTATGTATGTACATATCAAACTTCATTAAAATTGGTTCATTAGTTCTAGAGATAATCGACCAACTCTGCAAATTCTCTTAATTTCTTACACAAGTGTAATATAAACGTAAGCAAGGCGCATTGGTCCATAATTAAAAGTTTATCATTCTATGCAAAATATATTTTCACAATTGATAGGATACATTTGCAAAAACTACGTGTTTAGCGATACATAAAATACTTGACATAATTATCAATTTGTAAAATATATCATTTGTTGTTTTAATCATAATGCTGATGATGAACAATCATTTGAAAGTACTCACTTGGGAAGGGATGTGTTAGGTGGGAGATCGATGTAACACCTCTGACGCAATAGGCCAGCCCACAGCTGCACACCCACGATGCCGAAAATGAAGAAAACAAAGAAGCACAGAAGGAGGACATTACCTAGCATCGGGAGTGTGTCCAACAAGAGCATCACTAATATCCTCATACCTGCAAAGATATACATATTCATTATCATAGAGGACTGTAAAAAATATATTTATATATTGCTCGATGCATTATGTCCAACAAATACATCACTATTGTCCTCGTGTCTGCAAAGAACACATTTATAATGCATTATTATAGAGGACTGTAGAAAATATATTTATATATTGTCTGCCACAAGTATATTGTGTCCAAGAAGAGCATCACTAATATCCTCATGCCGGCAAAGAATACACATATTTATAATGGATTATCATAGAGAACTGTAGAAAATAGATTTATATATTGTCTGCAAGAAATATAAGTTATACACTATTTGGCAAAAAGTATCCGGACACCGTGTAGTATGGACTTAGAGTGCCCTGAGGCACATATTGTCTGCAAGAAATATAAGTTATACACTATCTGGCCAAAAGTATCCGGACACCGTGTAGTATGGACTTAGAGTGTCCTGAGGCACATATTGTCTGCAAGAAATATAAGTTACACACTATCTGGCCAAAATTTTCCGGACACCGTGTAGTATGGACTTAGAGTGTCCTGAGGCACATATTGTCTGCAAGAAATATAAGTGACACACTATCTGGCCAAAAGTTTCCGGACACCGTGTAGTATGGACTTGGAGTACCCTGTGACGCACATATTAATGTGATGTTTGCATCGATGACAGCCTGCACGTGTCTGGAAAGACTTTCCATCAGTTTTTGATAGGCCATAGGAATTGACTTCAATCACAGCTGAAGTGTGTGATTGCAGTTAGGAAGGTCGATTTGGTTGGCTACGTAATCTGCGCTCTAATTCATCCCAAAGGGGTTCTATGGGATTTAGTTCTGGGATCTGAGAAGGCCAGTCCAGTTTTTGAATACTCATTTCGTCAAACACAGTCTGTGCAAGCCTCAATGCGTGAATGGAGCAGTTATCCTGGAAGAGAAATGGGCCTACCCCGAAATATTGCCATAGAGTTGGAAGAGCAACATTCTCCAGAATGTCCACATATATCTTAGAGTTCATGTTTCCAACCAAATTGTTTAATGGCTACTGATAAATGTGCATATAACTCTGAAATACTATTAAAAGATAAAAGCACTTGAAATTAAAGTAGCAATTTTTAAGGAAGAACGTACTGTTTTGAGAAAATAGCGAGTAAAAAGTACAAATAAAAGCATAGGTACAGGGCATAAGAAAGTAATGTTTTTAAATACCTGAATGCAAAACTTAAATTAAACAATATTAGAGTTTTCTTTAAAATATGACAAAAATAAATACATTCTGTTTGTCAAAGTGTGTTGGACCTAATAAGGTTTTGTTTATTTAAATATAAAATCAAATGATGACCAATTGGAGTAAGTAAAATATTTCTCTAAATAAAAGAATATTCACGATGTTAAAATCTTCGAACACTTTGAACCATAGTTTAAATTTGCTACTACCGTAATATAGTACTTTGTTAGACTATATTGCCGTACTTCTTAAATTCATTCGATTAAAATATTAGGTATTCGATTAAAAAATTTGATATTAGATGTAAATATTCGATATATGATATCCGAATTTTTCGATATCATGAAATATTGAGCCTCTTGTTATGGTATCGTTATCTTCCTGAATATAGAGGCATTACTGTATTACAGAATCGTATGCGGAATAAGTGATAATCCGTTATGGTAAATAAGCACGATGAATATGTAAAAAGATGAATAAGCACGTTTGATGATAAATTGGAGGAAGCTTCGATTCTTACTAAAAGTAAGAAGAATTACCAAATGAAAAAAATTTTATTCAATGATAAAAGCTAAAAAATAATAAAATTAAATTGTTAAAAAATATAGTAATATTATTTTTTGAAATAATATTACTCTGTAAAAAATGGATATTCATATATCAAGAAATTTTCTTCGTTTTGACGAAATAGTTTCCTAGTATATGCTCAGAGCCAAAATTTTGTCAATGTGTCGAAATAACTATCGTCACTTCCTCGAGGAAACGAATTTCGTCCATTATCGGATTATTATCTTCTGAATAATTTGATATGGAGTATTTTCTTTTTTAGAAGTATATAATATTTTTTTTCATAGAAATAGTATTAAAAATTAAAAAAAGTACACCAAAATTATGTCTTTATCAATTTGTTTTTTTAATAAAACTCTTTAAGAAAGGAATTTATTTATTGTTTAAACACTTGTTCCGTTAATTGTTTGCAGCCAACATTTTATAGAACACTTTCGTAATTTAATTTCGAAAAATTTTATACTCTATAAAAATGAGAAGCTTTTCGAAATAAATTCTTGTGTTATTTTTTTCAATAATATTTCACCGTCAATACAATCTTATTTCAAAAGTAATTCTAGTAGCAATTTTCTACGTTATTTCCTACTTCAGAACAATATAAAAAACCTTTTAGTCTGATTTGACAAATATAAAAAAAAGTAGAAAAATGCCTAGTTTACAGATATTAAAAATGTGACTCTTTTTGAACGAAACTAAAGTTGGCAACGTTTTGATTAAAACTTACTTTCAAAAGTAGACCCGAAACTGTTATGATTCTTTCTTACTTATTCTTTTATTATCTAGAAAATAATTTTTTACTCCAAAGTTACCAAATACCAAATGAATTGTTATTTTTTATTTTTGCCTAAAGTTGTTTCCTTTTAATTTAACTGAAAAAAGGGTATACATATTTCTTTCATTATTATGCAACTTTTTAATACAATAGAATAATTACTTGGAAAAATTTAATAATACTTAATTATCTTATTTCATTGAAAAAAGCTAGTTTAGATGGTTATTTCAGATACATCTATTAGAAATTGAGTTTCTCAAATACTTTCTTGTTTATGGTTTGCTTTCTTGTTTTTTTATATGTTTGAGTCAAACTTACTACCTGACATTATATTTTGTAACCTTGAGTACAGTAGTTAAAATATTGTAACAGTTCTGTGTTAACTGTTATCCAAGTAATTGAGAAATATCATTGTTTTAAGGAATTTCACATTAAAATTGTTATAGTATCTGCTATATGTAATTTTAAGTATCTGCTAATGAAAGTAGTATCCAACATGGCATAGTACTCCCTTTAAAAGTTTCTGGATTAAAATATGGTAAAAAGCACCGGCTCTCAGGATGCTGGTACTTTTTATAGTAAAATCCCTTCTTCGGAACATGTTACGGAATAAAAAAATTTGATATACATTAATTTTTTGAGTTATAATTACCGTAAAATCGTAAATCTCTAAGTAAATAAATATTACTGCAAAAATTACGGTATAATATTTTATGATGAAACTGATATTACGGTTAAAAAGATTTTACGGTAAATGGAGTTTTTGGTGAAATGGATTTTACGGATGGGGCACACAAATTGCCGGCACTTTATACCGTAATTTAATCGAAAATCTTTTAAAGGGCTTAAGTATTTTTTAAAAAATTATAAGCATTATTTTACCACGAGACTGTAGGACTTTTGTGTCATTTAAGAGTCAGAACTATGCTTAGATTAAAGTTTTCATGCACCACAAATAAAAACACATTAAACTTTTATATCAAGAATCGAGGCATTCAACACTTAAATAAATCAAGAAGACATTCAAATTTCTAAACCAGCAGCGAGGCAAATCTTTTTTCGTGGGAACAAATTTGAGCTAAATTAACTTGTATTTTGGCTGCATACAGAGATAAATTACAAAAGTTTTCAAAGTTAACTGCTACTTTAAACCCCGATCCGTCTATTTTAGGGGATAAATTTTAGCACTCTTGGGTGGATCCTAGAATAGCCCACCCCGTGGCGATTTTTTTTAAATCTCGCCAAACTAGGTTTCTGGAGGATATTTCGGAGAGATTATTTTGAATTTATTTGATATTTATATTTATTTGGTATTTATTAGATCACACCACCAAAATTCTTAAACTTGTTTGGTTTATACCTACGCGAAAGTGGGATTTCATTAGGAAAGGGATAAAAGGGTTTATTTTTTTACCATTTATGCTTCTGATCTCTTGCTGGTAGAATCATCGTTATTATTTCATTTTTCAACCGTAATTTCATTTATTACCGTTATTATTTGCAATAATTTCATTTTGTTTTTTTTAATAATCAAAAAGCAACGTTAATCCCAGTAATAATCGCCAACTTGGCGAGATTTCAAAAAGTCGCCAAGAGGTGGGGTATTCTAGGATTTTACCGCGCTGTTTAATATTAATAATCAAATAAAGAGATAAATTTTCTTTTTTAAGGTTGTTTATTCTGTGCTAAGCTTATTTTAAGTTGAGAAATATAGAAAGTTAAATTATAAAACCTCATTCAATCATCCGGATGTAAATAGAACTATATCACTTGAATTGTTTATCAATGGACTGTATGTTTCCAAGTGTCAGAATTCTTCGATACGTAATTAAATTACAAAGGGATGTAAATCACTAAATACTTTCTTATACTGTTAGCCCGACGTTAACAGAGCTATTAAAAAGACATGAGTCATTTACATACATCTCTGTGGTTAACGAAGGATGGTATCAAATTACGAATTGTTTAGTCCTGTATTAACTGTTCAAAATTCCTAATTTCCGTGTCAAAAAAAATTTTTTTTTTTTCGCTTCTAAATTGCGGAATTTCAATTCTTTTATTAATATTTAAAAGAAAATGTAATTTTACAATTATCAAAAAACTAAAAAAAATTTACGAATATTTTTTATGAATCTTTTAAACAGTATTTTAGTTAAAATATTGTATTTCATACAATATTTTATATAGTATTCATAAAGTTATTTGTTCATTATGTAGGATTTTGTACGTTTCTTGTGGACTATTTTAAAAGAAAATTTGTACAATTTAATGATTAAAACAATTTACAGCATGATCCGTTATCACTGTTCTTAATACATACTTTTAGACTGATATAAAATCAGTAAAAATAATTAAATAAAAGCATGCAAGTTAAGAATCATAAATTAATATTTAAAGGAGGATCAAATTGCTCTTCAAATCTGTTGAATTACTAGTGAGAAAAATAGAAGGAAAAACATCAAAATCAGTTTGACAGTCTGATGAAGCTAAGAATTCTTTTTAACTAATCGGCTTCTATGTTAAAGGTGTTTCCTGACTTGCCTTTTACTCAATTTTAAAGGTATTTTTCTTTGCTTAATTTTTATTATGAAGTATTAGTTGACAACCACTACACTTTAAGGTATTTCAGTGAAATTAGCAGAGTTATTTATACAGCCAATTGTCTTCCTGGCAAAAACAAAAAAAAAAAGTACAGTAACCATAATTATTACAAAGTTTGGCAAATTTAATAGAGTTGACTATAAATTTATGAAGTTAGTTCCCTTCTTTGATAAAAAAAAAAAAAAAAAAAAAGCCTCGTTACTTTGACGATTTTCAGCAAAATCAGTTGAGTTGACTGTTAATTTTACGGTTATTGAATAAAGCTTCTTTATTCAGTTCCGTAGAGTGCACATATTTTCAAGGTGGTAACATCATCAAACTAAGTTCCCAGATTCGAACCCAGCCGGCGCTTAATTAGATTTCGCTCGAATACACAACTCACTCTATCACCGACAGATGGAGGTACTACACTATTTTGTTTTGTTTATGAGTAAATGGGAATTCGACGCCTCGTTCACCTTGAATCCACAAACAAATCGCTTGAGTCTCAAACAATGTCAATGCCTGAATTTGAGATTGTCTTTGCGAATCTAACGTTTATTTACAGCCAGTGATCATGTATTCTACAAGAATAAATTTACGGCCAACCCGTATTTTTATGATCAGAATAACTTTACGGGCGTAAATTAATTTTTAAGGTCAGTGACTTTTGTCGGTCAAAAACAGTAATCTTTAGGTAAAATTGTTAAAAAGTAGTGTGCATACTTTTTCAATTTTATACTTTACAAGTATTTTAAAGGTATATAAAAAGAGGTGGTCATGATAGAGTATTTTATAAAATGCACGTTTATTGGACGCATTTGCTTATTTATTAAAATTAAATTTTATATAAGAATAATACAGTTTTTACGTGCCATTTATGTAGCTGTTACTATACCATTGATGTGGTGTACGGATAAAGTGTAATAGTATAACCTCTTACTTAAATATTACTTAAAAGAGATTTCATTAAGAAAGCATCTTTTAGGCATTAACATTAATCACAGAGAGAGAAAGAGTTCGGATGAAGTGTTTTTCGAGAAAATATTAACATTAAATATTAACACAGCTCATATAACATGTCAACCAAAATGCATGTTCACCATTTCTTTCATCTAACAAACGAAATTATAATTCAAAGTAGCTCTTGGGATATATTTTATTCCAGGGCTATAAACCGAGCAAGATAAATGGAGAACTTTTTTTCTGGCATAACAATTTATACCTAGCTTTATTTTTCTACGGGGAGTGCTTTACATTCCTTCTCTTTAGTATTCAGAACAGGTGAAAAAAAATTTCGTTCTTCCTTTATTTTATTTATTTACTTTTCAGTCTATTTTTCGTACCTTCATATTTCATTTTCGTTCGGGTAAGTTCGCTGGCTTCAAAAAAAGGATGTGAGCATGCTAATTTAAAGAAAATTGTAAACAATGGGGTAAAAAAAGGAGAAAAATGCAATATGAGTCTTTCGTTGCTACTTACTAGAGAGTTTAACAAGCATCTACTCACTACATTAAAAAATTTTTAAGAATGAAATGAAATGTGAGACAAATATTGTCATGAATCCTTTTACTAATGGATAAAAAATAGGCAATAAAAACATCAAGAATAAATTTTAAATGACTCTTGATAAATAATTCCAGTTTTCAATATTCTTTGAAGAAATAATTCCGAGACCAAAATTTTCTTTAATGATAAAAAATATCGCTTCACTATTTCTCAATACTGTATTTTTGTTTTCTTTACAATACAAAAGAATACAAAATACATTTTTGAAACTTATTTAAAAAAAACTAGTATCCTTTTTTTACCGTTGTATTATTAAATAAGTATATATATAAATATTTCGAAGTTAAATAAATATTAATCTCTCTTTTAAATCTCATCGTTTTAATTGTAGTTTTGAAAAGATTTTAAGACTGTTTTTCGAAGTATAGATCATCACATGAAATAACGCTTTTTTCCAATTAATATGTTGTTTTCATAATTGTCGTGATACAGTTATTCTAACTGTTATGAGTATTTAAAAAAAAAAAAAATCTGGAACATTGTCTTATATGGGCTCATAAAAATTTGCAGGAATTTAGATTTAATCATTGAGTTTTTTTATAATTTTCATGCAGGCGAAAAAATGTCGTTAAATTTGCGTTGTTTGATGAAAAAGTTTATTAACTTTTAAAATATTTAACTTATTTACCCGTTCATAAGATCAAATATTTCTTACGGCAATGTGATACGTATAATTTAAAATTATATCTTTGCCTAGAGTGTGAGGGACTTAAACTGTGGCTTTTTAAAAAAATTTTTTTTTCCTAGACTAGACAGCTTCGAAATCACTATAAAAATAACACGACAAAGAAGTTTTAAATTTACTAGAAACAAAGTAAAATGCCTGAATTGCATACATTTAAAATATCACTTAGTTGCTGTTTTTTTTTCAATGTTGTGATGCATTGTTTTGTAATTGAAAAAGTATAAAAAATTTGATCACTAATGAAAAAAAACCATTTAAAGTTAGTTTCAACATCCCTTGAGGTTCATTACATAAGAAAAAAGGAAAAAAAAAACATTTCTTATCTCGTGTTCTTAAGACAAAAAAATCAACAACATATTTTTTATCATTTAATTGAAAATTGATAGTACTTTTTTGAATAATAAAAAATAGCAAAACTTGGTTCTCGGAATGTTTTAAATTATTGGTTTTATTTAATTCTCTACTTCATTTTATTTAGTTTTCCTTTACCGAACAATTTATATTTTACTTCATTTTCGATTATTTTTTTTTAAAATTTAATCTTATTTTGCCTCATAATTTAGCGTTACATTTTTAAATTCAAATTCAATAGTATTCAAGAGGGGGGGGGGGAATTATCTTCAAATATAAATATTTTAAAAAGTTATAATCGTATTCATTGTTGAATGTAGAGTAACTGTTAACTATTTTTTTTTCCAGAAATATCGCATTATATTTCCGAATCTTTTTTGTATATTAAGAATGAGTTTGTGAAGTCTTTTTATATACTGTAACTTAAGAATAAAAAATTCTTCTGGTTTAAAAAAGTACACTAATAAAAAAATTATATATTTAAATATGTTATATTTCTTTTAATATGTTATATATTTTCTGTATTTAATTATATGTCCGAGTTTATTTTCTTTTTAATGTTTTTTAACAATTTTAATCCAGATTTATAGGACCGTATGAGGTAATATAAGACACTTAAATTTTAAATTATTATTTTAAGTGTCTTTGTATATTTAAAAAAAATCTTAAAGGCTGCAGACGCCACTGTTTTGGGTGATCAACGTATCATTAAATTTTGTTTCATTGCGCAAAAGTCTCGCAGTGGGCTAATCGTAAATACACGGTTCCCAGTAGAACACTGAAGTTAAGCATCACTGGCTGAAGTCAATAAGTGGGTGGGTGACCACTTTGATCAACCTGCGTAGGGATCGAGAGATTGCGATATCGGCCCACATTAAACTGTTCTACCGTAAAGTGCTCGACATCGTGCGCAGGTCATCGGGCCACCAAAGCAGAGGATCGAAATTGCGATGGCATGTCTTGCGATGGCTGCTATCATCCTCACTGATGTTTCCCAGACCGTCGCCAATAGCCCATTGTACAGCTCTAGTAAGAGAAAATAAAGTACCTACCTATATTGTGTAAAAACCAGAAACTTAAAAATACAAAGTCTTAAGTGCATGGGGAGAAAAAAATGAACATTCCATAATTACTTCAAGAATTATTTACTGTCAAACTTGCAAAAATTCTCCTTGCTGTACAAAATATATAAGACTTCGAAACTTACAAAAGGATGTAGAAAAGAGTACAGGAAGTACTATAGAATTAAAAAAAATTATGTATCGTCAACAAGTTCTAAAACTATTTACTGGAATAATTGGAGGGAAAAATATCATATTTTGTCTACTATGGAGTTAAAATTTGATGTGCTGAAAGAGCCAGTTTTTTTTTTTTGCAAACTTAACGCACACTTTCTCCCGAAATTCCAATTTGTTAAAAAGTTAATGTGAATTTAATTGTTTTTTTCGTGATGTTTTAAGCCTTTATGCTTTAAATATCGACTATTTATCATTGTTGTAGAAAATTTATTTTCCCTTCATGAGACCTTTATTTCTTTCTAAGCTCTCGCTTGATAAAGTAGGGAAGCAAAAGTAGCAATAAAAAGTAGTAAATTTAATAAATTTTATCATATATTATAAAACTATGCTTTAATGTTAATTTTAACAAAATCATTACCATAGCACTTCAGTAAAAATTATAGAGTTTTTTGTGTTACCATAGAGTCAGAAAAATGGTAAATTTTGCCATGTTCTGGTACTTTTAACCCTACTTTTTTGTAGTACGACACATTTAGTTTCAAAAATTCAGTTCTTGATTCTGCAGGGGAAAAAATTGAATCTAATCATTTTGCTCGGTAACCATTATAACCCATATTTAATTTTAGTTAATGTGAAAACTAGCTAAATTTCTTTTGCTTATTTGGCAACAGCTATAAAAGTTGGTTCCTTATTTTGTTACAATTTTGAATACCTATTTGTATTTTTTATTCGAATTGCATACATTTCTGATCTATGGTTCCGGTAAAAAAATTTTTTTATAAAAGAAAATTTAATATTAATTATGAAACAGTTATAAGTTAGCTACTTGCTTAAATACGTGAGCAATAAACTGTAATATAATCTATATATATAAAAATGAATGTGTGTATGTATGTCCTTTATAGACTCCTAAACCATCCGACAGAAAGCGATGAAATTTGCCATACAGATAGTTTCAAGAACGAGGAAGAAACAGTCTGCGACAAATCGTTCTTGCAGGATAAGCGAAAAACGAAATGGAATTTTCTGATTGGTTAAGCGTTAGCCATTGTTTTGAATTTAACGATTCAATTTTCACATATTTTAAAGATAACATCAGTGATAATTGCTAGCATATAGCTCTCTTTGGACAAAAAATAGTTTATTGTACGTATTTAATTATTTTATACACATATTTTAAAGATAAGCTATATACTAGAAAGAAAAAGAAATGGAGCAAAGGAATTTATTTTCTGTAAGAACCGTAAGAAGTCGTCTTACTATCATTGACGGCAATGATGCTTAATTAATGTTGGTAATATGTATTAATTGATATAAAAAAAGTAACTTCTATACTAAAAAGCAAATATAAGGAGAAAAGCGCTTTGGGTAACCGTAAAAAATATACATATCATTATTGAAACTAATGCTCAATTAATATTGATAATGAGTATTAATTGAAGTAATATAAAATAAGCTATGTGCTAAAAAGCCAAACCCATGGAAGATTAATGGGAAATTCGCTTAAGAAAACATTAAAATATCACCATTCACAGATGACGCTTAATTCATATGTATCTCGGACGGTAATATGTACTACTGGTGTTATGGTAATTGACGATTCAATTTTGATAAGAAATTCTACAACAAGTTTTCCGTAGTTTCAGAATATATTTTTTCCAGTGGTAGCTAAGAATAATATATTAATATTTAAATGTATTAGAATTAAAATAACTTTTTTCCATCACTACTTTTAATTACTTTAACAATAAATTAAAGGTCAGACAGAGAAATGGTCATGTTCCAAAATCCATATAAATTTTTTTCTCTTTTTTTTTCAATTAATGCGGCTTTAGTTGGGGGCCACTGACAAATACGTATAAACTCAAATGTTGAAGGGTTATGTAATAAGTACAAAATATACTTATATAGGTATAAAATATAGTGATTGATATATTTGGTGATTATTCAAACTGCAACAATCAGTTTTAATACCTATACTTAGAACCATTGACCTGAGAAAATAACTTAATAGTGGTAAACTTTAACTATTATGGTCGCGAGCATTATCATCATGCCAAGAGATGCTAAATACATTTTATCTTTATTTCATTGGTATGAATTACAAACAAAGAGCTCTTCTTACGTCAATAATGTAAGGACACTGAAGATTACAACATATAACATTAAGTAAAATGAAAAAAAATATTTTATCTATACTTAGTGGAAGAACCAGGTAAGTGTCATTTTCCGAAAGAGAAAAGAACACACCCATCTGAATTATTTTATTACCAATTTATTAGAAGGTGAGACTAATAATTCTTTGCTTTATTTTATTTACCACTGCCTAATCTATGTGAATCTGTCTAATCTATAAAAATGAATGTCTCTCTGTGTGTGTCCTTTATAGACTCCTAAATCATCCAAATGAAATCGACGAAACTTAGCATACAGATAGTTTGAAGCACGAGGAAGGTCAATGTCGATATTAGATCTAGGCCCCCATGTAAACCTGTTCCGGAGGCAACGGTTTCCTCCATCAAGGTGTGGAAGTATTGCTAGGAAAACAACCTGCCCCCTAACAGAGGGTCCCTCCGTCCTTACCCCGTAAGCAACCCCATTCCCCTCCGCTCCCAACAAACAACTTTCTCCCCACTCATGCAAACAGCTAATGAAAAGTGACTCAATATATGACTTTGAAAAATGTTTACTTATTAAACAAGGAAAATATTTACTTGTGACGAAATCATTAAAAAATAAATATAATTCATTATTTTAACATAGGTATATAATTTAAATAGATATCGGTCACTTAAAGATATCACCTTAAACAGTCACTTTAAAGATGGCGAAAGATTTGTTGTTAAACAAGTTTAGAGACGCTATGATGGATGAAAGATGTGCGCATGCGTCGGCTCAAAAACCTTTGGCGCTTTTCTTGTCATACAGAGGGACCTTGCTGGCCCACTGCTACCGACGAACCGTTACAACGGAATGGAATTTTCTGATTGGTTAAACGTTAGTCATTACCTTAAATTTAACTGTAGACAATTCAGTTTGGTCACATATCTTAAGAATAACATCAGTGATAACATCTAGCTTATGGCTCTATTTGATCAAAAAATAGCTTATTGCACGAATTTAAATATGGCATTATTTTATATTCGCTATGTCAGATAAATTCAATGAGCAACATGATGTGGTAACACGGGAGATTTACGTCACCAAATTTATAATTTTAAAGTTATCTGATACCAATTTACATTTCTTTTAAAACATTTTTCTAAAAATTTTTTTATTTAAAATCAACGGTAATTGAATAGAAAAAATATGCATTTATTTAAAGGCAAAATTAAGGGGAATGGTGTATTTATTTGTATAGGTGAAACGTAAAAAATCGCCACATTATTATTGATGCCAATAATGCTTAATTAATTTAAATAATATACGCATATTGAAATAAAAGAAATAAGCTTTGTACTAGAAAGCAAAAGTAATGGGGTTAATCAATTTATTTGTCTAAGAGAAGCGTAAGAAATCGTCATATTAGCGATGACGACAATGATGCTTAATGAATGTTGGTAATTAGTTAATTGACATAAGAAACTGATCAAAATTATAGCAAAAATATTGGAGAAAAGATACTTATTCATTTTGAACGACATCTTATTACTGACACTAATACTTTATTAATATTGATAATATGTATTAATTGAAATAAAATAATATAAGCTATGCGCTGAAAAGCAAAGTTAAAGGAGAAAAGGTTAATAAAAAATTTGCTTAGGAAAACCGTAGAAAATCATCATTACGCTTATTAATAAGACCCTTAATTCATATGTATCCCCGACGGTAATATGTACTACTGGTATTATACTAATTGGTGCAGTTTTGATAAGAATTCTACAACGGATTTTCCGTGATTTCAGAAAATACTTTTCCTGTGGTATCAAAGATAATTTATTAATATTTTAATGAATTAGAACAAAAGAACTCTGTTCTTTCATTACTGAATATTTTAATAGTAAATTAAAGGTTAGATAGAGAAATGGCCATTCTCCAAAATCCCTATCAAGTTCTAATAAGATTTCAATTTCTTTTTAAAATTTAGGCTTTAGTTGGCTGTCACTGACAAATATATTTTTCACAAAATTTAAATGTTGAATGGTTATATAATAAGTACCAAATATGTTAATATAGATATAAAATATTATAATGATATATTTCGTTATGATTAAAACAGAACCGATACTACGCCGTTTAAATACCGATACTTTAGAACGGCCCGTCGAAAAGGATATGTACCGGAGAAAATTATTTGATAATGGTAAATTTTGACTATTATTGTTTAGCTTCGAGTAATAGCATCATACCAAGTGATGCTAAATACATTTTCTCTTCATTTTAATGGGATGAATTACAAAAAGTTTTGCTTACTTCAATAACGTAAAGTTACCGTAAATGGCAACAAATAATATTGAATAATAAAAAAAGTAATTATTTTAGCTATATTAATTGAAAAACTTAGTGAAAGAAGCAGGTAAGTGGCATTTTCAGAATAAAAAAAAAGTTGTATCCGAACTATTTTATTACCAATTTAATAGAAGACGGGACTAATTATTCTTCGCTTTATTGTTCTTATTTTTAAATAAAACCTAACTACCTAAAAAATAAAACCTTATTGCCTAAATTTGAAAAGAAAATCATACTAGCATACTAAAAATTTATAGGATTAGTTTTTTTAAGATTTAAAGAAAGGCAAAACCAGTGATTCATTAATTCCCCTAAAAATGCCACTTACCTGGTTCTTCCATTAAGCTCTTTCATTGTGTCACTATGTGCTTTTCAGTTAACTATGAGCATGATTTCGTAGTGTTTCTCTACTATGATTTATTAATACTTTACTTGTTTTTTATTCACCCCATGCGAAGAACGGGCATTCAGCTAGTACTTAATAAAGTAATATAATACGATTACTTTATAGTAAAGAAACACTAATTTCTGATCATAATAAAAAAATAATGAGGATAATGTTAAGAAAGTGTGATAAATTAATATTGCTGATAAATGTCGTTAAAAAACGAATAAAGAAATTTTTTATACGTAAAAAGTACCTTTATAACTTTTATTCATTTTATGTTGATTATAATCAAAGAAATGAAACGGCTCTTCTTATTGAATTGAACAACCATACTATAGGATGTTTCGACCAATAAAAATGCATCGACAATAATTAAGACATTTATGTTTCTTTGTTATATACATGCATTTTTGTTGATATCTAAAATATATAGTTCATGAAATTAATATTTTTGTTCAAGTCGTTGCAAAATTTCTAACTGGTTAAGAAAGCATTTTTTGTGTTCTTATATTAAAAAAAAGAAAATCTGTAATAAGATTAAGCATTAAAAAAAAAAAAAAAAAAAAAAAAAAAAGAAGCAGAAGAAAATAAAAACAGAAATGAAAAAAAAGGAAAGCAAACAGGATTTATCTTTCTAGAATGTGCGTTAAAATGGAGTTGTGAACACAAAGTATATATGATTTATCCTTCAAAACGATGTTATAAAAACCAATAATCATATTCCATAATGGGGAAGATTTAAAATCACCAATACCACTCAAAAATAAACTTACTTATACCATTGTTAAAAATGCACTTGGCGTGAAATTATAGTAAAATATTCCGTAAAGAGTACAAAACTAGGAATCCAATACTTTTCATAGTGTCGTTTTTGAATAATTTAAAGATTTTTTCAAAATAAAAGCAATTTCAGGACGTTTTTAAGAAGTTTATTTAACATTCAGTGAACTTAAAATGTTGCTCCATTAGAATAAAATATCTCTTTTAATTCATAAATGCTATTATTTTGTGCTAGAAAAGTATGATAAAATAATGGGAGAGAAAAATGAATGAATGAAAAATGAATGAAAAATGATTCAAAAGTTTTAAAAAAATCTATGAATCGGTAAATACAGTAGTTTTGTACAATAAAAGAACTTTTGAATTACGAAATTGACTATTTAATATTCATTTGGAAACTTAAGATTTATTTTATTTTATAAGATTTATTTTAGTCAATTCATTTTATTCGATTTGTTTTATAAGATTTATTTTTTTCAATTCATGTTATTCGATTTATTTTATTCAATTTATTTTATTCAATTTATTTTATTCGATTTATTTTATACGATTTATTTTATTCAATTTAATTTATTCGATTTATTTTATAAGATTTATTTTATTCAATTAAATAAGTTGTCTACAATAAAATTTGAGAAAATTTCTATCACTTTATCAAACAATTAGAAGAAAAAACAAATTAAAATTTTGAGCAAAAGTACTTTTTAATAAATTCCAATATTCTCCATAAATTCCAGAACTATTTCCATGGATTCTGATATTTTTCATATTTTCATAAATTCCAATATTATTTTTATAAATTCCGATAAGTATTTTCACAATTTGTAGTATTATTTTCATAAATTTCAATATTCTTCATAACTTTCTGCTTTCCAACATTGTTTTCATGAATTTCAATTTTAATGAATTTTAATATTCACTGTTTATCAACCTTATTAGGTTAAAGGAGATCTTTTTAAGAACATTTTAAGTTAAGGAGAACAATAATTTACTGCCATAATAAGTTAAAAGCGCATTTTAGATTTATCAAAAACTTTTTGCCTATTACAGTTGTACTCATATTATTATTATTACTACATTTCTGCTACATTCCTATTGTTATTTTCATATTACGATTGTCTGTAGTTTAGTTGAATCAAAATTTTATTTTATTTGCTTAGAAATGCCTCAGTATATCATTGATTACTATGCACTGAGAAAAAAATAGTTAAATTACTAGAATATCGTATAATTTACAGAGTTTATGATTCTATGGGAACACCGAAGAGCTTTGGTAATGATTTTGGTAAAATAAAAAAATAAAATATGGTTTCATCATATGTCGTAAAACTTGTTGATTGTGGTAAAATTTGTTAACTTTATGATAATATTAATTTAATAACTCTGAGTTTCTTAACTGCTGAAAGTTTTGAAAGGTTATTCATAATTGTTTATTCATAATTAGATCATTTTTTCAGCAATTAAAACTGAACTTGAAGTAAAGTAATTATTCTTTCTAAGGTTTTCTTGTAATGAGTCTAGTTATGGCTCATCATAAATGATGCTCGTTAACATAGACTTTTAATGGGTATATGAAATTCTTTTAAGACTTTTCATTTTCTTTTTAAGGTGCATAATTGTAATTACTTTGATGAACAATGCAGGATGAAACAGCTCTAATTTTTGCATTATTCGTTTTTAGTTGCTCTTAAGATTAGTTTTCTAATAGGGAAAAAATGCCTCAGCGGAACACTATTATTTTTATTTTCTGAAAAGAATTAAACTCTAAAAGTCCCTTTTTGTTACACAATTTATGTACCATGCATGCGTTTTAGTTTATCAAACATGGAAACACTTCGCCCACTTGGTTCAGTCTAACTATAAAACAATCATAGTAGTTATTTTCAAACTTTTAATCTGGGTGTCAAATAACAATAGTATGAATATTCGTTCCAAAATAACAGATACAACTGGTTTTAATCTTTTCTTTCTTCCATTACGTAGTCTTCCAGGATGACAAAATATATTTGCTAAATATTTTGAGACAATTTTTTGATTCATGTGTTTTAGGTAACTGTAACATTTTGCTCAGTCTTACTTTTTAAAGTCTCAAACTAGTTATTTTCAAATCGTTATTCTAGGG
Source organism: Parasteatoda lunata (assembly GCA_949128135.1). NCBI lineage: Eukaryota > Metazoa > Arthropoda > Arachnida > Araneae > Theridiidae > Parasteatoda > Parasteatoda lunata. The sequence goes on from OX421975.1 coordinate 27,435,088, forward strand.
GTTAAATAACAATAGCAAAAAATAATCGTTCCAAAATAACAGATACAACTGGTTTTAATCTTTTTCTTTCTTCCATTACGTAGTCTTCCATGATGGTAAAAAATGTTTTCCAAACATTCTGAGACAGTGTTTTGATTCATGTGTTTTAGGTAATTGTAAGATTTTGCTCAGTCTTACTTATTAAATGATCAAACTAGTTATTTTCAAATCGTTATTCTGGAGGTTAAATATCAACAGTAATAAATAATCGTTCTAAAATAACGGATATAATTTGTTTTAATTGCTTCTTTCTTCTGGTTAAATTGTCTGTCATGATGGTTAATGTATGTTAGCACGAAATTTTGAGGCACTGTTTTTTTGAAGTGTTATAACACTAATATTCTTAAAAATCATTTTCTTTACGAAATAGCAACTGTCAATTTACAGGGTGTTCAAACTTAGACTAACAGTTTTCAAATATGTATGATAGGAAAACAGTTAGCGTTAAGAAAAATTATTTGGAGCAAATTCAAGTGACAGAGCAAATTTTTTTTCTCCCACACTTCCTAGTTTTAGTTAAAGTATTTTTCAGTAGATGGCACTCCATATTTTTTTTTCTGTTTCATTTTTATTCATGAAAATTTCGTTCTTCGATCATGATAAAATATTTTGGTTACTGGTGGACTTTTCGAAAATATATCGTGGTGTGATTTTCTTTTATGGAAAGATTTAAAAAAATCGGATCATCCATGAGGATGAGCAGAAGACATGCCATCGCAATTTTGATCCTCTTCAGAGAGGATGGCTTCTTTGCTTTGGTAGCCCAACGACCAGCGTGAGAAGTCGAACAATTTATGGTAGAACAGTTTGACGAGGACTGATACCGTGCACTCTCGGTCCCTACGCAGGCTGATCAAAGTGACCTCCCACCCGCTTACTGACCGCATCCAGTCCTTACTATCAGTCGACTGCGGGATTTGCGTTTAAATTCTAAATCTTTACATCTAAGCTTAACCTGGTTAATCTATACTCAAATCTAACTATTTGTTTACAGCAGGAAATATAAAATAACACTATACTGTTTTCTAAAAAGTCACTTTAATAGAAGTTCAGTCCAAATTCTTTACTGTATAGTGGTTGTAGTTTCTTCGTAGAATTTAAGTATAATTTTTGGCCGTGAGAGATATATTCAAATTTCGTTATGAAGAACTGATATTTATCCCAGAAAAAATAAATAAAATCGTTTAGGAAAAAATGATTTATTATATGGAACATGACCACATTCCAAAATTATAAAATAAAGAAAGAAATTCTCTTAAAGGGATCAAGAGAATCATAATTGTTCTCTCATCATGAAAAACAGTTAATCTGCGCTTGGGCTGAGAGTCTAAGCCTCCAGTCCTTACGCTAAGAATTAAAAATTAAAAGTAGGTGAATTGTTCCCAACGGACAGTTAGGAGCATGGGAAGATATCCATGGTTTGCGATTTATCGAAAGATAACCTCGACAAAAATAAAGCCAACCCCCTTACTCAAATATAAAATTAAAAAATAATTTGGCGAAAGCGAATCGCCAAAGAGACTGTGAGAATTAGTATAACCAAGTGACTGAAACATTTTTGTGGTAAGAAATAAAGAATAAAGAGTTATAAATAGATTTTGTTTTCGATACAGTGAATTAATAAGTTTTGCATTTGTATTGAAATAGAAAGGGAGCCACTACATTGATTTTTAAGAAAAGAATAAAATATTTATATTATATTTTAGAAGAATTTAATAAAAATTAAATAATTGCTTTGATTAAAATTCGATTAAGAATGATTAAAAATAAATAAATTTAAGTAATTAAAGAAATTTTAAAATCTGTAAAATATGTAATGCCTATTGTGGCATCACAGGCACCAAAAAACTAACACTATATTCTAAATTACTCATAACTATTGAAACCATCAAGGTCTCAAACCTTGACCTTAATATTGTTAGAAACTTGTATAAATATTTTTTGTTTGACCTACTTCAAATGTTTAAATTCTTGGAACATTTCCATTTATAGTTCCGTTTCTGATGTAAATATCATTCTAATTAAACAAGTGTCCTCCAAATATTCTAACTTGCTTCAAGTAATTATTCTTCTACAAAATTGCACGCCAACTGGCATATAGCCATTGGCGTAACAATTTAGCAACGATTTTCATAGGGTGATATTTTTTAGATACAAAGTTGATTTATTATCCAGAAAATGGCTTATAAATAACGCGTAAAATTATTTTCGGATATGCGAAAAATACACTTTGAATCGATTATTTTCTGATTTTCAAAAAAACGCAGTCTTTCGAAGCGTAGTGCAATATGTTGAACAAATAGCTATGTTTTAAAACCAATATCTAAATGCTTAAATTATTTTAAAAATGATAACGGTAAATTAGAGCCGTGTAATTAGATCATAATGCAGCAAGTTAAAGCCACAAAATGAAGGGGACAAAAACCATGAAACGGAAGAAATCGTAAAAGGAGCATAATTGCATTTCCAGAAACATAATAATCGGATAAACTGATGGAAAAAGTACCATTACGTAGTCTGGTTCATTAACTGGGAGATGTAAATTTAGAGAGAAACGTTGCATCAAAATTACAGCACGCAATTCAAACTTTTAAGGTCTAACTCGCTAAAATAATGTTACCTTGATCTATGCCGTAGAGAAACGCGGAGCAAGTGTACGAAAGAAACATACATAAAATAGTTTATATACAAAAATATATTTGCAAGCAGTTGTTCGTTTTATGATTTGCTTGGGTAAGAAAAATATTTTAATGATTGAAAAAAATAGAAAAATGTGTCCTGCTAAAATAACGCTATTTACTGTTAAAATCCATCCGCCATGTTTATATATAATTAGAGACAAAAGATGTTGCATGTCATTTACAAATCATGAATTTGTGAATGGTACATGAGTCACACATCCTTGCCGTCTTTTGGAGATTTTCTCTTCTTTGTCATCTACCATTTTTGGTAAAATCCAAGAATACCCCACCTCATGGCGTCTTTTTGAAATCTCTGCGAATTGGAGGTTATTATTGTCAATAAAGTTAAAAATTCACTCGTCCGTTTTCCTGCCATTTTTAACCGGTACCGCACAAAAAAAAATTAAAAAGTAAATAATAACGGTAATACATGAAATTACGGTAAAAAATGAAATAATAACGATGATTCTAACAGCAAGAGATCAGAAGCGTAAATGACGAAAAAATTAACCATTTTACCTCTTTTCTAAAAATATCCAATTTTCGCGTAGGTATATATATCAAATAACCATATCAGATTTAACATCGTGGTGCGATCGGACGTTCAAAATAATCTCCCTGATAATTTTCCGGAAACCTAGTTTGGCGAGATTTAAAAAAAATCGCCACTGAATGGGCTACTCTAGGATCTACCCCTCTTTTCATTTTATTATATCGCATAAGATATTTGGGAAAAGAAACAGTTGCCCTTGTTGAAAGTTATCCTTAAGTAAAAGAGAGTATAATGGGAATGATCATCGAATCTGAAAGTAACACTGATATCTTGTCATGTTCTCAGAAGAGTAAAAATTTAATTTGAATATTCCAGACAGTTACTTGCGGGAAAAGGTTTCGATTATGATTGTAAACTTAACTTCACAAACTTAACGTCCTGCAGTGGTCTGATCGTTAAGACACGGTTCCCAGCAGATCACCGAAGTCAAGCATCACTGGCTGCGGTCAGTGTGCGGGTGGGTGACTACTTGGATTAGTCTGCGTAGGGACCGAGGGTGTGCGGTATTGGTCCTCGTTAAACTGTTCTACCGTAAAGTGCTCGACTTCGCGTGCAGGTCGTCGGGCTACCGAAGCGGAGGTGCCATCCCCTCTGCAGAGGGTCAAAATTGTGATGGCATGTTTTCGGATCATCCTCAGGGATGTTTCCCAGACCGTCGCCAATAGCCCATTCTGTAGCTCTAGTGCGACGCAAATGAACTACAACAACAACAACAAAAAACTTAACTAGTAGATAAATAATTACGAGTGGCCAAGGAACGCAAGAACCCCATTCACCTCCATTTTCAAAATGAACTCATATCCCTTGTTGGATTTTTCAACAGGGCAACACCTTTATGCAGGTTACAAAATCTTTATAAAGATAGCTTTTGATAATAGCGTGCATGTCTTAGAATAACTTTTTCCTCGATCACATTTCCCGAGAAATTGTGTGAGGGTAACAATAATGGGATTGAAATACGAGGGCTGTTTTCATTAAATAAGGGCCATTTGAAGATAAAAACTAAACGAAAGTAAATTTTCAAGAAGAAAATTTATTTTTTGATTTCACATCCGTTTCTCTTTTTTCAAAGTAGTTGTTATAGCAGCGGTGGCTCAGGGGATAGAGCGCTCGCCTCCCAATGAGGTGACCTAGGTTCAGTCCCAGTATCGGCTGGTTGTTTCGAATTCTGCCCGCGGCTCGCACCGACCACAGTGCTGACGTGAAATATCCTCAGTGGTAGACGGATCATGGATTAGAGTCCCCTTTCCGTCAGTCTAACCGAGGGAGGTTTTCGTGTTCATCCTCTCCATGTAACGCAAATGCGGTTTAGTTCCATCAAAAAGTCCTCCATGAAGGCAAATTTCTCCCAGAACGTGATCCAGGAGCTCCCTTGTCTTCTGGATTGGGTTCAAAATTACAAGGCTACGGAGTTGAACACTAGTAGTCATAAACCCAAAAGCTGGGTCGGCTGTTCAACGACGGTTTTAAAATTCCAAAATAAAATAATTGTCAAGTTTGCTTAAACTTGTACTAGATTTACAACTAGGTTTAGAATACCCTCTTCATAGTAACTCGCCGCCTGCTCCGATAACCAAGAGGTCACGGCCGTTTTCACGTCCTAGTCATCGCTGTACTGGTCACCGCCAAAATGATGTTTTAAACATCGGAAAAGATGAAAATCACTTAACGCAAGGTCTGGGCTTTATTGCGGGGTGGTCCAAACGTTCCCAGTGAAAAGAGTCATGTAAAGCTCGAGGCTGAGCTGTGGAGAGAGTCATTGTCATGGAGTAGCAAAATCTTCTGTCAGCATGCCAGTAGGAAGCTTCGTATATTTCACAAATCTGCCTGTGAATGTATGCAGCAGACAGCTTTTTGCTGACTAAACACACATAACTGACCGAATCTGATACGCGGTGGTTGATTTGTTAAACTTGAACTTTTTAAAGACACAGAACTGACGGTACAGTTTACCTACACAGCTGTAACTGAGCACAGTTGTTACCAAGGAATGCCATGACACGACGCAAGCACTCCTTGGAACGCACACGACACCCATTAGTGTACCCAACAAAGCGGTTCTTACTTAGAAAAACAATCCAAGCAATATTCACAGAGGCAGATAGTTCGAAAGGAATTCTTTGTCAACAGAGATTCTAAAAGAAAGTACTACAATAGCTGCGGCATTATTGACGGCTGTTTTGATTAAAACATGGGTCACTTAAGTCTGATTAAATAATATGCACCATGCTATATTCTAAACAATACATAAATATGAAAGATATATTTATTGTTATCTGTAATGGTTTTATTTTAAATGAATACTTTTCTCAATTCTTTTATGAATATTAATTTTTTTCCTCGCCAAGTTGGACTGGAAATTTGTTACTCAGTGTATATGTTACCGGCAAAGTATGAAACGCCGGCATTGTATAGAATGCCTGACGTTTTTAGGCAGAGTATGAAATGTGAGAATTATTACATACTTTGCCTAGGCATTGTATAGAATGCCTAGGCATTCTATAGAATGCCAAATGCTATTTAGGCAAAGTATGAAATAAACGTCCTGATGAGGTTATTGTGTAAATGATGAGCATGCTACTGACCGAAATCGGTGGTTGTTGACTTTCACCGGTGAATGTTGACAATCACATAGTCGCTTTGGTGAATGTCCGAAATACTTATTACATCCGATTTGATATTAATTTATTCGTGAATATAATTACATTTATTCGATATTTTAATACTTACTGACGATAGATTAGAAGAAACATCAGTGTTTGGAGTATCGAGCAAATATATACCGGGCAATGGCACTTGTCCTTAAAAAAACATCAGTGTAGGGTATACCGGGCAAATGTATACCGGGCAGAGGCACTGAACCTTAAAAAAACATCAGTGAAGGATATACCGGGCAAATGTATACCGGGCAGAGGCACTTAACTAGACCGGACATATACCAAAGGTCTAGTATGAAGTCTAGTATTAGGTCTAGTTAAGTGCCACTGCCCGGTATACATTTGCCCGGTATACCCTACACTGATGTTTTTTAAGGTCAAGTGCCACTGCCCGGTATACCTTACACTGATATTTTTTAGGTCAAGTGCCATTGCCCGGTATACATTTGCCCGGTATATCCTACACAGATGTTTTTTTAAGGTTCAGTGCCACTGCCCGGTATATATTTGTCCGGTTTACCCTACACTGATGTTTTTTTAAAGTCAAGTGCCATTGCCCGGTATATATTTGCCCGATACTAAAAACACTGATGTTTCTTCTAATCTATCGTCAGTAAGTATTAAAATATCGAACAAATGTAATAAAATCCACGAATAAATTAATATCAAATCGGATGTAATAAATATTTCGGACATTCACCAAAGCGACTATGTGATTGTCAACATTCACCGGTGTCGACAACCACCGATTTCGGTCATTCACAGTAACATGCACATCATTTACATAATAACCTCATCTGGACGTTTTTTTCATACTTTGCCTAAATAATATTTGGCATTCTATAGAATACCTAGGCAATGTGTGAAATATAAACCATTTCATACTTTGTCGGCTAATTTTAGGCATTCTATACAATGCCTAGGCATTCTATACAATGCCGGATTTCATACTTTGCCGGTAACATATATATGTATATAGATTTTTTACTGTATAAGTTCCATTTTCATTCGTTTCTTTCTTGTTCATTCAAGACACATGATCAGGGTGACTTTATTTTAGTGAAATAAACCTGTATAAATTTTCTGCTTTTACACTATTTTGATGAATTTGATCCGTAAATATTTTTTTTATTGTTTTGCTGGAGAATTAGGCTGTTAGATTTTCATATTTAAAGGAAACTACAAGAAAATATTATTTTTCAACTTCTTCACGTCAATCAAATTTTAATTTTGTTCTTTTACTCATTGGCAAAACGGATCTTGTTTTGAGTTTGATGGCGTGCGCACTTTATTTGGACGTCATCACACTTTTCAACTGTGTTAAAGAGTAGTGGTAAACAGTGCGCTTGCGTCGTCACTGCATGCGTTGCTATAGCAACCGCTGCGTTTTGATAATGTTTTAAAAATATTTTTTTTTTTTCACTTTTAATTTTGTTATGCATTAAGTTGGGTAGTTTATTTTTGAGATATGGGGCCAGAAAGATCCCATAAATACTTCTTGAGTTGTGAATAAAAGAGAATTTGAGAATTTGAACGATATTTCTGTTTTTATTGTTTTAATTAAGAATCAGAAACTTTAACCTACAGTTCAAACTGGATCGTTTTCAATACTAATTCAGGTGAATATCACAAATAAAGAGGGTCCATAACTGATTGACCCAAAGTTAGAGTTGAAGCAAGAAAAAAACGATGGCAATGGGGAACCCGTGATCGCCTTGCGGCGATAACAATTGTTGTTGTTGTTTAAGGATCGAAAATATGATCGTGTAAGCATTAATGCCACAACGATTTTAAATTTACGCAGATATCAGTGAAGCAATTTCAGAATTTTTACAGGATATATCAAATAAAGACTGAAGAAATAAGTTTCAAATTAAACTTTTTGTTTCCTTTTGATAAGGGGATTTATTTCAATGTTGTTCATTGAAGAAAGATTTATTTTCACCTTTTGCGAAAAGATTCTTCCGTTTCCAGATTATAAACTGCCAATGTGGATAAAAAATATTATTCATCGAGTTCATTTAAAAGATTTATTTTTACTATACTATTTGTATAAAAATTAGCAATAACTTTTTATGTAAATTCTAACTCGACCATTGCATTTTAACCTGCAGACTTTCCCCACAGCAAAACCAGTTTTACCATATTATTAGATAGTGAAATAGTGTATAGGGGAGAAACACATTCTTCCAATTTTGCCCATTTGCTAAACCCCTAGTGGGTTAAGTACTTATCCAAAAAGTAAATATTTAATATATTAGTTTTCACAACGGCAATAAAATAACATCGCCCTTCCAGTAATAACTTTGATATTTGTCACACTGACAAAAAGTAGTAAGACACTTACATCTTCAGAAGAGTCAAAATAAACAAGAATATCTAGACGGTCAATGTACTGTCGTTTTGTTTACATTTATATCTTCCTAAAGCTATGAAAAATGAAATATTTATTTCTCGAGGGGTTCTTTTTTGGCGACAAAAGTAAGGAAAAAAAGTGCCAGATTTTACTCACTTGGTATCCTGTTGATTGCTCGAAGAGGTCGTAGAACTCTCACTGTCCGAATTGCCGACAGATTGATGTTGCCCACATCCAGGCAATATTCCAGGGATCTAGGAAGAAGAGAAAAATAAGATTTAGAGTCCTGTTTGCGTGAAAAAGTTGGCGATTTATGGATGTCGTTAGGTGTTGAGTGGGAGAGAAAGTGCAGATCTTGGTCTAGTATTTTACGCTTGAAATAAGGAGTTGAATCTTTAGGCGTCGGACTTCGGTTTTATGAGAAAATTGGTTTTCGATAGGAACAGTGTCATACATCTTACAATATTGAGGAATTTTTTAGTATAGATTTTCAAAATATAGTTTGAGTTTTTTTTGTTGATAAAATATAGTATTCTGTCCTTTTTTGATGTCACACTTGAATAAAACATCATGGTTAAAAAAATATAATTTGGAACTTTATGGTTTTTAGTTAATCTTAGTATCGAATGTCTTTTTGGAGGTAGTGATTTTAAAAAACAGCTAAAAAATACTGCAGAAAAAACGTGTTAAGTCATACTTTGAAAGCTTTTTATATCTTGAGCTTCATGTCATGACATATGCTTCAGAAGGATATTAAAATCTAAAAAGTAATCCAATCGAAGTATGAAATTGATTGAAGCAAACTTAAGGATAAAACCTTTAAAAATAATAAGTAAAAATGGAAAAGCGCTAAAAGCAGCTCAAACCAACTTTGCGTTATGTAAAAAATTTAAATAAAAAATGTAAAACAAATGCAAGCAAAAACTAAATTCTAAAGATATCTATGTTAGCAAAAAATGCACTTCATCAGGGTACATACTGTCTGCTATACGCTTCAGAAGAACATCAAAAGCTAAAAAAAAAATAATAATACAGAGCCAATAACAAAAGAACTTTACTTATTTACAAAACAGCTATTCAAAGCAGAGAACGCTTGCGTGTTCAGTTTACTATGTTCAAAATCAAAATATCAAAAGTAATATTTAAATGAAATAATTTGATTTCAGAATGTGCTTTTTTATGAGCATTTTTATACACAGTAATTTCTCATTAATTAAATAATTTTGTATTTTTGAAAAAAAAAATGTTTTTTAATTTTTTGAAAATTATTAGATATTTAAAATATGGCATTTTAAAAGTAAAATCGTTGCACCAGCAACTACTACTTAAGGACGACAGTTATGTCATCATCTAATCATATTTTACAAAGTTTTCTTTCTTCCTTCTCACAAGAATATTCTATCAACTTAACTATAATCTATCAACTTAACTTAATAAAACTAAACTATTAATTTTTGTCCTAGATTTGAAAAGTATGCATTCGGCAATCCTTATGATTCTAAGCCATATCTTTCTTTTATTTCGTTTATTTTTCGTTATATAAATGTTATGATTATATTTATAGTTCCAAATAAACGATATTTTTTTGTTTCATTTTAGTAAAAATTATATGCGAGGATTGCGGGAATTTATGTATCTTAAAACCAATAATATATTTTTTTAAAGTTCTGTACTACTATGATACAAAGGAACAATCGCCTAATAGTTAAACTTATTACCTCAACGTGGCGCTGTACGGATTCAGTCCAGAAGTGTTGCCATTTTGTTGCGCTTAGAAAAAAAAATACGCTGCTTCTTTGCATGTGAAAGAGTGGGATGATTTGTTTGGTATTTAACTAAATTTAACCACATAATTAATTAAATTTAACCGTATAATTCAGTTCTTATAAATACACCGCAATATTTTTGCGACATAATAAAATTATTTTATGCAGTTTAGAGATTTTGAAAAATTCAAAATGGTATCTTGCAAACAAAAATAAAAATATTTTGAAAGTTGTTCACGGCAGATTTCAGCATAAAAATACTAGACAATTAAAACGGTAATAAGTTATGGGATTAATATAAGTAACTTCCTTATCTTGTTTAACACTCTCAAATATTTTATTTTCATTTAATAGTTACTAAAATAATTAACGAAAATACCAAATCCATTTAGTTTTTTTTTTTTAAATCTGGCATTTGAATAAAATCTTTTGGAAATATGTTTTAGAGTCATTAAAGTTAATAATCTTATTAGTATAAAATCTCAATCATAACGCGAAATTCACCCCTAAAATTTTATTTCAAAATACTGTTTTCAGATGAAGTTAATTTTCTTTTTTTTTCTATGTGATATTTTCTTTTAATGGAGACTCTTCATAATTAGGAAAGTTTAAGGACAACTTTTACAATCTTTATGACAAAATGATAAAAAAAAAATGAATATAAGCAATAATTGAGATGCCCAGTACGAATGATCGTTAAAAAGTGATTAAGGTAGTGCTTTTACTGTTTATTATTGTGATATCTTTAAGTATGCTAATTATCTTATTTTTTTAAATATGTAACTCAATTTCATTCAAATAATACCTTTAAAACAATTGTTTTCTTTAATTAGGTTACTTTTAAATTGAGAATTGTGTAGAATAAAAGAATTTGGGTTTTAGATTACATTGCTTGAATAGCCAATTAAGAAATTTTTTATTTTATTTGTCAATATACTTTATGAAATTATCTAAAAACAGCTAGTTAATCTCATTAAAGTTTCATAAAGAGACATTATCTGATTATAATGATTAAGTTTAACCCCTTAGATTTGTTGGAATATATGCGAAACAAAAAATATTATTTATATTTGAAAACATATATCACGCATTTTTCGAATTCTTTCTCAAATATATTTCAATATTTTTGGTATTGTATTTATGAAATCGTTTGAAATATTTTTCAGAGAAAGAAAAATTTTATTTCAAACGTTTAAGTATTTAATTTTTAGGAATATTTTGAGATGTAATATTTATCGGCATTTGTTTATATCTTTTGCGTGTTAAAATAATTAATAGAAAAATCCCAGGAAATTAATATAATTTTCTGTATATATGTTTCAAAAATTTGCTGAATAAGTTTTCCTGACATATGGAAAATATATCAACTAAATATAAAATAAGTTGTGCATTGCTGAAAAATTTGAAAAAAAAAAAGCATAAATTTTTACACAAGTTTTCGGAAAAACTAAAACTAAAAGGAGAGTAGTTAATTATGTATAGTTTAAAATGCATATAAGACGAATGTACTAATGTTCAAAATTTCAAAATATTTTTGAGTTTGTAGAAATATTTCTGAAAGATATGTAAGATTTGCGTACCGAGAGTCGTAGAAAATTCAAAAAATATGAATTATTTTAAAACATTCATAAAAAATGCCTAAATAATTGAAATAAAATTTGACTATTATAAATCAAAGTAATAAACAAATTTTATAATTTCAAAATTAAATCCATTGATATGTAATACATATCAACCATTTAATATATTTTTATGTAATTATCAATATTGCATTTAAGGTAAATAATTCTCTAGCGAAAATATCTTATTTCCTTTAATAAACAGTAATTTATTTGGTAGTCTGTTTGTATTATTAAATCATCCTAACAAATGATTAGCTTTGTTTAAATTTAAAAATTTTCTTACATTATGCTGTATGCATGCTTAACGATATTATATGCATACATTTTTATATGTTTAAAATAAAAATTGATTACTTTTATTGGTTTTTCTAAAAATATTTACAATTAAAAACTTTTCTAGAAATGAATCATTTATTTAATTGTTTGTTTCATCTTATTTATTATTTCTTAATAAAAAAGGGTACAATCAAAATATTTTTTGAGAACATTATTACGTTACTGTAAGTTATTTTACAGAAATAATATGTAAATTGTGTTGAATTTAAAAAGAAGAAATAATAAATGTCCAAATGAAAATTAATTACTTTTATTAGTTTTTGTAAAAAACATTTAAATCTAAAACCTTGACAACTTTTCTGGAAATGCATCATCAATTCAATCGCTTCTTGCTTTTTATTTATAATTTTCTAACAAAAAAGGTATAATTAAAATATTTTTTGAGAAAAGTATTACGTTACTTTAAGTTATTTAACAGAAGTATTAAGTAAATTGTGTGGAATTTAAAAAGAACTATAACAAATGTCCAAATGAAAATTAAATACCTTTATTTATTTTTGTGAAAAAATATTTAAAATTAAATACTTGAAAGCTTTTCTGGAAATGTTTCATCAATTTAATCGTTTGCTTCCTCTTATTTATTATTTTCTACTAAAAAAGGTACAATTAAAATATTTTTTGAGAAAATTAATACGTTACTGTAAGTTATTTCACAGAACTAATATGCAAATTGTGAGGAATTTAAAAAGAAGAATTAATAAAAAGAGGTAGCTAGGATTTGAAGGCCTGTTTGAAAACTGTACTGTCAGATTTAATGAAGACGTTCCTAGTTTAATTTTGTGCAATATGTTCTTGAAAAGTCATGAATTTACTAATTTTTTATGAATGATTTTTCTTTTCCAGAAAAAGGAAAATCACCAGGTCTTAACCTACTTGTGGGGTAAGATTTGAGGGATAATCCCACTTGCCCCACAAGTGGATTACAAATGTTAACTCTATGTAAAATTTTGAAATACATATTAGAATTTTAGTGAAAAAGTAGCATACATTTCTTCACTCAAACATTCAAGGAAATTATGCATGTAATTTACATGTAATGTAGTCAAGAGGGGGAGGAAACAATTGTCTTGAGGACCGACTAAAATTTCGAACAAAAATATAGTGTTTATTATGTAGCATTTTTTAAAAAGAAATTACAGATAATTTTTTTTTATATCTAAGTAAAAATTAAAATTTTGTTAAAGGGTGCTTTGAAAAAGGGGCCTGCAATAAATTTTGTTCGTGGACCCTTAAAATTTTTGTTCAGCCTTCTCTGTAAAACATTCTAGATCAAAATACAGACACTCAGGGTGCCGGTAATTTTAACTGTAAAATCCATTTTTACTGAAACATATTACGGTACAAAAAAATTCTGATATGACGTAATTTTTCTAGTCACAATTACCGTAAAATCACTCAGCTCTAATTAAATAAATATTACTGTAAAAATTTATAGTACAATATTTTAAGGATCAAATTCCGATACTTCAGACCAAAATTTTTTACTGTGTATATATGCAGTTACCATCTCACATCGCTGCATTGGCGCTTTTGTGGGCCTAGTAAAGACTCACATTTCAGAACAAATGTTAATAATTATAAAGTACAAAATGATTTCACAAATGAAGAATGTATGTAATTGTTTGCAATATACCTTGATTTTAATTTGACTTTTTTATAAAACAATGTTCTTCTTACAATCATTTCTACACATTAAAATATATTTTATACACTTTTTGGAAAGTATATTTTTATGTGTTTATTGTTTTTCAATTTTGACCCTTAAGAATAAATGTTAATCACTGGAACAAAAAAACGATTTCAAAAAAAGCGCAATTTATAAAATCTTTGAATACTATTTTAACTTTAAAGTATTATTGTTTTAAAACAACACGTTTTTTCAACAATAGTTGCAAAAATACATACGATATTTAAAACTTATTTTTAAGGTTAAAGTATAAAGTGGCTGTTAGAGCCACTCAATAAGTTATGCCATGTTTGATGGTTCCACTAAAGCAATTAGTCTGTCGTTAACTGAAAGTGGAACGAAAACTTCCCGCGTGACCCAAATTCCAGATAGCAACCAGCTCGAATATTGATTCTCCCGTGTTTACTCCTGACTCTGATTAACTCCAAAACACAATACAAAGTTAGTTTAGTGACTCCAAATTCTTTAGCTACCATAACATACGCATAACCAAACAAACAAACCAAAAATACTAGGTAAATCAAAGTCGCGTTCGCGTGCATCTTTTTTTTTTCTTCTTCTTTTTTTGCCTTAGTTTTTTTTCTCTCTACCCGGATGTCTGTTTTTCGTTATCCAAAATATTTGAGTCTACAAGTGCGAAGGAATAACATTTATCTTATATCTCTTTTTTTGGCAACATACCAGAGGCGAAGCTAGATCCTTGTCCGCAGAGATTCTAAAAGCAATATTTGTTCGCGTTTGTTGTTTTATGCCCCCTTTAAGCACTCTTGTTGGTAAATGTCAACATATTTGCGAAAACGATGAAGAGGCAGACTTAACACATCTCAACTCGATGGAAGATACCAGAAAATGAGTCAGCGACATCTAAGTGAGTCGGAAGTAACGAGGTTATGATCCCAGATAATGGAAATCGAGAAGAGCAAAGTATGACTCGTTAGAGAAATTATTATTAGATTGAACTTTTAGAACTCAACGAAAAAGATATCAATCAGATATTAAAGCATTTTAATTTATAATTTTTTTTTTTATATATTTATAGTTTGCGCCGTTTTATCGGATAGCTTACGGATTATTACATTACTTATACTTTAAGAGTAGATTTATATATGACTTTTCTGTCATTAACAAACAAATAATACAGGCCAAAACAGAATTTTGTGCTTTGATTTTTAAAATAATTTTTTTTTTATATTTAGAGTACCGTCTTCCACTATCAACTTTATTTTTAAAGAATCAGAGAAGCTCCGTTACAAAATATGCCGTTTTCACAATCCTGCAAAAAATTTAATATTCGTTACCTGGACTTTTCGAACTGGTCTTGACTCTATTTTGTCGCATTGGTTTTGTAGCATTGGTCTCTATGAGAAATACTTTTTTTTCTTTATAAGTTCTATTTTGAAACATTCTTCACAGTATTATGATATTTAATAATTCTTTTCTTTTCACAACAAGGTAATTTTTAATATGCTATAAAATATATTAATAAACCCAGAGTTGGTTTAAAAAAAAAAAAAAAAAAAAGAAAAAAAAAATCTTTAAGAAAAGTGGAAAATGATAAAACGGAAAATTTTTGATCAGATGAAGAAATTTACACCTGGTCATTGTTTAAACGCTACCCTTTGTCAGCTAAAAAAGTAGCTAAAAATGACCTTCCTTTTTATTTTATTTCTAAATTTAAAAATACTGAAATAAAATACAATATATAGGATTTAATGCTTTCGGAAAAGTCTGAGCTTAATTTGTTTTTAATAAAAAATATTACAGAAATTTAAAAATATTTGCTTCTGAACATACCATCTATTTTTAGCAACCACTAACCTGGAAACAACATGAAGCTAAACAAATTTCCTTATTTAAAATCTACGGTCGAAGTTGCTAATTTTATGTTAGGCAAGAATCTGAAACTTTAAATTGAATTTAAATTTTTTTTTCTGCTGAACAACAAGCAAAACTTCTCGATTTGCCGACCTCAGTCGAATATCTTCTTTCACCAAGTAAAACGGGACAAACAAAATCATGTAGATATTTTCTGCTAAGTCCGAGTTTTCTTGGGAAAGAAATTCACTGCAATTAAACGAATCCGAGACGATTCGAAGTAAACAACTTAGTGGTTAATAGGCAGAACAGGTAAAACAAACTTTAAACATTGAGCTTTAAATTTGACATGAGGCATTTGACATCTATATAGTAAAAGCGACGACATTCTCAGTGCCTAAGGATTGAGCTTTGGTACTTCCTTCATTAATAGCAGTAAATACAAATTATAATAAATTGCAAAACATATGAACCCAAAATAAGTTGTGATAGTTAAGGAAGTAGTTTAAAAGCACAACAGGTTAAACAAACATAGACATAACAGCATTAAAACAGATATAGACAATGAGTCTCTAGCCCATGGGTTGCCAAACTTTTTTGATCATCGACCCCTACATAATTTTTCGAAATCTCCATCGACCCCCATAAAAGTAATTTTCTGTTAATTAAAATAAAACTCTATTTAATACTGTGTTTGTACATTTATTTTATGATTTTAAGCATTTATTAAAGTAATAGTACATTGTGTAACAATAGTTTAATGAAAAATACATTCATGTTGAAGTTTAAACACCTTAATATTTATTAAATAATGAGTAATTATAAATAAGTAGAAATAATAAGTAAAGTAAATACAGATTTATTGCTTCTTAATCAATGAGATGGATGTGCCTGGTGTTTTTTTGCAAGGTTCGCTATATTGGGTTCAAAATTGTTCAATTTTAATCTTAAATCTCCTCGAAACTCCACATTTAATTTATTTTTGTACTTAGTTTAATTTTACGTGACTGAAACCGGCTTCAACCATATAGGAACTTGGAAATGCTTGCATAAATGGCTGAGCTATTTCGTAAAGTTTTGCATATTTTTGCATTATATTTATATTTGTCCGAAATTTGCACATTGGTAAATTTTTAAAAAACGTCTTTGCTTCAAGATCCGATAATAATTCAGCAAGCTCATCTTGCAGTTTTGTCGCGGGCTGTACTAATCCATATTATTAATGCTTACCTTCTTTTTTACATGCATCGATAATTAAAATTGATATCTAAACTAAAGGGTTGGTTTTATATAAACAATAACTAATTATCCAAAACTATAAAAGTTTTAATAATGACACTGCAAAAATAGCTGAAACTGCGTATGTTGCGTTTGTAACGTCAATGCTCGTCACACGTGACATTTGGTCAAGCGTCTATATGCATATGACTTATAAACCAGAAGTGCAAAGTTCGTGCCACTGTGCGCTGGTACGTAAATACTTGTTTCACCTGAGTAAATATATGTTTATTAATTTATTTTCTATAAAGAAACTGATATTAAGTCAATTATAAAAAAAATCACAAATTTTACATACTCAATTAGGTATGTGTGATTTGCGTATTAAGAACTGTTTTTTCTTCGACCCCCAATCGACACTTCCGATTCGGATCGACCCCCATTCGACCCCCTGGCTTAGATAGACCCCCGCTATTGTTAAATAGACCACTGGGGGTCTATATAGACCACTTTGGCGACCTCTACTCTAGCCTTTCCACTGTTGTTGTTGTTGACGTAGGCCATTAAGGCAAGGGATGCGATTGTTCTTGTTTTCCAGTGGCGCCATCTAGGGTCAAAAATTTGATTTCTGCCACACGCGTTCATAGGGCCTCACTCTTATGGTTGTTTTTATAAAATTTGAGAGAAAGAGCAGAGAATTTTTTCTTCTTCTTTTTTTTTTTTTTTTTTTTTTTTTTTTTTTTTTTTGTATTTATTAATTTGCAATCAGTTGATAAGATGCCGGAAAGCACATGAACGCATATAATAGTCAAAATAGGTGAATCTACTTAAATCTATGTTAACAATCTTTTCGAGCAAATAACTATACGAATATACAACGAAGTAACTATATAAAATAAAATTTCAAATAATTACTTGGACATAAAAGCCGTTAGAATAAAATTGAACATCAAAGTCAATATCACTTAATAAACAATTAAAACTGACATAAATAGAGATTTGAACTTTTTCGAAAAAAAAAATAATGCCCACAAAATTATGTTCTAAGTAGACATAATATTTCACAGAATATGATCTCCTAGAAAAAATTTTTTTTGTTCTTCCATGGCCTGTGAAACATCAGTTGCTTTTTTTTTTTTATCGAATTCCTTGCATACAAAGAGCAAGTCAGCTGTCTAAATTGCTTCTTTTTCAACAACAGTGCTGACAGAACCGTGAAAAGCAAAACAAAAGGAAACATTAAAGTAAACAAAAGAGAAGTTGGCAGGGTACTTACCCGGCGACAACAATGAAAAAGTCGAGTCTGTTCCAAGTTTCTGCCAAATAGGCATTTTTGCCCAATGCTCCCATGGCCGTGACCTTCACTAGCATCTCGAAGGCGAAGAATCCGAAGATGACGTCATCGAAGTACTGAAGGATCTTGCAGCGGTTCGAGTCACAGACCTCGTCTGCGCATGGTCTATACATTCCCAGAGTCACACAGTTGAGCAGTATCACCATCATACACATGCGCTCGAACCACGTGATCAAGAGCAGTTAAGGAAAATCATGATGTCACATTTATACAATAATAAAATTCGATCAAATAACAAAACTTAAAAAAAAAATGATTGTTTGAAGTTGAACCGTATTCTGTACTGTGGACCATAAAATGAAACAAATATTATACAACCATTTATAAATTAATCCATGTTTCCAATACATATTTGCAAAATGTTATGCTAAGTTAAACCATAATATTGTGTAATAATTATGACATTACATTATGCATTAATATCATTGTATATTAAAATATACAATAAATTTAGTAGTATTAAAATCTCTTTAAAGATGGTTTACAGTAGACCTTCAATATCGGCACTTTGGAACATAGTATTATCCAAATGTATTGCAACCGGTGTTAAATTATGTTTCATTCAAGTTGAACCATAAAATTTTGTAATAAAGTATAAAATGCGGTTCAATTGTAATTTGCTTAGTAATAGAATACAACGAGAGACCATTTTATACAATAAGGCTTAATGTCGATCACTTTTTTTCTACAGTGATCATACAAGTAATAATGACCGATAAAATAATAAATGTCGAAAATTTTTTAGATACTTGATTCAGATTAGATTTCACTTAAAAACTTGAAAAATGTACAGAAAGTGCGATAAAAAAATTGGTTCGATAGTTATATTGCAAATTACTAACTATTGTTGTTAAAAATACTATGTGGGCTGCTCTACATCCCGCAGAAAAGCAACTTTAGAGTTGAAATTTGTTGTGCTGAAAGAGCTATTTTTATTTATGAACTAATCACGGGCTTTTCGCGAAATTCCATTTTGTTCGAAAGCTGTTGCAATTTTATATGCTTTTGTCGTATTTTTTTCCCTTTCTTCGTCTTAATTAATGACCTTAGTCCGTTGTTGCTGGATCATTTATTTATCTTTTTCAAGTTTATTTTATAAGCAGGCTCGTGCTTAAGTTAATGCCGAAAGTTAAAAAAATAATACTGAGAGATAATTTATTGTTTTTGTTATCATAGGCCATTAAGGCAATGTGTGTGTGTGGGGGGGGGGGTGATTGTGCTTGTTTCCCGGTCGCGCCATCTATGGCCACTCCAATTTGACTTCTGTCACACACGCTTATAGGGGGGAGCCATTCATACACACATTCATTCACTCACAGATCGTAGTTTTGACCTGAAAATCAGAGACCGATCAATCTCCAATCCTGTACCCCCAGACGTATAATTTGTCAAGGGATATCACTTTGTGACCAGACAGATTTAACGTGCATCAGTCACCATTTACTAAACAGGGAGTCTTAGGCCGGCTGGATTCGAACTCCTGTTCTCACGAACGTGAGTCCAGCGCCCTACCAACCAAGCTATCCCGGCTCCAGAGATTATATATTGCCAGTTATAAATGTCTAATATTGTTATTTTTTAAATTATAAAAGCTTAAATTCAAGAGAGATAAAACCATTTCCGGTTGAACTGTTTTAACGATAAAAATCACATTAATGATTAAAATTACTTCTAAATTATTTCATCTTATTTAGTCACACTCTCAGTATTACTAAATGTAATTATTAAACGTGTACTAAGTGTAAGTACGGTTTATTATTTTTCAAGTAATAGCTCATTTCATTACGATTGATGAATTAACAAATACATAAAATTATAACAATTATATATTTTATAAATAAAAAGATATTTGTTTTTAGTTGAAATCATCGGTTTTATCGAAAAAGAAACAAACAATGATGAACGAGTGGCGATCACGTGATCAATAGAAGTGAACGATTATGGGACAGAACCTTTTCGTCATTAAGGAAAAAGATACATTTATGACCAATAAATATATAAATATGACCAATAAGTATGCCCAATAAATATGATTAATAGATCCATTTCACTAAACGTAACTTGTGGATAGTATTATTTAACATAATAAGCTATATTTTGTTTGGAAATTAAGCTAATTGTTATTTACACTAGAAAATAAAATAATTACAATACCTAAATTTGCTCGAAATATTCCTGATTTTAACGATTGAAAAAATAAGAAAGAAAGAATAATGTATTTAAAATAGCTTCTTTAATTAAAGAAGATTTAACGAGATTAATTAATCGTTGAGAAAAATTTTTAAATTCACAGGTGCAGACGTTTCAAGTAGGAAAAAAAAAACATTTAATAATTTGAAGTTTATAATTAACCATAATAAACAAAATTCCTTTACGTTGAATATTTTGAAATAGGATTCTTGAAATTTAATCGATGAAAAATGCGAAGCATTTAATATTCGATAAAAATATTATTTATTAAAAATTTAAACATGGTTCGCTTATTATGATTAATTATTTTAGAGAATACCGTCGTTTAAGCTCTGGTGAAGGACGCAGAGTAAAATTTATGTCAAATATTTACTTTAATTGAAAATGGGGCTAAATATTTGAGATATCCAATTTCAATTTTGTTTTAAAATTGGGGATATCTTTTTGATGAAAGGTTTTGCATCGCAATATGTTTTAAGTCAATTAAAAATGATTTTAGAAGAGAAAATTATTTTTTAAGGAATGAGGAACAATTAATTGAAAATTTAATAAAGGTTTTCGGTTTCAGCTTTCCCATTTTCAATTACGGACTTATTGAAAATAATTCCTAAACTTCTGGAATCCAAAATATGTACTGCATGTTCTTTTTTATTCTCGTTTAACTGGAACTTATCTTGCAACATTTATTGAATAATGAAAAATGTTATTTCTTTCATAATTATTTTTTAAAGTGTTGGATATTTAGGTGATTGCTTAAAAGCAAATTAGCAATTATTTGTTTGAAACAGGTGAAAATTTAGGCGTTTCTTACATGATGCTTTTGGTGCATACATGTTACCAGCAAAGTTTGAAATCCGGCATTCTACAGAATACCTCGGCATTGCATATAACGTCTAAAACTAGTCGGCAATGTATGAAGCTATTCATATTCTACACATTTTCTAGGCATTTTATAGAATGCCAAATGAGAAACCGGCAAAATATAAAATACATCTCCGATTCGTCCAAATGTCAAATTCAAAATGTCCTTCAAGCCTGCCATGTTGCTACAAGTAGGTCAATTCCTTATTCTTTTATATGAAAATTTTGCTTCCCTTTAATAAGAAAGGCTTAAGTTATGTTTTGCACAACTTTCATTTTTCTTTATGCATTTTGAATAATTTTTTTTATTGGCACTTTCATTATTTTTTCTGATTTTAAAAGTGTTTTGCTTCTTCCTTGGTTAAATATTAATTTTTGATCCCAAATATGTTTATTGTTTTTCAACAATTTTGCAAGAATTCTCAAATAATACACTGGTGTAAGAAATTAAGAGAATTTGTAGTCTTGGTCGATTATCTATAGAACTACTGGACCGATTTTAAGGAAATTCGATATGTGCATACATTGATACAATACAAAACAAATAGCCATTCAAAAATTGTAATGCACACTCATGATCGTGCGTAACACTCGTTGTTGTCAAAAAGTGTGAAATTGCCACATGAAATGATAAACTGATTTATTTCAGAATGAAATCACCCTGCAAGGTCTGTATGTCTGTAATAGGGGACCATACCTTTTGTTTGTTTATTCTGCAATCGCTGTTTGATACTTTCCGATTCCAACAAGTGTTGCATACGATCATGCCTGTGTATTACAATCGTTGAATGGTAATTTGTTTTGTATTGTTTCAATGTATGTACATATCGAATTTAAGTAAAATAGATCCAGTAGTTTTAGAGATAATCGACCAAGTCCGCAAATTCTCTTAAGTTCTTACACCAGTGTATATTAGAAATTAAAAAAAAAAAAAAAACTTTTAATGAAAATTCCTGAAAGCATAGTTGTTAAACTACTACTATTAAAAGTCTCCCATTTTAAATTTTTTACAGTTAAATGAAGAAGCTTTGATTTTTTTAATATTTTTTTTCCTTCGAACTCTGCCCAGTTACTTAGGCTTAAAATATTTTTCCATCTACTCAACGTCAACCAAGCGAACGATTTCACGTATGGACAACATCATCTTTCGTCAGAAAACCCCTCGTTGTAATCTTATCGATATTTCAAAAACTTTGCCAAATAAGCCAACGCTGCAGTCTCCCCCTCTTTCCTCTATCGGCTTTCTTCAACATCTTCCATCCAGCCATAAATCAAAGCATCACTCCGATAAGAAGATTACATTTCGGTTCTACATTCCAAGGGAAAGTGATCCTAAGAGGATGCTGCTGTGGGATTGCTCCTCAGCATCCTTCAGCTGTCATCTTGCGCTTCCTCTAAACCATCCACGGAAATATGTGGGTCATACACAAGAAGGTGGTGTCAGCTAGGCTCATCCGGAAGAATCCGGTTGCATCCGGTGTCCAGTCGTCTCTCAGTGGACAAAGTAGAAGATCGAACAAAAATAGATGGTGGATGTTTTGTTATGGTCTTTGTCTCCGTCTTTTTGCCCTCCCACCCCTCTTGTCAATCTTTTCCGGAAATGAAAGTATCTTGTGTAAGATGATATGAGATGCTGACACAAAAGGGATAGTTTAAAAAGAATTGCAAATTATTTTTTAAAGGACATGATAGAATGAAATATATATTTTTAAAAATACCGAAGTTAAAACTTAGGGAGAAACTTATATTAGAATAGTGACAAATGTTTCGAAATTAATTTTTTTTCTCCATCCTATTTGCTCATTCATATGTTTAAAAATTTTGCAAAAAAGACAAGTTTTTACATGAATTCTTCAACTTAGCATTTTTTACTATCATAAAATGTGTAAAATATAAAAAAAGAAAAAAAATGAATGAGTTTTTTTATAACATTCACATTGAAATTAAAAATATTATTCCAACTTTTTTCTTCATTTTTTCTGTATGCAAACATTAAACTAATTTCGATAACAGCTATATTTGTAGAGAAAAGGAGAAAAAAAATCTTATATACATTTAGTACTTTTCTGTTATTTCCCACCTTTTCAAAATTTTAAGGACGCATGAATCAATGAATATTTATATAACATGTTCTATTATTTATGATATGATTATTTTTTTATTCTTGACACATTTGATTATCTTTTTTAACATCTTTCTCTCTTAAAAAATATAAATTTTCGTCAAAAGTGAAAAAAAAAAACGAATTTGTTTTTGTTGAGAAGAAAATAAAGTAAAAACAAAACAAGAAAATTCCGTAATGTATTTCATTATTTTCATCAAAATTCCACGTTTTCTAGACTTTGCATCAAATTTCAGGCGGAAAAAAGTTTCTTTTTTTAAAAAACAAATCTTAAAATGTTTTTTTTTCTTCTTTTTTTTTGTACAGTTATGCCTCTACACATAAGTATTAAAATTGTATACTCTATTTCCAAGCTTAATTGATAAACTATAGGATTCTGGATAATTTCGTTTACTATTTAGAATTTTTTTAAAATTCTGAAATGATTTCAAATCTGATTGGGAATATATATTTCACAATAGGGTTAAGCTGCCCTTCTCACGACCTTCTAATAGAATATTTAACTCTTAATGCGAACACTAGACATTTTCTCAATTCCTAACATTTCATAAGGATTTACTACTTCCTATACTTCTCAATTGGTGAACCTGGATTATATAGGAAACGAAGATATAGATCACCTTACGTTTCACTGGATGACAATTTCAAGTACTATCCTTCTCTCACGCTAGAAGGCACTACTAGATCGTTTATTAAGCCACATTTCTACATCAATGGTAATATGCAGTCCCTGGCCAAATTATTAGAGGCACTATAAGATTCTATGTAAAATCTTAATTATCGGGTGATGATATACAGCTTTAATGTTTTTATGCGGCTGAAACCGGTTTGCACTTGTTTAAGTTCGTGTATCAAATGATTAATATTATAATATAATACGTTAAAAATAAATACAAATAGGAAGTACATAAAAAATCTCCCGAATAAAAACCCATTACATGCATGTTTAAATATTAAAGTATTGCCTACAAACTCGTGCAAAGCATGTAAGTATTAAAAAATTACAGTTAGTCTAATAATTTGATCTAATTATTACAATATATAATAATATAATACCTGATATAATAAATACTCTACATTTATAAAATATATTGCCCAATTTAACCTATTGTTACACAAACGTTAATAAATGCAAACCGGTTTCAGTCCCGTAAAAACAATAAAGCTGTATATACATATTGATACTTAAGATTTTACAACGAATCTTATAGTGCGCCTAATAATTTGGCCAGGGACTATATATTTTATCAGAAAAAAATGTTTTTCACAAAAGCACGCGTATTCATTTAAAGTAACAATGTTGTATAGAATTAAATAATATTGCATACAATTTTCACAGTATTCACTCATACAATCTAAGTTGTATTTAGTTACTGCATTAATACTAAATTCAATGACAAAAATACTATTTTCATAGTAACGAACTCATTTCATAGTAGTTTATAATTAATAACAGTAGTATAAATCTATTTAAAAATATTCTGAAAAAACAGTCAATGTTTACTACGAAATTAAATGCAAATAAATTTAATACAAGGTTTAATATTTTCATCAACGTTTTGAAATAAAATTACTTTTGAAAATTAGAATCTCGAAGATGACTTTTAAAAAGTATCATTTTATCTTTTGCTCTTTTAATTCGGTAGAAATTAAATGAATTTCAGATAACTATCGAAAAATTGAATTAATGCGAAAGTATTAGAATATATAAAGACTGAACCGAAAGTAAAAGCAATTTCCTTGTCAGAATATTGAAGTCTTATTTCTCTAAATAATGCAAATATCCAGTCACTTTCTCCTCTCTCTCTAGCAAATATGAAGATTAATGACTTTAAATCTAATTTTAAAAGAAATTTACTCATAAGTTAAAGGTAAACTTAGTTTAAAAATGAATTATTTGAAGAGGTAAATTAACCACGGGTGCATAATTAAGTGAAAAGATTTTATTTTTAAAATATTTTAAATTATGTATGTAAATAAAGTTAAAAATAACTTCATTGATGAGAACTTCTCTCTTACTTTTTCTACTTCATTCTAAGTTAAATTCTAATTGCAATGTTTACAAAATGGCTAAAAATAACTAATTTTAAATTATTAATAAATATTCCATAGGTTCAAAAAGGATGGTTAATTCCACAGATATTTTCAACTCGACAGTTGGCTACATTGTTGAGGTTCTTATTGTACATATTACAAAGAAAAAGAGCATTAAAAAAAATGGATACTTAAATTTTTCAAAATTCTCTGTATTTTTGACTAAAGCGGTTTTTGGAAATTTTCTGAACGAATATTTTGTCACATTGAAGAAATTAACTATCTTCACTCGTTTGTAGAATCGAATATTGTCAAAAACATTAGGCATAATATCGATTAACATAGTTGATTGAGCTGCGGTAGACAGAGCACTCGCCTTCTGATAAGTTGTCATGGGTTTGAATTCCAACGATGATTGGTTGATACTGATTTTGCTTCCAACTCGTACCAACCACAGTGGCGTAAAATATCATTAACGATAGACGGATCACAGGGTAGAGCCCCCTTAGCATCAGGATAACTGCGAAAAGTTTTCGTGATTTTCTTCTCCATATAACGTAAATCTAAGTAAATTCCATCAAATAGTCCTCCACAAAGACTTATCTAATACTTGATCAAGGTTTCGTCTTGTCTTCTGGGTCGGATTCAAAATTACAAGTCTGCAGAATTGAACAGTGGTAGTCGTAAACTCAAAGTCCGATCGACTTTTAAAACCGGTTATGAAATAAATACATTAAGCTTAAAATCGATGGACAAAATTAATTAAAAAGTATTACATAAATATTATTGTTAATAATATTATTGTTATTGAAGCAAATTGTTATTGTGCAAAAAATATTATTGTTAACTCAAAGCAACAAACGGAAATGGGTTCTGACTATTCGCGAAAATTTGTACTTCTGGAAATCTGCCTCCGAAGCAAAGTACACTAACTTCTGAACTATTCTATACCACAGTGCAAATATAGAATATATTCTATGTGCAATAATCTGACACATGAATAATGACGCTGTTTTGTCACAAGTCCCGTGATTCCCAGGCAAATTGATGGTCGAAAATAATTAAATATAGCTTAAGGATCGCTGAATCGTCAAAAATAATAACGATATTCCTTAAAGAGAAGGGTAAATTTTTTAAAATAAACTATAACACGTGATTAAAATTTCTGCAAAGTATAATAGAATTCATATTAAAAGTTTTGAATATAGTAAAACTTTTTCTATACACTTAACGCAGGGACAACAATGGAAAACTGCGATATTATCATTAGATTTTTATACATACACTGTAAGAAGTTAAGAGAATTTGCAGACTTGCTCGATTATCTCCAGAACTACCGGACCGATTTTAAGGAAATTTGAAATGTACATACACTGATACAATACAAAACAAATAACCATTCAACAATTGTAATACACACGCATGATCATGCGTAACACTCGTTGAAGTCGGAAGGTATGAAATTGTCACATGACAATTCAGGAAAAATGCCACAGGAAAGGATAAACTGTCTTATTTCAAGAATGAAATCACGCTGCAAGGCTTGTATATCTGTAAGAGAGGACCATACCTCCTATTAACCTTTTATTTATTTTTTTTATTTATTTTATTTATTTAATTTTTTATTTTTTTTGCTTATTCTGCTACCGCTGTTTCATACCCTCCTACTCCAACGAGTGCTGCGCAAGATCATACAAGTGTATTACAATTGTTGAATGGGTATTTGTTTTGTATTGTATCAATGTATGTATTTATTAAATTTCATTAAAATCGGTCCAGTAGTTCTAGAGATAATAGACCAATTCTGCAAATTCTCTTAATTACTTACACTAGTGTTAGATTCTCTATGTCTTATAAGACTTATTCAAATTTTAATTTAACGCGCTAGTTAAATAAGTAAAAAAAGTTAGTAAAAAATATTTATTTCTACGTAAATCATATTTATGTGCAAATGAGTGAACTAAACGAAGTGAAAAAAGGGCAAAATTTTTTACAAATATACATTCAAATGTTTGAGTAGTTGAAGAGGTTTTTTCAGTGAAAGACAAAATTCGAAATACAGAAGGTAATAGGCAAGCATATTAATACAGAAGAAAATTACAACGAAGATACCACGAGAAAAATCTAGTATTTACCAATGGAGAAAGAGGGACAAGCCTGAAGAGCATAATCAACTATCAAGAAAAAAGGGTACTGAACTTCAAAATAGCAAAATGGAAAAATTATAAGATATTACGTTTTCAAAATTTTAAAAGAATCGGATATTAGAAAGCCACTAACTAAATAATTTGAAATTTTAAAAATGTGAAATGATTCTCAGAAATCTAGGTCAGTAGAGCAGTGTTGAATGATTTTAGCACAGAAAAAAAAACTGAAACCTATGATTCAAATTCCATCTTTTAAGGGTGATTAAAAACGTTGAATTTATAATGCTTAATTTATTTAACGTTTAAACGTTTTTGACATATTTTTCATTTCACATCGAATTTTAATGTTACATTTTCTTTGTCCAATACAGATTCAAAAGAAATTTATTTGGACAATATTTAAGTTATTAACATCACCAATAACTTCTTTGAATGGGGGGAGAAAATTAGTTTTCTAGGTGATAAAAAAACTTGAACTTATTAATTATTCTTTATTTATTTACTTTTTATGAAAAGTATTTAATGACTCTGTTTTGTCACAGAAGAAGATTTTTCGTTTTAAAGAAGGTTCTACAGTTTAAACTCACTCTTTACTTCATTTTCATATAGCGCAAATGATTGAAACTAAATTTTAAATCGCGCCAAGTATCAAAATATAATTCTAAAATGCAATTAAACTTTAGATAGTGCCACGTGTACTTCATTTTTTTATTGCAAACTATTTAAACTAAATTTTAGAATGTACCAATTGTAAAGCATCAGTTTTATAGTCAAAATATTCATCACCAGTACCAAATGTATATTTTAGATATAAGTACAATTACGTTTTTCCTTTTAATCTTTAGAGAAACAAATACAAATTAAGTATTTGTATAAAAATAAAATATAAATTTGTCCTTGATCTTTGCTTTGCTTTTAAATTCAGAAAATAAAGATAAAAAACCGAACAAGGGTGACGAAGAGAAAAAAAAGGATTCCTAATTGTTGACATGAGGAGGTGAATGAGAGTTTAGTTGACTACTAATTGGCAAGTATGCTTGTAGCTCTGTTAAGCCAAATAAAAAAATGCCTGATGAGTCAAGAAGAAAAGAAAAATCTAAATACAATCTTTAGGATAAACAGTCATTCGGAGAGGGTAAACATTATTAAGTGTATTCAAATTCGACTTCTCAAGCATGATTGATTTGCATCTTTATTGAGTAAATATTTTCAAAGAAAGACGCAATACAAATCATTACAGTAAATTCTAACTATGTTCGTAGGAGAGAAATTGCAAAATTGGGCAATTCAATTTCAATCCATGTGCTTGATAATGAAGTGGAAAACAATAACGAAAACACAAATAAAAGGTGTATTTTTTATAATTATTATTAATTAAAAACAATGAAGCCATTTCGGTACCATAAACAAAAGTACTCTAATAACACTACTTAAATACTATTATCAGAGCGAAGCACTTCATTCCAAACCTCGGTTTTCCTGATAGCTGTTTGTCTATAAAATTTTTATTTGAATATTTTTTTTTAATACTTTCGTAAAATTCTGTACATTTTTTTCTATCTTTCCTACTTTTTTTGGATGCAATTATTGTATTTCAATTTTCTGAAATAAAATATGAACTTAAAAAAGATAACATAAGTAAAGAGAATAGCATATTGTAAACGTCATAAATTTCATTGCACTGTAATAATGGCTCAATTAAATAGCATTACTTTATCAGCGCCAGAACACGCCAAAACACACGCCATTATCAGCGCCTAAACTCTAATGATGTTTCTGGAAGCATCCAGTTATCATTTCAAAGATTAAAAATTCCGAATTTTAAAACTGAAAAACTCCAAAGCTATGGCATTTATGATAAAATTTAAAATAAAATGATGATAAAAAAGAAAGAAAATGATCGGTTGATGAAATTTGTTTTTCATGTTTCGAAATTGCTGGAAAGATGTAGAATTAAATGAGGAGTAATCGAACACATGGTCGACTACTTAAAAAAAGCTTTCGTCTTACATTAATGTTTTCATGACCAGTCTTTTGTAAACTATGCATTATAAGCATTCAATTCATGATTAATTGAAATATTTGAAATATTTCTTTTTTTTTCTTCGAATTTTAAATCATGTTTTGTAAATTTAAGACATTTGACGAATATCAAAAAAAATTAAAATATTTCTGCTATTTAATGGAATTTCGGAAACTTGGAGAGAACTTTTTTTGAATTTTCAGAGCAGCTATCCAAAAACAATAGAAAGCACCAGTTATTTACTAAAATGTTTCCTTTGCAAGAAGTTTGACATATTATTTTGCCTCATAACTTCTCCTCAAGAAAGTGTTGCCAGAATGTGAAATCAAAATATACTACAACTAAATCTGAAAAAATACTACATATTTTTAAGCGCCATCTACAGTAGTTATTTGGAAGTTCAAATAATATTAAAAGGATAAAATACTATTAAAAGTATAATAATACTATTAAAAGAATAAAGTAAATGGACATATAACTTAGAATATAATAATATTAAAATAGATAAACAATTGTCTTCTCCCTTTTATGCACTTATACTTCTGGTAAACACGTGGTAAAAAAGATCAGATTATTTATGAAATTGCTTTGTACTTTAAAACTAGAGTGGCACTTCTTCTTTTTGATTTAAAAATTGAAAAAAGAAAAAAGAACACATAAACATACCATTTTAAAAAAAAAAAAAAAATGCTATGAAAAATACCACATCCCTATTTTTCGGTGAGAAAATGCTACTGTAGTGTTCAAAATACTACGTGTGGCAACCCCGCGAATGGATATATACAGAGTCTGGAACTATATTTCAGCTTTCAGTACCGTCTGGTGTAACCTTGAACTTCTACTTGTTCGGAAAATAAAATATAAATAATTGAAAGAACAACAATGACTGACAATAGAGGAAGGAAAAAAATATTCTTCTTGGGAAGAAGGTAAGACTTTAGTTGACTGATAATTGAAAGCACGCTGTTCTGTTGTTGTCAGAATGGAACAAAAAAGAGAAATGTTCTGATGAATCATGAAGAAGAACACTTTGGCATGTTCCGAAAGATAAACATTCAGGAGACTAATGTGATTAGGGGCGCCAAATTTGATTTGTTTTCAGGCTCTACTTTTGCTTTTAGCACACACAAGACCTGATATGAGAAGAAATAAAGTAAAGTGTCTTTCACCATGTCTCCACCAATTAAAATCGGGTATTGGGACAGTCGAAAACATATCTGTAATAATATTAGTTAGAAAAATAGCTATATTAGTTTTAAGAAATTTATGATTTGGATAACTGTTGAAATTTATCTCTTAAAATATTTTTTTTTTATAACAGTAAAACTATGATTGATCAATTTCATCATTTAAATAACGTTTTAAAATGCTTTTTAAAACTCGCGGTTGAAGTTAGAGTTATATGATGCATCATTTAAATTACCATTTAAGCAGTAATTTTTCAGTTAAAACTCCAAATATTATGATCCACAACTTAAATGGATTTTAAAACAGCTATGAGCAGTAAATCCTAGCAGTGGCGTAGTTTTGGGGAAGATTTTTGGAGGGGGGGCAAAACCTCCTCATTGCCTGATTGAAATTAAGCATTACTTGACTGAAATATTGGAAATATTGTACGGTAAGTAGGGTGTAGATGTTAAAAAGATTTTCATACATATGTTTATAAAAAGTATATGTTCAACATACGTTTATCACGAATTTTATTTAATTGATTCGCGTTGAAAACTCTGACTGTTATTGTCTGTGGCTCCATGGGCATTAGTATATTAATAAAAACAATTTGAAAGCCGTGCCTATGGCTCTATAAGAACACCAAAAAAGCACTGTAATTTTTACCGAAGATTTTTGCTAAAATGTTTTGGTAAAATTAACAATATGGTTTCATTGCCCGTTTGGCTTTGCCCATTATATGGCCTTGCCCGTTTGGTTGTAAATATGGTAGTATGGAATAATTATTTGATTATTCATATTAGATAGTCCAGAGATTTAATCAAGAGAGCATTTTGATCTTAAAAAGAAAACACCACATTCTTGCTTGAAAACAAAACTTTATTAGCTTTTCTTTACGTGCGCGCTGTCAGACTGCAAAAGACTTTCTTTTGTTCTGGTCGTTCTGCTTTAGGGTTGCATTATTTTTATGTCGACTTGGCGATAATTTTATTCGCCAAAGTAGATTTCCGTAATTTTATCATGATACCATAAAGCAGTGCATGAAAACGTTTTTTCGGTTAAATTTACGTTTCAGTTTTGTATTTTTACTAAACGTGTAATAATAAGAACTGTAATCGAGAAAAACCATAATTTCCGGTAAATCATTATTATATATGAACGGAAAAATCACCACATAAATGGTTTAAATACAGCATATTTTATTTTTATTACCAGAATTATGTTTTTCCACCCTTTTCACCTGAAATGTCATTATTATACAAGTATAATAATTTTACCAGATTTTTTCCCCAGTAAAACAAATGCTATTAGAAATAAAAATAACAATCATATTTGGAATTATAAAAGAAAGAAAAACCTTACAGCTTTCCGATTTGTTTCGATTCTAACCAATATGAATAATAAATTGCCTTGCTAAAGGCTTCATAAAAAGAAAAATAACTAATAAAACTGCCTCATTCAATATTTTCCTTAAAAAAAGACACAATGAGTTTTCGTTTGATGAAGATTTCAAAAATATGGATGATCAATAAAAAAGGAAAACTGGAAAGCGAAACGCTGCTCACGATTCATTTAAGCACAAAATCTCATTTTGTGAGTTTAAAAAATGCAAAGTATAGAGACATACTTTATTTTTTGTGTTTCTCCTAAGATATAAAGACCTAAGAGGTAAAGCGAGATATCATGAATTAGCTAAAATAATTTTTTTCATAATTCTTAAGATTAATTACACTCTTTTGCAATTTCCGAAATTCAATAAAAGAAATACGAGTAATCCAATTTCGAACTTATTTCATCGCAAAGAAATTCAATGAGATAAAATTTTCTATTTGAAATTCGAATCCATAACTGACTTTTTTTTTTTTTTCAGTTTCCTTTAATCCATTAATTCTAAATGCAAATATGTTTAAAAGAATAATCATTTCAATAATACGTTCATTTTAAAGTGATTAGATAAACCATTTTTATTTTATGCCAGGTATACGTGGAAACTTCATGTTAACTGAAATAAAATCTATAAAGTCCATCAAATTTTTATTTATAATTAAATTTTTCTAAACGTTATTCTTTATTTTTTGCCTGAATGTAATATTTTTTCCTTCAATTTACCAGATGTAAACAGTTAGCTCTTTACTATATGCTAATTTAATCGAGTATTTTTCAGCCCTTTCAAGTCCATGATCATATATGTGATAGCGAGATTAACCCTTCACGCACCACAATATCATACATGAAACGGACCTTTCAGGCTCCAGCGACGCAAGATCATTCGGGTATCAACTCAATATATTCCTATTTTTTTTATATACCATCGTTTAACAGAGGACCAAATTTTTGGTTTACGTCCACTAATATTCATCTCCGAAGCCTTGTAGTTTCGAACCCAATCCAAAGGACAAAGGAACTTCTGAACCAAGTATTGGAAAAAATTTGACTCGTGGAGGACTTTTTGATGGAACTAATCTGCATCTGCATCACATGGAGAGGAGAACTACAATGACCTCCCACGGTTAGCCTGAGAGCAAGGGGACTCAAACCCGTGATCCGTTTACTGCTGGGGATATTTTATGCTTTTGGATGAAATTTATTTTTATACTTTTTGAATGATAGTTTTTGAAAATAATAATCCTGGTTATGAATGAAAACGTAGAAAATGCTTTTTGATGAAATTAATTTTTAAACTTTGTGAATGATATTTTTTTGGAAAATAATAATCATGATTATGAAAGTAAACGTGGAAAATGCTTTTTGATGAAATTAATTTTTAAACTTTGTGAAAGATATTTTTTGGAAAATAATAATCATGATTATGAACGTAAACGTAGAAAATGCTTCGTAATGAACATAATTTTTAAACTTTGTGAAAGATATTTTTTGGAAAATAATAATCATGATTATGAACGTAAACGTAGAAAATGCTTCGTGATGAACATAATTTTTAAACTTTGTAAAAGATATTTTTTGGAAAATAATAATCATGATTATGAACGTAAACGTAGAAAATGCTTCGTGATAAACATAATTTTTAAACTTTGTGAAAGATATTTTTTGGAAAATAATAATCATGGTTATGAATGAAAACGTAGAAAATGCTTTGTGATGAACATAATTTTTAAACTTTGTGAAAGATATTTTTTGGAAAATAATAATCATGATTATGAATGAAAACGTAGAAAATGCTTTGTGATGAACATAATTTTTAAACTTTGTGAAAGATATTTTTTGGAAAATAATAATCATGATTATGAACGTAAACGTAGAAAATGCTTTGTGATGAACATAATTTTTAAACTTTGTGAAAGATATTTTTTGGAAAATAATAATCATGATTATGAACGTAAACGTAGAAAATGCTTCGTGATAAACATAATTTTTAAACTTTGTGAAAGATATTTTTTGGAAAATAATAATCATGATTATGAACGTAAACGTAGAAAATGCTTCGTGATAAACATAATTTTTAAACTTTGTGAAAGATATTTTTTGGAAAATAATAATCATGATTATGAATGAAAACGTAGAAAATGCTTTGTGATGAACATAATTTTTAAACTTTGTGAAAGATATTTTTTGGAAAATAATAATCATGATTATGAACGTAAACGTAGAAAATGCTTTGTGATGAACATAATTTTTAAACTTTGTGAAAGATATTTTTTGGAAAATAATAATCATGATTATGAATGTAAACGTGGAAAATGTTATTAACCGTACCAAAGTAGTCTTGACAAATATAGTGGGCAAGGATTATACGAACCAGTGAAGTTGCTATCAAACTCAACCTTATCACTATAATACTGTGTTATAAAAAATTTTACTTTAAAATTTATTTTCATTTCGAGTTTTAAAAAAAATTCAACTTTTAGAACCGGAAGCAGACCGTATTTCATTATACACCCTACTCACATTTCCATAGTCCTCATAAAACTTTGCCCAGCAGACTCTAGCTTTTAACTCTTTTGATCGAAATTTCAGTTAGGGCTCACAAGAAATATTCTACCGGGGTGAAGGGACTCATAAAAGATGCTCCCGGAGGACGGACTCCTTTTGAATGATAACAGAGAAGATGTCGTTTCCTTATCTTTTGCTCTCAAGCATCCCAAGACCGCTCCCAAGCATCACAGGATGTTCTTGGAAGTATTCCGGCTCAACAGATGACTCATCACAGATAGAGTTATGGAAAATACTCTGAGGAAAAGATGCCGGACTCTGTTTTGGAAATGAGAGTAATATGGTATACCCAGAGGATTTCGGTATGTTTACCAGAATTCTGAAAATCATTAATTCTGAAGATTCGAAATGACCAATAAGGCAGTGGCTAATCTCAGAGCTCGTCAAATAAATAAGTTAGTAGAGGTTTATCATTTCACGCAGAATTCATGTAATAATTATAGTTTAAAAGTTAGATATGGATATTTAACTTAATCGTGTTCAAAACTTACTTTAAACTTAAACAACAGTTATTTTACAAAAAAGCATCTTAACTATTTTTAAAAATGTATTTAAACTGACAAGCATGTGCCATTAATAAATTATTTTACTTAGTTAGATAATTCACAATATCAAAATGAGTTTATTAAATAAAATATATTACATTAATTAAGAGACGTTTTAGTAAAAAGAATTTTAAGATTTCTGTTTTTTAAAGAGAAAAAAAATTGGTGCCATTATTCTAGATTCATCAATACATACAAAATAAATGAAATTATAACATATATTTTTTGGAATAATAGACTCTAACGATATAATAGTAATATAAGGTGTTCGTGGTTTCTCTCTCCATGTAACGCAAATGCGGGTTAGTTCCATAAAAAAGTCCTCCACCAAGGCAAATTTCTCCCAATACTTGATCCAGGAGTTCCCTTGTCTTCTGGATTGGGTTCAAAATTACAAGGCTACGGAGTTGAACATTAATAGTCGTAAACCCAAAAATGGAGTCGGCTGTTCAACGACCGTTATAAAATAATAAAAAAATAAAAAATATAGAGATATAGTAGAGATTGTATAGATTATTTCTATAGAGATATAATAGAGATTGTATAGATTATTTCTATAGAGATATAGTAGAGATTGTAAAGATTATTTCTATTAAGCCATTACTGAAACAAAAGTTTTTGTCATGTTTATTGAAGAAGCCTCAAACATATATTAAGCATCAAAATAAACTAGACTTTGCAATAAAAGGAAATTAAATTAGAATGCAATGAAATATCGAGTATCATAATTTCTTTTCTGGCCAGAAAATAATCATTTTTCTTTCTATTTATTTATTTAAAAAAAAATAAACAGGCACGAGTGAATGTCTATTTGCAATTCTTGAAGAAAAATCTGATCCTCTAGAAAACGTAATGAGGCTTGAAATTATTTAAAAAAAACATATTACGAGTGGTGGAAAAACAGTTTATTTTCTCCTTTCAAAAGTTTTATTCTTTTCAAAATGAGCAGCAGCGAATTGTTTTGAAAGTACAACAACGAAAGGGTAATGACGAATATTTGTATTTCTTCCATCTGAATGGCAACATAAAATGCAAATTGTTTGCACTTCTCCGAAACAACATAGGTGGTTGCATTATCATTATTTATGTTTAGAAAGATTTAAATAAAGATTCTTCTCCAATGAAAAAAACTTTATTCTGTTAAAATTTCGTGGAATTAAACTTTATTTAAAATCGTTTTTTTTTTCTTCTTCAATATTTAGAAAGAAATTCTTTGTAGTTTATCATCATTAGTCAAAATATATTTCTCTTGTTTCAGATATATAATTATAAATAACCAATGCTAAGACACTGATGATAAATGCTTTGTTTTCCTTTATAGAGCGTTATTCGGGGTTTCTTTAATTCTTTTTTTCCTATATTAAAATTTTCTCTTTTTTTAAAAACAATTTGTATGAATTTTTAATAATATTTTTCATTTTAAGAGCATTTTACTTCTGCGTTAGTATTTTTCTTTATAAATCAATGTAAACTTTTTGCATTAAATCTTGCTGTTTTAAATGCTGTTTATTGTTATTTATTGTTGTTAATTGTTGCTATTTTAAATGTCGAATGTTGAGGTTTGCTGGAATAGTTGAGTGCGTAGTTAAAGATGCTAAGTAAGCATAATTGAAAACTCATCCTTGAACTTACAAAGAACTTTATTAAGCAAGTAAAAAATATAATCTGAACATCACAATAGTTTTTTTAAATTAAAAGCATAATCTACAAGAGTATTCTTTTCTCCACAATATAAAACGGCTTTAGTCGCACCATACGAGGGTTGCTATTTATATTTCTGGCCAAATAATGAAAAAACAAATATGTAGGATCGAAATTGGTTTTATTGTTTTTCAAAATATTCTCCATGATGATCAATACACTTTTGCATGCGTTTGAACCAATTTTCAAAGCACTTTTTCCAGTCCGATTGAGATAACTCCAAAACATGCGTTTTGAATGCATCAACCGCTTCTTCGGGGGTCGAAAATCGTTGTCCACGTAATTTATTTTTGATGTGTGGGAATAAGAAGAAGTCATTGGGTGCCAAATCAGGGCTGTACGGCGGATGACCCATCAGTTCGATCTTTCGCTCCGTCAGAAATGCCTTTGTTTGAGTCGATGTGTGAGAGCTCGCATTGTCATGATGAAGAATGATTCGCCTGTTCTTCTGCTTTTTTCGAATTTCTCCGATGACTTCTGGCAAACAAATGGTCGTGTACCATTCAGAATTGACCGTCCTGCGTTGCTCTGACGCCACTGTTGCCACATGACCGTTAATGCCGAAGAAACAGGCAATCATTTGTTTCGATGTGCTTCTTCCTCGAACAACTTTTGTTGGTTTTGCCTCGTCTTGGAAGACCCATACAGTTGATTGCTGTTTTGTTTCCGGCTCATATGCATAGATCCATGATTCGTCACCTGTGTAGATGTTATACACAGCCTTTGATGTACCTTGAACGTATTTTCCCAACATTTCCTTGCACCAATCGACACGAGCCTTTTTTTGAGCGTTTGTCAGATTATGCTGGATCCAACGCGAACAAATTTTTTTTACGCTCAAATGTTCATGCAATATTTTATTGATGCTAGTCATACTAATGTCCAAAAACGCCTCTATGTCACGGTATGTCACATGACGATCTTGCTTTATCAGTTCACGCACAGCATCGATCTTTTCTGGCACAACAACGGATTTTGGACGACGTGCACGGGATTCGTCCTGGATCGAACATCGACCACGATTAAATTCGTTATACCAATTTTTTACAGTGCTGTAGGATGGCGCTTTATCGCTGAATAAAGAATTAAGTTCATCGAAGCACTCTTGTCTTGACAATCCACGTCGAAAGTTATGAAAAATAATGGCACGAAAATGTTCACGATTCAATTCCATTTTTTGAAAGAGAAGAACTTTTCAATTTACTGTCAACATCACAAATGAAGCTATAATGGTAAATCGTCTGCTGAATTTATGTTTAAAAATATCAAACTTTCGATTAAAATCATCTGCGGTCGCCTAGCAACACTTACTGTTGCCAAGGCCAGAAATATAAATAGCAACCCTCGTACATTCATGTATATAAATCTAATCTGGAACTATATATATATATATTATCTGTTCATTGACCTAAACAATTTTCTCCATATTTAGAAATATCCTAAATTTAAATTGTATCTTGTATAGTAAATCTTTTCCCAACTCAACCAAAATAGAGCTTTGCATCTCGTCTCTGAGCTTCTTATGTTGGGCACAGTTCGAAATGTGTGTTTAAGAAAATGGACACCA
Organism: Parasteatoda lunata; assembly: GCA_949128135.1. Classification (NCBI taxonomy): domain Eukaryota; kingdom Metazoa; phylum Arthropoda; class Arachnida; order Araneae; family Theridiidae; genus Parasteatoda; species Parasteatoda lunata. Next base: position 27,473,483 of record OX421975.1, read on the forward strand.
AAAACACACCTTTTTCATGTTCAACCCAAATTTAACAACTAAATGAGGAATTTAATAACTACTTTCCCGAAATTTTTTAAACAATAAGCACTATCTAGGCACTACCATTACGGGGCAATAAATATAAATATTAAAAATAATAATTAAAAAAATAAACTAAATGGTTTAGGTAAATGTACAACATCACATTACGAGTTTAATTGGATCCTAACTTTTTATTCTTTAAAAAAAAGAACAATTTTCTTAAGAAAAGTTTGAAAAAAACGGAGTCAAATGATAGTCCATTTCATTTTTATCTATGTATATTTCCTTAAACACGTATTCTGAGCTGTGTACATTTTCTTAAACATCCATTTTGAGCTGTCTCCATTTTCTTACACATTTATTATGAGCAGAGTCCATTTTCTTAAGCACGCATTTTTTCTGTCATTTTTCTTAAGAAAGCATTTTGATATGTGGCCATTTTCTTAACCCAAGTTCTGATCTGCGTGTATTTTCTTAAACACGCATTTTGAACTGTGTTCATTTTCTTAGACACGCATTTTGATTTGTGTCACTTTTCTTAAACACGCATTTTCAGCTATGTCCAATTTCTTCAACACGCATTTTGATTTGTGTCATTTTTCTTAAACACACATTTTCAGCTGTGTCTAATTTCTTCAACACGCATTTTGATTTGTGTCATTTTTCTTAAAAACGCATTTTCAGCTCTGTCCGATTTCTTCAACACGCATTTTGATTTGTGTCATTTTTCTTAAACACGCATTTTCAGCTGTGTTGAATAAGAAGCTCACGGACGATCTTTTATAATAAAATTGATTCAAAAAAACATTTTTTTTTTCTCTAAAAATATTTTAAAACGCAGTTCATTTATTTGAGTATTATCCTATGATAAATTTGTGGTTACTTTCTCCATTATGTCCTTTAAACAGAAGAAACATGAATGAAGTTTTCGGCATGGTTATTTAATTCCGGTGAAATTCCGCTCCAAATAACTTTTTGAGAAAGTTAATGTTGTTCTGAACATCTTCCGCTCTGTTTAGTTCGTTATTAAGATAATCTTTCGCTTGAGGTTAGAATTTTGGCATAATTAAATATTTTCATCTGTGTTAACATCTTATTGATATTGAAACTCGATGCACAACTTTATGTCAGTTTTTCCATTATTTATATTTTGACTTGTTTTTCTTTTATGCGAAATCTTATTTTCTCGCAAAAATATTAATTTAAACTCCAATGAGATTTGTTATTGCAAACAATATCATGTCAAGTTACTCTCATTTTGTTATGGTATTATAATAGAATTAATCATATTTGCTGCTGAATAATTAACAGAAATTGTTAAGATAAGATTGTTACCGATAAAAAAAATCGAGACAGTTTCCCCACTTAATAAATTGCCATTGGTCAATATATATATATATATATATATATATATATATATATATACCGGTCATAAATCCTATCAAAAGCAAGAATAACCAAACAAGCATCAAAACTCTGCAATATAAAAAAAAAAATCCATATAATAAGAAAATTAAAAAAAAGTGGGAACATGAAGCACTGACAAACACGGCGGCGTCATCAGGATTATATTATAATGACATCAGTGCAGGAGCAGTTTCTGCCGTCTTTGGCGCAATAACACAAGCAACCATTACCCGACTGCCCCGAGAAAGAGTAATAAACAAAGGAAAAAGTGCATGTCAGAGGAAGAAAATATTTTAAGATCTCGAAAAACGAAGTAGCAGTACATTCCGCGAAATTAAAAACTGACCACCGTAAGCAACTTTTGATCTAATGATCGGATCTTTACGTTTTAGGACCACTCTTTAATGGTTCGAGGGGGTGAATTCAAATATGCTAATTAATCAGTGCCAGCAATATTTTAAGTTACGATATAAGTCACAAAAACGTATTCTCTCTGAATCGACAAACCTCTTTTTCAATGGATTCGTATTTCTGACCCCTAAAACATCGAGGGTATCCGTAATCTAGAAAATATGATCCCAATAGTTAAGTCAGGAAAGCGGTCCAAATTTTGGATCCCTTAATGTTAATCTTTCTTTTTGCGTATTCCGCCATATCTCGAGAACTATTTAAGTGAATTGAAAAATCTTTGCACATTGTTATAAAATTCATCTATTCAAAGATAGTTCAGTGAAAAAATAACTTTTAGTAAATATTTATGATTTTTCGTTATTTTATTTAAGTCAAAAAAATTTTGAATTGTAAAGTATAAAATTTTTGCATCATTTTTCAAGGCAGAATACAAAATTTGAGTGAAATCGTTCGAATGAGAAATCGAATTTATAAAATACGACTTCTTTAAAATTTTATTTCTCAGGAACTATTCGACAGATTAAATGTAAAATTTTATTCTATTATGTTTATTTTATTATTATGGCTATATTATATTATTTTGGGTTTTAGCCTTTAAAACGCATTTAATTAAGTTTCCGATGCATATAAATTTGAAATTAAAGCACATTTACAATACTTTTCGCCTGTGAGATGAATAGAGTTTGACAACGAATTTAAAGTCAAATTTGTAGTGTTTGACAATTTATATCTTAATTATTAATTCGGAATAGACATCATAAATTTTATATACGATTTTTTTACCTAAGACTATCTGAGAAAAAAAAATCTTTTAGCTAGTGGGGTAAATTTCTTGTAAGTAATATAAAATACTTTTCCCTATATCTTTTTAAGGAAACATTCCATAGAGAAAGAATAAAATTGCGTTAACGGAAAATCGATTATTTGTGAAAAACACAAAAGTTTAACTTTTAAGAATTACCATTCGCGAAAGTAAAGTTTGATAAACAAGTTAGAAAATTACTAGTAAAATGAAAATTTTCACTAAGGTTTGGTAAACACTTTTGTTAATTATCCATTTGAGATTGAAGAGAAAAAAAATAAGAGATACGTTTTGAAGAATAAAATACGGTTTATATATTCATAGTAAGATTAATTTAAAACAATCAATTTTACTAAAAAAAAAAAAAAGAAGAAGAAAAAAAAAACCTTTTCATGCAAAGTTTAGGAAAACAATTAAGAGCTTTCTAATATTAAAAGCCGTTTCATGTTTTTACCTTCTTTAATGAGAATAAAGAACATTAACATTCGCATTCTAACTGCTGAAAAGAAATAAAAATCGTTAGTCTAATGAAAAAAAGTTGTTAAGTTAAGGGAAAAAGGTGGAAAATATAAATTGCAAATTAAAATATTATTTTTATATAAAAGTTAAAGCTAATTTTAGATAAACTAAAATAAATAAATACATACATACATAAATAAATTACATAAATTTGATAAATAAATTTTTTAAATAAATAAATAGCTAAATAAATAAATAAATAACTAAAAAAAATTAAATTAAATTAAATTAAATTGAGAATAGCATGTAAAAGTGGATGATCGAAATAGAATTGGAATGTAATAGAATGGAAAAAATATATAAAAGAGAATAGAGGAAAAAAAAATAATGGAAAAAGAAATGGATTACAAAAACCATTGAATGACGAAGATGAAAAAGAAAAGTATAGAAAACAAAAACAATGGAAAAAAGAAATGGATTAGAAAAACCATTAAATGGAGAAGAGGAAAAAGAAAAGAAATAGAGATTAGAATGGAAAACAAAAACAATGGATTAGAAAAATCATTGAATGGAGAAGAGAAAAAAGAAAAGAAATGGAGATTAGAATGGAAAACAAAAACAATGGAAAAAGAAATGAATTAGAAAATCCATTGAAGGGAGAAGAGAAAAAAGAAAAGAAATGGAGATTAGAATGGAAAACAAAAACAATGGGAAAAGAAATGGATTTAGAAAAACCTTTGAATGGAGAAGAGAAGAAAAAAAAAAAGAAATGGAGATTAGATTGGAAAACAAAAACAATGGAAAAAGAAATGGATTAGAAAAACCATTCAATGGAGAAGAGAAAAAAGAAAAAAAGAAATGGAGATTAGAATAGAAAATGTAAAATGTATTAGAAAAACAATAAAACAGTGCAGAAAATATCAAAACACTGGGATGAGAATTGGAGACAAAATTGCAATGAAAAATTGGATTGGATAGAAAAGCAATTAAATTTAAATAAATAAAGAAATTAAAATGTCTTTTTGTTTCATTTTCGATCTAAAAGAATTTCAAGAACAAAAATAGAAGTTATTTTTTATCCTGAAACAAACTCTGTAAAATCCTAATTATTCAAGCAATTTTCATAATTTTTTAAATCATCCAACAAAATTGACAAAAAAATTGAATGAATGAAAACAAAAAAGTTTCAAAGTGTTATATTCAATAATGAAACTAATCAAATAAATTAAACTATAATGAAATTAATATACTATTCATAGTGAAAATATAAATTGAGAAACTAAAAAATGTGCGTAACTACATTTTGTAAATTGTTCGTAACTACATTGTATAAAACGTACGTGACTACATTGTGTAAAATGTGCGCAACTACATTGTCTTAAATGTGCATAACTACATTGCACGCTAAGATTAGTATCAATAGGAAGTTCTTTTTTTGTACTGCTTACCTCTATTTTTTTACAATAATATATGCGTTGGGTAAAATATAACTTCAAATTTTTTTATAATAAATATTATAAATAACAATCAACATAATAAATAACACATAATAAATAACATTATAAATAACAATCAACATAATAAATAACACATAATAAATAACATTATAAATAACAATCAACATAATAAATAACAATTCTTGTTATTTATGAAGGAAAAAAAATCCAAAAATAGAAAACCTTATTTTGCGATAGTTAATCCTTTTTGTGCTACGTGGAGCTATAATAAAGTTTCATACAGATAAAAATGCAACTATCAAATGAAATTCTTAACAATCTGTCTTAAACAACGTAAAAAGTAATTGACTAGACGAAAGTTAAATTGCATTGCTGAAAAATGAGTTCAAATCAATTATTTCTCATTAATTTCGGATTTTTTTTTTTTTTTTTAAAAATTGGTTTTTTAATTTTTCATTGATTTAGCAGAAAAAATTACGATTCATGCTTTTTATGAAATATGTAAGAACATTTCTGAATCTGACTTTGACAGTAATTAAAATTCTGAAAAATTTGTTTTCAAGAAATGACCACCATTAAAAAAAGCTTTATTCATACAAAAAAAAATCTTTAATTTAAAGTGTTTTTGCATCATTTTTAATCAATCGTTTTTGCCAGCAATTATAAAAAAATCTTACAATCACAATTCAAAAGCACAATGCCTTTCAGAAATAATGTCTCCTATTTTTTCTCCAGTTTTTAAAGTCAGCAGTCATATTAAAATGTATTTTTTCCCCCTCCTTTTTACCATTTTTCCTTTTAAAATCATTACAATGAATACATTTTAAAAATAACATAAGAATAAAATCAATGAGTTTTGAGAATTTTCTTTCCCCGAATAAAATATTTAATGCGTTAAAGATAAAAATATTTCATTTTTCGATTAGAATAAAAAGTAAGCTTTATTAATAAATGAATTATCAAATTTAATAAATTTTTCTAGCATTAAATACTAGTCAACGACAAGATGTTGAAACACACTATAACATTTGAGTCTTTATTTATGACTGAATTTTTTTTATTTAATTTTCTTATTTGAGATTTTTTTACTTAAATTAAGCATTATTTAAACTTTGATTTTTAATACGATACAAGAAATTTTTAGTATCTATAATATCGTGCCAATTTGATGCATTTTTAAAGCCCAATAAAGTTGAACAATATATTTATCTCACAATTACTCAATTCAAAGTTTAGTTAAGGATCATTATTATTTTATAACTGTCGTTGAACAGCCGACCGAAATTTTTGGGTTTACGACTGCTAATGTTCAACTCCGTAGCCTTGTAATTTTGAACCCAATCTAGAAGACAAGGGAACTCCTGGATCAAGTATTGGGAGAAATTTACCTCCGTGGAGTTGTTAATGGAGCTAACTCGCATTTGAATTACATGGAGAAGAAAACCACGAAGAACTCCCAAGGTTAGCTTGATAGCAAGGGGACTGTAACCCATGATCCGTCTACCACTACAAGGTTACCACGGGTGACTAAACATGCTAAAAGCTCTGACAATTAAAATTCAAAATTTTATTAAAAGAAATTAAAATTAGCAACTTTGTATAGCATAATGGTTTCAGTTTACTATTGAAAGTGTACGAAAATAATGCTTTTGCTTTGAATATGAGTAATTTAGTGTAGTTATGAATAATTCAGTGTAGTTAAATTATGAATAATTTAGAGTTATGAATAATTCAATGTAGTTAATACGTGGTTTATATATATTTAATAAAGGAACATTTGATTCGTGAAAAAAAATATTAAAAGGTGTCTCCGTTTTTTATCAGTAATTTAAAAGCCTATCTATCTCTTGTTAAGTGTATAAAAGAAAGCTCATTTGCATTTATTTACTATATTGTTTTAAAATTTGTTTTCAATTCATATTCTACTCAAAAACATTATTCGCTCAAACTACTAAAGTTTCAGAAGTTTCATTGCACTTTGGATGAAAAACTATCTTCAGAAAAAAAAAATTACTGGCCACTCTGAATGTTAGAACAAGATTTCTTCCTTGATTAAGCAACATATGGTATCATAATTTAGCGAGAAAAATATCTTTTGGCAAACGATAACTTCTGTTTCCAAAACTCTTCTAACTGCCATTTGTAGAATAATGAGTTTATGGGGAATCTAGAGAAGAAGATGAGCTTACGGAAAAGAAATTTTGTTTATAGAAAGAAACATTCAATTGTTTGCATGGGGTATAAGTCTTAGGTAATCTGCTTTCCTTACACAAATTTTGTTTTGAATTGATGTTTCAAGGATGTAATTCTAGAACAGATATGGAAAAAATGTGGTTATTTTGATCGCAGTTAGTATGAAAAGTTTTTTCGATGCATCTGGAATCGTGTTTGATAAATATTGCGGTTTTTTCATTGGTGCTTGTGATTCTGTTTCGATTTGACTGATTATAAAAGTAAAATACATAGAATGCCTATGTATTTTTTATGATTTTTTATTATTTTATTTAATATTAGTCGAAAAGTTTTTGAATTATAAAGTATATAATTTTTTCAAATCAATTTTAAGAATATAATTTTACAAGGCAAAATACAAAATTTGAGTGAAATCGGCCGAATGAGAAATCGAATTTTTAAAATACGACTTCTTTAAAGTTTGAGTTCTCAAGAACTATTTGACCGATTACGCAGAAACTTTTCTATTTTGCCCTGTTTTTTACATTCTTTAAAATTATGTCAAAAAAATTTTTCTTCTTATAATTCAGAATTTTTTAATTCGATTAAAACGCGCTCGAGATTTTGTGACGTACGCAAAAAGTAAAAATAACATTAAGGGACTTTGGATAGCTACCTAAACAGTTACCCTCTATATATTGATTGACATAAATCCGAGAAAGTTATGTTTATTCAGAGAAAGTACGTTTTTGTGTCTAATTTCATAACTTAAATTATCTTCTGCGTGCATTAAGTAGCATATTTGAGGTCGCCCTCTCTAACCCTTAAGATTGAGTCCTAGAACGTGAATATCTGATCATTAGATCAAAAGTTATTCAGGGTGGTCCTGTTTATAACGCACTGTACTTTTTGATACGAATTAATTATTTAAGTCACAACTGGATAAACTGAAAAGAAACTTAACATATTGTGGCTTACAGTTGAATATATATGGTTATTTCGTATAACTTGATTGCAGTTTGTGTGAAAGGTTTTTCTGATGCACATAGAAATTGTGTTTGATTAAGATTGCAGTTTTTCCATTGGTACTCAAGATTTTGTTTTTATTTATCTAATAAAAAATCTAAAATTAAAACGGGTTATTTCAGAAAAAAATTATTGGAATTCTTATTTACTTTCTGACTAAGTCACAAATCGATTAACTAAAAATGAAACTGAATGTATTATTTACGGTAGATTATAAACTGTTGAATATATACAACTATTTTGTTTAACAGAATGTAATTTGTGAAAAAAGGTTTTTCGATGCATAAAAAAATTATGTTAGATTAAGATTCCAGTTTTTTCATTGGTACTCGAGAATTTGTTTTGATTTAACTAATAATAAAAGTAAAATAGAAACGCATTATTTTAGAAAAAAAAACATTGAAATTCTTATATACTTTTTGATTTAATTCAATCATTAAATTCACAAATCGATTAACTAAAGATCAAGCTGAATGTATTATTTACGATTGATTATAAAGTGTTGAATATATACGATTATTTTATATAACGTTTGAATGTAGCGTGCGTGAAAAGGTTTTTCGATGCATAAAAAAATTATGTTAGAATAAGATTGCAGCTTTTTTATTCGTGATCGAGTTTTTGTTTTAGTTCAACTAGTAATAAAAGTAAAATAAAAACGTGTTATTTCAGAAAAAAAATATTGGATATGTACTTCGATTCGATTTAGTTTTTTAAGTCACAACTCGATTAACTAATTCAGTTAATATTGATTTTTTTTTTTAATTTCAGTTTATTATCCTTTTTTATTCGTGGTATAATTTAAGTATTCAATCGAATACACTATGATAGTACATAATATTAAGTATGATAACATAGATTCTTCTTATACAGCTATTTTTTTAAAAAATTCAAAAATTTTTGATAATGTACTCTTTGAGATACTTTAATTATTATTATTTTCTTACTAAATAAGATTTTTTTTTTCACAAAGAAGCTGTGGAAACATTACATGATAAATAAAAAAAATTCTATTTCTTCTGGTCACGCAGCAGACATTTTCTCTCCAGTCGGCCACTCAAAGTAGAAGAGGTGAATAAAAATTTTGATTTCCTTCCACCCCCCCATTGTTCATTCTTCGGAAAACTGGCGTCATAATATCGAACAAAAGCTGAGGCGGGCACGTAGTTCGATACAAGAATAATTCCAAGAAACAGTTCTGAGAAAAAATCCCTCGTCTCTAGGGGTTTATGAAAAGAATTTTGCTCTTAAGTAGATGAAAGTGCACGGGGATTGAGAACAAAATTTGAGAATAAGAATTTTGACGAGAAAAAAACCGACTTTATTTGCTTCAGAATATCATATATAAACCCATTTTATGCCATATTTTTTTATAGATACACTTTCGTTTTCAATGAAGGTACTTGTGTATTTTAAAACATAAATAAATGTATATTTTCGAATATTCTTATGAAAAAAAAAAAAAAAAACTAAACTTTTATTCCTTTGCATCTAACGATAATTTTTTTTTCATGAATAATTTTAAACTTTAAATAGTAAATAAAAGAACATTTTTATTGAAAAGTACACGCCAAGTTTTTCTGTTCCTTTTATTGAAGTATGTGTAAATTTTATTTATTTATTTTATATTAGAATATGTAAAATATGTTTTAAAAGTTTTTTTCGTATTTTCGAGTGGATAGATTCTTAAGTGATTTTATTTATAAAGCACGGAGTGTATTATCTTTCGCCAGTTAAAAGAAAAAAATAATACTAGATTAGAAAACTACAGTTTTATTTTGAAAGAATTTCTTAATGGAGAGAATTTTAATAATTTTTAAAAGAATAATAATGTTTGAGCAAATGATTTTATAAACGATTTATTTTCAAAGTAATAATAATTTGGAAAGAGCTTTTAGGAATTTTTAAAAATGCGTTTTTATCAACATTCATTTTTGAAATAGCAAAAAATAATAAAAAATGGTTGCATTGTAACTATTTATTGAACATATCTATACTTTTTTGCCAAAAATTTCTTTAACATTCTCTTTTCGAGCTCGAGTTTAATGATTAAAATTTTTGGAAGAAAAGCAATATATTTTATTTTATGAAAAATAAGTCATTAAACAATTATAATTATAATATGAAAAAAAATATATCCCATTTTATTTTTTTAAAGAAAATTCGAAAAACTAATAATTTACATTAAAAAATTAAATTTGAAACATAAATATTTGCATTTAATAATACTTATTACCAAAATTTCAAGCATCAAAATTAAGAAAGTTATTAAAATTTGAAAACAACAGTTAAATTATCAAAACACATGATTAAAATTTGAAGAAAAGGAAAACATTTAACTGAAATAAAAATTGAAATTTAAAAACAAAATTAGTATTTAATTTCGCAAAAAATTAAAATTGTTGAAATATTTAAAATAAAAAATATATTTGTAGGTAAAATATTTATATAATTTATTGCTACACCTGCTAAAAAATTTGTTAAACAAAATTTTAAAAAAATTTGTAGTTAAACTAAAAAATAAATGCACAAAATAATAAAAATTTTATTTTTTTATGTAATTAAAGGACTAATTATTAAATTAAAGAAACTAAAATTTAAAAAATCAGAACTCATTTTCAATTATGATACTTATGATAATAGTTACAAAATATTTATACACTAATAGTATTTATTAAAAAGAAATTATACACTAATAAAATTTATATAAAACAAATTTATGCACTAATAGTATTTAATAAAAAAAAATTCTACACTAATACAATTTATTTTTAAAAACACAATTGTACACTAATTGTATTTATTATAAACAAAATTTATACGCTAACAGTATTTATTATAAAATGATTTATACACTAAAAATATTTATTATTAAAAAAGTATCGCAAAAGACTAGTAATCGTACAATTCCTTCAATCTATTAAAAATCTTAAGAATTAGAAAAAATTAACAATTGTTGAACTCTTTGAACAGGTGAAATAGTTTCTTCCAATTATATCTACTGGGTTCGAAAAGAAAATATAGAACTATGCAGAACTTTATCTGCAAAACATAAGACCTTTATTAAAATTTCACTAACACATATTAGTTTTCTTAAGAATTGAAAAGAGAAAAATATAAAACTAAAATAATAATATATTTAAAAAAATTTCCCAAAAATAAGATTTTTTTAAGAAATTACAAAATTAAAAGTAGAAGCGAATTTAAATAAATAAAAACAAAAAGTAAACAAAAACTAAAAAACAAGAAAAACTAAATAAAATCAAAAACTAATTTGAAAGAAGAGAATTAATTTTTTTAAATTTGTTTGTTTAGTTTGAGTTAGATTTAGTTTTTTTAAGTTAGTGTTAGTATTAAATACGTTTTGGATTCAATAATTATTTTGATTGCACAGTTTATTTATTTAACTGAGCAAATTATTGTATTTTGGTTTTTTAAAATTTGCTTAGCAATAAATAACATTAGCTTAACATTTTTAGACAAAAGGTATATATATATATATATATATATATATATATATATATTTTTATTTGAATATTTCGTTAAATTATTTTTCGTTCTAAATAAATTTTCTACCTATTTATATTTGTTAATCTTACGCTATATAAATACTTATAAGATTCTTATATGAAAGCTTCGTTGCTGATTTGTTATTCTTTTACTTTTGTTACTTTCATTGTATTAATTTCTGTTATTCTTATTTTATGTAAATATTTTAAAAATATTTATATCTAATAAGAAAATGTGTTTTTTTTAGTATTAAAATTGTTAACAGCGGAATCGTATTAAGTTGGCAAACATTCTAATTCAATGTTTTTTTTCTCAGCGAAGATAATTATCCGTTTTTAAAATATAATAATAATAATTATAAACATATCAATCATAATTAAAATATAACAACATAAATTATTCTTTACAAGAAATAAGGTAATCTTCAAGAAAATAAATTCTTTTTTGAAACTGCCACGTGGCTGTCTTAACAAAACAGTTCCACTAATTTAAATTTGGATTCCAGCAAATCAGTTTAATTCATTACAATTCAATTTAACTTAAAGTGAAATCTTCTCTACCAATTAGAAGGGGTGAACAAATTAAATTCGTTTGAAATTGTTTGTATATTTACCTATAATCAATTCGATTGTTGAGTTTTCCTCGGAATTGCAAGTAGCAAGTATCGCCACTTCCGCATTTAATTCAAATGAAATGTACGAAATGTTACACGGAATAAATTAGTTTGAACTCTGAGAATTTAACTTCCAATTTCTTTGAAAGAGTAAAATGTTGAAAGTATTGGTTTTAGGTAAGTGCCCTTTTAAAAGATAATGATGCAGGTTGTATTTTTATAAAAAATAATAACACGTAATGGAGAGAATTAATACATTTTTTGAGGCCGTACGTGTTTTAATCGATTTGAAATATTAAAAAGCGTCAAGTCAAGGTAGAAGTAGCGTTAATAGCGCAGACTACCGTCCGAGCTTAAGAGAAAATTACTTCCTTCTGTCATATTTGCCCTTTTGTCATATATATATCAAAAAGAAACATTTAATCATTTATAAAATATTTATTTCTCACTGAAGGTTACTAAAATTTCTAGTATTTTTGATCGAAAACGAAATGAATGTAAAACTAATTTCAGTTTTCAAATTGTATCTTTGCAGTGAAAAAGAACATTGAATTAGAATATATGCCAACTTAATCCACTGCCAATATTTTTAATCCTGTTTTATAAAAACTACGTTTTCCCTATTAGATAAAAATATTTTATAAATATTTACATAAAATAAGAATAACATATCTATATATTAAGAGTAACAAAAGTAAAAGAACAGCAAAAGAATAACTCAACTTTTTATAAATATCTTACAAATATTTTTATAAGGTAAGAATGACAAATGTAAATACGTAGTACCTTTAATCGGAAATAAAATTAGCTAAAAAAATTTAACGAAACATTCAAATAAAAAAACTTGTCCAAAAATGTTAAGCTAATGTTATGTATTGTTAAGCAAATTTTAATTTGTGAGAAACCAAAATACAATATTTTCAATAAAAATCTCAATTTTCCCTATAGAAGAAAGCATATTTTCAATTTTCAACTCTCAATACAATCTGTGGGTTAAGTTATTTTTGCATAGAATCCAAGTTAAACGATTAATATCTACATGTAGTCTCTACGTAAAAATTTCAATTTTTGTGAACAAATATTTATTCCTTAATTTTCAATTCCTTATACATGATAAATTATTTATCCGTGTTATATTAAGGTTTTCATGTACATTCAGGAAGATCAAAGCGTAGAATTTCATATGCAATATTTACTACTATTTTACATTTTTAGCATAAAAGTTTAAATTTATTTCATATTTATAATGTTAAAAAAAAATTAAAATTCATGTTTTTGACTTAAAGAAATGACACATTAGGCTCATTTCGAAAGGCCTAAATATTTTTCAAATTTTCGATTACGTTTTTCTTTTCTTTTTTCGCGAATAGAATATTTTTTTTATGAACTTGAAATTTTTTAGTTCAAAAAAAATATACTTTATACTACTAAGTATATAGCTACTAAATAAAAATAAACAAATTGAATCTTAAAATGATCAAAATGAATGTTTGGTTTGAGTGTAGATTGATTGATAAATCAACTATATATATATATATATATATATATATATATATATATATATATATATATATATATATATATATATATATATATATATATAGTGATACAACGATAATTAAAACTATATTTCAGAACTTTATAAAAATGTTATTATTAATTTTGTAATTAAATGTTAAATTAAAAAAAATTGCTGAATCAGTATATCAATGGTTTTACGTGCCGCCACTTGTAGTTTTCAACTTACCAAAAGCAACAATAAATTAATTTAAAAAAAAAAAAATAAGTTCATTTAGTAAATTTTTGAAGATAAGAATGAAAACTAACATTACTAGAACTGTTAGAATTTCATTTTGTAGATTCATTTAATTTTCATTTCCAGTTAGATAAAATTGTTTAAAACATTAGTTTTTATCAATGGGGAGAAAATTAGATGAGTGTTTGGGGCAGAACTGAAAGCAACAACTGCTCAAGACACCGACCAAACTGCTCAAGACGGCTCAAGAGTCCGGTCAAACTGCTCAAGAGTCTGGCCAAACTGCTCAAGACTGCTCAAGAGTTTAAAAATTTCTGACTGCTTTTAAATACATAAAGTCATAATTTTTGTCTTAACAATTTGTCTTAATCTTAATAATAATATCTTAATAATAATTCATACTTTTTATCTTAACAACTTATAATAAGAAACGATGAAAAGGAAACTCATTATGAACCACAAGAAATTAGAATTCATTCGCTAAATTATCCCCATGCTTTAACGCTGCCACTTAACGACGAACTATAAACACGAAACGGCTATTTTCGAAAAAAAAAAACCTGAAAACTCTGGTTGCTATTGGTAAATGGTGTATAAAATCTAATTTAGTACTTGAAGCACGGTGGCTTTTTAAATGCTTGCAAACATCGTTTTTATACAGGAAGAAAACAAGTATACGTGATGAAGTTCTTGAACGTTTCGATTAAAATTGAAAGAAAAAGAAGGGGAAGAAATTCTTTTAAGATAATCCCTTTCATAGTGAAAAAGGAAGTATAGCGGCCATATATAAAAAAAAAAAACGGATGCTTTTCACATACGTGAGGAAAAGAGTAAGGCCCATTTTACAGCAGTTTAAATATTCCCGATAGAATAGGGCACATCCGGGCACGTTTCTCAATACAACGTTTTCTGTTCGAATGACTATTACTGTTTGTCAATGAAAAATGATATCGATGTGCTTGGATCTATTTGGCAGATATGTTTCTTTTTTTTCTTTTTTTTTTTTTTGCCACTATAAAGATTTTTTTTCTGACCAATGAACCATGCAGCTTAACCGATATTAAACTGAAAAAAATATATCGCACGATCAAAAAAAAAAAAAAAAAGCAAAACTGAATTAAATTGAGGTATTCTGTATTCACCATTTTTATATTTATTTGAAGAAAAAAAATGATGTATTTATATTCCTAGAAAAATTAGAAGGTTTGAGACAACGTAACAATAGGCCACATTTTAATTGTTCCAGGCAGCGTTTTAGTTAAAACATCCAATTTTTATATTTAGGCAATGAAATGTTTCAGCGCATGGTTCTGCTATCGGACATCTGAAAACTTATAAATTATTATTCTGGAAACAATATAAAAGAACAGTTAGTTATAAAAATTCAACCTCAAAATAGTGCGGCTCATTACTATATTGTTTAAATAGAAACAAAATTTCAATATTTTCTATCGAAACGAATTGCACTAAAACCTGGAAAATTATTGCAACGTTATTATTATATGAAAAGTGAGCTACGTACAAAAGATGATTTTTGTTCAATAAGAAATAGAGATATAAATTGTTAAAATTGCTTTATAAAAATAAATAGTTTGCTAGTTTGGAATTTAAATGGTTTTCTAATCATGAATAGCCACTTGGAAAATTAAATCGTAATCAATGAATGAATGATGACAATTATTCATTATTCAATGCAGTATGATGACATATATTCATTATTTAATACAGAATGATATCAATTATTCATTTTATACTAATTTAAGTAATAACTTATTCCATTAACCAATACGCAACTTTAAATTAGAAACTTGAATTATGATTTTTATTTTCTTACTCTTCACTATACGAACCTTGAAAATTGTTATGCAACGAATTTTTATAATTTATATTTTAATCATTTTGCAAGCTGCAATCTAAATTAAACGGAGAATAACTTTTTTAAAACACAATTTAATGAAACATTTAATGTTTAATAAAGGAGTATAAAGTGTTTTTTTATTTATTTTTTTTTATTTTTTTATTTTTGATTCTTGTTTGAAAAAAAATATGTTATGACTAGTTTCATTTTGAAAATTCAATTTCAAAGTTGAAAAAAATTCATTCAGTTTCAATTTAAAAGTTGCTGCAAAAATATTGAAACACACTCACTGAAAACGGAAATTAAAATATAGTATTTCTAAATTGGAATCTTTAGATGCAGGTATTTTCTATAAAGAAATTTATTTAAAGTTATATCTTTCAATCTTGATATCTTTCATTCTCTGTTCAAATTTTTTCACCTAGATCTTAAGATTACTTGACTTCTAATGAATCCATTAAATTAAAATTTTTTAATTAGTTTGAGTACAGCATGTTCCTTAAATTCATCCCAGAAATTATGTAGTCTTACGGCAACCTTGTGTCAAAATTTTATTTTTATTGTCACTAAATGTTTGTACTAAAAGCTTTTTTTTCAAATAAAGCAAAAATATTGTAGTTTCAAACCTTTCATCCTAAAATGATTTAAAATTATTTGTAAAGCTTTTTTTTAAAAGTATTGTTACTTAGGTAAAATGGTCACTTAGGTCCATAATGACGTTTTAGCTGACGTCACACTAGCGATAGGATCGAATTGCTTTGTTCATTAAAATATCATGACAAGGAGGATTTTAGCTGATAATACAAGACTTTGAGGAAAGAAAACTTATTATTACCTAGATTTAAGATTATTTTCATTTTGGGGGTAGCTTTGCTAAAGGACTTTTTTTCACGCTTGAAAACCCTAAGTCAACCTCGATTTAAGGTTTTTATATGGAAGCTTGTTTTCCAAGGTTTTGGATTAGAGTAATATGCGTAGATTAGAGCAGATTGTCACAGATCTCGTTTTAAGGTTAAAAGGTTTACACGTAAATCGCAAACCTTTTTAAGTTTACATTAAAAGATTTTTGCTGATTGAAAATAGACCTTATTTTGCTATCTGGGATACTAGCACTTGAATATTGATAAATATTTTATTTATTTACTTATTTTTTGTCAAAATAAATATTTCTTAAAAAAAAAATCCTAAAAAGTTTTTCTTAAATTTAAAAATTACTTATTATTTTTTTAGCTAACATGCTTTTAAAAAGACCATATTTAACTGTTTACTAAAAGTAGTTTTATTATGTCAATAGTTAGTAGTTTAGTTATGTCAATAACATGATTTTTATACATGAACACTTATCACGCCCTAGACATCTTAGTATTTTTAAATTTTAACTTTAAACAAAGTTAAATTTTGAATTTTTTTTGTATTTTTAAAAAAGGCGGGATTATACTAATCTCGTTTACTAATTATACTAACCTCCGGGGGAAAAAAACTCAGAATCATAAGTTATAGTCGTATAGAACAAATTGTACCTTGAAGCTTTCTCTATGAAATCAAAACTTCCTAGATCTCATAACATTTCAAAGTGTTTGTTTGCTATTAAAGATCAATTTTAGTGATTTATTAGCAATCCATCGCGGACTCAATTTAAAAGAAATTCTTAATACATACATGAAATAATACTACTAATAATATTTTTAATATTATAAAATACATTTTATATTTGCGTGGATATTTTAATTCAATTTAAATCCCATTATCTAATCCATTCGAAAAAGTTAGTTCAAACAGAATGTCGTTCGAAAAGTATGCCTGAACAAGTTGAAACTATTTTCATTTCAATAACTTTTATCACGAATTTTTGCTCCCTTAGGACTTTTGTCAGCATAGTCATATAGATTTCGAACGCAGTTGAAAGAAAATTCAATTTTAAGCTTCTCAAAGCTAACTTACAATTTCATTTTTCTTTTCACATCATACACCCGAATGTTCCGTCATGAACAAAGCAATAAAGTCAAAGAAAAATTATCCGAGAACATTGAATAATACAACCAATAACGCCCACAGATATTATTCCTATTCCTATGTTAACATCTGCAAAGGATATGTTAACATTTAAATAGTAGTTTGAGTATTCTAAAAAACCTCCTACAGGAAGTTTTTAAAGTTACATTCTTAAGAAGAAAAAAAAAATTTGTTGAATTTTGCACAAAAATTTTTTTTATTGCAACAAAATAAATCTAATGCTGGCGAATAAATTTAAAAATTACAAAGTATTTTTATTAATAATTTCTGTCCCGTAGTGAACTGATCGTTAAGATGCGGTTCCCAGTAGAACACCGAAGTCAAGCATCACTGGCTACGGACAGCAAGCGGGTGGGTGACTACTTTGATCAGCCTGCGTCGGGACCAAGGGTGCACGGTATCGGTCCTCGTTAAACTGTTCTATCATAAAGTTCTCGACTTCATGCGCAGGTCATCGGGCTACCCAAGTAGCCAGCAGAGGATCAAAATTGCGATGTCATGTCCCGGATCATCCTCAGGGATGTTTCCCACCGTCGCCAACAGCCCATTGTGCAACTCCAGTGCGACGTAAATAAAGATACCTATCTTACCTACCTATTAATAATTAATGCATAAAGCACTCCCGAAGTCCTTCGTTTTCGGCTGGAATTTCGTAATATATGACTTCTTAATCAGAAACATGCGCGTGGCAATGTGGCCAGTATCGTGCACAATGCCACCTTTTACTCCCCAGTCAAGCTGGTACACGTCGATCTGATGCTGATAGGCTTCAAGCCGCCATTAAGGATCAAACCCTAGACCTCTACAATAACATCTCAGTTCCTCTAACTGATTCATCGGGACTTTAATTTGTGTATTCGGTCATAAACGTACACTTTATTTTTTGTAGCACAACTGATTTTTTTTTGTATTTAAAATTTATACCGTTAAACGTAAAAAAGTATAAAGAATTAAACTTTCATCTGAAATAAAATACAGGTTGCCCCGAAATCGCCGGTTTTAGCATAAAGAAGAGTGATGAACCTTAGGACATTAATACTTTAAAAGAAAATAATTTCAATAAGATTATTTTAGTGTCTAATTATTAGAAAGTTTTATAACTTAAATTTTATATCCATAGATGAAATCGTTTAGAAGAGTTTTTATTCATAAAATATTAACCTTCAGATTTATAAGTTATAAAGTGGAAAAGTTTTTCTTTTTCTCTCTCTTTCTATTTAAACCTGACATTTTTTTTAATCTTTACTATGAACAGAATATAAAACAGTAAGGTAGAATAGAATTTTTTCGTGAACATTTGAAGAATTTAAAGATATCTTTATGGTGCGATGAGTAAAAATAGTATTTTTTATGAATACAATTTTTATATTTAAAGTATGATGATAAACCAGGAAACAATACATCACCTGTCTAGATAGCTATCTAAATAGCAATATTTAAAGCAGCAGTTCTCAATCTTTTTCGACTAAGGGACACTAAATGGTCTACTTTACTGCTCTAAATGTTCAAATGATTTTTTTAGTAATTTTAAGACGTAATGAATACATTTAATTAGCGTTTGTGAACATATTAATAAGGAAAGAAGAATGGTAGAATGGTATTTTTTCGTCATACTCTTTTATTATTCTTAAAATTGAATTTAATGTCTGACAGTTGAATTCACAGGTCTGGTTCGATTTTCTCTAGTTCTGCACGTGATTTTAGCGTCTGCATAAACTAAAACATGGTTCTCGTTAAAAATTAAACAAAAAGGATGACAATAATAATTTATAGTAGTTGAACGCTGGGAAACTTGCTTCTTCAACGTTGAATTAATTTTTTTTCCGATACGAAACACTAATGCAATGTTTAATGAATGCATATTCTTTTCATTATTCATTCATTATTTTATTTACAGAGAAGAAAAATATTTTAGAATTTCCATTATACGCACGCATTTCAATTAAATAATTTTATAGAAATGGCGGAAGTATTAAATAAATAATGAATTATTTATTGGGTATAAATAAAATCACAGATTAAAAAAATCATAGTTGGTTTAAAAAAAAATCCTAACTGCGTGAGCCTGGAGAATCTTCCACGGAACCTCAAAGTTCCACAAAACACCATTGGTCTAAATTTAAAAACAAAAGCGTACATTTTATACAAAAAAAGAAGAACTTTTAACTTCTTAACTCTTAGTCCTGTTGAGTCGTGTTCATATCCTTCGATTAGGCTTAAAAAAGGCTTAGGAAACAATACATTTCTTCCCAGACAGCAAAACCAGATGTCGTCAAAATGCTAATTGTTTTTTTTCCTTCAAAACAATAACTATCAATCCTATCATCGGAAATTCAGCCATGTTTAATGTAGCGTAAAAGAGTTCCTCGAAAACAATGTCTTATTTGCTTAAGTAGATATATTTAAGTTTCTTCTCCATTTACCCTCTCCCGCCAAAACTTTTTGTCATTTCCGATGAAGAGATTACACTTTGTCTCTGGGTAGAATTCTCTTTGAATGTCTGAGTTTTGGTGATTTTTTATTTACTGCATGATAATGGTATTTTTAACTTTAAAACGCGAGAAGCAGATTCGTTTCGATTTAATAACAGTGACACAGATCGAATTTTCTGTTTACAAGAATAAACTAGATTTGATTGGTCTACAAAACATACTTCTGCTGAATAAGATGAATCCGATCGAGAATCAAAAATACTACTTGCAAAAGACTTATTTTTCAACAATTAGTCAATAGGAGATTGAACAAGTTCGTAAATCTTCCCTCAGAGAATTGCGGGATTTACTTTTCTCCGCATTCAACAGTCTTTTTAAACTGACTTTCTAAACTGACTTTCTAAACTTTCGATCAATTTTCAATCTGATTTTTTAATTCAACCATTTGTCAATAGGAGATTGAACAAGTTCGTAAATCTTCACTCAGAGAATTGCGGGATTTACTTTTCTCCGCATTCAACAGTCTTTTTAAACTGACTTTTTAAACTTTCGATCAATTTTCGATCTGATTTTTTAATCTTAAAATCTAGTAAAAACAATCAACAGAGATAAAGCAAACATGAAGGTCAGACTTAAAACGTGATGTTTTCGTTATAAATTTGAATTCCAAATTTGTTCCGTGTATTTTTTTCTTTTTTTTATAACTGTCGTTGAACAACTGACCCAATTTTTGAATTTACGATTAATAATGTTCAAATCCGGAGCCTTGTAATTTTAAACCCAATCCAGAACACAAGGGAGCTCCTGGATCAAGTATTGGGACAAATTTTGTCATCGATGCGGACTTGTCGCGTTAGAAAAGTTACTTTATAATATTGCTTTAGAATTTTAAGCAGTTATTTCGTACTTAATCGCATATATTGACTAAACTGAGATTTTTTATAAAATTTATTATAAAAGTAAATATTACTTACTTAAAAGTAAATATAATTTGAAATACTAAAAATATTAATAACTCAAAATAATAAAAACAATTCTAAATTTCTGACGGCTAAAAATAAGTCAATAAAATAAAAATAGTTATATCTAAAAAAAAATGAAAATAATAACTCAAAATATTTAAAATAATAATAACTCAAAATAATTAAAATGATAATAACACATTTTTTTAAATATAAAAAACTTATTTTAATTGAAAAAAAGTTTAAAAAAAGTGTTTTATAATATTTTTAAATATTTTCCTTCACTTTTAATTTAGATCAATAATTTAAGAAAAATAAGCATTTTTCTGGACAAAAATTGTATATAAATCTCTCTACTGGTTTTCCTAATTTAATTTAATATAAAACAATAATAATGAAATTTAGACATTTTCAGTTACATAACAAGGATATTATTCTTTGGGTAAAGGTGGTTATCCTAACCATTGTGCCACGCTATGTCATTTAATGTCCTTTTAATGTCCTTTTTGTCATTTGTGGGATCTCATCTTCATTGTCATGGGTCACTGTGCAAAACTTTTACCTTATCCTTTGTTCACGTTCATGCTCTTTTAGCTAAGATTCGCTTCTGCAGAAATTGCAGTGAAGGGAAATTGTTTTATAATTGTTTCGGTTAGAAATAATTTATTACAAAAAAAATAATAGCATTAAATATGAAACATTATTTTTAAAAATTGGATTTATGTGGGTGGATTTAATCCTACTGAATAGGATGGGTATTGAAAAAATGAACCTTTAACTTCAACGTGTAGATATTGTGAATTATTCATAAATTAAAAAGAAAGACTGCATAGTTTTAGTTTTATTAATTACGAGTATTTTAAGTCTTTTATGAATTAGATGTTTTGGTTTTAAATTAAAAGCAAATATTGAAACAATGGAATAAATTTTTTTTCGACGCATAAAGAGTTAAAAAATGAAAAGGTTAATTTTAATATTTTAATCGATTTTCTTCTGTATTCGAAATTAAGATAATGATTATAAAGAAGATACTTAAAGTTACACAACATAAGTAACATTTAAAATACAAAACACAATTTATAGTTAAAGCATAAATAAATGTAACTTCAAATATTTTGAACTTATATGAACTTAGGATTATTATTTATGAATATTTTGAATATAACTTCAAATATATACGTGTATAATATTTTAATTAATGTTTTAAGCTAACGGGAAGTTTAGAGTAATCAGTGTAATACAAAATATTTAGTTGAGGATATAATGGATAATTTATCGAGAACAAATTTAAAACTTACTAAATATACTTGAGATTAATGAAGAATTTTAAAATTATAAAATTTAAACTTTACATAAGAAACAATTTGAAACATGAGAGTTAAAAGGGAACAAAGTGGTGACGAAAATTAAAGAAACAATATATTTATGCCTACCATTGTAAATTGTCTTTTTAAGAAAATATATTTACGTCAAAATTTTCGTCTTTCTCATCTCTAAAAACGAAAATTTGCTATTCTAAAAAGAAAAATTTCTTCTACCATTATTGTGATTTTACCGCACTTATTAAATATTTTTAAAGCCCGTGGGAATCTTGATAATAATAATCAACTCTAAAATTCTTATAACTATAACATTTTTGTGTGTGACTTTGTTTAATTTAAACAATTTAAATACAAACGAGATAGCATTGATGATTGATAGGGAAAAGTAGATATTGATCTAATTAAAACTAAGTTGAATAGTTATTTAAGAATTCCCTACTCTTGAGATAATTTTCCCCAAGTGATATCTAATATTGAATTCACCTAATTAATCCGAAATCAATGTTTCCCTTTTTGGTAAACGACTTTTCTCACTTTAAGTAGATGGCTTCATCCCTTAATAGCTTCTTAATCCCCACCTGAATATATCTATCCGCCTCCTCTCTTGTCTCTGCTTTTTTTTTTTTTTTTTTTTTAAATCTTTGCAAATGAATATTACCGGAACATAGCCGGTTGTGTGATCATTTATTTAAAAAAAAAAGAAAAAAAAAACTCGTTAAGATTGTGCTTCGAAGTAAATAAAAAGTTCTCAGATGAAATAAAGCTTTTGTAGCTATTTTTTACAAGTTTTGTAACAGTGTAATAGTTATTCGTGAAAGTAAGGATAAATACTTTTTTAAAGACTTTGCAGATGAATATTACGAAACACAGCCGGTCGTAAAATCATTTCATTAAAAAAAAATAAAAAATAAAAAAAAAAAACTCATTAAGATAGCGCTTCGAAATATAAGTTATTTTTCATAAATTCAGTTATTTTTCATAAGTTCAATGACATTATAATAGCTATTCGTGAAAATAAGGATAATTATTTTTTAAAACTTTGCAAATGAATGATACCGAAACGCATTCGGTTCTGAGATCATTTACTTCAAAGAAAAAAAAAAAAAAAAAAAAAAAAACTATTAAAATTGTGTTTTGAAGTAAAAGTTCTTAGATGAAATAAAGCTTTTTATAGATTTTGCAACAGTGTAATAGTTATTCGTAAAAATAAGGAAAAGTAAGGATTATGAAATTTCGCAAATGAAAATTACCGAAACACAACCGGTTGTGAAATCATACGCTTACGGAGAAAAAAAAAACTCATTAAGGTTGTGCCTTGAAGTATAAGTTCTCAGATGAAATAAAGCTTTTTAGCTACTTTTTTAATAAGTTTTGTGACACTTTAGTAGTGATTCGTGAAAGTAAGGATAAATATTGTTCATATTTAGTCTATGATCTCTATGCTTTCTACGAAAATATCGGAAAATGTAAAGATGGAGAAAAGCAATATCATTTTGTGAAAATTAAACTTTTTTGTTTAATGGATTTTTAAGCATTTGAAAAGCTATCCAATATTATAATTACAATACTTTCTACAATAATTATATTTTTTCTTTAGGCCCATAAAATTTGGTTATTTTTTTCTTCAAAATATTTTCAAAAATATGCAAACTTTGACCAATACGCCAAATAAAATGCAACGATAACATTACGATAACATTAAAACATTCCTTTATTTTTTTAAAAAAGGTTAAAATAAGTTTTTTTTTCAAAAAAAAAAAAAAAAAAAAAAAAAAAAAAAAAAGGAAATACGTTTTTTTTTTTACTAATGATAGATTAAGTATCGATTTGAGAAATCGTCAGTTTATGGATTTCAGGTTAAACGTATCTTAGTTATTACTATCATTCGGAACACAGTTACTGTTATTTATTAATAATGATCAGGATAATATGAACAACAAGGCAGGGAGGGATATGTGTGCTTTTTTTTGCATTTGATAGGTATTTCCGTTCATCAATGCTTTTCAAGATAAGGACCATTGCCTGGTATTCCCTACTTTGATTGTTTCAAGATTAAGAGCAATTACCGATATTCCCTACAATGTTTTTTTAAGGTTAAGAGCCACCGCCCGATATAGATGCTGTTCCTTTCCCTTGTCTGTTATCTTTTAATTATAGCAATTAATTATTAATGATAACAAAGAAATAGTAAGTTCGCTAATGGAAAATTCATGTTTTATAAAAAATAAAAAAATTGATCTGTTGAATAAAGGAAATTTTATTTTTCTTCCATTGCCAATTTATAAGAATTTTTTATAAGAGAAAAATGCTTGCTTATAAACTACTAATAATAATCGCAAACCCCATAGAGAACAGAAAAAATTCAAATGGGGTTATAAGGGAGTGAAACGGTACAAATCCATAAACATTTCAATCTTTGCCGTCTGTATTCGGACAATTTTCCAGTACTACTTCCTAAAATGGTACAAAACCTTCGAAATAAAAATAAAAAATTAGATTTAGAATTCGAAAAAAAAAAATTAGTATTTCAAAACTCATTGATTAGAGCAAGATTGAATTTCTAGAAATTAAATAATATATGACGATAACGTGCTTAATCTGCGAATTATTGTAATTAGAAATGCTAAACATTGTTTGATATTAATTTTCTAAATATCTTAACTTTTACAAAAAATTTTTTGTTAAAAAATTTAATTTATTATTCTTCTTTAAAAAATGTTTGTAATTTAAAAATTTAGAATTATAATTTATAAATTTAACATACAAATCATTTAAAATGAAATCATTATTTTGCAATTTAGATTTTGGAAAATGTCCACGTAAAGCTGTTAGAATGGAATAACAACTGGTTAAAATGACCCGAGTAATTTTTTTTAAATTCGTATTTTATTTTTTCACTTTAAATCTGACTTTTTAATACGATTATTAAATAAAACGTACACTGATAAAGTGATTTATAAAATTCCACCCACAAAAAAATATATTTTATATTTAATGCAAATGTGATGATACTATGTGAAACTTTACATAGTTATTTCTTGACTAGTAAAATATTCCAAATGTTTTACGGTGCATTTTTAAAATATAATTTTGTGGCACGAAGCCAAATAAAAATGCAAAATATTGCCAAAGCTTAGCTTGACTTTTACGGGGATGTCTGCCCTGGTGATTTAGATTACTTTTGGGAATTAGTTTGAGACTTGGTTTGAATCCAATAAAATTATTACCCTTCCTTTTAAATTATTAAGCCCCCATTGTTCAGTTGCTCGAAATACGATGGGTTTTTAGCATATATATATATATATATACTTCTCCAGGGATATATATATATCCCTGGAGAAGGAAAGCCTAGACCAGGTCCAGAAGGCCACATTCGCGTCAGTTCCCCACATATCTGCAGAAAGTCCCGATCAACCAGCAGCTGCTTAAAGGAAGCGCCAAGGCAAAAAAGAAGGTGATCAGGACTAGCAGGTTGTGAGCACGAACAAGGTTGGAAAGTCTTCTCCCCATTTTGAAACCTTAAACACTTAAGACTACGAAATCTGGCCATGGCCGAGTCGAAAGGCCAAGGGCCGCGGCATGCTAATGATAGGCCAGGGCGGTTGCCAGCTTACCACTGATGGGAAGGAGTACGACGCCACACTGGAAGCAAATGATGTTTTCCCAGGGAGGGGATCTCAGTGGGAGTAAAACGGTTCAAACAGTCCATTGGAAGATCACAGCCACTCTTAACGAGCACATCGGCTGTCTCATTGCCATATACCCCGGCATGCGATGGGAGATCCATTGGAGGCTTATTGGTAAAGTAGTCAGATGGTTCAGTCTTTTGCTATAATTTATATATATATATATATAAATTCTCTTACAACATTCGCATTCTCTTACAACAGCGAAAGAGACATTTCAAAATAAAGATTAATTATCCTAAGATAAAAATCACTATTTTTAATGCGTCTATGCCTCTAAAAATTACAAAAACAATTTTGTAAATTAAATATGTAGTTTTTCTTTTATTTTGGCATAATGTTTTATTAATTATCTTAAAGTATACTTTATGATAATAGAAACTATGAGGATACAAAATTGCGAATGTGAGAAAATAAAGCTGGCTCACACAATTCGATTTTATTCCTAACAGAATTTTTGCGAGGTCTGTGACATTTTCCTAACGAATTTTATGTGAATTGGATTTTATTTTATTTTTTTGTTTCGCATCTCATACTTTCATATATGATTTGCATTCAACACATTGCAAGAATTTTACAATAGAATAAGAATAATTTAAGCAGAATCTAACATTTGGAAATATTTTATTACGTAAATAATAGTTGTTGACGAAATAATTAACTGTCTCATTCAAAAAACAACAAAACAGCTTCTAATGATTATTGGAAATTTTTTTTTAGTAACATTTACGTTAACACTAACTTTAGATTACGTAGCAACAGTGAGAAGTTGCTCAAATATTTTTCAAATAAGAAACATTCTTTAATAACCTGACAGAAAAAAAAGTTACATTTAACGGGCTAATGCGACATGCAGCCAATATTTGACCGTATTTTATACGAATTAATACAGAAAAAAGTACGCTCTTTTAAAATATGGCCACTTCTTGGTCTTTCCTAGTAATTCTAAAACAATTACCTTTTTATAAGCTTGTTTCATTAGTACTTTAAGCCAAATTGTCTTTTTTATAACCATTAGATACAGCAGGAAGTTCATTTAATAAATTTTTATTTTTTCCAGATTCAAAACACACATTTAAGATTTTTATTTATTTATTTTTTTTTACTTTTCTCTGCATATTAACCTAATCCATCTAAAAAATTTCACAAGCGGCGTTAACTAGATTTAATCTAGGAAATGCATAACCCCGAGTGTGAACATAACACTATATTGATAGGGCAGACACCATTTAGGCAGATGAAAGTATTACCAAATAAGGTCTTTTCTGAAAGTAACAGCGAAAACTATCGACCCCTAATGCGGGGTTTGTGTTGATCCACCGCAAATATCGAAATTGAATCACTAGAATCGAATTATAGCGGAGGGCATAGAGCTGATTCTTCTCAAACCTCCCTTTGAGGGAATTGATGCTTTAGTTAGGATAAGAAAAAGAGGCTCGAAGTTAACTAATTTTCCAGCTTCTTAATTTTCTAAGTAACTCTCGAAACATTATAGATTGTGTTTTATAATTGAGTACTATTAATCCATCATGCAACAAGTGTAAAATAATGCTAAAAGATTTTGAATGAATTTTTTTTTATTTTATATTACAACATATTATAATATAAAATAAATATATATACATTTATTTTATAATATATATATTATAATATAGATACATTTATTTTATATTATATATTATATATATATATATATATATATATATATATGTCGATTAACAGCCCAATTTTTTTGGTTTACGACTACTGATGTTCAACTCCGTACCCTTGTAATTTTGAACCAAATCCAGAAGACAAGTGAGCTCTTGGATCAAGTATTAGGAGATATTGGCCTTCGCGGAGGCGCATTTGCGTTACATGGACAGGAAAACCAAAAACAACCACCTACGGTTAGCCTGACGGCAAGAAGACTCTAACCCATCATCCGTCTACCACTGAGGATAATTTACGTCAGCACTGTCATCGGTGCAAGCCAGATGCGGAATTCGTATCAACCAGACAGCCCTGGGATTCGAACCCGGTTCAATGGAAGGCAAACGGTCTCTCCCCTGAGCTATCACGGCTATTTGAATGAATTTGTGAAAAAATAGTGTTTGATGACGTCGTAGAGGCTATCGACTTGTTTTCAGGGTTTGACAACTCTAAAGTTTCGACTATTAAGGTGGCCAAACTATCGATTTTTTTTTTAATAAACTAGTACGGCATAATTTTTTCAGGTTATGGTTTCATTTAGTTTAGAGATAAATGTCTTAAAATGGTTCAAAAATTCTCATATTTGAGAAGAATTATTTGAAGAACTGTCAATAAAAGGTAACAAGTGACAATCCAAAAAGGTGCAAAAACTAGTTTCAAAAGTGAGTTATAATCAGTATTTTAAATAGAATATTCTTCTTTTCCGTCATGTCGTTAAAGGAGGCTTCTTATTTGAAAAAATATTTAAACAACTTCCAACTGCTGCTATAATATCTAAAGTTGGTGTTAATAAAAAAACTTCTTGCAGTAAGGTTTGGAATGACTGTTAAGTAACTTATTTATTGTTAAATCCAAAGTAGCCATGATGCAGAAGACCATAAGAATAACAATACAAATTATATAACAATCCTATCGTTAAATCAAAAGCTATCGTTTCTATTTTTTTTGTTGAGTGCAAGGTTTTGAGGCTTACTTAGTAAAGTAATTAGCATAAATTAATGCCTAACTTAACAAACTTAAACCTTTTATCTATAGGTAGCGTAGGAAGTGAAAAACTTTGAATCGGCAATACTTCCCTAGTCTCAGAGGTGAAATCTGATTTTTGACGATTCAGCAATCCTTAAGCAACATCCCGAGGAGGTGATCTAGGTTCAAATTCCAGAGATGGCGGGTTGATACGAATTCTACTCCTGGATCGCATCAACCACGGTGCTGACATGAAATATCCTCAGTGGTAGACGGCGTAGAATACCTTTGTCTTCGGGGTAAAAATTGGGAATATATTGCGCTTTCCCTTTCTCTATAACGCGAACACGAGATAGTTTCGTCAAAAAGGCTAGTTTTATTTTATTTTATAACCGTCGTTGAACAGCCGACCCAATTTCATGGGTTTACGGCTACTAATGTTCAACTCCGTAGCCTTGTCATTTTGAACCCAATCCAGAAGACAAGGGAACTCCTGGATCAAGGAGAAATTTGCCTTCGTGGAGGACTTTTTGATGGAGCAAACCCGCATTTGCGTTACATGGAGAGGAAGACCACGAGAACCTCCCACGGTTAGCCTGACGGTAAGGGGACTCTAACCCATGATCCATCTACCACTGAGGATATTTCACTTCAGCACTGTGGTCAGTGCAAACCGGATGCGGAATTCGTATCGACTGGGATTCGAACCCGGTTCGCCTCATTGGAAGGCGAACGCTCTATCCCCTGAGCCATCGCGGCTCAAAAGGCTAGTTTGTCCAAATGCTTGATCCAAGATTCCTCTTGTCTTCTGGATTGGGTTCAAAATTACAAGACTTCGGAGTTGAACATTGATTGGTACGCCGTTGAAAGCCGGTCATAAAATAAAATATAAAACGTCTAAGCAGTATTTTACAATTTTTTTGACAAAAATTTGTCTCCAACATTTCAAACATAAGACCGTTTGCTCTGCACGATTTAATTTTACTAGTTTCAGCGCATTCGCTTAAGTCTCCAAGCAAATTTCTAGACTCAACTCATCAAATACTACTCATTCATTAATTCCCATTTTCTTTAGCTGAATTTTTTTTAATCAATCCTGTTACTCTATAAGCATAATGCTTTCGATGAAATTCGTATTCTCAAACAAGTGAAGATAATAATTTCCTCAATCTGACGAATTATTTATTAGAAGTATTTCACAGGAAAACTATTTCGTCAAACAAAGGACATTGTATGAAATTTGAATATCCATTTATTTCTTTTTTGCAGTGCATAGTAGAAGAGAAAATATCCTAAATATAAAGGATACACGAGTGATTCCCAGGGTTAGTATCAATGACATGTAAAGTCATTATTGAATCTAACATAAATTCCATGTATCGTGATTATTTTTAGCTTGTCTTATAGACTCTATTTGATCAATCAAATGCCGCATTATTCATATCGATTTCATTTAATTCTCTTTTTCTTTCCAAATAAATGATTGGGAAATAATTATAGAAAAGAATAGGGATTTTTCATTAGGAAATCACAAGACCTAAGCGGATTACGCAACAAAATTCCCTGCAACAAATCTGAATTTGATTTCATTCCATCATTTATTTAGTGGCCAAAAGAGTAGAATGCCTTTGATATTCTTTGAAGTAAGAATATTAAAGGACGTTAGATAATTTAAGAAGATTAAGTAAGTTCCGCAAACTAAGTACTACTTATATGTTTACCAGCCAGTAATTAGTAGTTTCAAAAGATGCGTACATAATTAGAAATGAGTAATTTTTTAGCTAGAATAAGAATTTTGAGTGTGTTTAACCGTCAACGCGAATATTGCTTCTAAAAAGAAGGTTTTTTTCCAAAAATTATTCTAAGTGGAGAACTTTGTAAAATAGTTGCCTTAATATTCATGAAATTTGTTTCAAAGGTTGCAAAAGAGAATAATGATTATTATCCTTTGATATCAGTTAAATAAGACTATTAATGATTTATTTATTATTCCATTTCAAAAAAAGATTTATGTCGAAATTATTTTCATCTTTGTTTTATTTTTAGAGCCAGTGCCTATAAATTCCTCGTTTATAATAACACGTTTAAAAAAAAACTCAAAAAGCACCTAATTTTAAATATAATTTAAAGCAATTTGTAAAATCGGGGAAAACAAATTAGGATAACTTCGCTACTTGAAAATACTTCTAAGCAGACAACAAAAAGCAGGATTGTGCACTAACAGAGATCTCATTTATTTTGATTTGGTCAGGAATTAATAGCGATGCAAAAGTTAAATTAAAAGAAAAATCTGGAACTGAAATCTCTGGAAAGTGGGACTATGCCTTGCAAAATTGCACTCTGTTTATTTAAATTAAGTTCTTTAATAATAACTACGTGTTAAGTACTTTCCAGAAGATATAATTAAATAACCATCTTGTATGATCAGGCCAAATAAACTGGAACGACTTTTACCACCTGGAAGGTTCTTTAAGTAACAAACAGAGGTTCACTCTGTTTATTTAAATTAAGTACTTTAATAGTAATGACGTGTTAAGTACTTCCCAGAAGATACAATGAAATAATATTCTTGTATAATCAGATCAAACCAACTGGAACAACTTTACCACCTGAAAAGTTCCTCAAATAATCCATATCTATATCTATACATAATAATAAACGCGGCTGTGTGTGTGTCTGTAATCACAATATATCGCCCCACAAGTCTCGCCCAGGCACGAAACTCGGCACATAATTGTGTTTTGACATAATGAAGAAGTTTTTTTTTTTCTTTTTCAAAAATTTTGATTAGTTTTTTAGTTATCAGTCATTTTGTAAGAAAATCTATGTTTTTTCGTCTTCAAAGAGCCATATTCAAAAAACTATTAAAAAATGCTTATACTTTTCTCCACTCTCATAAATGTATGCTAATGCGAATCTTACAATTGAAATATTAATTTTCGATAACTTAAACCAATAATATACAAAGGAATTAATAATTTAATTGTAAGGTTCGCATTAGTTTACATTTATCAAAGTGGAGAAAAGTTTAACTTTTGTATTAAAAATGTGGCAACATATTCGATACGTAAATAGAACACTTCGCTTTGATATATTTGTCGCTGTTCATAATTGTTATAATAAGTTTTTCTTCTTCTTTCCACGCTCTATTTTTTTTTCTTAAGCGAAGACGATAATTTTTGTAGCTATATAGAAATAGAAATTGATACCATAAAAAACTATATAGAAATATAAATTGATACCATAAAAAATTTATTCGTTTTCGTGTTCTTTTCATGTATTTAGCATTTTAGTTTTTTTTTCTTAAGCGTTGTAGCTATATAATATATAAAATAGGAATTTAATTGTTTTTGAAGGAACGATCACACTTACCTTGGATCTCTTTGGTTTTTCTATTCTTCATTTTAACAGTTTTTATTAAATGTAATTAGTTATTTTCAGAAAGTTTCAGTTTGCAGGTAAGCATTTAGATTTTAATAATGAAGTTTCATGATTTGCTTTCATAGCAATTGTTGTTCTAAAGTATTCGTTGACTTCTTAAAAACCCGATTACTGACATGGCAGAACCGCCTTCCAAAAAAATTTGTATTTTGTCAAAGAAAAAGATATTAAAGAGATTCTCAAAGAAGAAGAAGGGCCCAAGACCGAATTTCGACAAGCAATTCTAGAGTCCAAGAAATATCAGAGAAACGTCAAAGAAGATTAGAAGAGGATCGTGTCTCAACTAGCAGTGCTAGGGCCCGAGAAACACCTGAGGAACGTCAAAGAAGATTGGAAGAGGATCGTGTCTCAACTAGCAGTGTTAGGGCCCGAGAAACACCTGAGGAACGTCAAAGAAGATTAGAAGAGGTTCGTGTCTCAATTAGCAGTGCTGGGGTCCGAGAAACACCTGTGAAACGTCAAAGAAGATTGGAAGAGGGTCGTGTCTCTACTAGTAGTGCTAGGGCCCAAGAAACATCTGAAGAACGCGGAAGAAGAATTTTCCACTAATCTTCAGATTTCCTGCAATGTTTTAAAAAACTTTATTTGTGAAAACCTTTAGCGTGGCGGACAGCTGGCCGCCTTAAGCGGCTAGTAATACAATAATGGGAACAATTACTTTCTAAAAGAAGAACTTTTGTTTAATCTATTGATTAAATCAGAATTATAAATTTAAAAGAAAAACTGTAAGTGTTGTTCAGCGTGGCAATGCTTCCTCTATACATGATATATTTTAAATGGGTCCTGCAGTGGACAGTTAAGACACGGTTCCCAGGAAATCAACGAAGTAAAGCATCACTGGCTGCGGCCGGTGTGCAGGTGAGTGACCGCTTGGATCAGTCTTCGTAGGGACCGAGGGTGTTCGGTATTGGTCCTCGTTATATTGATCTACCGTAAAGTGCTCGACTTCGCTTGCATGTCGTTGGGCTACCGAAACGGGGTTGCCATTCTCTCTGCAGAGGATCAAAATTGTGATGGCAAGTCTTCGGATCATCCTCAGGGATGTTTCCCAGACGGTCGCGAATAACCCACTGTTGAGCTCTAGTGCAACGTAAATGTACTAAAGCAACTACAACAACA
The DNA here is from genome assembly GCA_949128135.1 of Parasteatoda lunata. NCBI lineage: Eukaryota > Metazoa > Arthropoda > Arachnida > Araneae > Theridiidae > Parasteatoda > Parasteatoda lunata. The sequence continues at coordinate 27,506,611 of OX421975.1, forward strand.
TTTTAAATGGAATATTTTTAATAATAACGACGTGTTAAGTACCTTCTAGAAAATACATGTCATTTTAAATAAAACACCATTTAAAAAAAAAAAAAACAGCTATTCATCATCCCGTTCCAATCTGCTATTTATTCAGCAATCATAAAAAATCTGCGTAAATCTCAAGCTTTTAAATCACTGTATTAAAGCGCCGTTTTGTTAAATAAGAATGTAAGAAATGAAAAACATTATCAAAAGAAGGAAAAATAAAGAATTTTTTTTTTTCTCCATAGGGCTGTACAACCGTATTCTTTTGTCAACAGAGAATTAAAGCCCGGGCTTTCATTAACGGAGTACATTCCATCTCTACGCCCTTTCCGCCCCACAGCAAAGACCCCCTTTTTTACTCGCAACTAATTAAGCGGGAGGAAATTCGCCTCCTAATCGCAACTTAATGAAGGTTTGATGTCTCTATCAAATTCCCGGCTTTTTCCCTTTCACAGGGAAAACTTAAAAACAAAATTACTGATTAGGAGAAAGTTTTGATGAAATTCTTGTCGCTTTTTGCTTTTAAAACATGATTTTTGGCCCCTAATTATTATAAAAATGTCTAAACAAGAGTCATTTTTATTGTTATATGATTTTTAAATATTATTTTATTTAATCAATCTTGGCAAAGTGTTAAATTCTCGAGTTCGATAAAAAGCTATGTAATTTATGTGAAAAAATTAGGCTGCGATAGTTACTCAACTATGTTTAGCTTCAAATTTGAACACAATCTAGGACGAATTTTGCACAAATTTACTGAATTTTTTTTCAGACAATGGAGAAAACAAATCGTGCTTTATAAGAAAATTTAATAATATTAAAAATCTGTTATTAAATAAATGATTATATAATGAACAATAAATAAATGATTAATTGTGGTTACGTTAAACGTGGGCCCAAACCAGCCATATAGCGTCACTTATCCGGACTGTTGTAGCAGATGTGACAGGCCATATGTGAATTATCGCAGATTATTTTGGTTACAATTTGAAATTTACATCGCGAAAAAATTTTAATAATAAACAAGCATAATAAATTATTTCAGTCAAGTTAAGTATTTTAAACTTTTGAATAATGACGTAAAAATTGTCGTAAAAATGTGCAAACAGTAGTGATGTACTCTTGCATCATAGATATCTTAATCGCTGATCGATTACTAAATGACAGTATGCGCTTTGTTCAAAACTATGTGAGTTTGATATGATAAGCTTGCAACAAGCTTGGCAATCAAATCGAAATGCTCAAATGTACTGAGGAAACAATGGCTTATAAAATGCTTAAATTTCCGCAGTGAGAAATGAGCAGTTTTTCTTAAATTTATAGGGCGGAAAGTATGATCCTTTCGATCCCAATGATTGTCCTACGAGCCGTAGTGGTTTAGAGGATAGAGCGTTCGCTTTCCAATGAGGTGAGCCGAGTTCGAATCCCAGCAGTAGCTGGTCGATATGAATTCTTCACCCGGCTTGCGCCGACCACATTGCTGACGTAAAATAACATCAGTGGTAAACGGGTTATGGATTAGAGACCCCTTGCCGTCAGAGTAACCAAGGAAGGTTTTCCTCTCCATGTAACGCAAATGCGGGTTAGTTTCATCAAAAAGTCCTCCACGAAGGCAAATTTCTCCCAATACTTGATTTGGAGTACCCCTGTCTTCTGGATTGGGTTCAAAATTACAGGACTAGTTATTACAGTTGAACGTCTGTAGTCGTAAACCCCATAATTGGGACGGCTGTTCAACAGCGATTATGTATATAAAAAATTCTTACCAAAGTTTTGACTTTTGGGACGAAAAAAAAACCAAATTGATCCCTAGGCTTCAAACGTCTTAAGACCACTGAATAGAATAAATATATATATTGATAATGATTAGAAATAAGAAGATTTTAGTTCACAAATCATATTTTTTACTATGAAAGCTGCTTTATTTGCATTGCTTGGTATTTAAATAAGTGTTCTACAATAACTTATAACTGGTCGCAACTTATTCTTAAACATGGAGTTCACTGTTTTAAAATTATTATTCTTAAGTGGATGAACATATGGAAATATGTTTATCCAATTAATCTTTCAATTAACCTATTAGTGAGTTCCACGTGTTTCTTTCAAAATAAATAGCAGATAATAACGTTTTATTTAATGATCGTATTGTTACATAACTCTAAAGGTTTTATTTATTTTGGTTATTGTTGTCCTTACCTATTTCAATGCTAAATATTTTTAGAAAGTATTTATTTCGGTTAAATCATTTTACTTTTTTTAAAGAAATATAGAATGGCAACATTCTAAGAGTTTAACTTAAAGAACTTGCATTAGTTTTCTAGATTAGATGGGTAGCAAAATATAAGCACTTCTCTTGCACAAAGCAGTAAGTTTTATGCGCACACTGATTAGGAATAGTTTTATCATTTATTAATGATGCTTTTTTTTTAAAGAAATATAGAATGGCAACATTCTAAGAGTTTAACTTAAAGAACTTGCATTAGTTTTCTAGATTAGATGGGTAGCAAAATATAAGCACTTCTCTTGCACAAAGCAGTAAGTTTTATGCGCACACTGATTAGGAATAGTTTTATCATTTATTAATGATGCTTTTTTTTAAAGAAATAAAGAATGGCAACATTCTAAGAGTTTAACTTAAAGAACTTGCATTAGTTTTCTAGATTAGATGGGTAGCAAAATATAAGCACTTCTCTTGCTCAAAGCAGTAAGTTTTATGCGCACACTGATTAGGAATAGTTTTATCATTTATTAATGATGCTTTTTTTTAAAGAAATATAGAATGGCAACATTCTAAGAGTTTAACTTAAAGAACTAGCATTAGTTTTCTAGATTAGATGGGTAGCAAAATATTAAATCCATATTTAAGAGAGCTTATATTGTAATTATTAAAGCTTATAATTATTAATTTTAGTTTAAATCCTAACAATTTCGAATTAAAAAATTTGCTCTGTATGCTTGTATTAGGTAAATATTTTGTTCTATATGAATATGATGCTGTTGATGTGTATTATTTTTTGTATCTCACTCATTTAAGCTACTAGCTGTAAGCTCATTTAATACTACTGTAAGCATATTAAGTAACTGGATGCTAGATCCCGTACTGTAAGTTCCTTCAAAAACTGTTCCCATGAATACGTAAAATATGTCATTTTTACTATTTTGGGTTCTAATTATATTACATTTTAAACTTATCGAAAGTTTCAAAAATCATTATTTTAACAATTTAATAATAAAAGCAAACAAAATATAGCATTCAGTTCAGAAGATTTTAAATATATTTACATAAACATGACTATATATCAATATTTCAATAAATCTTTAAAACTGATCGTAGGCACATAATGCCACATAATTTTCAATAAAATACCATTTTTCTCGGAGCAAGAACTCGAAATCCAATATGGCATCAGCTGAATTGAAAATGTTCTTTATGGTACTTTCTCTGGAATGTATAATAAGATTGATCCTGTCAATCAATAACATCAGTAGTGATTGTGTACTACACTAGTACCATTTACAGCTTCTACTGATTCCAGAACAAGCGTTTATTTATTAGGTCCACTATCTCAAACCGAGAAACTAAATCGGTTCTCTTCTATTACTACAGCAGAATCAATTCTTCATTGTAGTTTATGTTCGCTGAGATTTTGTACCCGAGGCTTGTTCCGTTTTTTTAGTTTTCCGTACTAAAAAAAGAGACCAGGAATAATATTAAAAAAAAAGACATTCGCATAGAATGCATTTTTTTTATTTAAGAAACATTTATTTTAATATATTAAGATTGATTTACAATAAGGTACAAAAATTTGGCAACAAAAGCACGAAATAAAACTTTCCTGACTCTTTGAATTTTGGTAGCAACATTTTTAAACAGAATTCTATACTTGCGTTTCAAGAATATCAAAATAACCAGACACGTGACCTATGACGCCAGCTCCAGCTGATAAGCAAAATGGCGTGTTAAAGTTGAGCTAAGTTTCCCCACATAAATCAGAAAGTTAATTAACGTTAATTTGATTAAATGCAGCACTGTATCGCACACCGAATTTGTATAAATGTAATTCTTCTTCTTCTACGTCTTTTACTTAACTTAGATCTATTATTCGTTTATGTATTTTATTGTAACCGTGATATATTTTGTTTTATCCATCTGGAAACTTCAATGCTTAATTAGTTTGTTTATTTTCTACATGGCTTCATGTCTGTCTTTGTGTTCAGTACGAAATATAAATAAAAGAACTGAAATCTTTATAAAAGAATCTTTCTGTGAGAATATAGAATGTGTCACTTAAGAGAATTGATGCTTCACAGGCTTGGCTTACTCGAAATAGAATGTAAAGAACAGTTGCAAACGTAAGCAAATGCCACGTTTCAGCAACCAATCATGATCGATGTACCCACACTAAGTCACTTGCAGGTATACCCTTCTAAAGACTGAGCAAAAATATTTCAATTTTCCAGAATTTCAAAGTGAATAGGCTCGAATAACACACCTTTTTGTTTTCTTATATACTCAAAAAATAATTAAAAGTTTAACTTTTAGGTCTTTAAGTAATAAAAATAGAAAAATGAGAGTAACAAAATGTACTTGTAAAATTTTCGAATTCGATTCTTCACGTAAAGTTCTTTTTAAAACGTTCAGTAAATTTACAGTAATTAAATAGCAGGATTATAAGCCATTACATCAGCTAAGTCATGCAGACGAAAAACACTTATTTGAAATGTATACCCTTTTTTCATTAAAAATTAATATCACTAAAACTATTTGAATAATAAACACCACTTTATACTTAAATAACCTATAACAAATTGACTTTTCTAAAATATTACTAATCAACACTTTTAAAGTAAAATCGCTAATTAGTCATGAACGCTGAAAGCCTCAAGCTGTAAATTGCATTTTTAAAATGTCCTCTCAAATCTTTGCATGATAAATCTCCGTTAACCAAGTTAATTTACATTTTTAAGCTAATACTTTAATTAATGCACGGTTTAATCTGTAATATGGTGATTAATTTGCAGGGAAAGTTTACCCTGTTTACCCGATAAGATTATAGTTTTTCGAGTCGAAAGATTTACACCATTTTGTTGTTTTGTTGATTTTTTAATGCTATGAACTTGTACTTTTTTAAACTGAATATAATTATCTGCCGCTAACATTTTTCGTTACATGGTATTAATGCGATATTGTTTTGCAAAATTGATTGAAATTTCAAGTTTTGTATAATTATAAAGGAAGGTAATGACATGTTCTAGATTAATTAGAAGAGGTGATAATATTTTTCTGACATCAGTATGAGGTATCAGTACAGTAGAAAGTGTATTCGACGAGAAGAACTATTTTTAAGTTATAAATCAGCACGAGAACCCGTGATAAACCTGACAGGTTAGGTTCATACCTTTCTCAATAAAATGGGATAAGAATTGATTTTAAAACCAATAAAAATTCTAAGGATTCAAGTAAATAAATATGATAAAATGATTTTAAAGCTAAAAAAAATTTTAAGGATTCAAGTAAATAAATATGATAAAATGATTTTAAAGCCAATAAAAATTGTAAGGATTCAAGTAAATAAATATTATAAAATGGTTTTAAAGCCAATAAAAATTGTAAGGATTCAAGTAATTAAATATGATAAAATGATTTTAAAACTAAAACAATTGTAAGGATTCAAGTAAATAAATATGATAAAATGATTTTAAAGCCAATAAAAATTGTAAGGATTCAAGTAAATAAATATGATAAAATGATTTTAAAGCCAATAAAAATTGTAAGGATTCAAGTAAATAAATATTAGATGCATGTCATTGTTAAAAATTTCATATCTTCAAATCATTCATACATTTACATGAATGCTTACACTGAAAAAAAGTATTAAAACGCTCTCAAATAAAATTTAAAAAAAAAACAGAAATAGTAAAAAATTACTTATTGCTTCCAATAGGTTGTACACTATAAATTAAATTCCAGATTAAATTACAGCATTAAGCACCAGCACTTTGGGTGCATCATCCATTAAATCCATTTTACCGTAAAATCCATTTTTAGAACAGAATCCATTTTTAATGTAAAATATTATAACGTTATTTTTACAGTAATATTTATTTAATTGAAATGATTCAGTGATTTTACTATCAGTGAAATAGCGGTATATCGGTTTTCTTGTTTCGTAACATGTTCCGTTGAAAATGGAAATACTAGAACCCTGAGTGCCGGTACCTTTTACCGTAATTTGACCTGAAATTTTTTACGATGTAGGATTTAAATAATTTTATTTCATTAACATTTATTAAAATGCTATGACTAGCAACAAAAGAAGCAACAACTACGAAAGAAGTAGCAAAAGAATGCTCGTTTCTTTAAAAAAAATTTTTTTTAGTTAAGTTTGGGATTAAATTTCTCAATAATGTTTAGTTTTGTTTCCAAATTTTCCAGAAGAGGCGAAAACCTGCCACACTCAGAAAAAAAAAGCTCTCCCCTTTGTCCAGTTAGCAATCCATAGAGCTGTATTTCGCAACTTTCTTTCTAAATCCTGTGAGTTTTTACGATATAAATATTATTTGAAATGTTTTAACAGTGTTTTTTCCCTACTCATGCGCAATCTTTGTGTTTTCAGGGAGTTTTATTTCGTTCCAATCTTGTTACTGACACAGAACTTTATCTCCATAGCAACAATAGCCTTTAATTATAAATTGCAGATTAACGTCAGCAGAAGACCATAGGTGATATCTTTTTATCCACTATGTCGTAACGACCTGAGATATCCAGCATTTCTAAAGGATTAATTAGCACTGTATTATGGGATAGTACAGAAGTTAGTCTGCTCGCTTGACAGACAGATTTGTCTCGAATGCGATTTTTGGTGATGACTAAATTACTCTTTTCATTTCATATTGTATTTACTAACAAACTGAATTAATCTATTTTCCTGCTTTACGTCCATTGCTTTTGAATTAATTCATAACCTTAAAAAAATTGGATATAGTAATTTCAATTGAAGATAGTTAAGGTTTTCCCCCAGAAAATTGTTTCGTCAAAATTAAACAAATAATAATAAATCTTGAAATTTGAGTATATATTGCTTGATTTTTAGATGATCTGTGTGATAATAAAGTGCCTTCAATTCGTACGAGCGATGCATTGAATAAATGAAAGATTTAGTCCAAGGGGAAGCAAGAATTATAAAGCCTTTTCTGTAATTTTTTAAATTACATTGACGTACACTGTAAGAAATTCCGGGAAGAATTTACACTCAAAATTACCGTAAAATCTCTGAATCACTCTAATTAAGTAAATATTACTGTGAAAATAACGGTATAAATATTTTACAGTAAAAATGGATTTTATAAATGATGCACCCAAATTGCTTTTCGTGATTTGACAGAAATTTTTTACAATGTAACAAAAGAACAAAATATCATGTCTTGGTACAAGAAATTTGTTAAGATCGGGAAAAAGTTGAGAATTCAAATTACGATTCCATAACAAAACGAAAATATTGAAGCGGTCGTAGTACTCATAGCACGCGGTAAATATCTTTTTTCTTTCTTTATTTTTATGTTGCATGTTTTGAATTTTTACATCAAATCAGTTATTATTCGGAAGATTCTCAAAATACGAAATTCTTACATTGCCTCATAAATATTTGCAGAGAAAAATTATTTGACAACAAAAATAAAAAGGTTTTTATTTATATATTAATTTATTTATTTTTGGAAATACATTAATGTGTTTAATTAAACTTGTGATTTCAAGGTGATTATAACTTAAGTTACAATTTCAAAAGACTGTAAAGGAAAGAATTACTGGCGAGAAAATACTGGTATTTCATATAGGTGTAAGTAAAGTATTCAAAATTCAAATTGATAAAAAACAAGGTCATTTCAAAAGTTGGCCCATAGATGGCGCTATTCTGAGGGTAAAAACAATTTTTTTAAATATATCCTAATTTTAAGATACTATTAATTGATTAATTTAATTGGTGTTAGTGAAAATACTCACCACGCGCACTTGCATTCGTTGCGTGTTGTAAGTAACATCTAAAATTCAAATATTTTTTAATGCGATGGTTTTTATAAGTTTTATAAAATGTACAGCGCCATCTATCGGACAACTATCGAGTTATATATATTTTTTTTTCTTTAGAAAAACAAGTTTCTGTACATATACTTGCATGAAAATAAGTCACGTCGTACTGACCAGCGGTTTCATTTTTACAACATTTTAAATATGCTAGTTCAGTTATAATAAACCCTGAATGTAAATTTTTATTTTTATATTCGGATCATTTCAAAAACAATAACTAATCAATTATAATGATCACAGTTTAGAAAGAAAGGCTTCATAAATGTACGAAATTTCACATTTCAAGGAATAACCTTAAACGATCTTTCATAATACAAACTTTATTTTGTTGAAAGTTTTTAAATGCATACGTGCATCAGAAATTGACGGATCATGGGTTAAAATTACCATAAAGTTGGGTTTATTGTGGAAGTTTTTTGTGGTTTTCCTCTCCATGTAATCAAAAGTAGGTTAGTTCCATCAAAAGTCCTCCGCGAAGTTTAATTTTCCCCAATGCTTCATCAAAGATTTCTTTTGTCTTTTGGGTTGGGTTCAAAATTATCAAAGTATGGAGTTGAACATTGATATAAACTCGAAATCAGGTAGGCACTTCAACGCCGGTTATAAAATTTAAAAAAAAAATACATATGTGCTGCATTATAACAGTTTCTTGTGATGCAGATTATTTCTAGATTAAAATCAGGAGGGAATATAAGATGCAGAAATACCACAAATAGACAGTACAGCTTTGAAGATGAAATGAGGAGATTAGTTTTCGAAGGTATTAAGCCCATATTCTCAATGCCCTTAATGACACATGTTTGATACAAATTATGAGACGGTCAGTTAGACTTGAGAAACGCAGATCTCAGAGTCATTGGTTAATTGATTAGCATTCTGGGAATTCGGAACGGTATTGAATGGAATGTAGAAAATAGTTACAATAATTAACTATAACGTATTACAAGATATGCTTCAATTTATATAGTTAAAAGTGTTACTTAAGTTTGAAGTTTTGACACAAGTTTTAAACATTAGGACATATTGTAATGATATATATTAGCTAGGTTGCAAATAAATTTGAAAAATGCTCGTAATTATGTATAGCTACAGCTATTGAATACAAAAAGAAAAAAATACGCAATTGTTTAATCACATTTTGGACGCAGAACATATTAAAAACTAAAATATGCATTCAAAGTGAAATTAAAGAAAAAAAACTGTCATTTTTTTATTTTAAAAGGTCATTTTTATTTTTTTTGAGTGCAATATAACTTAAAATTTTGCTTTTTCACACAAAATTAATTTTGAGGGATTTAAAGACAAAACTCTGAATAAATTATTTGAAACAAAATAATTGAGTCTGCAGACGATTCATATTTAGGAAGTTATTTTCTGTTTCTAGTGAGTGGGTTAGAGTATTTTTTTTTTCCAACTTTGTAAATGTTTTTAGTAATATTTTATTTTGTGTCCAATTGCTCAGAATAAAACCTTTCATATAACAGATTTTTTTTTCTTCAAAAAAAAAAATCAAAAATTTTTTTGGAAAAAACTTTCTATCTCCTTAATAATCTAAAACTTCATTATTAAAATTATCGTATTTAAAAATCGTGCAATTTTATTCAACATGAAATATTTTGCTTCTGCCAAATGTTTACTTCTTGAAATATTTAATTAATTGACTAAAACTGAAATAATATTAAAGTTTAAACCGAATACTTTTAGACACCTTCATACCTCTAACTCTGCTCGCTACTATTTTTTTATGTTGCTTTATTTAGAATAGTTTTGTCTTAAAACTAGAATTCTAAAATGAATAAGTCACAGAAAAATAGATGTTACAATCAATATAAAAACAATACACCAAAGTAACATGCAATTTTTATAAAATTTTTATGAAGTTTTTATAATTATTTTAAATATTTATTTTTTAGAAAAGAGTAACAAAAATTCCTGACATATTTTAATTCAAGTCCATCAAACGAACAAAATAATTTATTCAAAATTAACATAAGGTGTTACTTAAAAGCCTGGAAAATGTTTTCCATACTAAATTAAACTGTGTCTTAAATGTCAAACAACCCGTAAAGCCTGGGGTACGTGATGACAAATTTTAAAACTGACAGGACAGTTTTCCTTTCCCTACATTGAATATTCATAATGAACTTCAAAATTTTTTTTCCCTCCAGAAACGTCGAAAATCCCTATCTTCATCACAAAAAGAAAGTTTTCAAAAGTTCTTCAAAACGTCAAGAATCCTGTTCTTCATTGCTATTTTCAAGTAGTTTACGTTGGCACAAAGAATGTTCAATTTTGAAATTGCGTTGTCTTTAGTGAATTTTAATTTTAGTATAGGTTTAAGTGTTTTTCTTTAAAGGAAAAAATAATTTTCAATATTTCTAAATAATTGTTATTGTTACTATTAATTTCTAATATTTTTATTTTATTTTTTGCAATATTTTTTAAAACAGCAGTCCACTTTACTCGTTTACTATGTATTTTTAATTTATAACCTATTATCTTATAATTTATGCGTAATAGAATATAATTTTACATTAAATTTCAATATAAAATTATATTTTGTTTACTTAAATTAAAATTATATCAAATAATTAGAATTATAATTTTATATAATTATATATATTAAATATATAGAACATATTAAATATAATTTAATAATAAATTATATTCTATATAATATAAAATAATTTTATAGTAAATTTTAATTTTAGTATAAATTTAACTGTTTTTCTTTAAAGGAAAAAAAAAAGTTTTCAATATTTTTAAATATTTGTTATTGTTATTATTAATTTCTAATTAATGTTTTTTATTTTTAGCAATATTTTGTAGAACAACAGTCCACTTTACTAGTTTACTATGTATTTTTTATTTATGATTTGTAATTAAATTTTCGTATTAGAAGTTTTGAATACCGGTCATGCTCAAATTATTAATAATTCTTTAATTATAATTTTTAAAATTCTTGGATTTTTATTCATGTTTATAATCTTTTATTTTCGTTAACACTATATTAGTAATTCTTTAATTATAATTTTCAAAATTCTAGAACTTTTTTTCGAGTTAATAATCTTTTAATTTTTATTAATAATATATTAATAATTCTTTAATTATAATTTTTAAAATCATTCGATTTCTATTCATTTTAATAATCTCTTATTTTTATTAACAATAGTTTAGTATGCTTAATAGAAGTTATGAATTTCGGACATTCTCAAATTATTAATAATTCTTTAATTGCAATTTTTGAAATTCTTGGATTTCTATTCATGTTTATAATATTTTTTTATTAAAAAATATTAATAATTCTTCATTCATAATTTTTAAAATTCTTAAATTTTTATTCATCTTTATAATCTTTTATTTTTATTACAATATATTAATAATTCTGTAATTATATTTTTTTAAATTCTTGGAAATTTATTCATATTAATAACTTTTTGTTTTTATTAATAACAATAGTTTCACAATAATCCTATTTGTCACATTGACGGTATTTTTTCATATTTTATTTCTTCCTTTTTATATTATAATGTTAATCATGCTTTGAATATTAATTTATGTAATATATGACAATAATTATGCTTTAATTAGAAAAATTTAAACTATTAAACATGTTTTTTCAAGCAACAATAAATCAGTTCCAATTTAGATTATTATTCATTTTTCTATTATTAATCTTATGAGCATATTGAATTTTTTTATTGGCACCTTGAAACCTTTATTTCCCTATAATATGAATTTCCCTATAATCCAGCTAATAAAACTTATCATTTTAAAAACTAAGCATGAGGTTTTTAATATCAAAGAGTTTACTTTATTTTTATTTCATTCAATTTCTACTACTAGTTCACACTCTTCCTATATCTTGTTCAAATTTAAAATCGTTAATAAAATACTTTTTATCCATCCACTCTAGTTCAAATACATTTTTTGAACACTTCTAGTGGATGACACTTGATGATAACACAGTTTTTTCAAATATATATATATATTTTATTAATTAAGTAGGGATGAGATAAAAACGAAATAAAAATTTCTGATTAGTTAAGCGCTAGTTTTAAATTTTACTATAAGCGATTCACTTTTTCACATATTTTACAGAAAACATAATTTCTATTTGAACAAAAAAATAGTTTATTGAGCATATTTAAATATTTAATTATTTTATATTTACTGTGTCAGATAAATTCAATAAAGAACATTACGTGGTAACACGCATGGTCCACGTCACTAAATTAATACTTTTATCAGGGCTCGAAAAACCGCCCGTCCGCCCGTCGTCGGCGGTCAAAAATTCCCCGCGGACAACAAATTTCTCGAAACCGACGTCCGCGCGGACGGCCATTCTCCCGTTAAAGTTAGTGATACATTTTCAATTTTTGTTATCTTACAAGAGTCTATCGTCTCACTTCTATAATGACCCTCTAACTTAGAAATACAGCAACATACTGCGCTTGGTGGAATTCATGTTTTCTCTGTCTGGGTGTACTACAGCGGTTGAAAGGAGCTTTTCAGTAATGAACTTACAAAAAAAAAAAAAAAACACATTACGTACTGGTCTTAACAAGAAGCGTTAAACGCAATTATGAACATCTACCTAAATGGAAAACCCCTTTCAGATTTCTGAGCACAAACCTCTGTAAATCATTACATTGATTGTGGAACTGGCAAACGTCATATTTGATTCATTTAAAAAACGCAGTACCCTCGGATAAAGTGACATTCCAGATAACTTGACCTTTGTCATTTAAATTATTTCATATAAGAAATAAATTATTTCATAAAATAAATACTAGGTTATACCTAGTATTTCTTTTATAACTGTATCTAGTATTTCTTTTATAACTGTATAATGTTATCCTAGTATTTGTAATCCTAATATCTACTAATTCATTGTGCAATTTATATGATAAATGTTTGTAATAAATAAGAGAAAATTATATTTTTATTTATTTAGAAGTGACGGGTTTAGTTTAAAAGGAGGACGGGTACATTGTTGGACAAGCCGTCCTCGGGGAGGGTTAAAATTTCCGAGTTTTTTCGAGCCCTGACTTTTATAGTTGTCTGATACCACGTGCCTTTTTTTCCAATTCCTACTATTAGTTTACACTCTCCCTATATATATTTATATATCTTGTTCAAATTTTCAATCATTAAAAAAATATTTTTTATTCATCCATTCAAGTTCAAATACATTTTTTTAAAACTTTTAGTGGACGATACTTGATGTTAATACAGTTTTTTTCAAATATTAATTCATTAATTAAATTAAATGAATTAATTTTAAATTTATATAGGAGAAAAAAATTGTCATTATTTATTAAAAAGTAACTAAAATTAAAATTTTCTTTGTTAACCTAAATAGGAATTGACTTAAGTTAACAACACGTTGAGTTATCAACAAGTTTACAAATAAATACCAGTCGCCCAGTGAAACAATCAAACTATGCAACAACAACAACAAAAACACATATATACTGCAACAAATTCACGAGCTTAGCAGAGTATCATTATAAAGCTTTCCGAAATGTTGCTATAAAATATTACAACCAAGTGATAACAATTATTCAGACAAAGATATGTACGTAAACCACATAAGTCTGGACCGTATCATCAGTATTATTGTCGCCATTGAACTAACCTTGGATTTAAACGACATGGAAAGTAAGTAATGTACTTATAGTATCTAGATGTCGGTTAAATCCGAAACAGAAGAGGTTCAATTTTACCTCAATTCATTTTTCTTGCATGAAAAACTATAAAGGTTTAATCTTCTATTGTTCTTTGACAAAAAATAGATAATATTTCAAAACAAAGAACTATATATCTCTCAGAAAGGTTAAAAAAAAAAAAAAAATAATAGAATTAGGATAATTCATAAAATTAATAATACCGCCTAGACTTGTCTAGCCGGGAATAAAAATACATATGATCTTAGTTTTCTTAATTTTTTTAGAAATTATTGTTCTTTACTAAAGAGTCGATGCAATTTGTATTTTGTTTAATATACTGTAAATATATAGTTGAAAATAAGATGAATTTAAAAAATATTTCTTTTTTGCTAGCGTTGTTAAGATTAGAACAGATACTCGAAATTGTGCTTTGAATTTTCGGAAAATAAAATTAAAATGAATTATGTTTTGTTAGATATGTTTTAGAAAATATATATAGCAAAATTTTTGTAGTTGTGAGAGGATCTTATGTATTATGTACGCATATGTTAAACAAAATATTATTTAAGCCTACACAACACAAAAAACAATAAACTTCGTGCCTTAAGCTTCGTAAAATAAACATTATATATTTTTTAATGCTCTTCTCTCCGAGAAAAATTGTTTTTACGTAGGAAGAAACGCAGTTTATTAAACAATTATTAAAATATCATGCTAATTAGTTGGATACTTTTAAAAACAATTTTTTTTTTGTAACACTAAAGATAAGCTTATTTTTTATCTTCCATTTTTATAAAAGCAATTTAATGTTTTTTCATAGTATTAAAGAGAACAATCGCAATAGAAAAACAATTTTAATAGACAAATAAGCTATAGACTGTCTCGTAAAAATGTTTATAAAATTTCCTTTATCTAAATAAAATAAAACTATGTTTATGTAACTAAATGTATAGAACAATGTTTCAAGAAAGAGAAATACAAAGAAAATTTGTGCAATTTATGTGCAGAGAGGAATATGTAAAAATTGTACTGGAAAGAAATACTTTTCATAATATTACAAAAGTAATAGTTATCACCTATCTCATGTCAAAAAAATATTCGATGAACAGCGAACAAAAAATATTTTTTTTATATTGTATTCATTATGAAACTAAAAGAAAAATCGAATCATATAATGCGAAGAAATAATGTAGTGGCATTAAAAAAAAGAAACAAAGTAAGCAAAAATAACGAATCGAAATAGAAAAATATTAAAAAAGTTCAAGTCTAGAATCATAGTGTAATAAAGTAAAATATTACAAAAAAGAAATACTTTTCAAAGTATTAAAGAGGAAAAGTTATCATCCATGCTTGTAAAATGAATAACAAATACAAAATTTTTTAAAAAAGTTTTAATGTTATATTCTTTAGGGAAATAAAGTAAATAGGATTATATATTTGTTCTAGACACAACGGAGAAAAAATAGAAATATTTTGCTTCTTTGTGTCTTAGAATATTGAACACGGTGCGATAAAATAAAGTTGCAGAAAAATTTAATACATTTCGGTCAGATAATTGCGTGTAAAGAACGTGCTATTCAACGAAATGGCATGAGAAATATATCTGTGGTTTTACACCTCATATATTTCAGAACTGAGGACATAAAATTTTATATATTCCTCAGATTTTTTCCTTAACAATTTTCCAGAACATTCTCTCTGCCCCCCGGTTCAAATACATATATGCATAAGGTGTAGTTCCAAGTTGTTCTTCTTCGTCTTTTGTCTTCTTTTGATTATTCCTCTGTGGGAAAATATCAAAATTCTTCAAAACTACTTCCAAAATCCGCACCTCATCTATAAAACCAGGGGAAAAAATGGCACGTTGAGAGAAAAAATGATTTGGATTTATCTCCGAGGAAGAATTTAACGATACGGGGAAAAAAAAGGAAAAATTCTTCACCGTTTTCCTGAAAAAGGGCATAAATCTGGATTATCGGAATGTTTCTTTCATTCTCTTCAGTTACTGCAATCCTTATTTCGATTTGTGGACTTCTGAAATAAGGAAAAAGACGGAACTATATCTCTCCGCGTCGAACTTTTCTTAAGAGTTGGACAACATAATTAGTCAGCCGATACGGCGGAGGAATATCATCCATTTTGATGTTCGATGTACCTCAAAAGGATGTAAGAAGGTTTTGATGGAAACGAAGAGTTTCATTCACTGAAAGCTCACTTTATAGATTTTTTTTTGTCATTAGTTTATTGCTATTTTATGCTCAAGGACTCAAATTTGTCTTTTAAAAATGTCGATTGGAATAAAAAATTTTTTTATTTTAGTCTCTTTGATGCAGTATTGACTCGAGAAAATAAAATTAAATGTATGTTTAAATTTACGAGCTTTCAGATTTCGTAGAAAATGTTATTCATGATCATTCCTCCGAAAAACGTTTTTCTTTTATGTTCTTTGCATGAAATATTTTAAATCAAAGGAAAGAATAAATAAATAAAAAATTCTTTCGCAAAATTAGCAGAATACAAATTACTCCTTTTTTTTAAGCTTTCTTAAAAATAAAAAAAATCAGAAATATTTTCAAAATGCACTTTTAAAACTTTTTGGACATATAATAACTCTTTTTGAACTGTAAATACATTTCAAAGCAATAATTTATAAATTATGGAAAATATAAACGGTAATTTAAAAATATTTTATAACAAACTTAATATAGTTAGAAATTTCGTAGTTAGAAAAATCAGTAAAATTAATGTAGTTAATAAATTGTTTGCAAATAACTTCAGTTTGCAAATTTTATATAATTTGTGAATTCTTTGTAAATTGAATGCGGTTTGTAAATATTTTATACATTAATTCAATTTGTCACTTAAATTTAGTTAGCAATTTTTTTTTTTATCTAATTGGTTATTATTTAATGATCCATAGTTGGTAGCGTGTTTGAAAACTTATTCAATTTGTGTATTGTGCCTAGTTTTTAAATTTAGTTGGTTTGTAAACTGCATGCATTTGTCTCTTGAAATTGTAAAAAATGAATACAGTTTTTTTAATTATTTCAAATTGTAAATTGAATGTAGTTTGCAAATTGTTCGAAATTTGAAATATATTACGATAACATTTCATGGCAAATTTAATGCAATGCTTAATTAAGATTCCATTTAGCGACAATAGATTATTTAGTGTTGACAATAGATTATTTAGTGTTGACAATAGATTATTTAGTTGGTGACAATAGATTATTAATAACATGAACTGAAACTTTTTCAGTTAAAAAAAGTTTACCCTTGAAATAATATAAGCTTGATTTTTCCCCCAATTGTTTAAAAACATTCAATCATAAAAAAGTACATTTTTTGTTTTTTTTAGAATTTTAATTTGGTTATTAAGGGTCTATGTGGTTTTGATAAAATGTACGATGCATTTTTTTTTTTTTTTTTTTTTTTTTTTGCTTTTGCATATAATATCTAATATTCAGTATAATTTTTCGAATTTGTTACGGATGTTTAACATTGAAGGGAGAGGGCATTCGACACTGCTTCATCTATCAAAAGTTACCTCAAGATTGAATAGAGTTAGCATGTCTTATATACTAGTGAATTGATGCTTAATAATGGTAGTGGTAGTTACGACACAACATAAGCACAGACATTCTTTGAATTTGAAAAGTTTTGTGAAAAAAATGCAAAGGACATTTATAATTTATTTTTATTTAAGGATAAAATTCGAAGAAAAAGAGGAGATACTACGACGTCTTGGGCGCGTTATATTTAAAAAGTAATGCAAATGACTTGAAAGAGCTTTTAATAGACTGTCACGTATGATCTTTTTAAAGCCATACTTACTCAAAAAAAAATTAAAAATAAAAACCACTTTTTTTAATAAAACAAAGATCTTAATTTTATGAAATTTTATAAAAAAAAGTTTTTTTTTCTCCCGAAACTTTTAAATTTTTACCAATATTAAATGCTAGTATGAATTTTAGCAACAAGCTATACTCCAACCAGTTATCATGTTTTACCATCACATGCTTACTAAAAGTCGAGTAATTTTGCGAATCAGGTGAATTGAGAAAAACTGATTTAAAGACAATATTTGAACTAATAAAATCAAAAATCTTGAAATTTCCGTAGTTCAAATTTAATTCATTATTCAAAATATGACGGATCGTGTTTAAATAATTAACACTGAGAATATTTAGTTTCGGTATACATATTTTTCTTTTAACTTCAGGGGAAAAAATAGACATAAACTAGGTTCATATTTTCCCCACAGAATGACTCAATCAATAACAGAACAACCTAGATCATAGCACGTAGACATGGGAAAACAAGCTAACAAAGACTTTCAGGATATAACAACTTCCGACGGATTGATGAGAAACAGGATTTTTCTCACTCTTTGGCCTTTATGAAACAACAAAGCCTGGAAAACACACCATGGGAAAATAATTTTATTTTTCCTATGATTACCCGGAGACGGCAAATAGTTAAAGTAAAGAGCAGTTTCTGGGAGAATAGTTACTTTTTTGTTATTTATGTTTCCAAAAAATAACATCGTCTTAATTTGATGATTTGACAGCTAAAGTTTTGTTTCGTGTTGCGTTGCTCGGAAATTGGGTAAATTCATTTGTGTTTATACGTTTGTTTTCCGGAAATGTTATTTTTAGTCATAGATTGAATAATAGGTTGAATTTTTCATCGATGTTTGAAAGAAATATTGCCTTCATTAAAAGTTCAATAACTTACAGAGACGAATTTCATGCTTTATGAAAATTGGGTAAATTCATTTGTGTTCATACGTTTGTTTTTACTTTTAGTCATAGATTGAATAATAGGTTGAATTTTTCATCGATGTTTGAAAGACTTAAATAATGTCTTGATCATAAGTTTCATAATTTACAAAGACGAATTTCATGTTTAATGAAAATGGGTAAATTCATTTGTGTTTATGCGTTTGTTTTCTGAAAATGTACTTTTATCGATGTTTGTTTTCTATAGTTGTATTTTTATTGATAGTCCGTATAATAACTGTATTAGTTTTTCTTTAATCCTTCAAAGACGTGAATGATATTTAGGGCAAATCTTAGCTTTTATAGTTTAAAATAAATGAATTTATTGTTAATGCTTTCTGAAATTTAATATCTTATATATTGTGTTGGTTAAAATGTTATGTGTCAGTTACTTTCGATGTCGTCGAGTTCATATTACGTCCGGGTCACCAATGTGGAGAGAAAGCTATCGACAATGCCGACCTTTCGTCTACCAAAAGGTACCCCTAGAATTAACATGTCTTTTATAAGAGTATATTGATGTTTGATAATCGTAGTGATAGTAACGCCACACTTTGTGAAATGAAGATTTAATTTTTTTTCTTGCATTCATTTCAAACGTTGTTAACTGATCGGAAATAGTCAAGTTTAGTAAAGTCTATAATACATTTTTCAATTTTCTAAACTGAAATTTAACATTAGGAAGTGATCTAAACAAACTTCTGTACGAGTGCGTGCCAGAAAATATTTTACTTATTAACGTATCAAAAACATATATAATTTTTTTTTTCAATAACGGCAGGCACTGAACTTTCGTTCTTCGCCATAGAAGATGCCGGAAGTGTTGCTCATTTATCGTTACCCAGTGGGCACCTGTGAACCAAAGTCATGGAGGCGAGCAACGTTACCCACGCCACACTGCCACAAACCCGTTCATAGGGTGGGCCACATTCACTCATTCACACATCAGAAGACAACACAGAGAGAGAGAAACATCCATGCCCAGAGCGGGATTCGAACCCGCTGCCATTGGCTTCGCAGTCAGACACGCTAGCCACTCGGCCGGCAAATATAATATATAAAAAACATTAAAATATCAAAGCAAATAAGTTATTGCTTAGTTATGATTAGAGCCCGGATTTTAATGACCTAAAAAATCTCAATTAATGCCCTTAAAAAGTGCAAAAAATGCCCTTAAAATGCGAAAATTGTGCTAAAAACGCCTTATGACATGACTTAAATAAAGTAAAAATATTGAACTAAAACAATTTTTTACTCTTTAAAATTATTATGAGTCATTTCAAAAAATATAAAGCAATGCAATACTTGTTCTACGATCATTATTGACTCCAAAACATTTTCATTTTGTATAGAAACTTTAATGAATATAACAACTTCCATCTCATAATATTACTAAATATCAGAATTACATTGGATTATTAATTTTTTTTTGATATTTTGAAATGTAAACGCGCGTTTCTTGTCTGAAAGTTAATTTTTATACCTGAAGAAGCTTCCTTCAACGTCTACTGATGTTATTGGTGCGTACTTGAAAAAGACGGTCTCACTTACTGACAATTCTTCTTCAATTTGAAAAGATGTTGCTTCACCTATTAATATCCAAGAGATTTTCTTCATTGTTTGGAAGCCAGTGTAATAATGAAAAATGATAAAAAAATAATAAAAATTGGAAAAAATTAACAAAAAATTTAAAAAATGCTTTAAAATGCAAAATATGCCCCAAAATTTAAAGAAAAATGCCCTATAAATCTAAAAAAATGCTCTAAAGGCCAAAAAATGTCATCAAAATCCGGGCCTTAGTTATGATATAATGAAAAAAGCTGCAAAAAATATTATATTTCAAATATTTAATAACACTATGGATAATTACACAAAGAACACTACAATGTTAGCATAGTTTAATAAAAAAAAAATTATGTATAAATGAAAAAATGTCATTAAAAAGCACATATTCTTTTTTTATCCGTCTATTCTATAACATTTTATCCTGAATTGTAGCCAATGAAAAAATAAAATTTAAACAAATGTATTTAAGCGTAGCGGAAACTTTTCTCTTGTTTCCATCTGTTTGGAATGTCGCCAAAAGGAGAAAAAAAAAAGTGATTTAAAGGGATGCGCCTGCTAACTTTTAACGACTCCATTCAAATGTATTACGACTGAGTAAAAAATAGGTTTGAAGACAGAAAGCCTTGCGACGATTTGTGACGAGGAATTGCTCATTTTCTTCTGTAAGATGAATTGTAACTCCATTTCTCTATTACTCAATGTCTTGGCGTCGGTTACTCAATGTCTTATCGTAGTTAAGATATGAAATTTCTTATTTAATAGTGATGAACTATAGAATATTTTTTTGGCAAACGCATTATAATAGCGTCAAATTTTTCTCATGCTCCAAAAAAATGTAGTTTGCAAAGTTAAAAAACAAAACAAAAAAAAGATAATACTCTGAATATTGATCTAATTTATCAAAAAAATTCATATTTTTATATTTATTTCTTTAATTTTGGATTTTAAATTTTGGATCTTGCTACTTAAAATATTGTAAAAATTTGCATACTTTGCAAAGAAAAATTTACTTTTACTTCTTTTGTGTCAGTTAAGTCAAAATTGATATGGAATACTTAAGAAATTTTTTATTGTACATATTTGTAATCATTGTCATTAAAATTTTTCTGTTTTCAATTAGGTATGCGTGCGTCTAGATAAATAAATAATTACTGAAATCAGCTGGTCGTGTATAAACAAAAATGCGTAGTAATGTTTCAGTTATAAATCTTGGTGTATTATCACGCTGAACCAATTTGCTAACCATGAAGCTTATTTAGTTTCCAACTCTTTAGCAATTATGCAATTTGTAGAGTAATTTTTACGCATGCGCCAAGGATCTTGAAAAGCGTTATGTTAAACCGTAATAGTTATGCCTACTATCTCTAACAACAAACAGTAAAATGACGAATTCTTTATGTGTGGAACTGTTTTGTTTCGAGTTGTATTTAAAATGCAAGTCTTTATCGTTATAAATTTGTAAAAATGCTTAATTGTAATATTTGAAAATTTTATTATATTATTTATAAATAGATATTTTATAATATTTTTCAATTTTGAGTATTCTAAAAATTCTGAGAAAAAAACATTTTTGAAAATATTAAGATCGTTTGAGAGATATAAAGTTACAATTTCTCACAATATTTGTTGCATTATATGCATTTTGTACAATAAGATTCTTATTTAAGATATATTATGTATATAAAATAATATTATTTTACAAAAATGAGTATTTCTATCCAATATTGTTATTTTTATTCTTCAAGAAGTGTTTTGGAATTTGACAAAAGTTTTTCACAGAATTTTACAAATAAATTTTCCAAATATTGCTTTTTTTTCAATTTTTCAATTCTTACTAATAGTTCACACTCTCCCTATATCTTG
The DNA here is from genome assembly GCA_949128135.1 of Parasteatoda lunata. Taxonomy (NCBI): domain Eukaryota; kingdom Metazoa; phylum Arthropoda; class Arachnida; order Araneae; family Theridiidae; genus Parasteatoda; species Parasteatoda lunata. The sequence continues at coordinate 27,528,606 of OX421975.1, forward strand.
TTCAAATTTTCAATCGTGAATAAAATACTTTTTATTTATCCACTCAAGTTCAAATGCATTTTTATAAACTTGTAGTGGATGACACTTGATGTTCATACAGTTTTTTCAAATATTAATTCCTTAATTAGATTTAATGAATTAATTTTAGTTTCATATGGAAGAAAAATTTTTTATTATAAAAAGTAACTGAAATTAAAAAAAAAATTTTTTTACCTAAGTAGGAATTGACTTAATTTTTTTTATATTACTTGTTTTAAAAGAAAATATAGCATAATTTTAAAAAAAAGACTGGTGAAAGCATTTTTTAAAAAAATTATTTATAAACACAATAAGAAGACAGGCTTACATTGTTTAAAAAAAATTATTCCTCAATATATCCGGGGTGAACTACATGCTCAAAGATAAGATATAGCACACCTTTGGGAAACAGACTGATCAATATCTTTCTGGGTTATTAATAGAGGCATTATTTTAGAAGAAGACAAATCTCCCGGAGCTATTAGATTACCATCTATGACGTAATTGCCTCCAACCTGTTACGGAATCTCTAAGCTCTTCCACTTGATAAATAACATTGAGACATGGAGCTGGCATTTAGTGTCCACTTAATAATGTCACTGGCATTTAGTGACCCTGAATTCGTTTAATAATGTCACTAAACTTAAGTAAGACATTTGCGATTTCAACCCAAAGAAACATGCAATCTTAAAGGTTACCCATTGAATATATTGTTGGATAATTATTTCTTCTGCATAGTTATAAAGTGATAGAATTATTTTGTTTATATTAACTAGAAACAAAAGTTGTTATTTGAAAATAATTCTTGATGGATAAAATAAAATTGGAGAAATTTGTACTGATATTTCATTTATTTATTTATTGTATTTAAAAATGATTCCAGTAAAAGTTCCTTTAACAATTTTGTCTATTTTATAAGTTCTATACAGTTGACTTTGTTTATTGAAATTGAAGACGAAATACTTTCAGCAAATTGAACTAAGTTTTCTTGTCATCGATTAAACCTGACGTCAAGAATTCTAAATGTAAAAAAATTCAGGAAGTTATGCGTACTTAATGTAGTTTGTGTCTTGATTGCTAGAATAGTAGCAGCAAAGTTAAAGGCAGTTACTGCCATTAAAAAAATTGTTTTATATTTTTTCCACTGCTTTTTTTGTGATGATTAAAGAAATTTTTATATCACGAAAATTATGTTTTAAACTTTCGTATTTTTTTGCACACGCTTTATTGTGCAATACAGGTTTTATCAGTTTCCTGGTCTGGACAATTAAAGACCATATAACCTCCTCTTAGGCGTTTAAGTATTATTACCTATTGGCAAAATGGATCTTCGTTTGGAATTGATGGTGTCCACACACTTTTCAGGAAGAAAAAATATTTTGCAACGTCTTGGAACACCTATATAGACAGGATATATGAAAATCAATCCGTCGACAAACATCAATTGAGACAGTTTTTGCAACCCATGATTTGAAATGTTGTGGCGTTTAACGGAGTCAATCCAGAAAGAAAAAGCATTTGACCAATGGGTAACCAGGTATCGTAGTAAGGCTATCACAACTTTTTTTATTTCTTATATTAATCAGCTTCTTCTAAAAAAGGACAGTTTAAAAAGAAAAGGAAATTTAATCTTGATATTTTTTTGAGTTTATCTTTCCTTATTCAATTATCAAACTGGTGATTTGAACATTATTTACTTTTACAGTTTAATTTTGTTTAGAAAAAAAAATAGTGTCCTTTTTTAGTAGGTGCAACCTCATTATGCCCGGCATACACCTGTACAAACACTACCTGCTGAACAAGAAACCAAAATTCAGTAGCGCCGAAAAGAATATGATTTCCAAATTAGCCAAATCACTGTTTTCTTTTGTTAATGCATTGTCCTTCATCTAAAAATACGTAAGGTAGATGATTAAAAATTGATATTATTCCTTTCAAATTACCTTTTTTATGTTTTTCTTTTTAAATTTTTATAATCAGACATTCCTTTTTCAATTATTATTTTATGCATTTTTAAGTTTTGTGTGCACGTTTCGCGATATTTACTGATTATTACAAACGATCGACAAAAGAAGTATTTCTGTTGGCGATGTGCTCCTAGAATTTATTAAAGTTAGTGAATTTGATTACAAGCAGATGCCCCCTCCCCCTATTTCAGTTTTCAAAAAGTTATCTCGGCTTATACTATTTTTTTATAACCGTCATTGAACAGCCGACTGAATTTTTGAGTTTGCTACTTCTAATGTTCAACTCCGTAGCCTTGTAATTTTGTATCCAATCCAGAAGACAAGGGAACTCTTGGATTAAGTATTGGGAGAAATTTTGTCATCGAAGAGGACTTTTTGAGGGAACTAGCCCTCATTTGTGTTACTTGGAGAGGAAGATCATGGTTCCAACGGTTAGCCAACGGAGAACTTTCAACGGTTAACCTGACGACAAGAGGACTCTAACCCATGATCCGTCTACCACTGAGGATATTTCACGTCAGCACTGTGGTCGGTGTAAGCCGGATGCGGAATTCGCATCGACCAACCATCACTGGGATTCGAACCCGGTTCACCTCATTGGAAGGCGAACGCTCTATCCCCTGAACCATATGGCTCCGGTTTATACAATTTGGAAATATACGGTAGGACCTGGGGATGTCTAACCAAAAGTTTGTGATTTTGCAAGGATAGGAAGTAGTATTTGTTGTTGTATACGTAAAATCAAATCGCCAACTTGATTTCACTGACACAAACTTTAACTTATTCATTCAGAACATACTCACGAGAGATTTTAACCTCCAGAAATTACATTTTCTCTAAATTTTGAACTTTCAATTTTCTTCGTCTACTAAAATTTAAATTAAATTAATGGTAACTGAAAACTTAGTCAAGGGCGTCCTTCCTATGGACACGCAGTAGATTCCGCCTCGAAAAAGGGTTGTTTTTCTTGTTGTCTTTAAATGAATGCAGAGCTATACTTTTTAAAAAAAATTCTGTCTTTTTTCCCCCAAATGCATGTTAATCAAATAATGTCTAGCGTCATACTGTTATGACAGTTCTCAAAACACACAAGCTCATAGCTATTGTTGGCCAAGGGAGGAAAATGGTTTATGTTCATAAAAGATAATTTTGTGTGAGGACTGTTTTCCCACTGCATAGACCATCGTGACTCTCGGGTGGAGCCGATTTTTCTAGTTATTAATTTATCAAAACTGAGTTACCTTTTAAGTGTTGTCAAATCTATAAAGACAAATCAAAAAATTTACATTAACTTTTCTTCCCCTTTAATCTTCAAACACTTTTTAAACACAAATTACACTGCATCACGTGAAAAAATGCACTGGCAGAATTGGAGGTGATTTTCATGTAAAATAAACCCGATTTCTCCACCACTCAATGTTTTTTGTCATCACCGCCCATTTTTATCGCTTTTCTATAAATTAAAGATTATGAATTCAGCTTGAAGTTAGGAAAATGCATCATTTTTAGCCTTAAACTTCTTAAAAGGGATAAGAGAGGTGATAAAATTCTAAAAAATGATAAATTGTAAGAAGGAGAGAGATTTTGGAGAATTTTTTCCCTTAAATCATAAAACATATCTTCAAGATGATCCTTATTTTTGCGCCTTTTTTTTTAAAAAAAAAATCCTACTTCAAATTAGTAACATCTAATTAATAATAACTAACTAATTAAAAATTTAAATTTTCTACGTATTCCAGTTTGCCAGGCCTCCTTCCTCTCCCTAAAACGCACTCAAAACCAATCGTAATTTTGGTCAACGTTAGGTCAAGGAGAGAGATTAAAAAGTTCTCGAATATTGAATTTTTCAAACGACCTTACAAGCACTTAAAGACCTCTTGAAGGGAAAAAATTATTTTCTTAACCCTCTTGTTTCTTATACGAGGCACATGATATAGTTGTAGCAAAGAGTAGTAAAATTTGGGAGTAATTTGAAATTGAATTTAAAAATAAAAAAAATCTCTGAAAATTAACGGTTTTTCCAGTTTTTTTTTCCAAAATCTTTTGACTTATTTTCTATGTATTTAAGATTTTCTAGCCCCTTTTTCTTAACCCAACCAATAAAAATATTTAGTAACAATTTTGTTAAGAGAAAGGGAGAGGTCAGAAATCTGTTATACAGAGTACCTTCCATACTTTTTGGCAAGAGTTTTGGAAACGATCTCACTTTTAGTCAAAATCATTACTAAATATTATTATCATTTTTGTGTGTTAGGAGAAGTAAATATGCGCTAAGCACTTAAATATCGAAAATATGAGAGATTTTTTTATAGTTTAATATAGCAAACCCGAATAAGATATCTAAGGTATAATCAGGGGATTACAGCCCTATGCAGTTGTTAACTTTCAACAATACAGGTGGCCTTCGAAAATGGGGGAACATCTCCACTTAGATGAATACTATGGGCTGCAGTGCAAATAAAAAGAAAGGCACCCCCCCAAAAAAAAGAAACTTCCTACTTGCTACAATTGCTCACGTATTAGACTTTTCCTTCTCTAGCCTCGAAAGATATAAATCTTTTCCTAAATCCATACCGTGTACTACTGGCGGTAACATCCCATAAATTGATGATAAAAGCAAAATTAAAATACACGAGTTCTATTGAATTTTGACCTAGACATATATGATATCATCTAATGAAACGGTGTCATCTTTAACGGAGAGCGCAGATGTATCAAAGTCTTATGAATCTAAAACAAAGGCATTGATGTGTGTAAGCAGAGAGAAAAAAGTTTTCAGAAAACAGCTGCAGTAGTCTATCAAAAGATACACGCAGTTTCAAACGATGAGCGGCAAATTGTTGCTTTCAGCTCGCAGATGGCGAAATATTTCAATACCATCTGCCAATGACAGTCACAAAACTTTCTGTGTGGCACTCCCACCAGATGATCATGTATTGAAACGCCATTGGCTTCCTAGTCAGAAAAGGTTTCCTCTCAGAACAAAAGGGATTTTTCCTGCTTTGGTGGAGTGCCAAGAGGGTTCCCATGGCAACAGAAATCTTAAAAGAAGGGTCAACAACTACCGGAAATGATAAATTTCGTCATACTCCTCGTTTCCTTTGAATATATTGTGGCAGACAATTGCCGAGAGTACTGACGCCCTTCCATTTTAATAATTATCGAAACTCGATTCTTACGTAAGTGGGAAAGGAATTTCTCTTGATTATTGCTACTTCGGAAATGCATTATTACTGCTGTCGAGACACGGGCAACAAGTGTAGCGATCTTTTCTCTTCCGATGTTTCGGGGCGAATATGCACTGTTTTTCAGTTTTCCAATTTGAACATTTATTTGTATAGTAATGGACTTATAACTTGTTATAAAGACTGTTATCGACTATGCGCATGTTATAAAATGCCTCATTGTCTATAATACAACTCATAACAATGAATACAATGTATTTATTGTAATATATCGGTTTACCATGGATATATGTACAGTCCCTGGCCGAATTATTAGACCCACAATAAGATTCTATGCAAAATCTTAATTATCAGGTGATACTATACAGCTTTATTGTTTTTACGCGGCTGAAAACGGTTTGCACTTGTTTACGTTCGTGTATCAATTGTTTAACATTGTAATGCAATACGTTAAAAATAAATACAAATAGGAAGTACATTAAAAAAAACTGACTAAAAACCCATTACATACATGTTAAAATATAAAAGTATTGCATATAAACTCGTGCAAAGCATGTAATTATTAAAAAATTACACTGCTTTTAATAATTTGATTTAATTATTATAATATATTAATATAATACCTGATATAATAAATAATCTATATTTATATAATATATCGTCTCATTTATCCAATCTTCGAATTTATATTATATATCGTCTAATTTAACCCATTGATACACGAACGTAAACAAGTGCAAACCTGTTTTAGTGACATAAAAACAATAAAGCTGTGTCGTATCACCTGATAATTAAGATTTTACGTAGAATATTATAGTGCGTCTAATAATTTGGCCAGGGACTGTACGTCTTACCAAAAGTTAGAGAATCAGATACTGTGCAGAATTTTGAGAAAATATTCAGATAAATTAGACTGATACATCAAAGTAAGATAGAGTATATAAAAATGCGTAAAATTAGTAATATATGTAAATAGCTGTTAAATAAATACCTTAGGTGGGTTTATCTAATGTTTGAATTTAAATAAGATGTAACATTTAGGACAGAAACTTAATCGTAAGGCTGATTAATGACATCATACTGCCAATTAACATCTATTAAAATGTAAAATAAATGTTCAAATTTGTACTAAAATTTTAAAATCACCACCGTGAAATTTAGCTGTAACCAAACGAAATAGCAGGAAAGAAGGAAATTTGGGTCGTGTCGGTACTCAATTGCAAGGAAATGATACTACATTATCCCTGATTGCGAATGAGGCAAATTTGACCCTACTAAAATTTACTGGTACTACTCGCTAATTCGACGGAAAAAAAACAACAAAAAATAACATTAAAACTGCGTGAAACTTATTAGGTGAAAAAATGGCTTCCATAAATGTAGATAGGTAATTTATTTACGTCGCAGTAAACTTGCACAATGGCGACTCGCTCTGGGAAACATCTTTGTAGATGTTCCGAAACCATACCATCACAATTTTGATCTTCTGCAAAGCAGATATCCCCTTCGCTTTGGTAGCCTGACGATCTGCGCACGAAATCGAACAATTTACGGTAGAAAAGTTTAACGAAGATTCGCTCAACTTCACCCCCTCTGCAGGATGATCAAAAAGGTACATCTTACTGACCGCAGGCAATGCTGCTTGACTTTGGTGTTCTACTGGAAACCGCATCCTTACAATCACTTCACAGTGAGACCCTCCATAAAAGAATAAAATAAACAGTTTTATTATTTTTTTAAAAAAAATTATTATTTTAAATGTTTTAATTTTAAAAAAAATTATACGCATTTCTTAAAAAAAAAATGATAAAATAAAGATTACATAGGTTTTGACGTCAATCTTTTCCTAGAGAAATTTGACCTTAGACATTTTCTCCCTCGTAAAATTGACCCCGATGGTTAAGCTAATTGCATGAACAAGTAAATGAATAACGCATTTAGTACTTAAAAGTAATTGGTTTAAATTTTTAATCAGCGTATATTATACCTGGTGACTAACTAAACGAGTACATTAAATCTAAATTAAATTTGAGCTTAAGTACTCTAACCAATAAATATTTTGGACTTAATAATTCATTGAACAACCTTTAATTTTAGAAATCGAATGACTGAATTTTAAAGACAGTAAATGCTCTAAATTTTCAATTACGACGCAATTGCGGCTTTCAGGGTGGTATGCCGTAATTATTTCGGGAGACTTTCATCTATTTTCCCAACGCCATCTGGTGTGACAAATTAAACATGTCCCGTGATATAGTAGATCATAATTAACCTAAATATTTGACCCATCGAGGTGGAAGCTTTTATGAGACCTCCCGAGTTGTTGAAGCTTTCAGACCTTCTCTTTAATTAATATACCCAGAATGATGGAATTTTGTGGGGATTCAAATAGAGAAGGCAGCTTGTTCTAGAGGATTTAGAAAAGAATGATTAGTTTAAAGGAAATCGCCACAAACCTCTTCGTTATTAATATAATTTCCCTAAATAAGATGTAAATAAAAATCTATAATACCATTCATTAATTCCATAAATTTATCGCTTTCGTTGATTTTTGTCAGTTTTTCAGGAAATACAGGCCAAATTATAAGACGCACTATAAGATTCTACGTAAAATCTTAATTATCAGGTTATACAATACAGCATTATTGCTTTTACACTGCTGAAACCGGTTCGCACTTTTTTATCGTTCGTGTAACAATTGGTTAACATTGTAATGCAATACATTAAAAATAAATACAAATACGAAGTATATAAAAAAAATCTTGAATAAAAACCCATTACATGTATGTTTAAATATAAGAGTATTGCATATGAACTCGTGCAAAACATGTAATTATTAAAACACTCCAGTGCGTCTAATCATTTTTTCTAATTATTTTAATATACTAATATAATGCTTGATATGATAAATATTCTATATTTATATAATATATCGTCTAATTTATTCAATCGTCGAATTTATATTATATATCGTCTAATTTTTCCGATTGTAACACGAACGTAAACGAGTGCGAACCGGTTTCAGTCGCTTAAAAACATAAAACTGTATAGTATCACCTGATAATTAAGATTTTGCGTAGAATTTTATAGTGCGTCTATTAATTAGGCCAAACGATTACGATAAGTTACAACTTTTTGCATGATTATTCATGTGAATAACAATTACGCAATTTAGTTTAGCATATGCAAGACTTCTCTTAATCAAAATAACCTCAATCAAAATAACCTCAGAAAATCAAGTTATTCAACAATCAATCAAATCAACTTCAGATAATCAAGTCATTCAAGAGCCGTGGTGGCTCAGGGGATAGAGTGCTCGCCTCCCAATGCCGGGTTCGAATCCCGGCAATGGCTGGTTGGTTCGAATTACGCACCCGTCTTGCTCCGACCACAGTGCTGACGTAAAATATCCTCAGTGGTAGACGGATCATGGGTTAGAGTCCCCATGCCGTATTTTCACTTTAACGAATGCGTAGTGGGTAATGTGTAAATTGTAGATTGTCTAGCTAATTTACAGATAAAATAAGCAATTTGAGAAATGCAAAATTTTTTTGGCAATTTAACGAATTACACATTAGCTAGATTATCTATAAAACAGCTGATTTCTACACGTTTGCTGCTACAATGATGCTAAACTCTTTTTCAATTTATCCGCTATAGCATCAAAACAAATCCAAATCCATATACGTACAAAATTTATATGCAAAGATAAAGAAATCGTTTCCAATTATCTCGCTTCTTTTTTATCACTCTTAGCTATGGCATCAAAACAAAAACAAATCCATAAACGGATGAACTTTATATGGAATGATAAGGAAATAAGTTCCAATTTATCTCGCTTGATTTTTTTACTATGAACTATAGCATCAAAACAAATCCAAATCCATGTACGGATAAAATTTATATGCAATGATAAAGAAATCGTTTCTAATTGCTTAGCTTGTTTTTTATCACTATGAGCTATAGCATCAGACGAATCCAAATCCATATACGCATAAACTTTATAGACAAAGAAATAGTTCCGATTATCTCTCTTGATTTTATCACTATGAGCAATTGATACTTTTAACGTATTCATATGAAATTAAATTTAATAGATACTACAAACTTTTTTTAAATAAGAAAAATCATAATTGGTAATTAGACAGTTAATTAGTATTTTTTTTAATTTAAATCCTTCAATCAGATATTCAACTAAATTTTTTTTTATATTAAAAACGTTTTGAAGTTCCAAACTTTTTTATTATTTCCTTTTTTTTTCATAGCCAACCAAAAAAAATTCATTTTACAAAAAAAAAATAGTTTTGTTCCTCTTTAAATGAGCATATCTAATGAAGCTAATTATAGGAAAGTAAAAAAAGCTGCTTTTTTTTTTTTAGAAAAAAAAAGACAAATAAAAGCCCTTAAAGTAGGGAAGAATAAGGGCTACAAAAACATGGTTCGTGGTTTTAATGAAATGCGATTTCATCCGATCCATTCGGTTTTACTGGTTTCGTTAAAACTTGTTCAATATTCATGAAATGTCGTTACGGATGCGGCTAATTCTTTAATTGCAATGGAGCTATGAATAGAGAAAATTAAATAAAAAGATAAGAGCCGAATTTTTTTTTCTTTCTTTTTGCTCTGTTTGACAGTATAATAATGAAATAATATATTGCTATACTCATATGTCTACATTTATAATTGTCTTACTTCAATACGAGAATTTTAAAGAAGGTTAAAAACCATCTTTTCACGAATATTAATTATAAAAGTCTCTTTGGTAAATAATGGAATACCATACTGTTATGTGCGCTTGTGCTATTATTTATAATTCTCTCTCTTAAATGCAAGTTATTTAGAGATGGTTTATTCAGTCATTAATTTTAAAAATATATTTAATTATTAACGAAACAACATAAACTTGTACGCATGTGCTTTCATTTAAAATTGTCCGGATTAAAACTCTGGTTGGAAAGTTGTAAAGAAAGTTTTTTTTTTAGTTATCAATTATAGAAATTAATTTAACAAACAATGGAGCAAGACATAATTTTATGCATATGCTTAGGATTACAATTGTCTAGATTAACAATGAGTTAATTAGGAATGATTTATCTAGTCTTTATTTATCAAAAGATCTTATTAATTAACGGAATAACTTATAATTAATGGAATAACTTAAAAATCTGTGCATATGTCTTCATTAATTATTGACTCGGTTGGATACGAGATATTTAAGGAAGGATTTACAAGTTATTAATAGTAAAAATACATTTATATATTTAACAATGAGGCAACAGATTATTATAAGATAAAAATATTTATATATTTTACAAACAATGAAGTAACAGATTATTATAAGCATATGGCTCGAAATACAATTATCAAGATTAATTATGAACTAATCAGATATGATTTATCAAGTCTTTATTTATCAAAATATCTTTAATATTTAATGTAAGAACCTAAAGTTATATGCACATACCTTTATTAATTATGGTCTGGTTTGAATACGAGATATTTAGGAAGCATTTTTTAAGAGTTATCAATTGTAGAAATATATTTAGTAAACAATAAAACAATATATATATATATATATATATATATATATATATATATATATATATATATATATATATATATATAAATATACAGCAAAATAAGTAAATACAAAAAAACCAGAAAAAATTAGGAAAAACAATAAGTATCATTTATTGCGCATAAGCTGCAAGTAAATAGAACTCATAAGATATGTTCAAAATGAAGAAAAAACAAAGGTAAATTACAGACAAATGAAAAGAAGGGGGGGAATAGTAATAATAACAAACAATTGGGGAAAGAAAAAGAATTAATAAAAAAAAAAAAAAAAATAGGAAAAAGTTTTTTTAAAAAAACTGGAAAATAAAAGATATAATCTTTTCATCAGCCCACACGATTATATCCGAAATATATTCATGGTTTTCATATTTTGCAATCTGGCAATCTTGTTACGTAAATATTTTTAAATCATTCTTGAAAAATTTCCTGTTCATGTAAGTTCATTATATTTCACTTCTCGCTTTATAGATTTTGTTTTATTCTGCTCTTTCTTTTATATTTTATTTTCTGTTTTTACGTGTTATATTTACTTATTGTGGTTAATTTTATTTGTCGTAATTTTTGTAAAACATTTTTTGAGTGCTCCTCACACTATTGTATTGATATATTTTGCTTTGGCTATATTGATACAATATTAGAAAGCACTCTTTTTCGGATATAATCGTGTGGGCTGATGAAAAGATTATATCTTTTATTTTCCGGTTTTTTTTAAAAAAAACTTTTTCCTCTTTTTTTTTTTAAATATTTATTTATTTATTATTATTTTTTTTTTAATTAATTCTTTTTTTTTCCCAGCTGTTTGTTATTATTATTATTCCCCCCCCCCTTTTTTTTTTTCTTCATTTGTCTGTAATTTACCTTTGTTTTTTCTTCATTTTGAACATATATATATATACTATAGATTGAGAAATGCAAAATTTAATTGATTTTTTGAAATTACATTGAAAGCCAAATGACTGTTCCTAACAAAATAGAAAAATTTAAATACCATTCTATGAATTTTAATTTATTTTTTCTATTTTGATACGAGCAGTCATTTAGCTTCCTCCAAAAATAAACTGGTGAAGAATGATTTTAAGCCCGCCCTTGCTCGTTTTTTTCTCAATGATGATACAGAATTTAAAGTCTTGCTTGTTAATTATTTCTCATCTCTGTATTAATTAGCAACTCTCAAAGAATAAAAAAAAATTTTTACTTCATTTTGGAAAAAATTTTTAAATTTTTTAATATTAATGGCAGAAACAAACTCTCCATGCCGCTTAGAATACCAGAATTTTAGAAATTCAATGGGGAGAGTGAAAAAAGAAAATGTTCGAAAAAAAATAGTCTGAAAAATTTTTTTTAGTGTAAAAAAATATGGCGTAGGATTATTTGGCGTACTATATGTGCAGTTTCAACTACTCTTATAAACATATTTTAGTGCTAAACCAAAACAATCCGTCATAGTTACAAGACGGTTATAGAATAAAAATATGATTCACAATCAAATAGCTTTTTCAAGAACCCAAATGCTAAAGGTTTATGTTTTCATTGTTGTAAATACCAAACAGAATATGCAATATTTTACTTTACAGATGAAGTTTTTGTTTTCTAATTCTTTACTATTAAGAAAAACTAAGTCGTGTCTAATGAATGCTAACGCGGTATTTTGTAACCATGCTAAAATTATTCATTTCGACAAAACATCGCCACTAAAATCTGGGTGTGTCGTCATTGCACATAATTTAGTTTCTCCTGTTGCTGTTTAAATAAAACCAAGAAAAAGTTTTCGTATCCAGGATACTGCAGAAAAACTCACACACATAACATTCTAGAATAAATGCACATAATTGTCCATGCTACCTACTTATTTATTATCTTCGTCTCAACTTGCTTTTATCTTTAGACGAACTTAGACACTCGTTAAAATACTCTTTTTAATATAATTTTACCTTATTTATCACTGTTAAACCTAGAGTCAGGCAAGCTGATTAAATGACGGAAAATTTCCAAAAACCCTGTAATTTGTTACTGTTTTATTAAAATGCGTTTCTATTGCATGTTTTATTTTTTTTTTGAAAGAAACGATGTGTTTTTTTCTTATACAAGGTGAAAAAAAAAGTTTATTTAATGTAAAAGTGAGAGCAAATTGCATATTTTAAATGCGATCTCCTATTTTTGTTGCAGATTCGGACTCCCCAGAAAAAAGTAACCCTATTTGAGTTGTTTAAAATGGTGAAACTCGAAACCATTTAGGAAGATAAAAACGCAAACATTGGAAAAAAATTTCTCGTTTTTTTTTTTCGAAAAATTATCGTAGCATATTTAGATTTATTTATTTTTATTTTTAATCTGATAAGTCTCGATTTACTATTATTTTAAACAACTTGTGCCCCGTTTCATTTTTCTCCGTTACTCGAAACCATTTAAGAAGATAAAAACACACACGTTGGAAAAATGTTTATCGATTTTTTTTAATCTTTTTTTTAAAGAAATTACCGAAAAAAAAAATTTTTTTTTAAATCTCATACGTCTCGATTTACCACTATTTTAAACAGCTTGTGCCTTATATATATTTTTCGGTTACAGTACCATCTGTAAAGCAAAAACGCATCTGTAAAGCAAAACGATATACAACTCAAACAAGGTTTTTTTCCTGGAGAATCCAAATCTGCAATATAAAACCTGAGATCTTCATTTTTAAATTTTCAATGTTTTCCCCAGATCGAATTTGGTATTTTTGGAAAACTTTAAATATATATTAAATGTGCCTATTTTCACTTTTAGATCCGATGTACATTTCTCCAGATATTTGACCGTAGAAAAGCTATTTTTAGATTCTGTAGATATATTTGAACGCTGAGCTTTATTTTAAACTCAACTTAACGTGAATTTATGAACTCTTAACACATTTCTTATGCCGAGGAAATTTTTTACTTTTTCAGAAAAATAATTTATTCGAAGTTGAACTATAAAATAGGTCATTTGAATTACATATTGCGTAAATACGGTACAATCTTAATAAAGTGCAAAATTAAACAATTTATTCCAGGTGAACCAATTAAACTTGTAATTATTTTCTAAAAAAATATTTTATAATAATACGTTTCAAGTTCGCAAAGTGAGAAGATTGCAGCAAATTTAAACTACGCTCTAGTTCAATAAGTTACAAATTTCCCATCATTGTAGTACTAAAAACAATGTTTTTAAGATAATGTAAGGAAATGGGGGCCATTCACAAATGATGCCTCGCTAGGAGCGAAGGTTCGTGTAATTGTGGGAATTTGTGACAAGGGGTAGAGGGAATGACAAAATTTGACAATATGGTTACAATAAAAACATTTAAAACCAACAAATTGAATATTTTTAAATCATTAGATTTTGTTTTTTCATATTTTTATCAAAATAAGTGCAATTCTAATCGTCGCTGAGGGTAGGCACCCAAGTATCGTTGAAATAAATTGTTAAACAAAGGGGAGGAGAGAGGGGTCAAAAATTGAACATAAGTGTGACATCTAATCATTATTATTGCTATGTTTGCATTAAACCCCATAGTTAAGGGGACACTGGACGTTCAGAATAAGAAAAATCCTTCAAAAATGTATAATTTGGTTTTTGAGATATTAAAAATAATTTACACTTAACAAAGTAATAATTAACAACCGTGTTTATTTCAGAGATTTTCTTGCCGAGTTTTAAGATTATGAATTTGTAAAGGTGAATACATCGATATGTAGTTCTCGTAGATAAAGTTTCTTTTTCTCGTAATGGAATTTTTCAATGCTTTCTCAACTTCAAAAAGTTCCTAGCTCACCAATTTTTTTATTTTTTTATTCAAAATTTTTCAGATACTTTTCGATGTTTTTTGCTTAATTTTAATATATTTGATTTACTCAAGATCTTATTTTAGTTTTTAATAATTTAACAAACACAATTAAAGCGTGTTTTTTAAGAATTTTTTTGGTGACAAAATGAAAATTTAATCTCTAGTTACAATATATTTTTATACGGTTACCACAACCACTTAAATTTATTTAAATGCCTATAAACAACGTAATTGCGTAAAAATTTTATTAAAAAAAATTAAAATACGTTCGCAAGGAACTTTTTAATGGCCAACAATTAAAAACCATACTTTTAGCTATAACTTTAAAACTAATTATTATTTTTTTCTAAAACTTTTTGCACAGACTACTTATATTAATGCGTCCAATATTCTGTTATAATTTTAAAACGATCGAATAAAAATTAAAATTTTTGTTTAGACGTCCTGTGTCCCCTTAAAGATTAAAAATAAAATTCGAAATAAGTTCTACAATCTACTTTCTGTACAATCTACTTTTTTTATTTACTATAACCGTCGTTGAACAGCCGACACAATTTTTAGATTTACGACTATAAATGTTCAACTCCGTAGCTTTTTAATTTTGAACCCAATCCAGAAGACAAGGAAACTCCTGGATCAAGTATGGAGAGAAATTCTACATTCGTGGAGGACTTTTTGATAAAACTAACCCGCTTTGGCGTTGCATGGTGAGAAAAAACCTCTAAATTCTCCCTCGGTTAGCCTGACGGCAAGGTGACTCTAACACATGATCCGTCTACCACTGAGGATATTTCACGTGTAGTCGGTGCGACCCGGATGTGGATTCGCATTGACCAGCCGTCGGTGGGATTCGAACACGGTTCACCTCATTGGAAGGCGAACGCTCTATCCCCTGAGCCATCGCGGCCCATAGGAGGATGTTTGCCTCTATAATTCAAAGTAGAAGAGGAGGGTCAAAAATTTTTCAAATAAAAAAAAATAATAATGACATTAGAAACAGCCCTATAGTATATGATTATGCGTGGTTTGAGAAAAATTCGCTCTTCAGAAAGTCCGCTTAATGCGTTTGCTAATTTCTTTGGAAGAAAAACTCCACTAAATAGTGAGGTTGAAGACATAAATAAACAATTAACGAGCAAACACTCTTCTAATGAATGTTTAATTTTTGTTCTAACCACAGATATCACGTCCCCAATGGAAAGTGGACAAAATTTAGTTAGCTCAAGTTAGTTTCCTAACAGCGCACTTTCTGAGATGCCCCACCAAGAAATTGAAGGAATTTTTTCATTTGATTCTACCACTTTAACATTCCTAATTCGGTTACAGTGAGGGAAATGGGTTGCTTTCGCTTTGACTTTGCAAAGAACTAACAGGAATAATTGCCCCCAGAATAAACTCTTTGAAGAAGTATACGTAGAAAACTTTTATTTAACAAGAATTTAGTATCGGCCTACTTAAGTAAATTTATTTTCCGGAAAGATGCTTATAAGGTTTCTTTTTTTTTTAAACCTCAATTATTTTTGTAGTAAGAAAGAGGAGAATAATTAAATTGATGGTGAGAAATAGACGCCATGAAACTGTACTTTTAATTAGAATAAAGAGTTTATATTTATGGCCGACTATACAATGTTAAGGATTGAGAGAATAAATTAATGACTTATATTTACAGTCGACCATTACTATTTTAAGATTTATCAGAATTAATAAATACTCCATACATACAGTTTAGCATAATTTAATTAGATGTGCTAACAACAATTAATGTTCGATACAGAAGCTTCCCTATAATATATTAAGATTTGACTGTAGAAACAAAAACCTAAAGTTAACCATAAGATGTAAAGATTCGACACTAAAAATTGATGGCCTACGATTGGCCAATTGACCATAATATGTTATGATTTTGTAAAATAAATGTTTTGCATTTACAGTTAACCACATGCTATGTAAATATTTGACGGAAAAAATTAAGGCTATCCTTAGAGTCGACCATAATATCTTGATTATACAGAGTAAATTGATGCTTTTTTGCTTACAGTCAGCCATAATATATTGAGATTCGACAGAGTAAAGATAAGCTCTTTGCCAACAGTCGAATATAACATGTTACGATTTGACAATAAATTGATGCTTTCCAGTTAAATTGACTCTAATATGTTAAAAACTGACAGCAAAAATTAATACACTATCAATAAAGTCGACCCATAACATGTTAATATTCGACTAAACAAATTTTTGCGCTGCATGTTTAAATTCGACCGTAATATGTCAACATTTTACAAAATAAGTTTTAGTGCTAAGTATTTAAAGCTGATCATCATATATTAACATTACTTAAACCAAATTATTACGCTACACATTTAAAGTAGACTATAAAGTGTTAACAATTTGACAAAATAAACTATTGTGCTACATATTTAAAGTCGAGCATTATCATAATGCTATGATTCAATAGAATAAATTAGTGTGCTGTATTTAACACCTTTTTGAGTCATTAAAATTTCATGAAGCTGTTCCGTGGCACAATATGTTATATATATATATATATATATATATATATATATATATATATATAAACTCTACCTTAACGATGTGCAGTGAACAGCTTATAAAGAACTTGCTTAACTTTAAATTCCTGTAAACCGAGTGAAAATATATATATATTTTTTTTTTTGCTTACATGGGTAGTCTTGGAGATAAATTCAACTAGTATAATCCAAATTCCAAAACGTTTAAATCCCTGCTTAAACTTAACTCAACAAAGAAAAATCCTTTCCAACATCCTATCTCATTCCATAGAAAATAAGGTTTAGGTATTCGAATTTCTTTTTTACTTCAATTTTTTTTTTTCTTGTTTGTTTGGTGACCACGCCCTGGTACTTGCTACATCGATTGCTGCCACCTCCGACTAAGAGAAAAAAAATGAAGAACCAAAATGTATCTTAAGAAACTTTCCTCCTATACGCAATTCTAAATTTAAGGATAAAGTATGGGAGGAAGGAGGTAAAAAATCCTAAAAGATAAAAAAAAAAAATGCTTTCGTTGGGGTTGATAAAAGAAGTATTATTTTTGTTCTTTTATCTTCAGAAAGAGCTTTTGGTCACTTTATGACAGAAAAGATAAGGTAAAAATGACAGAAGGGATAAATGTAATTATATTCTATGCCGCCAACAAATTTTTTTAGAATGGAGAAATGCCTTAAAATATGTTGTTACTATATAGTTAAATAGAACGACGGTTTTTGAACTGCATCAAAATATGTAAATAACTAAAAAGAAGCACATTTCTAATATCAGTACAAAGTGATTGCTTCATTTTTAGGGAATACTTATCTGATTTAATTTAAATGCATTATATATTTGTCTCGAAACAACAAATGTATTTGCATAATTATTGGTCGTCTAGGATGGCAATTTTTTTAAAGCTTAAAAAAAAATATTTGTTTATGCCAGACCATTTTATTTTTAAGATAGTCAGTTGTTTGTTTTACGCTTTGTAAACATAAATGCAGTTTTTTGACGAATTATTTTTTTATAACTTCTTTTAGTTGAAATTTTTAATTAATTAAGCAATAGTGTTCGTTAATTTTACCGTAAAGTGAAATTACAACGTAACAATGGGAATCATAAGTAAAGTTGTAAATTGCAATCTCACAATCAATGTGAATGAGCCGTAGTGACTCAGAGGATTCGCCTCCCTATGAGGTGAACTGGGTTCGAATCCCAGCGATGACTGATTGATACAAATTCCGCACTCTGCCCGCAGTGACCACAATACTGACGTAAAATATCCTCAGTGTTAGACGGATCATGGTTAGTCCCCTTACCGTCAAGGTAACCGTAGAATGATTTCGTGGTTTTCCTCTCTATGTAACGCAAATGCGGATTAGTTTCATCAAAAAGTCCTAAAGGAAGGCAAATATCTCCCAATACTAATCCAGGATTTCACTTGACTTCTGGATTGGGTTCAAAATTAGAAGGTTACGGAGTTGTATATCGGTAATCCCAAGCCCGAAATTAGATCAGCTGTTCAACGACGGTTATAAAATCAATGTGAATCTTACACATTTTTCTTTGATCAAGTGAGCAAACAACATGAAACATCAATATAATTAACATTATTTTTTTTAAATTTTAATTTTTGTAGTTGAGATGTGTTTCATATTCTACTATTATTCGTATGCATTTAGACTCATGGGCAAATATTTGAGGAGTGGCAGAAACACCTGAACAATCAATTTTCACCATACAATGCTTCGGCGGAGAGCAGGCAATGAAGCGCTAGACGGCGATGTAATGGATAGCACAAAGCGGGAGTTTTCTTACATATCGTCATTTCTACCATAGATTTCAGAAAGCGTGGGGTGCGCACTAATCAGAAAAAGTTGAGCATACTTTTTTATGCATGTTCTTGTAAATGGTTCTGGAAGCCGCAAGGCTGTACAGACAGCGTTTCCCTAGAAGACATGCATCAGACTGGAAAACGCTCGAGTGATTGAGTCAGTGCCTGTGGTAAACGGTATCCGGATTACTAACTTTTACCTGATAAAGCTTTTCCTGAACTCTGTACGTCGCCATGAATTTTGAAATCCACGGTAGAAATGGCGATGTTTCAGAAAACTCGAGATTTTCCGATAGAGTGCCGTCCATTGCTCTACGCCCATGCATTGGTGAAAATTGCTCGTTTAAATGTTTTCTATGACCCCTTAAATTTTTGCTATCGAGTTTCAAAACACTCAGTACAATCGTTTCTTTTCAGAAAGAATTCGAACTAAATGTTGCCGAATTTGGCGAGCAACAGTTGAGTCTCAATAAAACCTTTTTCAATCTTCACATTATTCTATCTCTTAAACGTTAGTATATCTTGCGTCAGTATTTACAAGGGGACTGATTAAAAGAAATTTGGCCAAAAAATCCTGATTTTAGGGAACTTTTTTTTCCATAGTATCCAGTATTCTGGGAAAGTATTATATTAAAAATAGAGAGTTGTAAACGCTTATTTTTCTCTCACGGTACCATTTATAGTTTGTCTACTGTAAGAACTCCCCCGCCACAAAGTCTGAGGCCGTCTGCTGCTATGGAAACAAGAATAGCGCATTTCAGAGAAGCAGCTTCTCTTCACTCTAGGGCTAGCACAATAGACCGAAGAAAATGATTCCCTTTCTCTGACCAACCCGAGTCAAACACTGTCTTAAACAATGATCCCACATCCCTGCTTGAAATAGTTACAACTCGTTACCATAAACAACACCACGGATCCAGATAGAAGGCTAGGGTAGTTCTTACTTTAGACAAACTATACAGTGACAGAATGCTTGAATTTACAAGTAACACCTGTTAAGAAAATAAAATGGAGTTGGAAAGATATACACGAGAAATGGAAACACCAGGGAGAGAGGAAGAAAAGAGAATTGTATCGATGCGTTTCCATTATATTTTTCTAAATGCGCTTCAACATGGTAAAAGATAAAGACTCGTTGATTTGCATTCTGAAACACGCTTTCTGGTGTTTTCTTTCGTTTCTTGTGTTTTCGTCGTTATTTTTTATGCTAAAAATATCGTCGTAACTTTTAGTTTTATTACTGGGAGGATCACGTTTAGACATGAAATAAAATAAGATACCGCTCTTGGAATGTCTTGTCTCTGCTACCGTAATTATGTAGTACGAAAGTGGCTATGTTGAACCCGAAAATAGTTATGTTTAACCCGAAAATAGCTATGTTGAAGTAAAATCACCATAAAAGGAACCACATTTTCCATCGTCTTCGTGACCAAATTATTCGGACTATCATTTCCAGATTACGGCTTCACCCGATATCATGAAGGTTAAGAATCTGTTGATAAAATGTGTGATTATTCAGAAAAAGTACGTTTTTGTGTTCGTTTTCGTTATTTATATAGATACGAATATCGCCTGGGGCTGGGATAGCATGGTTGATAGGGCACTGGATTCTCGTTCGTGAGAACGGGAGTTCGATCCCTGACGGCCGAAGACTCCCCGTGTTGTAAATGGTGACTGGTGCACTTTGAATTTGTCAGGTCTCAAAGTCCTCCATATTTCCATAATAAATAATGCTTCTGGGGGTACTGGATTGGAGATTGATCGTTTTTTGGTTCAGGTCAAAATTACAATATGTGGAGGAATGAATGGACGTACGAATGGGTCCACCCTATAAAACCGGAGTGACGTGTGGGTGTGGCAGAAGTCAAATTTTTGGCCGTAGATGGCGCCACTGGAAAACAAGAACAATCGCGCCCCTTGCCTTAATGGTCTACGACAACAACAAAAAGTATTTGTCCCTCTTTTTGAAAGTTGATCATTTTATGTAATGATTTGCCTGGCTAATGGAAAAGAACATCAGACATGCAAATTATTAATGATCAAGAATAACACTAGGAAAGGAAGTAACGACAAAGGAAGAAAATAACTATTATCTTTTATAGAAAGGAGGAGGAGAAACAGTAATATTTATCCTTCATTTTTAGAGTTCAAGTTTTTGCCTAGTTTAGAATATTCATTTTAGTCTTTGAAATGTCATCATCTCCTTCAGAAGATAGTTTTTGAATTCTTGTCCATAGATGGCGCCACTGAAAAATAAAAACAATCGCACCCCAAGTGCCTTAATGGCCTACGACAACAACAATTAAATATCGCATGCGCTTATTAATAAGCAAATTTTAAAGTTCGACCCTTCAACCGTTACGATTGAGTCTGAGTACGTAAAAATTCGATTTTTAAATGAAAAGTTATTCAGGGTATTCACTTTTTTAAGTACAGAGCATTTATTAAAAAACTTTTTTTTTTTTTTTTTTTTTTTTTGTTAATCTTTTTTACCGTGACATCTCATGAAGCATCGACAGCCACTTGGCGTCTAAATTTTAAAATTGAATACAAATTGAAAGCAGAAAAAGTGCATTTCAAATTCATGATTTCCTCCGAACTTGACTGCTGTTCGGTCAGTTGAAAGATCGAATCTTAAAATACTATTTTACATGATCGTGCAATGCTTTGCGATCGAGTCACAAATACCTTAAGTATATTATTTCGATCACAAGCTACAGATATTTAATTGAGTTTCGGTCTATTCGTAGATTGTTTCTATAATTTATATCTGCTCCATATTACTTAAGAAAATATTAATAATAAAAATTTATTCAATTAGATTTTTATTATTATATAAGTAATGGGCTATTGTTTAAATATTTCTGTATGACTGTTCTATATTATATTACTAATTCGAGAATGTTAGTCAAGGATATTAATTTTAAAAGTATTAATAGAAAATACTAATTTTACTAATTAGAAAATATTCAAAAAAAATTAAGAGTTAATTGATTTAAGAATGTTTGCAAAAATTAAAAGTGAACTGAATTTTAAAATGTTAGTAAAATATCCCTCAAACACGAGTTCTAGGAGCGACATAGCCTATATTTATCACTTTTAGATACTTTTTTAGAGAGATTTTGCAGTATAATCATCGTACATTAACCATAACCCTAACCATATATTCCCCTTTAGCGCTATTTCGCGTTGTGGGAAAATTTTTGCGAGAACGCTGTGAGGCTCAAATAGAGGTTGGAGAAATCTTAACGCTAAGCAAAATCTCTCTATTTTTGCTTGATTTGGGAGGGATAGGGGTGGCGTGAGAAGGCCATAATTTCTCTTTTTAGAAAACTGTTCGTCAATTTTTAGTTTTATTCATACACTAATATATAAATACGTATAAAAAGTAAATATGCATATATACATATAAAAAGTAAATATGTATATAAACTTAACTTAAAATAAATGAACAATTTTATAAAAACAAAAAGCGTGCCTCATGCTACGTCTCTATAGGGACGGTTATAAATTAATTATTTAAAATTAAAAGTATACAAATCATAAGTCGAGTTAAACACAGTATTAAATATTATACATGTTGTGCTTGCGAATTCGGTACCTCTGCCTCTTTTAGCCAAAAATGAGGATGTATATTTTTATTATTCGGTGGTGTTTGGGAAGGAAAAGTAGTTGATGCTTTAATATGTGGAAAATTAATAAAATAATTGTTAAAAATTCGAATGATTTTTTTAACTGTTAAATTAATCCCCCTAAATATCCCTCTTTGTTACAAATGTTCATGTTTTAAAACTTTACTAATTTCTTGCCCCACATAATTTATCGGTTAAATTAATAATATACCCCCCCCCCCAAATCAAATTTATTGACAGAACATTTATAAGTGAAAAAATATGTAGGAAGAGCGTTTTTAAAAAACGGTAGGTGATGCGGGGAAACCGGGGGGGGGGGTCATATTGGGATTACAGGCAATATTTTGCTAAAACAAAAGAGAATGAAGTGCCCAAAGGCTTATTTCCTGCAGAACAGCGTTATTTTGCATAAATATGAGAGATTGTAAGACCAATTAATATTATTAAATGTTGATATTTATTTCCAAGCTGTTGGGGGGAAAAAAACTACGCAAGTGAGTTGGAAGAAAAACACGGAACTGCACAGGAAACATTAACCTTATTAGTTTAGTGCATTAGTAAATTGCGTCTAACTTCAAGGGCGTTGCATAAATTATCATTTTTGCGAAAAACATGCCCCCAAAATAACACTAGTGCTAACTAGTAACTGATAGAATAAAACTTATAGGCTTTCGTAACTGATAAAATGAGGATAAATCAAAAACATATACTAACCATAATTATTCTCTGGTATGTTTGTCTTTATGGACTATAACCTTATTATCATAACAACAATTCTATATCCATGTACACAACATGCATAAATTTCAGCTTGAATTTAATTTATGTAAATAGTTACTATTCTTTTGAATAGAAATAATAAATTAATTTATAACTTTTGAGGTAAAAATAAAGTTTTATAGGTTGAATATTAGATTATTTTTACCGCGCTCACATTAATTTCTTTCAGCCTTTGCTGGAAACAGATCCCATCGTTTTTAATTAAGAAGAACCAGTAAGTAGGATAAAATAATCCTGTTATTTAATTGTGGAGTATGAAATAAATTATTCCCAATTTACCCATGCTTCTAATATTATTCACTTCTCTGTATCTTTGTCACAGTTACGTTTTAAACATGTCTTTATATGAAATTTTATACAAAAATGATGAATGGGTTTTATTTTATTTAATATTTTATAACCGTCGTTGAACAGCCGACTGAATTTTCAGTTTACGGCTACAAATGTTCAATTCCGTATCCTTGTAATTTTGAACCCAATCCAGAAGACAAGGGAACTTCTGGATCAATTATTGGGAGAAATTTGCCTTCGTGGAGGACTTTTTGATGGAACTAACCCGTATTTGCGTTACATGGAGAGGAAAACCACGAAAACCTTTCACAATCAGCCTAATGGCAAGAGAGTCTAACCCATGATTCGTCTACCACTGAGGATATTTTACGTCAGCACTGTGGTTGGTGCAAGTCGGGTGGAGAATTCGTATCGACAAGCCATCGCTAGGATTCGAACCCGATTCACTTCATTGGAAGACTAACGCTCTATCCCCTGAACCATCACGGCTCTGATGAATGGGTTTATGATAAGTGGTGATAAGTTGAATCTAGGTAAAACATTTTCAATTTAAGATGATAAAAAGGGTATCTGAGAAATTAGCACTTACAGCAAATTGCTTTAATTGGGGTGCTTATAAATTCTAGGTGATTGTAAAATAGCTTTACAATTATAATATCTTCTCGCGAGAATGCTTTTCGCGAGAAAGAAATAAAATTTTGTGTACATGCACCGAGTATTTATCATTGAAAATGTACATCTAAGCATACATGAAGAAACGGGGATTAGTTCCTCTAAAATAAAGAAATAGTCTTAAATTTGACCGATAGATGGTGTTGAACTTATCATAAAATGCTATAAGCAATTGCTTAAAAGATATACAAATGTAAAGACCTGAAATTCTGTGAATTAAAAATTATTGATTTAAAAGAGTTAAATGAAATTAAAAAAAGTAAACTTAGTATTAAAAAAGTAACATAGCAAATTGTATCCTCAATGTATGTAATAAAGATTTTTTTATGGAAAACAGAGTTTATGAAGTTTTAAGAAATTACAAGAAACACTTAGGTATTAAAAGTTTTTAAATTTTTTATTTCAAATACCGTTTCAATTAAAAAATAATCAGCGCCTTTATATATTTTGCTTTTCATTATATGTTTTACGTCGATCAATAATTTGATTTGTAATATTTGCATTAAATTTTAACAAATTAGTTGTGATCTTTGATTAATTTAAAGTTTGCAATTTGGTTAGAATTTATTTAAAGTTTTCATTACAAGTTTCTTAACGGTATAAATAGTGCTCGCGTCTGTATTTTTGTGGTTGTGTATAGACGACATTTTTACGTTAATTAAATATGATAATAATGAAAACTCACCATACTTACGAAACTTAGAAGAAGAGTGAAAAATGAAAATTTTTGCCTATTATAAAAATATAGGTCTATATATCAGTCTAGTGTTAGTTGTAAAAGTAACAGCTGCTTTAATTCTAGAAACCCAGAAGCGAATAAAATCGTTTAAAAAAAAGAAATTTATTGTTCTTGCTTATACCTTTAATTCAATAAATCTAGAGCAGTATTTTAGGATAAAAAAATTAGCATTAATATTTTTTTCTCTTTTTATATTTCACATTGACTGGTACTTACACTAAATTTTCTAAACTCAAATAAACGCTATTTAATCTCGTCTCGTCGGCTGAAAAAGCATTAATTCTCTCCAGCCAAATTTTGAGATCACGAGAAATGGTCATTTAATTTATTATTTTCTGTGGCAACAGCAGCGAGAAATAAAATAACTTCAGCTTCAAGCTCCTTTTATCGTTTCTTTAACTTCAGGGAAGTTTTAAACTTCAATTAATTTTTTGTGCGATAGAATCCATCGTTTTCTCAGACAAAATTTTGTTTGTTTTTAAAAGAAGTGATTTCATTATGCAGCACATTCATCGTTTGCTTGTATCATCAATTACAGAATACTAAATCTTTTCTCAGGTGACAGCAGACGATATCAGATGAACTTCGACATTTTTGTCTCTAGAGCTTGGCGCAATCAAACAAGAAAAGTAAAGTGTGTTTACGACTGCGAATCAACAATTCCTGGAGATATTTTCTTTGACATTTTTCAGGAAATTAATAGCTAATCGATTATTTCTCGTCACAAGTGCTTCAGTTAGCGATTTTTAAAAGGAAATGGAGTCATCTTCTCTTTATATCGAATGACAAATGAAGGAAATTCTAAGCTTTATGATAAAGTACCGTTTATTTATTTCTTGATGAAGTCATGCTTTGCTATATTCTTTCATTGATTAATAATTCATTTTTGAAAAATGATTGCTGGCTTTAAACAAATAATCTCGTTCATAAACCATACTAAATGAATTATTCTTCAGTACTTTTGTGTCATATTCAATTTTATAAAATATACTTTGTTTAGAAAATATTCAATTTATTCATTATATATAGCAGATTAAGTTTTATATTCATTTGGTTTTTAATTTGTTAATGCACCGTATGTAATATGTTAATTTTATTGATATATTTTATTTCTCTAGAACACTTTCCATATAAAATATTTTTATAACTCTTTGTGCCCATTTTATAAATATAAATTAAACAAAGAGAAAAAAATTGGAAAACCATAAATAATTTTTCCTCTAATAACGAGTTTTATTCTTTGACTAGTTGACTTTACGTAGTATTGCTTTGTAAAGGAACAGATGTCTTTAGAGAAATATATAACAAGGTTTTTATCGTGGAAATGCATGTTACACTTCGAACACTATATGGCTCTTTTTTCTATTTTTCATCTTTTTTCCTTTCCCGGCTACTGTGGTTTCTATAGCTTCATTTCTCACCTATATTTTGAATTTTTCGTCCGCAACTTTAGGTTTTAGATTTCAAATCACTTTTCTTTCCTCTCTTTTTCATCTATTTGGTCTTGAAAACGGGTGCCTGCTTTGGAGCATTTGAAACAAGTCGACTGGTTACTTCCTATTTACATATTTTTGAAGCTAGTGAAGTTTTTAATCAAGTAAGTGTTCATGAAAACCAAAAACTATATAAATTTAAAAAAAAACAAGTTTGAAGATGAATTAGCTGTAGCAGTTCGAATCAAATTTTTAGGTTTGCATTTTATCCCAATGGAATCGGTAACAAGTTTGAAGATGAATTAGCTGCAACAATTCGAATCAATGATTAGGTATAAATTTTATCCCAGTGGAATCAGTAACAAAAACTGTCGAACCGAATCTGTTATAATAAAATAACATATTTAACTGAATATCATTTAACTGAATATTTTTTAATCATTTAACTGAATATTTTTTAATCATTTAACTGAATATTTTATAATCATTTAACTGAATATTTTTTTAATTATAATTTATAAATCTCTGTTTATTGTGAAGAAATTGTACGGGTTGGTGAGCAGTATCAAGCTGGGGATTAGCATCTCGCAATAAAATAATATTTTCCACACTCAGAAAAATTGATTAACTATTAGGATTAATAAAAATTTCACAGTGAAGTATTTGACATTACCCAAGTCCGAAATCTAACGTAATTTGTTTAAAATAAAGCGCTTCGTCATTAGGTATAAGCCGCAAGTACGATCACAGATAATATTATCTTTCAAATAGTAAATAAAATTTTGAGTTTAAAGCCATAAACATCGACCACACCTGCTAAAGTCAATGGTGCATTGAAAACAGCAATACTACGGTTACGAATACGGCAATAATTGTGAAGAGGCATTTCAATAAGCATCCATTTAGAATTAAGATTTTCCATTAAACTGTCATATCAACTGAACATCCATTTAGTGTTCGGGAATTCATCTTTAGATATAATTTCAACTGACAATGAACCTGAAATTGCCATGATGTAGGATATGATGTGTATGATGTTAGAAAATCATTATCATTCAACTTTGTAGAATATTTTACATATAATTCGACTGCTGGTGTCGCGCCATGAAAGATAAATGCAAATTTTAATTTCCTAAATTGATTTATACCAGCATTGGGGGAGTGCGTTAATCGTGTTATTCTGCTTTTCTTTTCAAATACAATTTCGTTGTAATACAGTTCGTCAAATACAGTTTAGAGATTTTGATATGTTCACGAATAGAATTATCACGCATTAATTTCAGAAAATAATCTTTCAATATATATATATATATATATATACGTATATATATATATATACAGTGAAACTCCAAATTTTACGTTTTCGGTCGGACTAGCGATAAAAAACGCTCGAAGCGGAATAACGTAATATCGGGATTAAGAAAAATCTATGCATATTTTTAAAAATTGACACCTACCAGTTAAATTAATGGAAAAGATTAGTAATCTTCACTTCCTCTTTGTTTTTAGCTGCAATTTCATCTACAGATCGTTCAATACTAACAATTTTTTGCAAATTTGCTTCATGATTTACATTTGCAAGTAAAAATTGTTTTGTAGATTTTATGCTTGTTACCCACCCCCCTATTGACAAATGGAACAGAAAGAATGCAAGAATTGCTCCATACAGATGAAAAGCAAGTTTTTATTGTTCAAAAAACTAGAAAAAGTTTGTGTGAGAGTTGTAGAATAAAAATAAATTAATTTGATCTGTTGGTAGAAAAACGCATCAAGCGGTATTTTCATAATAGGAGTAATGCAAAATCCGGGATTTTTTAACATTATCGGTATAGGCAATTTTCACGGATGAGCAGAAAATGACGCAAGAAGCGTTATAACGTACGAAACGGACAGCGTAAAATAGGGGTTCCACTGTATATACATATATTGTCGCCAAGCTTTCGCCCCCTGCAAGGAAAGTTCGTGATATGCCTGGTGTGTTTCAGAATGTTCGCCTATTTTTTCTTATCACCTATCTTATTGCCTGTATAGCCGCTGCCGGCCACTGTTTTGAACACTTATTGTAATCACATGCCATTAAATTTGCTTTTATAACTTAACTTCATCGTTCTTTGTGTGTTTCTGCCTCATATAAGAACATAAACTTTGACGCCCTCTAACGGTTTTGCGTTTTGTTTTCGAAAATGCATTCTTTGACAAAAATTGTTTGCTTGGGTGTGTACTATCCCTTCCTAAAATTTTGCCCATCTTTTTAGAATCACCCTGCATATATTAGAGTTTCGCATTCGAGCATACAAAATGAAAAACAATGCAGAGGTCAATGCAGACTTAACTTGACAGCAGATATAAATGGTGTCCCAAAATTTTAAACTAGATATCAATAATTTTCAATTTCAATTCTAGAAAAAGGATTTAAAAGAAGGTGAATAAAACATATGAACTATTCATTCCATTTGACATTTCCCTATATTTTCTTTTCATTTTTTTTTTTTTTAATTCTGCAGGGATTTCTTATTTAGATGGGGAGTTCTGTCTTTAAAGAAAAACCGCCAGTTTGGCGAGTAAAGAATGGAGAGAAAAGACTTTTGATGAATGGTGCTGAAATCGCCTTCTTTTGTTATGGAAAATTTTTTGCAGAAAGAAGTTCTATGTTCTTCTTTTTCCTTTAAAAGACGAAAATAAAATGTAAAACGAGTGACAATCACACTCAAAATGTCAAGGGAAGAGTTTTTTTTTTTTTTTTTTTTTGTTATTAAATTTCTGAGGTATAAATTTAAAATATACCACAAATTTTAGGAAAAAATGTAAACAATCGTAAATAAAACGAAATTGTTATCAGTGGATGATTCAGTAAAGATATGATCGTAAAGTGATAGATTTATGATTGTATAAAATATTCCGATTTATATGAAATATGATACAATGATGAAGTAGCTAATTTAGAAAAATAAATAAAATACATTTTTAGATATCTCGTAATGGTGTACACTGCGCCAACTAAAAAACGGACCACCTTAAATAATTTTTCACCTATTGATCGGATCTTAACTTTTTAGGACTCAATCTTAATTGTTCGATAGGAGGATGGTCTCAAATATGCAAATTTAATGGCGCAGACAAAATTTTAACCCACTGTCGGTTCTGTACATAAAAAGTCGTATTTTAACCTGTAGTCTTCTTCGCATACCGGTTTTCCTATGTTGTTAGACGGGAAAAGTGTGTGGGAAAATATTCTCCCAATTTTACCCATTTACTAATGCATCAGTGGGTTAAGTTACGAAATTATACACAAAAACGAAATTTTTTTAAATAAACATACCATTTTTACGACGTATTGGGCTTACTGACCCCAAAATATGAGAAGGGGCTGCAATCTGGAAAATATGGTCCGAATAGTTTAGTCACGAGAGGGGTCCGAAATTTGGACACTTTAATGTTAATTTTATTTTTTGCGTATTTTACATACTTCAAGAAATTTTTAAACGATTTTTAAAAAAAATTGCACGTAATTATAAAACTTGTTTATCCAAAAATACATCTATGCAAAAAAATAAATTTTAGTAAATTTTTATTGTTTTATTCAAAAATTGTCGGAAAATTTTTGAATCGTAAGGTATAAAAGTTTTTACAACGTTTCAAGTAATTGTAATGTTATTGAATAAAATTTTACATGGAAAATTAAAAATGTGATTTTACTTGGAGAAATAGAAAATTTAAGCGAAATCGGCAGAATAGTTCCTGTGAAATTAAATTTTAAAAAAGTCGTATATCTAAAATTTTATTTCTTAGGAGCTGTGCAACTTCTGTTCAGATTTTGTATTTTGCCTTGTAAAATTACATTCCGTAAAATGATATAAGAAACTGTACACCTTAGGATTCAAATTTTTTCCACAATTATTAAATAAAATAATTAAAAAACAACAATATTTATTAATACGTAAAATTTAAAATAAACATTAAGGAGTCCAAACTTTGGATCGCTCTCCTCGTCAAACTATTGAAAACATATATCCCACATTGCGGCTACCCCTAATATTTTGGGAATCTGAAATTCGAGTCCATTTAAAAAAAATGTATGTTTATTTAGAAAAAGTACGTTTTTGTGTCTGACTTCGTGACTTAAAATATCGTCTGCACTAATTAGTTAACATATTTGAGGTCACCTCTTCGTGCCATTAAGATTGAGTCCAAGAACGTGAAGATCTGATCATCAGATCAAAAGTTTTTCAAGAGCGCCGATTTATTTTTTTGCGTACTACAAAACTTACAAGTTGATGAAACATTGTCTAAAACTAAAAAAAAAAAAAGTTTTTAGATGGTTGATTAAAATCCTTGAAAAACTGAATAAAAAATGGGGTTCTTAATATCCTAGTCTGATTTTATTGTGATGCGAATTACATATCCATTATTCGGAATAGTATGTACTAGAGTGCCTTCAGTGAACAAGAGTGGCGCCAACCTCCCGACAAAATCTGATTGGAGGAAACTAAGTTTTTACCGCCGCAGGCTAAATGGAAAATTTCTCCATTCGTTTAACACGGGAAGCATGATTAGTGATGTGAAAACTGAATATTTTAATACCTATCTTCTGGTAACCCGATCCTATTATGCGCTTGCGCAGTTTTGCTTTTCACCTCGATTGATGCCACTCTTATTCACTGAAGGCACTCTAGTATGTACTTCTGCAATCGGCTGCAAAAGTTCAAAAACAAGTCTTAAAGTCCACTTTGGAATGTTTTTCAATTCTTAATTTCTTAATGTTTTCAATTTCGGGTGGATCCTAGGAATTTTTTAAATCTCGCCAAACTAGGTTACCGAAAGATATTTCGGAGAGATTATTTTAAACGTCTGATCACACCACGATCACACAATTCTTAAACCTGATTGGTTGTCTGATATGTATACCTAAACCAAAGTTGGATTTCGTTAGAAATCCAACTTTGGAAAAGGGTTTATTTTTTCATTTTTTTTCAAGGGTTTATTTTTTCACTTCAAGGGTTCATATTTTCAAAGGGTTATTTTTGGTTGGAAAAAGATTTATTTTTTCACTATTCATGCTTCTGATCTCTTACTTTCAGAATCATCGTTATTATTTAAGTTTTTTAACCGTTATTTCATTATTATTATTTTATAATATTATTATTCATTTCATTTATTATTTCATTTTTGTTGTTGTTGTCCGGTACCGGTTGAAAATGACGAGCGAGGAGTCATAACAGTAAAAGTAAGTTATTTTTTATTCTATTAAAAATATTTTAATGATTTTTTAATAATTTAAATTGTTTTTTCTTTTTTTAATAATCAAAAAGCAACGTTGATCCCAATAGTAATTCGTCAACTTGGCGAGATTTCGAAAAGTCACCGAGAGGTGGGTTATTCTAGGATTTTACCTATAAATAATAATATCTTTAAACTTAATTAATATAATAATTTTTTTTTAAACTTTGTTCCTCAACCAAATTTCAATTTCGGAAAGCAATCGGCAAGAATTTATTACAATGAGTATGGTAAATAATTGACTTCCACAACTCCGAAAAAAGTTCTAAAAGTTGAAAACCAGGATATCAAACACTTCAAAATTGAAGAACATACCGAAAAATGACTTTAAAAATTGTTTTTGAATCCTATGCAGCCAATCATTGAAGCGCATTAAGGCACGTCAAGATTACTGTGAAGCCTACAGTATGGGTATGTAATTTGGATAATATATTAAGCAGTTATTAGATAACTCCTGGAAATTAATAGTCGCATCTTGTAATTAAGGAATATTAAACTACATTGAACTAAGCAGACTTTGGATGAGGCCTAAACCAAAGTCATTAGACCAGTGACTTAGTCAAGGCAGATGCTAGAGTAAATATGACATGGGCTTTAAATTCGTTTAAAAACAATGATTCATATTAATTCAACTGAGTCTTACCAAGTTTCAAACTGAATTTTGTGGAAAATGCAGTAAGAAATTAATACAAATAAACTAAAACTAATGCATAGGGTAAAATTATAATTATTACATATAATACAATAAACTTAGTAATATAATAAAGTGTAAGTAAAAATATAATTATATTATTAAAAATCGTGAACAAAATAATTTTATGACAAAATTATTAAAAGAAGATCCGATTTTAAAGCAGAATTTTTTATGTATTAATTTTATACATTACCTCTTTAATTATTTGAGAAAAGACTTCACAGAAAAGTAAAAAAAAAAATTCATCCGATTAGCCAGCAATTAACAACTTATTCCCCGTTTAAAGATCGACCGATAGCAATCCATATCATACTTCAACATATAACTATTCATTTCCACTGTCATTTATTTCCCCTGTATAAGCAATTATTAACCAATTTAACAATTAAAAATTTATATTCATCTATAAACAAGTAGAAACAGTCGCGTAAAAACAATCTGTCTAAACAAAAAAAAAAAAAAAGCTGTCTATTATCTCCTGATAATTGAGATTTTACATAGAATCTTATAGTGCGTCTAATAATTTAGCCAAGGACTGTAGTTTAAAGTGACGAAATGTGACACGATGCTTTCGTGTCGCGCAAATTCTATCACCACCAAAAAAAAAAAATTTTCACGTATTTTTTCTAAAGTGATAAGCGATTTAAATGTGACAAAAATATTTTCTTATTTCATTGAAAAACATAAACCGGTGTTCACTTGAAAAGCGTAAATTATAAAATTCGAATTTTTTTGTGCTAAGATCGTCAATTAAATGCGCATGTTAGAACTGACAAATGTAACGAGTGTATTGTCGTGCTACATTGTTTTTATCATCATAGAAATTATTTTCTGATTATTATTTCAGAAGTTATGTGTTTTGCATTTTTCGTTTCAGATATGACAAAAAATTTTATCTAATTTCTTCTTTTATCGAGAAACGTTGAATAATGTTCAGCGGAGACCTATTAATTTTAATTTTTACCCATTGGCAAAATGGGTCTTGGTTTGGACTTCATAGCGTGCACACACTTATCAACTGTGTTCACGAGTAATAGTAAACAATGCGCATGCGTCGTCATTGCATGCGTAGCTATGACGACCGCTACTGCTTTTCTTTTTATGATGAATACTGAAGAAGAAAAAGCATTTTGTGTTTAATAGTCAAGGGAAATCTCACAGCATTATGAGCATTTAATTTTATTTTATTTTTTTCAATAAAAAAAAACTTTCAATTAAACATAAATTAAACACAAATGTGTACACAAGTTTGACGTGACAGAAATCGGCACAATAACTCTCGTGTCCCACTGTATCTATTACTATCGAAAATGTTCAATGTGTGTTATTTTAAGAGTGATGTTCTTTTATTTGTCATCGGTGTGAAAAAAAGATATTTTCTCTTTTTAAACGCACTTGAAACTAGATAAATGTAAACTTTAAATAATTCTTTTATTTTTATAATGGAGATCTTCAATTAAGCATATTTTTAATACAAGACTTTGAGGTGACGAAACGCGACAGAAGAGCTCTCGTGTCACATGGGTTCGCTCTCCCCGGGTTTCCTTTTTCTTGACATCAATATAAATGGAAATTCCCTCTTCCCTTATGGACCTTCAAAAAAGGGAGGGAAAAAATTCTTTTCTTTTTTAGAATCATTCCATTCCAAAGGTAGAACAAAATATAAACAGTAAGAAAACAAAAAAGAGAAAGGTTTCCATCTGCGTACACTAACTCCTTTTGAATACCCAGTTCGGTTTGCATAAATAAAAGGGAAAAAAAAATAGAAGAAACGAAAATGGAATTCTGGGAGAAAATAAAACTTTTAACTAGTGTCGAGACGAGAATGGGAAAAGTTTCTAGAATCTTTGGAAATGAATGCTAGAATTCAATAGAGAAAAAGAAAACATTCATGTTTTTTTTCTTTCGAATAAAGCTAGAATGCCGACTAGAACTGATGTTAAAATGAAGTTGGAACTACTAAGATTTAATGCAAAATGCAAAGGTTTTGAAAATATTTGTGGGGGAAAAAAACATTGTTTTTTTGTATAAAAAAAGTAATTTAAATAGTTGCTATTCATGTCTTTTTCGTAACATTGAGATGATAGATACATTATGTTTCAACTTAAGTGGAAAATATAAATTCCAAATGAAATACGGATTTTTTTTTTTTTTGTATTAATATGGAAATATTTATTTCGTCACAGCCTTTTCATATGTTTCAAACATGTTGCAAACGCCGACTTTCACCTGTGAATTTCAACAAACAAATAGTCATTCTGGTAAATATCCGTAACATATGCTAATTTATTCATCACTATTTAAACATTTATTCAATAATTTAATATCGATTATGATAGATTAGGAAAAGCATTAGTATTAGGAATACCGGGTAGGTGAGTGGTTAATAACTAGTGTTCTCTCTGCTATTTTTTATAAGTTTCTTTTCCCAGTATTACCTACACTAATAATTTTTTTAAACTTAAGTGCCACTGCCAGGTATACCTAACGCTGAGATCTTTCCTAATCTATCCTAGTATAATATTAAAATATCGAATAAATATTAAAATATCAATGAAAAAATTTGTATGAAATTGGCCATAACAAATATTTCAAACATCCATCCAGAACCTACGTTATTATTGAAATTTGCCATTACCTCTTCGTCAATTTTATTAACTGTTTTATTATCATACCTTTAAACCTAAACACGCCGTTAGTTTGCTACATGCCGGTAAGTTAGATTACTTTTTACTTTTTTCACTATTTTTCAACAATATGTTTTTTGCGATATCGACACATATAAAGAATAATTTTTATCTTAGGATAATTATTCTTTATTCAGAAATATCGCATTTATAGCAATAGATGTGTCTTGACAACGACTATTGCTTTTCCCATTCCTGTTTCTCTGCATTTTAGTTTTTATTTTATTCATGTTTTTCTTATTAATTTGTGTTATATATATATATATATATATATATATATATATATATATATATATATATATATATATATATATATATATATATATATATATATATATATATATATATATATATATATATATATATATATATATATATATATAATTACCATAAGTATATTGTAATCATATATCTGAGAGTTTAAAAAACTAACCAAAAGCTGTTATTAATCTCACTACTAATATTATTGTTAATATTGATAATCATTACTATTTGCTGATTAGAATCACATTCCATACGGTTAAAAAAGTAATCCAAAGCACTAATTATTATTATCATTACTATCAAAAATTGTAATAATAATATATTTATATGTTCAGTAATATAAATATAATGTCAATAATAATATTAATATATTATTAATAATGTTATTAAATAGTAACATCAAAGCATCAATTACAATAATTTGGAAGCTATTAATAACATTATTACTTCTGTAATTGCTGTAAGAATTCTTTTATATAATAATGAAAGTAAAGCGTTTATTTCAAAATCTATTTAGAATGCTCGTTTTTTGAAATACGAGAAAAATATTTATAAGTCCGCTTTTGAAATAATATCCTTTATTGAACTCAAATTTATAAAAGAGCGTTTAATTTATTTAACAAATAGAAACAGATACCACGCAAAAAAAATTATTATGGTAAATTGCATTTTATAGAATATAATGTAGCGTAATAAATAATATTGTGATGAAACCTGAATTTAAATTATATTTCATATACTCGAAGTATTATTATTCAAATTTGTCATTCATTATTTTTCTATAATGTAAGAAATTTAATCTAAATAGTTTTCATGAAACGAACAACCCCACAATTTGTAATAATAGCATTTTCATGATTATTACTTTTAAAATACAAAATTTTATTAAAAAGTACAAGTTTTTTCCAAAATTTGCGTTATCTCGATTCAATTTGAAACTAGGCATTTCAAAATATGTAGTTTAATTTGATAAAAAAAATAACTTTACATCTTAAAATTATAAATTATGTTATCATTAAAATAAATACACAATTTAGAAGGACTAAATATCTATTGATGGCTTAGTTTTTGTACAATTCGTTTCAAAGTTATGACAAATTACATGAAATCCAAAGTCCTACAGATTGAAAAAACACGGTTCCCCTTAGAACACCGAAGTCAAGCATCACTGGCTGTGATCAGTAAGCGGGTGTGTGACCACTTTGAACAGCCTGCGTATGGAACGAGGTTGCGTGGTATTGGTCCTCGTGAAACTGTTATATCATAAGTGTTCCATTTCATGCGCAGGCAGTCCGACCAGCAAAGCGAGGGAACCATATGCAGAGGATCATAATTGTGATCGCATGTCCATAGATCATCCTCAAGGATGTTTTCCGGACTGTCGCCAAAAGCTTATTATGCAGCTCTAGTGCGAAGTAAGTAAAGTACCTACCTTCCAAGTTTCTAATAATTTATTTCCATACAGTCATTAAAACTATGTATTTGGCAAGATATTGGTATGTTTCTTCGTATTTTTAGATACAATTTTTTAAAATGGTTATTTATTTCTTTTATTCGTGTCAAGCAGATCGTAAAGACACGGTTCCCAGAGGAACGGCGAAGTTAAGCATTACTGGTCGCGGTCAATGAGCGGGTGGGTGACCACTTTAATCAGCCTGCGTAGGAAACGAAGGAGCGCGGTATCCGTCCTCGTTAATCTGTTCTACCATAAATTGATCCACTTCGTGTGCAGGGCGTCGGTCTATCAAAGCAGGGTAGCCATTCCCTCTGCAGACGATCATAATTTCGATTGCATGTTTTCGTATCATCCTCAGGGACGTTTCCCGGACCGACGCCAATAGTCCATTGTGCAGCTCTAGTGTGGCGTAGATAAAATACCTACCTACCTATCTTTTATTCTTCAAATTACGTAATAATTTCAGTTGCCGCAGTGGGTATTGCCCTCCCACGGAACGCTGAGAAGAATAAAGGACACGGGTTCGAATCCCACCATTACCATGGATGAATCTTTGAGATATAATTTTCTGGAATTCATCATGTCTGTTCACTAACTTGACACGAGTTAACGAGTCACGTATATTACTGAGCACACAAGCCTATGTATATGAACTAATAAATAAATCATTTCAATTGCCGTTAGATTAAATCTCGGACAGAAACAGTAGAAATATCAGATTCGCGTCTCAATGCGACCGGTAGGTTGGAAGATATTTTATTTACCTCTCACTAGAACTGCACAATGGGCTATTGGCGACGGTCTGGGAAGCATCCCTGAGGATGATCCGAAGACATGCCATCACAATTTTGATCCTCTGCAGAGGGGATGGCACCCCTGCTTCAGTAGCTCAACGACCTGCACGCGAAGTCGAGCACTTTATGGTCGAACAGTTTGACGAGAACCGATACCACGCGCTCTCGATCCCTAGTAGACTGATCAAAGTGGCCATCCACTAACATACGGATCGCAGTGAGTGATGCTTGACTTTGATGTTCTACTGAGAACCGTGTCTTAACGATCAGTCCACTGTGGGACTCAATGTAACCGAGAAACACCGGAGCTTACAAATGAAGAGCACACTTGCTTTATTAGATTGCACTAATGCCGTTTCGGACAAAGTACACTTATATTTTCTGTTTGGCTGGAATGACCAAGATATTTCATTTCTGGATTCTTACAGGTCATGGCAGCAAAGTGGTTAGAGAATCGAATTCCTGTCAGGAGGGATCGGGGTTCGATACTCGACTCCGCTAAAATCCGCCGTGTACATGAGATATGCGCAATCGTAAAATCTGTGGAATCGAAAGTCCTGTGGTCGATCGCTGAGCAGTACAATAGGTAGAGGGATCTGGAGAAAATTTCCTGTCACAAAATTGTGATAGCGTGTCTTCAGATCATCCTCATGGATGGTTTCCTGACCGTCGCTTATAGCCTATTTTGCGACTCTAGTGCGACGTAAATCAAGTATTTACCTACCTATCTGGATTTTTACAGAAAAAGATAAAAGTTTTTGCCCTCAGCGGAAGAGGTTGAATAGACCTTAGTAAAGAGGCATCAATTTTATTATCATATGTTCAACATTCAAGCACGTGCGTACTATTACTTTGAAAATATCTGCGGTTGCTCAATGACTTGCAGATACGAACCTGTGACCCCCTGAGTAAGATTTGCTTAGCTTCTAAGCCAATACGTACATTAAATATACCTAACTCAGCACCACTTATTTGAGAAATAAATCTTCTAGTTAAGTTTAATTCTAGATTTGATTAAATGCTTGCATCAAACTGTTGATACTCCCTCAATTAAGCGTTTTAATGTCAGTAGCATATAAACTGTGATGTGTTATTGTGGTTTTATAGCGCGAACTAACAACCCTTTCTACCATATCCCTATAGGATGTAATAAAATGGTGATAAAAGTATAGTAATACTAGTCTAACCGAGACTAAGGTTCTGAACTGTGCTGTAATTTAAAGATTTACGACCTGAAATCAGGAAGAATATCAACTCATATAACTCATTGGTATAATACTGATTCATTAAAATAAAATCAGATGAAATTATGCAAGTATAACATTGAGAAATAACATACATGGTTATTCTGAAATTCAACCTGATACTTCGCGCTTTAGTTCTAAGTCTGAATACAAATATAATAGTAAATTTTTAATATTCGTAATCATGATTACTAGTAATTGATTATCTGTGATAAAAAAAATTCGCCCAACTTTCATGCATCTATTTCAGTTAAGCACAACTATACCAACTACATTAACTCTAGTAATCATTGAGATTCTTCAATGACTCCCGGACCTGTGACCTTCTGTTTGGTGGTTCAGATCTTTATCTTATCTTTCTGTCTAATCCACTGAAATTGTAAGAAAAATACATATTACATATTTTCATTACATACTACTTACAAAACGTCTATGAAAGCTAATGATAACTAGGGATCTTAGTCCCTCAATTACTCCAGTCAACACCTGTTAAGGAATTATTCCTATCTTAATTAAGCACTAGAATGCAATTCGCTTGACATTGTTTTTATTGGATTTACATACATTTGCAGGCTTGTGTGCTCAATTTTTGGCTTATACAACTTCGTCAAATAGAAGGACAGAAAGCACAATGCAGAGAAGAACAGCACGAAGATACATCCAGGGTAACCGCGGGATTTGAACCCGCTACCTCTACGCTTTACACAGCGTTTGGCGGACGATACTGCTCTTCCAGGGAAGCCCCTTATTGTTTATTGGTTTATTGGTAGTAGTAGTAGTTTATTTACGTCGCGCTAGAGCTGCACAATGGGCTATTGGCGACGGTCTGGGAAACATTCCCGAGGATGATTCGAAGACATACCATCACAATTTTGATCCTCTGCGGAGAGGATAGCACCCCCGCTTCGGTAGCCCGACGACTTGCACGCGAAGTCAAACACTTCACGGTAGAACAGTTTAACGAGGACCAATACCGCACACCCTCGGTTCCTACGCAGACTGATCCAAGTGGTCACCCACCCGCTCACTGACCACATCCAGTGATGCTTGACTTCGGTGATCTGCTGGGAACCGTGTCTTAATTATCAGTCCACTGCGGGACTGGTTTATTGGAATTACATACATTTGCATGCTTGTGTGCTCAATTTAGGCTTATAACCCTTTGTCAAATAGAAGGACTTATAGCACAATGCAGAGAAGGACAGCACAAAAATGCATCCAGGGAAACAGAGGGGTTCGAATTCGCTACCTCCACGCTTTACACAGTGTTTGGCAGGTGACACCACTCTGTCAGGGAGGCCCCTTCGCTTGAAAGAATCGATGTTTTTAAATTATGTCAAAGCACAACCTGCAACCTTCTTAATCAGACAGACTCAGTTAAAGCATTTTAAAGTGTAACTGCAATTTTATCTAAGATTAACTCTTGTCGAACTTCTTTTTTCAAACTCTGGTCAAAGCATTGAGATAGAAGTTGCTGCTGAAAATAAACTTAGAGTAATTCAGTGAAATAATATTTTCGGGAAATGTCTTTGAGCGAACAAAATATGGAAGTCGGATTCAAGTTATTAATAGAGTTTGCTACTGATACAATGAAATTTGTCCTGGCTATGAATGGATATGGATACGACGGCTTATTTGAAAGACGTGAAGAGTGGATACCAGATACATTTGAATATGTATTTGGACAGGCTGTATTTTACTACCGTCAGAGCCATTTGGAGAGATTTGAAGAAATGATTCATTGTTATCACGATCTTATTTTTCATGATGAAGCTTCAATTCTGAACTACATAAAATATGGTGTTAAGCAAATAACAAAAGGAGATTCCCTTTTAATGGATTTACTGAGAATTCTAGCCTTTTATGCAGATTTAATAATTTACAGTCAACGATTTGATAATCGCAAAGAGATTGTTGCCGTTGTAATCAAGTATTTCTCAGAAATATATAACCATGCTGGTGTACGGGACCTCTTGCAAAATTGTGGTAGTTATGGTTTTTTAAGAATGGCAGCAGAAGAAATCATCGGTCCACGTGTTCATGAAATATCATTTGTGGAACGTATAATAAGATATCGTCAACTCTTACAGCAAGGGTCTCCAGATCGCAGAAGAGTCAGTTTCTCCTTGCCAGATGAAGATGAAAAAAATGCTTCACATCTCACCCCATCGCCTGAAGCGGGACGCTTGGAAAGTTGTTTGATCATGTTCGCTAATGTGTCTTCAAACCACTCAAGAGAAAATGGATTTTTGGAGGAAAATATCCATTTAGAAAGTACAGCTGGTTCTTCAAGTATGGATTTGAATGCCCCGTCCACAAGTGGAACACATGTTCAACCAGTAAATTCATCAGATAGTGAAGAAGAGTATGAACACTTAAAGAAAAAGAGTACTTCAGAATTTAAACCACAATCTATCTTGAAAAGTCCGCACGGAATAAAGGGCCATAAGAGAACGGCTAGTGATGAAACTGCATCGAACAGAACAAAGCGTTCCAGAACTGATGAATCAACTGGAAAAACAGAAAGTCACCCAGGAGATGATGATCCCACTATTTCTGCTCACGCATTATTAATTCACATTCCCGATTTTATCTCTGCAGAATTAAGAGCTTCTCTTGATAATATTTCGGAAGAAATATTGAACTATAACAAGACAAGCACTCAACCAGACGTTTATGACGAGCATTCTGAATCTCCCCCTAAACTACCCGAGGAGTCTAAGCCCATTGGAACTGATAAGGATGATAAGACTGATAAGAACACAAGTGCTGTTACTGCAGATACAGGTGCGATTTCTGCAGTCGAAGTTTGTCCAGCTACATCCAGTAACAATAATCAAACAGCGATCATGGAAATAGATTCGGTTGTTTGTGGTGGAATTTCTTCTGAAAGCTCTAAGACTGGTGTTAGTGATTCTTTGATTGTTGAAGCTAGTGATGATTCTCAGTATTCTAGCATGAGTGAAGATTCAAACAACCAAAATGAATCTGCAAGAATCAACATTGTTTCCGATTTCAATGAGCGTTCTGAATATTCTGTAACCAGCATAGTACAACTGGAAGAGAGTCAAAATCTTAAGACTGGAAATAATAGCACCCCTGAAACAAATCCTGTTGAAATTATCCCAAACGTATCTAATGCTCTGCACGATAACCAAACTAAGCGTAAAGAATTTAAAATGACTGTAGGTGATTATGGTTTGCATTATGAATTTGCTGAAAGTATTGAACTTGGTGCTTCAGTAGAAGTTGTGACCAGTATTGAATCTGATCGTAAGCCTGATATTATTAAGGATGTTAAAACAGAGATTTGCGAAAAAGTGGATTCGTGTGATAGTCCCATAACATCTACAGATCCTGAAACTGGAGAAAATAAGCCTGATAACTCCGTAAAAGATGCATCCAGTGATGATTCTGATCACTCCAACACCCAAAGTAAACCTGAGCGAAATGATACTGCTTCCGATACTTCTGTGCATTCTGGAAATCCTGAAACCAACCTAAGGAGATCGGAGGAACGTAAACAAACAGAGAATGTTGATACGTCCTGTCGGGATATTGGTGATTCTGGTAAAAATTCTACTATCATAATTAGCCAAAGTGAAACTTGCGCTTCTAAGGATAATGAAATTTCGTCAAGTGAAATAAAAATTCTTTGTACTGAATCTTCTGAAGTTTCCAAAGGCGTTGTTACCAAGCCTGGTGATTCCTTAGAAACTGCGTCAAGTGGCGATTCTGAGTGCAGACTCGATGCTCCTGAAGATGTTGAGTCTGGTGAAGATGAAGTAAAAATGGATTTAAACGATTGTGATAAGCCTTGTGAAATCTCTGAAAATGATGTTTGTAAACCCTATGATTCACAAACCGTGAATAGTGATAACACTAAATGCTCCGATTTCAATAGAGATGCTGACACTGAACCTATCAAGACGTGTATCGATACCGATTCTTCTGCAAATAATGAAAAAAAGGACAGTGATCAAGTAGAAATTGGTCATTCTGATACTTGTGAAGATAGTGAAAAAAAGTGACTAAATTTTTTTACTGTGTTTCGATATGTATTATAGGTTTAAGTTAACAATCAAATTAACTTTGTTATTGTAATGTTAATGAATCGACAATTCCATTATTTTTATAACCAAAATATAGATTTTCGATTAAATATAGATTTGGTGAATCAATTTTACATCCAATGTTAAAAATATAAATTTTCACCATTGATTCATTGGTAAATTCAAATTTTCACTTTTTTTGAAAGTTTCAAGGTCTAAAATTTTTGCAGATTTTAAATAAATATAGAGTGGATAAATCATAAAATTTTACAACAAATAAAGTAAAATATAACAGTATAAAAGCATGAGAAGGATAAATTTAAATTCCAATATCTAGCTTTTAAACAGCATTGGATTGTTACA
Source organism: Parasteatoda lunata (assembly GCA_949128135.1). NCBI lineage: Eukaryota > Metazoa > Arthropoda > Arachnida > Araneae > Theridiidae > Parasteatoda > Parasteatoda lunata. The sequence goes on from OX421975.1 coordinate 27,571,877, forward strand.
TGTTTTAGCTGCATCGTTTGCTTTGGGTGTTTTTATTCCTTGTAAATTCTGTTTTCAATTTAAGTAAACTAATGCACAAATTTAAAATGGTCAAAGATTATTTATGTAACAAGATAGATGTTTTTGAAGTGATTCATAATGTTCAGCAAATCTTGCAACAAAAAACGAGGATCTTAAAGTGTGCAGTGAATTAAATGTAAAATTAAAATTAATGAATTTCTTTAGCGTTTTATTAGAATGAAATAGTTGCATATTTATTTTCACACATTGTTTGTTAATACTATAGCGAGAGCTTTTAATTTAAAATTTATTCACAAATTTTGGAAAAAGAAGCGAACATAATGTATTAAAGTGTATGTGAGATACACCGAACTTTAATACAAATTAAATTTAAATGCGAAAAATCTTAAAATGTATATGAATTAAATAAGTGTTATGAAAAACAAATCAGGAAGAGATTCGAATTAATTTGCATCTTTCTTAGTTTTTCAAGTCATAGTTTAAATGTTTATTTTTCAAAGAAATGTTTATATTTTTCATTAAGCTTAAATTGCTATTTCATGTAAACTTTTAACTAGCATTTTAACAAAATATAAGTTAATTTTTTAAAATTGTTTAAATTTGACTTCTTAGAATATTAGATTCAACTTGCTACTATTCATTTTATTTTAGCTAATGAATTACTCTAATTTGAATTTTTATTCTTTATATTAGCTACTTTTTAAAAATAATTTAAAATTATTTTTTTAGATTCCAATTACAACTGTATTTTCATATATTACTGTATTTATTACTGTACATTATATTATTGTATTTTGAAATATTTTCTAATTTAAGTTTTAATCTTTTTTGTACATTTTCCTCTTTTATTAACTTTTTTAATGTATTACTTAAATACTTTTAAGATTTATTATAAATATTGTTGTCAATTGAACTAATAAAAATTAAAATATTTATAACTTTTAAACTGTTTTTAATTTATCCGTTGATTAATTTCATTGGCATAGCATTATTTTCTAATATTAGATTGAAGCTTAAATTTGTTTGAAATTCCCATTTTTTCGATAACTAACTGTCTAGTTAAATAAGTAAAATTCAAAAGAAAAACGGAAGTTAAATTTCTGATAGTAATGCACTAATAATTATTGATCTACCACCACGAGAAAAACAATCAGGCAGGAAACGTGATGCTAGAAAACTGGTGGCAATATAATTTCATTTCTAGCTTCTTGTTTTTGAAGAGAAATCAAAATGTTCACTAAAGTAAGGAATTATGTGTAAATGTTATTTAATACCCTTCCTGAAGTTCTGCTATAAATGAAAATGTTTTATTAGAATTTCTTAATTTCCGGGTAAGGCTAACTGGGGGAGTTTTTAATACTCTTTAATAATGAATAATCTTTTCTTAGATAATTCGATTCGAATATTTGAAAAGTTTTCTTCTAACAATTTTCCTTTAAATAGTTGAAATCTATATTCTTATCCAATGCGTTTTTGTAATTAATAAACGTTAAGATTATACCTACTTGCAATAATTTTGATACAAATTACGCAGTTGAATCTTTTTTTTCATTTATTTTTGAATGGAGATAGCTTCAATAATAAAAAATAAAGTTGGCGTATGCAAAAAGAAGCTTAATTTTTAATGCATCTTTTTTATTTAGTGCTTCGCTACTTTTGAAGACCAACTTAAAATTAATTTTCACCAATATTCAAAATTATTTTGAATAAAGCATTGTCTTGGTTAAATATGTGAGGAGATATTAAGAAGTTTTAATTAATGTTTGCATGAAAAAGTTTTTAATTCTACAGCACTTTTTACGAATTTGTTCTTTCAACTTTCAAACTCTATGCTCTTCTCGTGGAAGATTTAAGAAATGCTAAGAAATTATCAAATATTTCTGATTTCAGTGATCAATGCTTTTTTATATTCTCCAAAAAATAAAGTACAATGCTAAAAACAAAAAACGACAACCTGAATAATATTTGATCTAACAATCGGATCTTCACGTTCTATGACTTAATCTGAATGGTTTGAGAGGGTGACCGCAAATGTGCTAATTAATGCAGACGATATTTAAAGTTACCGAAATCAGACACATAAACAAACTTTATAGTTCCTGTGAAATCGAATTTTAAAAAAGTCAGATATTTAAAATTCGATTTCTCAGCTACAACTCGACAGACTTTAGCGTCGATTTTTACAAGAATCAGACGTAGATCTTATTGACGCTCGGCCACAGAGGTATTCTCGTTGCGTATGTTGATGGGCCCGCAAAGGATTTGCACCGATGAGATTCGAAAAATCCTTTCTGTTTGAACTTTGTTTCATTATTTAACTAACGTTAAAAGTAGTTGCCAGGAATATCTACAAACTACTGTTTTTTCATCTCATTACACTACTTCTTTAAAAAAAAAAAAAGCGTACTACACTACAAACTACAGAAAGAAAAAGTAGCTACTAGAGTAGTTTCCCTACTTGTAGCGCGCTGCTGTAGCTGGGAAACTACTCGGAAAGCTCCGACCACTGGCGAAATTATTTTCAGAAACACTGCTCAACCGAAGAGAAACTAATTTTCACTATTTTGTTTAGCAGTTCTTGTAGTTCATGTTTATAAAAACTAATATTTGAAGTCTAAAAATTGTTGGTCCACCAGTTTACTGATCGTTAAGACACTGTTCCCGACAGATCACCGAAGTCAAGCATCACTGGCTGCGGTCAGAGTGCGGGTGGGTGACCACTTGGATCAGTCTGTGTAGGGACCGAGGGTGTGCGGTATGGGTCCTCGCTAAACTGTTCTACCGTAAAGTGCTCGACCTCGCTTGCAGTCGTCGGGCTTCCGAAGCGGGGGTGCCATCCCCTCTGCAGAGGATCAAAATTGTGATGGCGTGTCTTCGGATCTTCCTCAGGGATGTTTCCCAGACCGTCGCCAATAACACATTGTGAAGCTCTAGTGCGACGTAAAGGAACTACAATTACAACAACTAAAGATTGTTGTTTAAAATAAATCTTTTTTTTAGCATTAAAACTCCATGTCTTCAAAAAACCATCTTTCAATAATATCAAGCTGAAGTTCATTTTATTGTTCGAATTAGGCTTCCATTCCTTAAGAGTTTTTTTTTTTTTTTTTTTTTTTCAATCATCCAAATACCGATCCCACGACCCTTCTTTTCTTTGTCCAACTTAATCTTTTAAGGCCGTCTTTTTTAACTTGAATACGTCTTATCGTTTAAATTTCCAGCTGTATAGTTCAGCCAGGCTCATGTGTCATTAAACTTTTTCTATTATTAAAGGCTGATCCTTGGTGGCTCAGAGCGTTCGCTTTCCAATGAGTTGAAGCGTGTTCGAATCCCACTGAAGGCTGATTGATACGAATTCCACACCCGGCTCGCACAGACTACAGTGCTGATGTAAAATATCCTCAGTGGTAGACGGATCATGGGTTAGAGTCTCCTTGCCGTCAGCCTAACCGCGGGATGATTTAGAGGTTTTTTCTCACCATGCAACGCCAAAACGGGTTAGTTTCATCAAGTTTCATTTCCACGAAGACAAATTTCTCCCGATACTTAATCCAAGAGATCTTCTGGATTGGGTTCAAAATTAAAAGGCTACGGAGTTAAGCATTAGTAGTCGTAAAACCAAAAATTGGGTTGGCTGTTCTACGATGGTTATAAAATATCATTGAAGGCTATACCGCACTTGATGGTATGTTAAATAGTCAGTGGTTGTGTTGCTTAAGTCAAAGCAGTTAGGGATAACAGTTTTCCATTTTGAATAAATCTTCCATGCTGTCATTTTACACAAAAAGAGAAAAAATAGATACATTATTGTGAAAATTACGTCAAAACATTTCAGCGCTTTTCCATTAATAACAACCATATAAAGGCACGAAAACCCTACTCCTTTACATATGATTTCGATTCAAAATCTATCTAATCTTTACAGAGTATATCTGTTCCAAAAGCATTCATCAAACATAAAGAATATAATCTGATTTCCACATTTCATTCATTATTTGCGTGCGAATGTTACAAAAAATTGGATGAACCCATTTTAAATAACTCTTACAGCATAGCTGAATGATTGAAGGTCATTCGTTTGCCTTAACTCGATACCGATGATCAGGGTAAAACTAATCGATATAGGCGGTCATTTTAGCGCGTGTCACACTACTATGACGTGATAAATGGCGTCAGAACTTGGCAAACTATTTTTTTCTCTCATTTTATTGCGCCTCTTTCGTTTTCTAATATTTCTTCAGAAGTCCCCTACTGTCACAATACGGAATCATTCATTTCCCTCCAATGGACAGTTTTCAGAGAGCCGTGACTCCAGGGTGTCCATTTGATTGGTTATCGGAGTTTCAAATGTTTTTTTTTTTTTTTTTCTTCCCTTTTTTAGGGAATTTTGTCTTTCCGTGTTTATTTAAAGCTGATGAAAAGAAGTTTGGTAAATAAATATTGAAACACATAACGTCATTTATTATTTTCTTCCAAGTCCAAGGTTATTTATTTTTAAAAAAATGTCTATTTGAATAATTCAGAAACAATTTTTTTAAGGAAATTTACAAAATGCTTATTTTTTATCAGGTCATTTATTTTTTAGAACCCTTAAATGTACAGGTTACAAAATTTAATTTTTAATACACCGACTTGTTTTCAATACTTTGGAGCGCTGGGCCCATGTCCAAGTGTTCGTGAGTTCGGTCCCCGCCGGCCGAATGTAGTAAATGTTGACTGATGCACGTTAAATCTATCGAGTCTCAAAGTCCTCCATGTTCCCATAACAAATCAATACCTCTGGAGGTACCGATCCAGGAGTTTCCTTGTCTTCTGGATTGGTTCAAAATTACAAGGCTACGGCGTTGAACATTAGTAGTCGTAAACTCAAAAATAGGGTCTGCTGTTCAACGGCGGTCATAAAATAAAATAAAATAAAATACTTTAGATACTGCCAATAATTAGATTTCAAATTATTTAAGAACTGATATTATATAAAGCAATTCTCATAAATACAATTTTGTTAAGACTATCAGTATACTTAAAAAAAGTTCGTTAATACTCTCGGTCCATTTTAAAGAGAGAGAAAAAAAAAATTTATTTGATGTATTCCTTTAATTTTCAAAATCCTTGCAAGCTGATTAGGTTGCTGAATTATAATAAATCTATCATATTTTTCCGAAAAAAATAATTAAATTGATCCTGAATGTAAGATACAAACCTCACAGATTTTATCTACGAAATAAATCGAAAACTTTTACTAACAATTGTAAAATTCGTTTATCCAATAGTAATTCCATGTAAATTTTAAATAATTATTTTTTTTATTATTTTATTTTTTTTTAAAAAAAAAGGTCTAAAATTTTGAATTGTAAGGGATACGAATTTTGAAATCATTTTGAAGTATGTAACATTAAATACGAAATTTGTCCAAAAAATACAAATTCTAAGTTATCAAATTTTATAAAATCGTATACTTATAATTTAATTTCTCGAGAACTCGACGGCTTTCGTTCACATTTTGTATTTTTTCATTTAAAATTACTTTAGCACGTGGCAAAAATTTTCATTCATTAGTATTCAATTTGATTCTACCTTTACTAAATAAAATGGAAAAAAATTAAGAGTAATTTTTAAATTTGTTTTTAACTTGGAATTAAATACCTTTGGACAAACAAATTTTGTAATTATGTGCAATAGTTTTTCGATTCACTTAAAAAAATCTCGAACTGTAGCAAAAAACGTAAAAAGTTAAATTGACATTAAGGAGTCAAGAATTTTGATCGCTCCCCTGGTATTGGGACTGTATTTTCTAGATTTTAGGAGTAATTAAATCAGTCGAAAAAAAAAGCAGATCCATTAAACGAAAGTACGTTTTGGAGTATGATTTAACTAAAAATAATGTTTGAACAATCGTTAGTACGTTAAATCTGATAATCATATCAACAGTGTGGGGTGTTCACTCTTTTTTTCACATTGTATGTTTTGCTACATTTCAAACTAGGACATTTCAAATCGACAGTTTGAACAAGTTAAACTAGTTTTTTTCTTTTTCGTCCAACACTATGTTTGTTGGTGCTTAATTTAAGGCGGTGCAATAGAAAAGTCAATGTTAGTGACGAAAATTCAAAGTTGAAATTTTTACATATTTGGCATTTTTGTCTGAAAAGGCTACAAATCGCAATTTTTTTAAATTAACATTTTAATCAATTTTCTGGGATTCTATTAAGGCGTTGATGGTGTTAGCAATCAAAAGAAAACAGTTCTCGAACCTCTTTTCTCGAAATCTACTGTGGAAAACTTCCTTTTTTTATTTTATTTTTTTAATTTTTAATTTTACGATAATGAGCCGCGATGGCTCAGATGATAGAGCGTTCGCTCTCCAATGAGGCAAACCGGGTTCTAATCCCAGCGATGGCTGGTCGATATGAATTACGCATCCAGCTCGCCCCGACAACAGTGGTGACATAAAATATAATCAGTGGTAGACGGATTATGGGTTAGAGTCCCCTTGCCGTCAGGCTAACCGTGGGAGGTTTTCGTGGTTTTCCTTTCCGTGTAACGCAAATGCAGGTTAGTCCCGTTAGAAAGTCCTCCACGAAGGCAAATTTTTCCCAATACTTGATCAAGGAGTTTCCTTGTCTTCTGGATATAGGTTTAAAATTACAAGACTACGGAGTAGAACATTAGTAATTGTAAATCCAAAAATTGGGTCGGCTGTTCAACGATGGTTATAAAATAAAATAAAATTGCAAGACAGTTTAGCTAAAATGTTAATTTATGTTTTCTATTAAAAAATGCTTTAAAATTATATTTTCAACTTTACACAGCACATAAAATGTTTTTGTTGACTGTATTAAATGCAGCAATTAATTATCACATTTTATAAACGAAAAAATTAATCGAAAAAGTTTCCAAAAATGTTGGAAATTTTCGTTATTGTTTTCTCCAAATGGAAATTGTCACGTTTTGAAATTATGGTATTTTTTTCAAAATTGAAATATTCCTTACATTTGGAATTTATGGTACTAGTAGCTGAAAATGGAATCATTTGCTTGATTCCAGTTTCATCAGGCATTATTTGCTCTAAAAAATCATTTGCTCTGTTTGAAATAAATAATCTTTCAGTTGCTAAAAAAGGAATTAATCACTCAATTTGGAATGATAGAATTATTTTCTTTAAAATTGCGTTACTAGTCATAGTCAGTTCTTATAATTTATACAGATACATTTTTAATGAGGACATATGTTACTGCGAATTACCGAAATTGGTGATAGTTGACTTCCACCTGTGAATGTTGACAATCACATTGTCGCTTTGGTAAATATCTGAAATATATACTCTGTCTAGTTAAGTGACACTGCCCGGTATACTTTTGACCGGTAGACCTTACATTGTTTTTTTTTTTAAGTCAAGTGCCACTGCCCGGTAGACCTTACATTTTTTTTTTTTTTTTAAAGTCAAGTGCCACTGCCCGGTATACATTTGCCCTGTATTTCGACCACTGATATTTCTCATAATCTATTCTCAGCAGATATTAAAATATCGAGTAAATATTATAATATCAGTGAATAAATTAATATCAAATCGGATATAACAAATAATTTGGACATTCATTATGAATCACGGTGAATGTCAACATTCACTATGCGATTGTTGACATTCACCGGTGAAAGTAGACATTCTCATGATTTCGGTTGTATACATTTATTTTTTGTTACACATATATATGCGGTTTGTATTCTCATCACAGTCTTAACAAAAAACGTATAAAAACAAACTTTGAAGAATAAATTATTCTACTGTGATAGTAAATATGTCTCAAATATCGAAACCCAAGTGTTTGTTAAAAATATAAGGCTATCTTTGACTTTAGAATAGGGATAATACTTATTTAAGTCGATCCAGTACCGTAAACATTTTAATTCAAACTTGTTACTTCGTGTCTTTCCTTTGTTTGTGTGTAACCACTTTACAATTTATAACCGTAAACACAAAGATTATCACAAAGGTAATAAATCTCCCTGAGTTCATATATTGCCATTACAGTACAATGAGATGAATGAAAATTCTAATCTTTGTAAATGCATCCACCATTTATAGATAAAGGGAAGGGAGAAAGACAATGTCAGCAGACCACCCACATTATGAAAGTGTTTGTTCTCGAATATTGCAACTAAAGGGTTTATGCTTACGGAATTCCAAAGATCAGTTTAATTTTAATTGTAATCGGATCATGAAGTTCAAGTAATTCCGAAATTGAAATTTCTGTTCAATCGTTTTGGAATATTAAGAGATAATTTATTATAAATTAATTGCATGTGAAACTGTGATTTTTTTTTGTGTAAACCTTAGCTTTGTGTAAATTAGAAACATAATTTGTGGTTAAGTTTAACCAACTTTCTAAGGAAGTTGCATCAAAATATTGTGTAATCCAAATAAAGAAAGTTTGAATTGCGCACATGGTTGCAGAAAATTTTTAACAGATTATCGGTTAAACACATTCAAATTTTTAAACTGTGTAAGATTTTTACCATGCGAAGATGCATTTGATGCACTTTCAAATATTAATGTAAACGTCCTTGCAGCTCCGCCAAATCAAGAATTGGTACCGGTATATATACAGGGGTCTGTTTAGAAGAAATTTGGGTCCGTTGACGGACCCTTCACAAAATATATTTTCATAAAAACGGACCCTTCACAAAATATATTTTCATAAAAACGGACCCATCACAAAACAATTTATCTTTTAGGTTTTGTTAATCGAATAAACCCTTCCCAGGAAGAGGGGGAGAAAGACAGATGTAAACAATGTAAGTTTTGTCTTCGGCAGACGCTTCTTCCTTTATTCGTCCGAAATGAATATCCTGCGCTCAGCAGTATAGGTTAAATACCAAATATTTGTATGTTGCATCGCTAATTTAGTGGCTGCAATTGCTGTTAATTTTTTAAAATTTAATTTTTTCAATTATAATTTTACAGTGTTGAGCATAATCTTGTTTCCATTTGCAATTTAAAAACTCCTTGAAAAAGTTTTTTTACAACAACGGACCCTATTTGCACAAATTCACAAAAGCGGACCCTGGTTTAAAGAATGTGAATTAGCGTATTTTACAAGAACGGACCTTTCACAAAATGTCTGGACAGACCCCTGCATACAGACTTGTGTGATCTATATAAATAACGGCTTATAAGGCTTTAACAAGATGAAGAACAGATAGCACAATTTAGAGAAAGATATCACAAATATGCATCCAGAGTTACGGCGGGATATAGACCCACTACCACCAAGCTACTGAGCTTCTTGCAGAACGGCAATACCACTTGGCCAGGAAGGTTCCAATAATTAGAGTAGAAATATTCAATAAAAATAAGTGTGAGGCGTTATTGAGTGTTTGAGATGAAAAATTTATTTTTTATTAAATGAAAGTAAATGTTTGAAATCCATATCTGGTAGATTCTACATCGTTTCAAAACGTGATTAAAACAATCTGACTTATTTTAATGAAAAATTATCTTTTCTTAATTTTTTTCTCATTTAGTTACAAATTTAAATTTCGTTCACAGACGCTTAATCGTATACGCGCATGATTAATGTGCACGCAAACATATAGTGTATTTGTAAATATGTACTATACATTTCAACAGGTAGTAATGTTATGAATATGCAAATAATATACGTGTTAACAAGAGATAAGTGTTATAGTACGTATAAACAAGCAATATGTGGATAATAGCACGTAAAGTCAAGTAATTGTGCGCGTAAACATATTTGTACACTTGTTAAATAGTAATTTTATTTATAACCAAGTTAATATCGATGCAAAAATATAATTATTTTTGCTAACAAGTAATTATTTTCATATCTTGGCTGATGTATTTTAAGCAAAAATATTAAAAAATAGAATTTCCAAATTGCTTGCAAACAGAGAAATTGTATTGTATGATTAACACAAACAGCGTATAATTAAGCTATTGTTTCATAACCATTACCTTAATTATACCCAAATTACTAATCCTCATAAATTAAACGAAAGAGTTATTGTAGCTAACAATAATGGAGCACCGCCACTTTAAACTGAATTATGCTGATTACACAACGATTATAACGTCAATTCTAAACAGATACTTACCATCCCTTCTACGATGAAACAGCCCCCTTTATTAAAGAATTTGAGCTCGGAATTTAATTCATTGCCGACCAGAAATCACACCATGGAACTTATTCCACAAATTTAAACGCTCTATCATTCGTTTTAGAACTGAAAGCATGCGAAAGTAATTTCGTTAATCTTTTCAAAGAAAGTTTGATGAGCTGGCAATATGTTTGCTTCAATTTGGTTCGGAAAGCCATAATTCCTGTTGCATGTAGCATAGTTGTAAAGATTAATATCAAAACCGAGTACCCTAAATCCTCTTATATGCTAAATGCAGAGTATATATTTTAGCGCACATGGAATAGTAATACCACATTAGCTGAAAAGTTTGTGCATTTGTTACATTTAGAACATATTCAGAACACGCGAATGAATGCGTTCCAATAGTTACTTACGTTTGTTATCTAGAAAACAGACGATATTTTATCGGTTTCGAGTAACTATTGATTTTGTTAAAATATCTCGTATTCGCCTGAAAGTTTATTATTCGATTTTTTTAGCGCTTTTAGTTGTCGATTTCGTAAAGAATGGTTCTTTTAGGGAAGTTGCTAATGTGTTTGTGTTTTCTTAGTTCTATTTATGGTTTGCAATGCTTTACTCTTGTTTTTGCTAAAGTGATTCTGAATGGATATATTTATATATATATATAATAAAAAGATTTTAAAATATGAGAGATTTAAATATGTTGGTTATTAAAATAATAAAGTCTCCCCCTACTTTTTCTTAGTTCTCAAAGGCTGATGTAAGGAATTTTTTTTAATTAATAAGAGGTTCCATCACTTGCTTGCTCCGCACGCTAACCCCCATAATTGCTTCCCATTCATCATTATATATTAATTTTTAAACATTAATATTTCCAACGCAAACACAATATTTTATTTTCAAAATATACAAATATTGTAGCTTTATGTAAGAGCATTTTGTTAATGTGTAAATTGTAACGAAATATATGATTACCTTAATTTGAAAAATAATCAATATTGTATTTAAAAAAAAAGTTAACTTACGGATTACAGATTACGAGATTCAATTAGAAGAAATAAGAGCGAAATAATTTTATTCGCTGAGAAGATTCGTAAAATTTTATTAAAACTTTTAAGATTTATATCTGGCAACATGTAATCTCTATATCTCTCTCTTTTACCACTATTGATTGACATCTACTAGAACGAGAGCTTATAAAATAAGGAAATAAAGATCTCATGTGGGGAAATTTTTTTCTACAACAATGCAAAAATAGTCAATATTCAAAATAAAAATGCCAAAAAAAAAATCATAAAAAAACACCGTGGTATAGTATCTTAAAGAAATTAAAAAGTTTGCACAATTGTGAGCCATTACGGAAGATGATTAAGAAATCGGTTGATACTACCATTACCTGTTTCTTCTTTCTATGGTTTCGGTTAAAAATAAGGATACCAATCGTTAGTGTTGATACCCGAATTTTATTTCTGATATACAGTCGATTCTCGATTTAACGTACTTAGATTTCACGAATTCTCCGATTTAACAAAATTTCTTTCTGTCCCGACAAAAAGGTTGTTAACCCTTTGTTTACGGGGTACAATATTGTGCCATCACATGTGGTCCAAATGTTGTACCAGCCGTAAGCAAAAGGTTAAAATGCTCTCCTTTAACGAATTTTTAGCTTTGGTTCAACGAACAACAATAGCTAGAAAAAAAATCGCACAAAAATCTAAAACTTCGAATTTATCGCTCTTAAAATTTAGAATATTTCACAACCTAATCCAAGTGTGTAATTATATGTATGCATTAATTTTTAAAAGCAAGTAGCATTAAAGAATTTAGATAATTTTAAAATTGATTTCCTAACATATAACTTATAGTTTTTTAGCTCGTAGTAAACAATAATAACTTTTTTCATATCTGTATATCTAACAGTATTTTGTATTGATATTTTTATCCCATACTCTTTACAAAAATTATATCCGATTTAACGAATTGCTTCTATTTAACGAACGGGTTTGTAGATCCCAATCAATTCGCTAAATCGAGGTCCAACTGTATGTTGATGTGATGTATTGTTTTAACTTCACCACGTTTAACTCAACTGCAATGTTTATAATCAAAGCTAACCAATACAGTCCCTGGCCAAATTATTAGACACACTATGAGATTCTATGTGAAATCTTAATTATCAGGTGATACTATACAGCTTTATTGTTTTTACGCGACTGAAACCAGTTTGCATTTGTTTATGTTCGAGCATCAATTGGTTAACATTGTAATGCAATACGTTGAAAATAAATACAAATAGGAAGTATAAGCAAATTTTCCCTAATAAAAACCCATTACATGTATGTTTAAATATAAAAGTATTGCATATAAACTCGTACAAAACATGCAATTATTAAACCACAACAGTGCGTCTAAAAATTTGATCTAATTATTAGAATATACTAATATAATACCTAATATAACAGATATTCTATATTTGTATTATATATCATCTAATTTAACCCATTGATACACGAACGTAAACAAGTGCAAACTGATTTCAGTCGCGAAAATATAATAAAGCTGTATAGTATCTCCTGATAACTAAGATTTTACATAGAATCTTATGATGCGTCTAATAATTTGGCCAGGGACTGTATGTGACTTAGAATAATGAAAAATGCAGGCAAATGAAATTAGCTAACTGTTCTGATAAACTTAATAAATAACATCCCCATCAATATCTTAAGGCATTTTAAAACATCCATACAAAATCAATGATTTTGATCCGGTTTCCTGTCATTATACGGTTTGATACGCAGCTTCTAATGCCTCGAGGGATTTAAAATTTAATAGATGTTTGGGCTTTAAAAGAAATTACAAAAGATAGTTCATTAAAAATTACTACAGTTCCACGAACCAAAACCTTTGGCGATGAAACTCAATATTTAAGGAAACTCTTTCATCTGTTTTCTTTTAATGAAAAGGGAAACTCTCTTAATTAATTTCACCGTCTGATAAATCGATTCCATTATCTCTTCAAGATCCGATTTAAAGTAGATTTAAGCCATAGAGTCTACAAGAGCAGTTGGCGGAAAACTCTTGTTTGGCGATGGTGGTTACCAATTTCTCGTGAAAAGCTGTTCAAACAAAGGAAGTCTTTGCTGAAAAAAGATGATGTTTGGCTAAAAAATTTTCTTTTCTTCTTGGACTGTTTTAAGTTCATGTTACAAAAATAATTGAGATGTAATGGGTGATTTAATACCACGTTGAAATAAAAATTTGCTTTTTTTTCTTTCTGTTTTTATTACACAGACGGGCTCTTTTGAAAAGTTAAATAAAGTAAATACGAAGTCTTCGAATTAAAAAAAAAATTGAATATCGAGAAAATATAAAATTACGGCTCAGATATTCATTGAATTGCAATTTAAATAATTGTTTGTGTCCATATATTTTTATTCTAAAAAAATTTCGTAAAAAAAATTTTTTTTTTTTTATTTTATTTATTTATTTTTACAAAATACACTGCTATTTTTTAGATTAGAAATTGTCTAATATCATAAGAAAAATTATTTCCAAAGAATCAGCTTAAATGTTACAATTTTAGACGAAAATATAAAATTACGGTTCAGATATTCATTGCATTGCAATTTAAATAATTGTTTTTGTCCATATATTTTTATTCGAAAAAAAGTCGTAAAAAATTTATATATATTTTTTGTTTATTTTTACAAAATACACTGCTATTGTTTAGATTAGAAATTTTCTAATACCGGAAGAAAAATTATTTCCTAAGAATCAGTTTAAATTTTACAATTTTAGAAACAAAATGTGCAACAAAAAATGACCACATTAATATTTTTTTGTTATATAGCACACTATATATTATCTATAGAGAAGTATTGAAAGAAAATAACGACAGGTTACTTTTTTGGAGCGCGTTTTTACTATGACCGAAAAATTTTTTTACTATGCATCAACTCTAAATTTAGATTTTATTCTCTAAAATATCTTTACAAGGGATAAAAACAGCACATTTAAAATTTGAAAAAAGATTGAAAATATTTAATTTCTTTTATAAAAAATTTCTTTTTTAGATAAAATTTAAAATACAACTTCTCTTTCAGTGTTTGCTTAAAAGTTCATACATCAGTTTTCTGTTAACAATACTTAATATATAATAGCTGGAAATTTTCGACATAATTTTTTTTCTACAACTTAAGAAAGATGAAATCATAAAATTACTGATATTTAATTTAGTAATAAAACTTCAAATATTAAAAGTTTCATTCCTGAAAAAAAAACCAAATCTGAATAGTAAAATAACATAAATCTAGAGAAAAAATAATTTCTGTTCTAGAATAAAATAAACAAAAAAGTGAGAAACATTCTCATTCATTTAGAAAACATTGCTTTTAAAGCAATTCTTTTTCGAAAAAAGCACTCATCAAAAATAGAATTTATTTCCTGGATAAGGAACTTCCTTTCTCCCACCCACGCTTCACTTAAGCGCCGGCTGGAATTCGGGAACACTTTCTGGATCACCGGATTCAGTTGTTATTCCTGGGCCGGAAGTTGGATGTACTTGGCCGCACGCAATCTCTGCCCACCCCCACTTTTCCTAGGCATCCCTCGTTGAAGTACGAAATACGACAAGTGCTTCAACCAATGGCAATCGTCTTTGTTGACCCCGGCATGTTTAGGCCTGTCGTGGGTTGCACCTCTCTCAATTGTTGAAAAGGATTTAAGAGTTTAATCAATATTTTTTGGGGATGAGTTTGATAAAAATAAGAACGGAAAGATGAGGAGGAAAATTTTATTGTTGCCAGATTGTAAATATTAAAACAGGATAATGTATTTTGAAGCAAAAGAATTCAACAGCTTTTTTTTATTTTTTAAAGATTTTTTCTTTTTAGTTTTTGTTTCGTGAAAAATACAAAAGGGATCGCGTGTAGCATGCTTTTCTTCAATTCTTTTAGTACTAAAAAAAGAAAAAAGAAAAAAGAGAAAAGAGGAAAAATAAGAAACTTCGAAGCGATGTTTTGTAATAAAACAAATTAAATCAATTGTGATTTACTCAAGGAGAAATCTTTTTCATTCATTTAGTGAATAAAAAAGTTACAATAAGAAACACTTGTAAAATGCAAAAGTTTATTTGCAATTTTTCTTATTTATTTTCTTTGAACAATGTTTAAGTGTCCTCAGAAAATTTCAAATAAATTTACTAATATATTTCAATTTAATCGATGTCCTCTTTAATTCGATTGATTTATTTAAAATAATCAATAGCAGATGATGGTCTAATTAATTTTTGTTCCTTTTGATTTGAAGACACTAATGGTTATTTTTAGATTTTTAATTTTAAATTTAAAACATAACAATGAGATGAATATCTCTTTATGGTAATTTATAAACTACGTTATTAGAAATATTGGTTTGTGTTAAACCTTACAATCCTGAAAATTAGCTTCAATTTTATTCCGGCATAAGTTGAACCACATCAACGTGCAACTCATTCCCTATTACGTAAAATAAAAGCCGGTCCAATTAAGATTGAAGAAAATTGGCACACTTTTACACTGATGTGACTAAAGCTACTGAAGTAAGTAGCGAAGTCGAGGGGAGAAACCCAAGGCTGTACCACAATGTACCAATCCTCAATCTGTCAGTCTAACTAGGTCAGTCTAGTCTAGTCTCAGCCAGTCTACCATACAAACCAGTAACTAGTTTGTACCCACCCAGACTCGATAAAATAAGTTTTTTTATTATGCATAGCAAGAGTACATTCATTCAAACCTTGTGCGTTTTGATATGAACTTCTAAATGTGTTAAATGTGAACTGTTAAAGTTAACTAAGTGGAGAATGTTAGTCATTCAATAAGCCTTACTATGTATGTAAATAGAACCGCGAATGTTCAGGGGATAGAGCGTTCGCCTTCCAATGAGGTAAACCGGGGTACGATCCCGGTGATGGCTGGTCGGTACGAATTCCGAATCCGGCTTGCACCGACCACAGTGCTGACGTGAAATATCCTCAGTGGTACACGGATCATGGGTTAGAGTCCCCTTGCCGTCAGACTAACCGTGGGAGACTCTCTTGGTCTTCCTCTCCATGTAATGCAAATGCGGGTTAGTTCCATCAAAAAGTCCTCAACGAAGGCAAATTTCTCCCAATACTAGACCCAGGAGTTCCCTTGTTTTCTGGATTGGGTTCAAAATTACAAGGCTACTGAGTTGAACATTAGTAGTCGTAAACCCAAAAATTGGGTCGGCTGTTTAACGACGGTTATAAATATGTATGTAAATAGTGATATAGTTAGAAGTATGGTGCTGCTATGGGTTTCTAGTTGTAGGAGAGAAAGGAGAGTTTTGTCTTCGAAAAGTTTAAATACACCAATCAGCCTTTAAGCCTCGGAGTGAAGGTTTACGTAACAAGGCGAATGTCAGTAAAAAGGAATCGTCAATCTTCTGAAAACTAGGTTGATGTAAGGGGTGTCACTTCAGTACTGATATTATCAATATAATTGTCTACATATATTACTGATATTTCTGTTCATTATTATTGTATATAGTACTATTACTACTGTTCAATCTGGAACCGATTTCACTGAGTGTGTATATACATATGACAGTCATTACAGAAATTATTATGTTTCTGTTATAATCAGTTATTATTATTATCGAATCAGCTAATGTAGTTTTTAAATAATATTTATTTGATCCTTTATGATATTTCCTACATAATTGATTCTTTTTTAAATTTTTATTTATTTATTTATTAGTTTGGAGTTATATTACAGCTACAAATTACAGTATTATATTACAGTTATCACATTAAAAACGGGGTTATAGAAGACACATTTAGTGAATTTGAACTGTAGAGTGAGTGATGTTCTGTAAAGTCCTCTCCTTTGTAATCCGCATTGTTCAAAAACTTTATCCTTTATTCAAAACCTTGTAAATTGTATGTTCCCCAAATTCTAATCGACATGTTCTGCTACTAAACCCTTCAATTTTATGTTGTAAACTCTAATTTTAAACATTTTTTGTGCCAGTTAAAATTATGAATGTTTTAGATAAAGTAGTTCTTATAGCTCAAATAAAATTTGTTGCCTAAGTGAGTTTATTAAGGAAAAAGCAATAAAGGAAATCGGATATCGGTTGTAGTTGTCAATATTCAAATAATTGAAGAGCAGTACAAAAAGTTAAAAAAAAAATTAATTAATAGTTAATAAAATTGTACAATACCCAATTACATGAGTCAACTTATAAATCCCGAAATAAACAAAAAAAATGCAATTCATCATTTTCCATCTTTTACCTGCTTTAAGCTTTTATAAAATGTAAATTAGAAACAAATAAGATGTCAATTCAAAAATACATAAACTAATTAATGAAAATGAATGACTGCATACATGCAATTATTATAGAAATTTAATTTGAAAAAAATTATTAAGCCACTAATTAAAAAAGTAATACGTTAATTAATGAGATATTAATAAAGAAAAGTAATAAACTAAATAAATATTCAATTCACAAAAAGTAATGAACTGAATTAATAATAAATTCACCAAAAAGTTATAAACTAAATTGTTGAACAATTAATAAATTAAATTAATTAAAAAATTAATAAGCAGTTAAGTATAGATTAATAAAGAAAACGATAAACAAGAAAAAGTAATCGATTTAATTTAAGTGCAATCCAAAAATTAAAAAAACAGAAAATTAATAGACTAAATTAATGATCAATTAATGGAGAGTAATAACTAATAAACTAAATTGAGCAATTAATAAATTAAATAAATTAACAAAAATAATAAACAATTAAGTAAAATTTAATAAAGAAAACGATAAATAAGCAAAAGTGATTGATTTAATTTAATTGCTATCCAAAAATTTAAAAAAAAAGAAAATTAATAAACTAAATTAAGGAGCAAATAATAAAGAGTAATAGCTAATAAATTAATTTGTTGAACAATTGATAAATTAAATTAATTAACGAAAATAATAAACAATTAAGTAAAGTTTAATAAAGAAAACGCTGTATAAGGAAAAGTAATCTATTTAAGTGCAATCCAAAAATTAAAAAAAAAGAAAATTAATAAACTAAATTAACGAGCAATTAATAAAGAGTAATAACCATACACACTTTCGTAATTAGAAATACGCAAGAAAAAAATGAAAGAGACAGAAAAAGAATTCGAGAAAGTCAGTGAGTCCTGCCAAGAATCTTGTAATTGTTGAAGCGTAGTATGACACAAGAAGAACGAATCTCAGGGGAGTGCTGGATCGATTTCTATGGGGAAAGGGGGGGGGGGAGAATGTTAATGACACCGACTGTAGGTGGTCACTTTGTGTCGAACAATCTTCACCCCAATGACGTCGTCTGCTTCATTGTCTCCCTTTTCCGATTGCCAGAGACAAATAAAAGTAAGACATTTACAATCCACCAGCATTAATTTCCCTCGTTGAAAGCGTTCGCAGAACATCGGAAACGTGTGTAAGGGCCGATGCTTACAACCATGAAAATGTGACCTATTCAATCACATTTTGTTCTAGCTTTCATGGGATTGGATAAAAGTGGGTCTATCGTTTCTATATATATTTATGCCAAGAGAACGGTTATTACGATCTGTGGTCAATCCAATAAAGACACGTTGTCCCAACTGCATTTCTTGTAAGCATTGTAAATAAGAACGTGCATATATATTTATATTTAGTTATTTAATTTATTTAATTGTTGTGAACACATTTAAAATTTTAAAAATGAAAAAAAGAAAAAAAAAGAAAAAAAAAACCTTTGTGAAACTCAACGTGTGTATTGTAAATGAAGTACAGATTTTCATACTACTTACTCATTTTAAACTTTAAAGAAACGTATATATTCTATGTTATTTCTGCTGCATGTAGTATTTTTAAAACAAATTATTTTACAATAAAAATTTTTAAAATAAGGTTTATCAGTTAAATAATTAACAATTATATGAACTCCAATCTGCGAACACCTAAAACAAAATTAACGAAACACATACAATAATTGATAGAAAACGCCATTTAAAGTTTTTATAATTATTATTTTTTTTTATAACCGTCGTTGAACAGTCAACCCAATTTTAAATTTTCGACTGCTAATGTTCAACTTCGTGACCTTGTAATTTTGAACCAATCCAGAAGACTAGGAAACTCCTGGATCAGTACCTCTAGAGGTATGATTTGCTATGGGAACATAGAGGACTTCGTGACTAGACAGATTTAACGTGCATCAGTCACCATTTACTACACGGGGAGTCTTCGATAAGCGAGGATTGAACCCACAACCTCTTCGACATGGGCCCAGTGCCCTACCAACCAGGCTCTCCCGACCTAACATTTAAAGTTTAAAAAAAAGAAACTCTTCAAACATTTATCAAAAGCAAATTAAATAACCCGACTTTTTGCAAAGATTATCCTTCATTTTGCCCTGTGCCAGACTGATTGGAAAAATCTAAAATCTTCAGGATTTTCTGATCCAAGTAACACTTATTTGACTTATTTTCATTCTTTTAGGCTGATTATAAAATGAATCGTGGGTTTATAAAGGGAAGATCGACAGTCGAGCAGATCTTTTTATGCTTTTTTTAATGCACTATTTCTATACTGAACTAGCAAGTATTTGAGTATAAAAGTCAGAATTAATCACGAAAAATCAGTTTTTCAGTGAGCTATTCATACATTTGGGAAACAATTGTATCCCCTACTATTTGAAGTTGTTTTTAGATAAATTCTATTCAATATAACAGTAATACCTAACATCTATTTAACATAAAAACAAATAATTAAAAATAGGTGTATTCGTATTTTTTCTATATTTATAAAATGGAATTTTTGGTTAAATTTTACAGTTTAACAGAAAAAAATTCATTTTCTTTCTTGATATCAGGTATAAATAATATATTTATTTTCCACTATGACCATCCTAAATGCATATTTATCGAAATTTTCTGAAATAGAAAGTAGGAAAAAGAACTAGAAGTATTAGCAGTTGCAAATTAATAAATAATTTTTTAAAAAAAACAATTTTAGTCGTTAAAAAATTAATTTAGTCGTTAAAAAATTAATTAATTTAATTAATTAATTAATTTGAATTAATTAATTTGAATTAATTAATTAATAAATTAATTTTAAAAATTAAAAAATTAATTAATTATATCTTAATGTCTATATCTGTAGTATTGTAAATATAAACAAAGAACATGCCTACATGAATTTAAAAAGAATCTGCATTTATTATTTAACTTCAATTTGATCAGATTAAAGTCTTTATATTCTTCTTTGACCATGTTTTAGTAATTTTACGTACATTACATTAACCCTAATTTTAAAGAAAACGATAAAATGTTTCCTAAATTTCGTCGAAATCTGCTTTGCAGTGAAATGCAACATAAATTTCGTAAAAGGCCATTAAAGACGAAGTTAACTCGTAATTACGTCTCCTATCGGGCGATAAAATTAAATGGGTTTTGGATAACATCGGTGAACTTTTCGTGAATGACTGTTACTTGAACTAAAGTACTTCAGCAATTTGTAACTTGCACAACTACTCATCTAAACAACTGCTAAAAATTAAAATCATTTATCGCAATTCGTGATATTTGTTATTGATACGAAATTTAAAAAAAAAAAAAAAACATTTCAATGATATAGTTAAATGAATATATATAGTATATTAAATATATTTAGTGCAAAATTTTTCCATATTTTGTACATGTTTGTGAATTTAGAAAAAATATAATTTTGAAAGGTATAGTTTCATGATGAAAAAATTATTCTAAAAAAATTAAACCGTTTTATCAAAATTTGTCTGTATGATTTGTTTTATCATGCTTTTATTCGGTGAAATAATTAAATACTTGGACGAAACAGCGACTCTTCAATCAGTCTGCGTTAGTAACATTCACTTGTAGATAATACAGGCTTATATATGCATATCTACCATACATGTGTATTATGTGTATGTTAATGTGAATGGGTGAAATTGGGGGTCGTTGACTTTCACCGGAGAATGTTAACAATCACAAGCCAAGAACCGCGATGGCTCAGAGGATAGAGCATTCGCCTTCCATTGAGGTGAACCGGGTTCGAATCCCGGCGATGGCTGGTCGATACGAATTCCGCGTCCGACTCGCACCGACCACAGTGCTAACGTGAAATATCCTCAGTGGTAGACGGATCATGGGTTAGAGCTCCCTTGCCGTCAGGCTAACCGTGGGAGGACCTCGTGGTCTTCCTCTCCATGTAGCTCAAATGCAGGTTAGTTCCATCAAAAAGTTCACCATGACGGAAAATTTCTCCCAATACTTGATCCAGGAGTTCCCTAGTCTTCTGGATTGGTTCAAAATTACAAGACTGCGGTATTGAACATCAGTAGTCGTAAACCCAAGAATTGGGTTGGCTGTTCAACGACGGTTATAAAATAAAAAATAAAATCACAAAGCTAGGTTGAAAAAAAATTACTATATCCACGACTTAAATTTGGTTCATTCGTTCAGTTAAGAAGGGTTTTCTTTAACCTATTTATGCTGATTAATATAAACTAAAAATATTTTTTTTCCTATTGTACATGCCTTATTAGCGGGGTCTTAGGCAAGTTTTCATTATTATTTATTTATTTATTTAAAATTACATTGTTTGAAACTTTTTGAGCTGCTGTAATATACAATATGTATATTCAAAATAAATTCAAAACTTTGCATAAGGCATATTAAAAAATCTTAAAATTTAAATGTTGAAAACAAATTTTCGATTCGATTTATGAAAATATTATGTTTTTATATAATATTGGTATAGTTTTTATGGAATATCTATATCGTGATTCTTCTTCGGTAGCTTTTATTTAGTATTACAGCATTTTGTTTCTAATTTAAAACCCTGTAAAGAAGCTCAATTTAGAAAACCGCAGGGGTTAAAGATGACGTTTCAAATTGTGATCGACAAAAGATGTTGAAAGAGGTTTTGAAACACTAAAAGTTTAGAATGCATAAAAAAATTTTCAAAGGAAAACCTTGGCCTGTTCTAGAAATTTAGTTTAAAAAATATGCATAAAAATATTAAATGGTAAAAAAATGTTCTAAAAAAATTAAATAGTTTAAGATGCTTTTTTTAAGAAATCCCGAAAAAAAAAATTAAGCAAGTTAAAAATATTTGTATTCCGAATTTTATTTCGTCTTCTTCAATAAATGTTAAGATAATTGGAGACAAATGTAAAAATTACCTTTGAGAAAAAAAAAATTATGGAGAAAGAACAGAATATTTTATTTTATAAAAAGAAGAACCATTTTTTTAATATTATAAAAATCTAAAAGGTTTTAAGATGTTTGTTTGCTGAAATTCCTTAAATTACCTATAAAGAATTACAAAATAAAATAATTATTATCTACATATAATTACGCATTTTATAAATAAGCCTATATGAAGTAATTACCGTAGTGTCGGATGGTAATGACATTTCCATTAAAAAGCCTTTAGTTTTGATAATAAAAATAAAAATCTACGGTTTTTTAGCCATTAATTTGATAATTTTGCTGTTTTATGATATCAGATTAGCGGTAATTCTAGTTTTAAAATTATAGTTCTTATTAATTATCTAAGGTATCATGATAAAACTACTAAATTTTGCCCCTTTTACGCAATTTTATCACATAGTTTAAAACCATATTTTATATTATTAATTTAACCAAAATCAGCGCTTAGGTAAAAATTACTGAGCTGCTAAAAATTACTACTACATTTTTAATACAAACTATTTTGCTCTGGTGTATTTTTTATATTTTTAAAGCTGACATTAACACTTAGCTGAATAATTTTCAAATAAAAGCTGGTAGCTTGTACGTTTATGATCAATTCAAATTCCATGAAGAAATATGATTCTTCAACAAACCTCCATGAAAATTTCAAGAGCATTTGTTTGAATTCCCGGCCTTGAACTTACAGCATGAATTCTCACATATACCAATATTATTCTCTCTTCAAAACTCGGTTATGATTCTTGTGAATTATATATCACCCCAAACACATATTCATCTTTACGTATTCTGTTAACGTCACGGCTAGATGTATCTAAACGACCAATCATATTCGTTAATTTATTAGACGGACAGAATCTACTATGTTTTACGCATCTTAATACTGCTATTATCGTAGCACTTCCTGCGCACGAAGTTGTTCAAGTAGTGGTAATTAATTTTAGCGCACAGAACGTCGACGGATATATAATTAATGAGAGTTCCTTTAACAAGTAATCTAGCATGATTTATAGATGAACGCAACAGTGTCCGAAAATGTTGCAATGATCTTCAATATTATTACATTTTATTTAGTGTTGAAACTGTTTTAATTTTAATTACCAAGAAAATATAAATAATTTTCTTAAAAATCCGTGCATTTTAAATAAAAAGAACATGGTGTGGACAGGTTTATTTGTGTCGGATTTTAATTAAAAATGTTGGAATCATCACTTTTGTAATAAATTTCTATCATCATCAAAAATAATAACCCACATATTTATTTATCTATAATGTATTTATCAATTTAATCTTAGTTTTATTTTATTACTTTGTATTTCTCAGAAAAAATTCAAAAGCTTGATAAAGGGCCGGAATAGCCTGGTTGGTAAGGCACAAGGCCCATGTCCAAGAGAGATTCGATTCCCGCCGGCCGAAGATTCCCCCGTGTAGTAATGTGGAGACCGATGCTCGCTAAATGTGTCGAGTCACAAAGTCCTTCATGTTCCCATAACAAATCATACCTTTGGAGTTACTGATGTAGGAGTTTCCTTGTTTTCTGGATTGGTTCAAAATTACAAGGCTATGGAATTGAACATTAGTAGTCGTAAACCCAAAACTGGGTCGTCTGTTCAACGACGTCTATAAGATATAGAATAAAAAGTCCGATAAAGTAAAGATACATTTTGCTTGCAAAATATCATGAAGTTTCCCGGATTCGAGTCCCAGCGGTGGCTAGTTAATATGAATTCTGCCTCCAGCTCGAACCTACAACAGAGCTGACGTAAAATATCTTCAGTGGTTGGCGTATCATGGGTAAGAATCCCCTTGCCTTCAAGTTAACAATGAGATGTTTTTGTAGTTTTCTTCTCCATGTAACGCAAATCTGGGTTAGCGTCATAAAATATTTTTAAGGAAGGATAGTTTGTCTCACTGCTTGATCTAGAAGTTCTCTTGTCATCTGGGTTGGGTACAAAATTACAAGGCTACGGATTTGAATCCCGTAAAGTGTAAACTCAGAATTATGTCGGCTGTTCAACGCCGGTTATGAAATAAAATAAAATGCGACGACAGATATTGAGGGCAGTGGTCAGAAAATAATTGAAATTTTTTTAAACTTTAAGCATACTATCTAGTCAGATATTGGTCGATTGCATGATTCCACCTTCACACACCCAGCTAAAAATAGACTGCAGTTTTTCTGCAGAACTGAAGTAATTTTGCAGTTTTTCTAGAGTTAACTGCAGATTTTCTGTAGTGCAATCTTAACTGTAAAAACACTGCAGTTATTTTGCAGCTAATTTGAAGTAATTTCTCAGTAATTTATTTTGAAAAAACTTTTAGCTATTGTCTACAAAATTACTGTAGTTTAAGTGAAGTCACTCTAAAATCATAAATTTAGAAAAAATTGAAACTTCAAATCCGTGGTTATTCTGCAGTAAATTTGAAGTAATTTTGCAGTCATTGTTTCAGAAGTATACGTCTGCAGAATCTGCAGAAAAACTGCAGTTATTTTCTATTGTTGTAAAATTGAAAGAGTTGGTCTTCAAATCTTGCTTTCCTGGTTGGTATATCAACTTTTTATAATGTTTGTCTTTTTTTTTCTTTGATTATATGCTAATTTCTTATAATTAGGTAAAAATTCTAAACATATATATTGATAACGGAAATAACGTACACTATCTATATTCATAAAAGTTAAAATTCATAAAATACATACTTGATTTAATTGTAATTATTTATGATTCAGGAGCGTCAAAAACTTTTAAGTAAGATTTTGACACAATTTAATTAGTTTAAAATATGCCTAAAATTAGGTATTTAAACATTCCTGTATTTTAGTAATTTTATTATAAATTTTATTTTTATTAATTTTTATTATTTTTTTCTTTTTGACTTCAGAAAACTATGTTTGCGCAAAATTTATGGTAAAAACAATATTAAAGTTTAGGCAAGTAGTTAATGTTAATTAGTTAATTTTTTTATTCGAATTCATACTAAGCTAGGACTATTGCAGAACGAAAATTATACTTATTTTTTCTAATCAAAACAAATATTTAGTTTGGATTTTAAACAAATTTATATCAAAAGAGTTAGCAAAATTGAATTTGAAAAGTGATATTGAATCCAGATTTTCTAGTCCTCAACCTCTTCTTCAAATATTTATTAATTTCAGTTTGTTTCAGAAATTCGTCTTAAATACATTTAGGCAATTTAAAACAATATATCTTTTTTTATTGCTTGAAAAAAAAACTTTATATATGAAGAAAATAATTGTTTGATAAAAAAAAAATAACTCATAGTATTTTCAATTGAATCTAAATGAGCATAATATTTATAAAACTGCATGCTTTACAAATTCGCTTAAAGCTCCTTGCTTTTAAAAATTAAATTTAAAAGAAAAATAACTAAACTTAGGGCAAAAAAAAAAAAAATTCAAATCTACATAGTTAGAAATTTTTCATAAAAAACACTTTTAAGTAATGAGTAATTTAATTGTTATTTTACCGTATACAATCAAAACAATTGGATATCTATAAAATGATGCTATTCAAATTGTTAACCCTGAGAAAATTGATTAACTGTGTTTTCACCTTATTTGATTTAACAATTAAAAACTTTATCCTTGCCAACAAGACCCAGCTCATGAAACTATTTAGTTCTTTGCAGCCGTCCCGATACAAGGCTGTAGCCGAGAGGGCTAATCGGTTAATATCACGCCAGACAGTAAGCGAGTTCGAATCCCAGGATACAATGTGTCAACATGTTGACAACAGAAACTTTCACAAGTACTATACTTCCCAATTAAATAATTAAATTCAATATAGAATAAGATTAAGTGAAAAAAAATCTATCAAAATTTAAACTTTTTTTTAACAAAAACTATCTTCTTTCGCTCACGATAGATGGCACCACTAAATACAGACATTTTGTATATTAACCGTAAAAATTTTGAAGTTGGTACTACTACAAAATTACTGCAGTTTACAAACTGCAGTAATTTTGCAGTGCTTCGACTTCAAAAATTCTGTAGTGCTATGGGCCAAATCACCACAGTCTTCAAACAGCATTTTTTCTGCAGATTTTCTGCAGTTTATTTTTAGCTGAAAGGAAATTTTTAAAAAAAAGGCAATATGATGTTTTTAAAAACATTATGTGATTTTAAAGCTAAGAAACGCAATTCAGTTTTTATTTCGTGGTTTTCATATGAAATATATTGATATATATTTCATATAAAAAATATATTGATTATATTAATATTATAGTTTTTATAATCCAAACTATATACGAGTCTTTAAAAACATAATTAAGTAATAGCTACTACTTCAATTTCTATGCAATTACTCATATTTAACTTAAGAGATGCTTAAAATCCAATTAGTATCATAGTTATAAAACCTCAGTTATCTTGGCATTTTTATATATTAAGTTCCATAAAATAATTACACACTTAGAACACTAGAATTAAATCTTTATCATCAAATATACTTTAACCAAATTATACCACTGAAATTATTTTTGACTTTAAATTCCTTGTTAAAATGTTTGTATGTACACCGAAAAAAGTACATATGGGAACAAAGAAAGATAAGAAAAAGTCTCACTTTTTACTTGTAATTATTTCAGTAATTCTCTGTTTTGTTACTAGATTTTTATGCTTATTTTTTTATCAATTAACATGGAAGAAAAATCTGCATTCTTATTTTTAACTCTAGAACTTTTGTGGCTGTTTTCTCTAAAGTTAATGTCACGGAAACTTTCAATTCTTGTTTTCAACTCCTAACATTTTATGGTTATTGTCTCAAAAACAGTTTCGAAAAAAATGCATTCATATTTTTAACTCTGAATTTTTTAAAGTTTGATGTCTTTTAAAATTAATTTATTAAACAAAAAATGCATTCATAGTTTTTTACGTTTAATTTTAAAGTTTAAGTGTGGTGAAATAATAGACGTGATACAAATAGCAAATGAAGATAAAATACATGCCCACTAAGTATCAAAAATTAATTAATTATAAAACTAGAAACAAGTAAAAAAACGCGTTTTTTTAAAAAATTTGAACCCAATGTATATTGTGTATAGATCTTTCCTTTGTTTGTTATATATTATATATCTTAACATTACGGATTACATTACGGATAACCTTGCAATTAAAATTAAAAAAGAACCAATATGTTTCACTTTATTAAATTTAATAAAAGTGAATAAATTTAATAATGCTGGCAAACCGCAAATTTGTTGATGTCTATAATGAATGGAAGATTCCATACCAGAAATTTCCTTTCTTTGAATCAAACATCTATTTTAAGAACAATATCTATTATGCGACCAAAGATTTGGACCTTCTTAGCTGTAAAGCAAGCAATTACATTTGTTCGAAACTTAAAAGAAAGATCTTTTTTTTTTTTTGTATAAACATCCGAGTTTTGTTTTAAGCTTAGATGTAATTGCAAAAGAAACATATAATTCAATAAACCTTTTCAGATAATTACAACTTGAAACACAACTAAAGTTGTCTTTTAACTGCACCTTATCTAGAAAAGATTTGACCAGATTTTGAGAGTAATGTCTGATCACGTGAAAAAAAGGAGGTAAAAAAAAAACAACTAAGAAATAATAAAATGTTTAAAACTGAACTAAACTATTAGCAAGATAGTTCTTTTGCCAAAAAAGGTTGGCTTTTTTCGAGTCTGTTTTCTTTTTCGGCTAGACGCTCTTGGCATGATTCCAGATTACGTAAGAAACTATTCGAAAATTTATGTTCAAATTCTGAATTGTTGTGCAGTTTTCTATGACTTTTTAGTTTGATTTAACTTTGGATTCTTAAAAATTATTATTAAGAATTAAATAATTTTTTTTAAAAGTTATATACTATATCTTAATATATTGCTAAACTTGTTTAACGTTTGGGTATTTGTGCTTAATTCCTAGTTTGTTGGCTACCCAGTCGGTGTGAAGACTACAATCTTCGTTTACTGCACTGTTAAAAATTCCAAGCCACGTTGCCCCAAAAATCAGTATTCATTTGCTGGTTACATAAAATGGAACTCAATTTTACTATATTTTGGTATTTTTAGTTGCTCCAAATATCAGTAGAAGGTTGCACCAAAAGTATATGAAGAAACAATACACCTATTTTTATTCTTTCTTCTTTTTTTTTCTTTTATAAAAGTAGAGGAAGGCTGCACTATTATTTGATATTTTTAAAGTGCTTAAATGCAGGCCAAGATATAGCTATTTACCGTAACAAAACTATTTACAGGAAGTTATATCAGGAAGTTATTTTCTGGCATACCTCTAACCATTTTACACTATCTACCAATAAGTATTTGACCAGTGATTGAAAAGAAAAACAAACTTTATTCATAATCAATAGTTGGTAGAGCCTCCACGAAAGGCAATTACAGCGCGACCCTCCGGGGCATACTTTCCACAAGTCCTTGTGTGACGGCTAGTGGTATTTTCTTCCACTCGTCTAGGAAAAAACATGTAAGTTCCTTCACCGATTTTGGACGGGTAGTAAACCCCTTAATTTGGCGATCTAACTCGTCCCAGAGGTTCTCGACAGGATTCAGATCTAGTTTCTGGGCAGGTCAGTCCATTCCATTAACCCCATGGGCACCATACCAAGCCTTAGTGACCCTCGCAATATGACAGCTGGCATTGTCGTCCTGGAAGTAACAGGGGTCCACCCCGTAAAACTGCCACAACGTAGGAAGCACATTGCCATCCAAAATAGTGCAGTAGGCATCTTGCATGGGACTAATGCCGATGTTGTTCAATACATGATATATACCGGCAGAGGGCGTCACGTATCTCAGAACAGCAGATATAGTCATTTGTATAGGTGTCCAGATACTTATTGGTAGATATTGTATATTGCCAACCAAAGTTAAAAAGGAACTTTAATTACTGTAAATAAGTCATTTACCTAACTAAATAAGTAGAAGCTTGAAACAACATGCATTAATCCTCCCGATACACTGAGACCGAGTTGCAAAGAAAATATGGCGTCGTGAGCAAATATCGTTTAGTTTACAGTCACTGAAGTTTTGTGTCTTTTACAAAATTTTGATGCAGTCAGTTATATTTCGCGATCATACTTCCCAATTTATGGTGTAACTGAAATAAAATTATCATTCGTTTAACTAAACTTTATAATAATAATAAACTTTGGAACCAAATACTGGTTAAAGATTTACCGAGTTTTTTTTTTACAGTGTACGGTTTGGGTTCTTTAATAAGTTGTTTTATATGGTTTAATATATGGTTTTTTATGGTTTAATAATAATTTGATTTTAGGCCTTGACAAAATTGTTTTTAAGTAAATATAGACGCAATTTCATGCATAGTAAACAAACAAAAAAAAGTCTCGTATTAAAATCAACATGTTTAATTGAAAACAATTAAATTATTCGTAAAAAATCCAAATTGTTTTAAAAAGTGTTTAGAAAATTATCATAGACATAATCAATCCGTACATAATCAACTAGTAAATAATAAACGATCCTTGTAACAAAGCCAGTTTGCTTGATTCAAAAGATTTCAGTAATTTACACATAAAAATTTAGATGTTTTTGATTATATAAAAGTACTATCTAAAA
This sequence comes from Parasteatoda lunata, assembly GCA_949128135.1. Taxonomy (NCBI): domain Eukaryota; kingdom Metazoa; phylum Arthropoda; class Arachnida; order Araneae; family Theridiidae; genus Parasteatoda; species Parasteatoda lunata. Next base: position 27,601,857 of record OX421975.1, read on the forward strand.
ACTATCATAGACAGCGATTTGTACTTAAACAGCATTAAAATGTCAGAATGAGGTGCGTCATTATATTTACTCTACATCTAAGTAAGATGATTTTGATGAAAAGAGAAACATGAAATATTCTAATGGCTGCTCTTCATATAGATAAACATTACGATACATAAATTGATATATTGTCACCATATTTTGAAATTAAATCCACTGAATCTGTAGGAACTTCATGTATCAATACTATATACACACAATTCTGTGAATAGTTAACAAAATATTATGAATTAGCTCTTCGAATCACACATTTAATGTAATTCATCATCCGGTAAAAGTTGTAATAGAGGAAAACAGATTATGTACTTAGTGCCGGGGATTTAGAAACAAACCGTAGTGCACACAATTGAATTTCGTATATATGATTAAATGTTGAATATAATTTCTAAAAATGAAATGATAAATTATTTCATGAATTATTTTAATAGCTTATCATAAATGATTGTAAAGAATGATAAAAACACTAATTTTAAATCTAAGAAAATCTTAAAAATTAATGACATAATAAATACCACTCAAGCAGTTTTAAAAATGCAAAGCTAATGGAAATATATTGATTAGCCTTGCTTTTTTTAAAGCGGCATCTTTATATCAAATCTTTCTTCAGCATTGTTTGCAGAAAAGTACTTTAAGAATTTTTGAATATTCTACTAGATAAAACTTTTGTTTCAGTCAACTTATGTCTTGGGGGGGGGATAGATTTTTTTCCAGGGTATTCCGTAATCATCAGCCTTTATATTCACTCTCTAGAATCATATTAATATTAATGCAATTAACATCCCAGAAACTTTATAGACTTGCAAATTATTTATTATATATATATATATATATATATATATATTTAGTTTACTTACGTATTTTGTACATAAATATATTATTATCTACATATTGTCTTAAAGTTTATTTAAGGTACTTGCCTTTAAGGAGAAATTCTGAAATTAAAATTTCTTTTTATTTTGTATATTATTATTTTAAAAATTCATGTATTAGACGACTCAGTAATACATTAATAAATTTCCTTCCTTGAGATTAAATAAAGTATTAAATAGGCCTAAATTATATGCATTCATTATTTCATTCAGTTTAGTTCAATAGTTTTTAATAAATATTTTATTAAAACCAATGAAATATTATCAGAAAAAAACGTTCAAATTTTCAACAACAATTAAAAATTCTATACGAGAACTTATCAAAAACTAAGTCAAAAACTGCATTGAACTTATGCTAAAAGCATTATTTGAAGAACAACATTTCTAATTGAAAGAAAATGAATACTATTATTTTTTTTAAATAATAAATTTCTATTATGTTACTCCAAATTTCTATTATGTTTGTATCCCAGGCCACTAGAAAGTCATTTATTTCGAAAATTTATATTGAATAAACTATCTTTGGCTAGTTAATTATGCCATCAAATAAAACATATTTCTTCCATTTTTAAGCAAACCACAAGATCTGGAGGTCTCAAAAGCAATTACCGAATTGAAAAAGTTTTCTACGAACTCAAAAGTTGTTTTTTACGATATCTCGCTTATTGTTTCATAACATCAATGCCAGATATAATCATAAAGAATAACATAAGAAACTTCAGCGATGACAACACTCTATCAGTGGTTCATTTTGAAAGTGAAGCCATTTTTCCGATTATTCTTTTTATTCTTTTTCCCTCTGTGACCGCGACTTTTATTTTCCAGAGGGACTCCTGGAGTACTTGATGTAATATAATAGAAAACGGAAACACAAAAAACGAAATAAATCATTTCTCCTGACTGTTCGAGAAAGATATCCCTTAGAATAGCAGGCGCCAAAATAAAGAGAACTGAAAACCTGGGGGAAAATTATCCCTAAACAAATATTTATCCCTTTCTTCTGTCCGAAGAAGATAGAAATAAGATACGATAAAATTGTCGCGGGACTCTTTCGATTCAGATGTACGACACATGTGATTCAGGTGGTGAAAAATATTAGGATTCATTTTTCAGCACCTTCAACATTTATCTGAAGTGATTTATTTAGTTAACAGCGCATCAGGATTTTTCAAAGGAATTGTTTAACTTTTATGCTATTAAAGCAATTGCATGGGTTTTTAAGGGGAAAATATATATTTTATTTTATTTTTATAAATGTTACCATGAATGACCGAAATCAAGAGAATGTCGACTACTCACGACAGTACTTTTTTTAGAAAAGTAACACTACACTACAAACTACGAAAAAAAGTATTAACTCCAGTAGTTTCACTACATGTAGTACTTTACTTCCAACCATTGCGTGTGTTATATTGTACACACTTTAGGAAATCTTAACGAACATACAAGTTAAGTAAAGGAGAGAATTCAAATAGCTTTATTTTTTGCTTACACAATTTTTTGTAAATTTCTAAAATATATGAGTGTTAAGTCCTCGCTCAGTTTTTCAATTCTTAATTAACTATTATATTTAAAACGCTGCTTATTGTGATTAGACATTTATTTCATTTGTTATGAAACGTTCTCAAATTATAGCTGTTACCGTGAATGGCCAAAATCAAGAGGATGTCGACTTTTACCGGTGAATGTCCACAATCACATAGTCGGTTTGTTGAATGTACGAAATATTTGCTATATCCGATTTGATATTAATTTATTCGTTATTATTATTATATTTATTCGATATTTTAATATCTGCTGAGGATAGATTGGGAGAAGCATCAATGTTCGAAATACCGGGCAAATGTACACCAGCCAGTGGCACTGTACCTTAAAAAACATTAGTGTATGGTAAACCGTACAGTGGCTCTGATTCTTAAAAAAAACATTGATGCAGGGCATACCGAGCAAATGTATACCGGGCAGTGGCACTTAACTACACTTAGTATATATTTAGGACATTTACCACAGCGACTATGTGCTTGTCACCATTCACCGGTGGAAGTCAACAACTACCAATTTTGGTCATTCACCGTAATATATATACAACTCGATGAAACTCGCTTTTCGTACGCAGTGAATATTTAAACATACAATAAATCAGTATTGAACAACACGACAAAATCGTGCACAAAATGCAAAGACATATACCAACAAAATGAATTAAAGTTCTGTTTATTCATAATTATTCGTTGTTTTGTCGGGGGCTTTACGTTATTAGATTAAGCAAAATATTTTTCTATAGTTCATTCCGTCATGATAAAGATTAAATCAAGTTATTATCACTTGGTATGATGCTATTACTCTTGACCAACTCATGATTCAAGCAATTTTATCGGGACGCCTGAGATACCTATAACGGGACGCCTATAACCAAAATTAATTAAGCATAATCAATAAACACCAATGGCGTCTAAATTATACATTTTGTGTTGCTTTTTTTTAAATAATTAGTATTATATCTCGATTAAATTTAGTTTCCAGTACATATCTTTTTTTTTTCTTCATTTATTGCCTATTAACGAAATTAATCAAGCATCATTTTTGTCAATAACAGTATGGCGGTTTTCTATGTTTCTCCTATTTCTCCATTAATTTCTCCTATTTCTCCAGTAACTACATAATTTTTAACTATCCATAATTTCAAAATGTTTAGTCTTTTATAAGCACGTTTTTTAAACATAAGTATAAATAAAATAAACTCATGGTTTCAGATAACATAGAAATACTAATTTGGTAAGGTAATCCACCTATTCTACCATATTCACGTTGACAATTGAGTTTCTCTAATGTAACGAATAAAAAATAATTAAATATTAAAGAACATGTAATATTTTTTGACAAATAAGAGCTGTAAGCTAGCAAACATCACTGACGTCATCCTTAAAATGTTTCCTAAATTTAAATTTTATGCATTTTAAATTCTAAAACAATTAGAAAATTCCATTTTTCAAATGTTTCTCAAGAACTATATAATTATTTTTCTTTTTTTTTTTAGGATTAAGGGCTAAAAATGTCTTTTTCATTCATGCTTCAAATTTCAAGTCGCTAACACAAATGGTTCTGGAGTTTTAAGAGAGAGACAAACAGACAGACAAAACTCTTCATTTTATCGTTATAGGTAAAAGATTTTCCTTTAAACTTTAATTGAGTTTCAAACATTTTCAAGCCTGAAATTAGTGATTTTGAATAATTTTAAATGTCTTTTTCACTCATGCTTCAAATTTCAAGTCGCTAACGCAAATGGTTCTTGAGTTTTAAGAGAGAGACAGACACACAAAACTCTTCATTTTACCGTTATAGGTAAAAGAATTTCTATTAAACTTTAATTAAGAAAAAAACATTTTTAAGCCATATTTTAATAATTATTATTTATAAAAGGATAAGAAATTTAGTCTTCGAGAGCTGATTTTTGGTATCTTTGAGCTGGATATGATTTTTTAAAACTAATATCTCAATATGCCGATGTTACTGAAAAGCATGTACTAATTTTATGAAGCGTTTGGAAACTTACTTCAGGTCAAACATTAAAAAGTGTATTCTCCAGCTAAGCAAGATTTTTCAGGAACTAATTCAGCTGTTCTCAATTTTTTTCGGCAACAGAACTTCATCTGGTATAACCCCGACTTTTTTATTAAATTATAAAATACTACTTTTTCTTGCTTTTAGATTTCTTGTATATTTAATAAGTATAAGGAAAATTTTCATCTTTTTATCATTAATAACCTTAAACTATATTTCATGTTCGACAATAAAATTCGCAGTCTTGAAGCTGAATCTAGTATAGATAAAAAAAAATTTATTTTATGAAATTTGTTTTGTATAAAATGAAAAAAAACACGCTATTATTGATAAAAAAAAAAATACTAATAGATTACTAAAATAAGCGCCATATACTAAGTAAAGAATTTGTAATTTAGAGTTTCTAGAAAGAAACTTCCCTAAAAAAGGGAAAAAATGAAAGTGTTTAGCAAGTAGCTGTCGCACGAACAAGTTCTTTTTAATGTATAGGGCAATTTAATACACATATACACTTTTGTTTTACTGATTTTTCAATTTATGAAACATAATTTAATAAAATTATTTAGTTTAATTTAAACGACTTAATACTAATTATGCTAATAATATAATGTTAAAAATTAATTACTTCCAAATTTAATCACGCCGAGCCTTTTTTAAACTATTTTATCTTCATATAAATTACGTTTAAATTATTTATACTTTAAGTATTTTCAACATGTCTTCAGAATTTGAAATTAAAGTGAATGTTCCAACAATTAATAAAGCATATTAAACGAAGCATTCCTTTAACTTTTTTTAAACGTAAAAAGAATTTAGAGCAGATATAAATAAGCAAGATTGCCTTGAAACTGAAAAAACTCGATTCACTTGACACTGACGCAATGCAAAAAAAAAAAAATTAATGAAGATCCTATTTTAACTTCAATATTGTGGGAGAATTCTGTGAAACTTTAAAAAAATCATTCGAACAAAAACAGAGCCAATTTAAGCATTCCACAAGTAAAACTTTGTTTTTCTTATCTGTGTAATGAAAATTTTTTAGGGAAAACTTTTGATTTGAATGCTTTAATTCCTGAACTAGTGGGATTATTCATCAAAATTAAATATGTCTAGAGTATGAGATTGTTGAGGAAAAATACTATAACTACTCGTGATATTTTTAGTATACCATTAGGGAAAAACAATTTATCTTAATACCATTTGATTTAATGTTTTTGCCTTTAGGTACAAATATTTAATCTTACTGATCGAATAATAATAACTAAAGTACAAAGCTTTAGAGCTGTAAATTTATATTAATTAAATTACGAAACCAGACACATAATCTTAATTTATCTGAATAAATATTATTTTTTTATTCGTCGGATTCAGATTTTTGACCATAAAATTAGGAAGAGAAGCCAATAAATTCCAGATGAAATGACTTAAAAAATTGTACTGCCATTTACTTATTAGATATAAAAATATTCTATTAGTTTTCAAAGACCAGGTAAACTAATATAAACATTTTGATTATTTTTTTTCCACTTAATAAATTCAGCGCCATTGAATTAATTTCTTTGCATCATTCTCTATTCCTTTTATAATTTTACATTTATATGCATATTTATACATACATTTATATAGTCCCTGGCCAAATAATTAGACGCACTATAAAAGTCTATATTCTATAGTCTATAGACACACTATAAGAGTCTATATGGTATATACGTTATATATAGCATTTTAGATAAGATGTACTTTAAATCATGCCGTTAATATAATTGTTGGTGTACTCTACTTTAAAAAATTTTATGATTTTTCTTTTTGAACTGAAACGGAACGTTAAGTATTTTATTATTATGAAAAACCTCAAACAAGCATAACATTTTGTTGAAGTTGAATAAAAATTTAAAAATCAAGACAAAATTTTCTAAACATTTAAAAAAAAATTACAATTTTTACTTTGAAAAGCGAAAGAAAATTTGTCTCAAATTTCTTAAATGTGTTAAAAATGTCTTGTTTAGGTTATCAAACAAGCGAGAGTGTTTTCTTTTAATTGCAAAATCTATTAATTATCTCTTACTTATTAAATTGCTATAAAATAACTGCCTTAACAAAGTGTAATAAATGTCAAGTTAAAATTGTGGTTGATTTTTTTGACAGAAAATAAAAACAATATTAATATGAAAGTGCTTTCAATGTTTAAAATAATTTATTCTACAAACATTCTATTTATTCTATAAATTCTTACCTAGACACTAGAAAGCTCTAACCCCCCCTCTGGAAGTCTTCATTACCCACCAGGGAGCAGCAACCTCATCTTTGAGAACCAATGATTTTTAAAACGTTCCTCTCTATACTACAATAGACTGATATAGATATTTTAAAACGTCATAGCTGATGCAGAATGTCGTGACATAAACATTTTAAAACGTTCATCGTTATAGTGGAATATATAGATATAAATATTTTAAACTATTCATCATGATAACGGATTCATTGATCGCGATATTTTAAAACAGTCATCACTGTAACTGAAAATATTGATATGAGTATTTAAAAAAAAAAAAAATCTCCATAATATTGATATAAATATTTAAAAACGATCATCTTGATAGTAATAGTTCGAAACAGTCATTATAACTGGATTTATTGGTATAAGTTTCTGGATAATATCAATGTAACTGGATATATTGATATGAGTATTCAAAAACACTATTCTCTATAATAGAATATATTGATATAAATATTTTAAAATACTCATCACTATAACGGTATCTATTGATAGCGATATTTTAAAAAGTTAATACTGTCACTGGATATATTAATATGAGTATTTAAAAACTGGTTTCTCTATTATATAGATATAAATATTTTAAAATACTCATCACTATAACGGTATCTATTGATAGCGATATTTTAAAACAATTAATACTGTCACTGGATATATTGATATGAGTATTTAAAAACTGGTTTCTCTATTATATAGATATAAATATTTTAAAATACTCATCACTATAACGGTATCTATTGATTGCAACATTTTCAAACAGTCTATACTGTCACTGGATATATTGATATGAGTATTTAAAAATCGGATTCTCTATTATATAGATATAAATATTTTAAAATACTCATCACTATAACGGTATCTATTGATTGTGACATTTTCAAACAGTCAATACTGTCACTGGATATATTGATATGAGTATTTAAAAATCGGATTCTCTATTATATAGATATAAATATTTTAAAATACTCATCACTATAACGGTATCTATTGATAGCGATATTTTAAAACAATTAATACTGTCACTGGATATATTGATATGAGTATTTAAAAACTGGTTTCTCTATTATATAGATATAAATATTTTAAAATACTCATCACTATAACGGTATCTATTGATTGCAACATTTTCAAACAGTCTATACTGTCACTGGATATATTGATATGAGTATTTAAAAATCGGATTCTCTATTATATAGATATAAATATTTTAAAATACTCATCACTATAACGGTATCTATTGATTGTGACATTTTCAAACAGTCAATACTGTCACTGGATATATTGATATGAGTATTTAAAAATCGGATTCTCTATTATATAGATATAAATATTTTAAAATACTCATCACTATAACGGTATCTATTGATAGCGATATTTTAAAACAATTAATACTGTCACTGGATATATTGATATGAGTATTTAAAAACTGGTTTCTCTATTATATAGATATAAATATTTTAAAATACTCATCACTATAACGGTATCTATTGATTGCAACATTTTCAAACAGTCTATACTGTCACTGGATATATTGATATGAGTATTTAAAAATCGGATTCTCTATTATATAGATATAAATATTTTAAAATACTCATCACTATAACGGTATCTGTTGATAGCGATATTTTAACACAGTTAATACTGTCACTGGATATATTGATATGAGTATTTAAAAACTGGTTTCTCTATTATATCGATATAAATATTTTAAAATATTCATCACTATAACAGTATCTATTGATAGTAATATTTTAAAACAGTAAATACTGTCACTGATTATATTGATATGAGTATTTAAAAGCTGGATTCTCTATTATATCGATATAAATATTTTAAAATATTTATCACTATAACGGTATCTATTGATAGTAATATTTTAAAACAGTAAATACTGTCACTGAATATATTGATATGAGTATTTAAAAACCGGATTGTCTATTATATCGATATAAATATTTTAAAATATTCATCACTATGACGGTATCTATTGATAGCGATATTTTAAGACAGTCATTACTGTCACTGGATATATTGATATGAGTATTTAAAAACCGGATTCTCTATTATATCGATATAAATATTTTAAAATATTCATCACTATAACGGTATCTGTTGATAGAGATATTTTAAGACAGTCATTATTGTCACTGGATATATTGATATGAGTATTTAAAAACCGGATTCTCTATTATATCGATATAAATATTTTTAAATATTCATCACTGTAACGGTGTATCTATTGATAGCGATATTTTAAAACAGTAAAACTGTCACTGGATATATTTATACGAGTATTTAAAAACTGGTTTCTCTATTATATAGATATAAATATTTTAAAATACTCATCACTATAACGGTATCTATTGATAGAGATATTTTAAGACAGTCATTACTGTCACATATATTGATATGAGTATTTAAAAACCGGATTGTCTATTATATCGATATAAATATTTTAAAATATTCATCACTGTAACGGTGTATCTATTGATAGCGAAATTTTAAAACAGTCATTACGGTCACTGGATATATTGATATGAGTATTTAAAAACCGGATTCTCTATTATATCGATATAAATATTTTAAAATATTCATCACTGTAACGGTGTATCTATTGATAGCGATATTTTAAAACAGTCATTACTGTCACTGGATATATTGATATGAGTATTTAAAAACCGGATTCTCTATTATATCGGTATAAATATTTTAAAATATTCATCACTATAACGATTTTCATTGATAGCAATATTTTAAAACTGTCATTTCTGCAGCTGAGTACATTGATACGAGTATTTAAAAATATTATTCTCTATAATAGAATAAATTGGTATAAATATTTCGATATAGTCATTGTTATAACAGAATATATGAATACAAATATTTTAAAACAGCCATTGCTATAATATAAAGGGATGAGGTATACTGATATATATTTGAACAAAGAGATCAAAGACTTCAATATTTGTCTCTATTAGTTATCAATGATAATATAACTCTGTTGTTAGATATCTGGTAACTTTTTTTTATTCAAAAAACCAAAACTCTCTATTCTTAAGTTCTTAACAGAAACCAGCTGTTCAGTTCAATCTATTTCAGTGTTTTTTCCCTTCTTCCAACACACCCTTTAGAAGAGGACGAGGGTAAAAGTCGATTTTTTTTTTTTTCCAAAAAAAACAGGCTACTTTTCTTATTTTCTCGTTTTTTTCGGTATAGATATATAAGAAAAACGTTTTCCTCCAATGTTTTGTAGAAAACAAATATACCTGAGAGAACCAAGAGTATGGATAAACCGATTTGGTTCATGAGTTCGAGAAAATATGGTGGATACATGTTGTTTTGTTTCGAAAGTTTTAACGGGGGAATTCTTGTGTGCATAAGATAAAAGAATAAAAGATTCCAGAAAAGTTATATGACTCAAATAAAAAAATAAAAAAAAAACAATATTTTTTGAAGTAAAACTTGGTAAAATCTGGGATTGCTTTCGATATTTCGTATTTCGAGAAATGTTTGATAAATTCTCATATCTTGAAAATATTTCAACGATTTGAATTCTTTGTTTATTTTTTCACTTCATTGTGTGATAGTCTAAAATGCTTATTTTATTTTTTTTTAAACAAAATTAGTAATTGAACTATAGATAAAAACAATTTGTGGGTACGGTATTGAAAATAGATAATTTGATATCTCATATATTTCGCATTATGTTTATATTTTTTGTAGGTCATCCAGTTTTAGCTTTCAAATACTAGTTGTTAATGGAACCACTACACTAGTGATTATAACTTGACTACCCTGTAAATAAGATGAAAAAATCGTTTCCCCCCCCCCCCCTTCAAAACACATTTTAGTTAGATCTTGTCCAGCTTTATTAATAAGACTTGAATACTATGGAGTTTTATAATAACCTCCTTCAAAATATATTAGAAGGATCCTTGTGAAATGTAAAATAAAATTAATAAAAGAAAAAGATTAAAGTTTAGAGTAATCACTATTAATGTCATTAAAAAAAGAAATTTAATTTGCAAATATGCAAAAACCAGTTTATTTGTCTGATAGAAGTCTAATGTGCCTACTTCTTGCTCATAACTCACTTTTAAACTTTATTCTCAAATTAATTAATTATTTAATAAGTGTTTAGATAAAAGTTTACTTCTTAATATTAATGTGTAAATCTTAAACTGGAATTTATTTTTACTTCATTCATAAATATTATTCTAAAAGCAAAGCACCCTGTTTTTTTATATGTTATATTATTCTACATTTTTTAAAAGTTCTTTTGAAACTAAAGGGCTATAAGGTTGATTGATTAAATGAAATTTCCTTCTTAAACTCTTTACTATCAGTATTTATTCAATATTTAATAAAATTTCAGAATTTAGTATAATTTTTTGCGAGTCTTTTTTAAACAAAATCATAACCTGTTGAAGGAAAATCAACTTAAAAATCAGTTTAAATATTCAGACTAGAAATGTATTCAAAAACTTTTGACAGGTCATTGGAAATGCATTAGTAACATAAATATTCGAATATTTTTAGTTAAAGGCAATGGTTTGGTTATTAAAGTGGTACCAGAGCTACACATTTTGCTTTTGGTGACGGTTTAAATTCATCCTTAATGATAATTTGAAGACAGTACTATACTATTGCGATTCACATCAGAAGACAGATCAGTAGTAACCACCCGAACTCCGTTCCACGCTTCCCAACCACATAGCTATGCATGGACTTTTCCGGCTCTGAAATCATCGATGGGACATTTAAGAGATACAGAACCTTTAAGGCTCAGTTGGAGAAAAATCCAATCTGACATACAACTTTTAGTACGGATGATCGAAATCCGACACAAACCATTGTAGGCGAAAATTAAACCCATTTTACCGTTTTATTAGCTAGTAAATGGAATAAAAATTAGATAAATTATTAAGTGCTAAAAAGAGTATTAAAAGAACTTAATACTAACTTAAAACTAAATAACTTAGTCTTAAATGATATTTTATTGATGTGCACATTGCGTAGAATGTGCACAGTGCGTAGAACGACTGGATTTTCATCATGAATTCGGGTTTATATTTTCAATTTCAGTTCCGTAATGTGAGCCTTAATAAATAAGAAAAAAATACTGAATTAAAATATTAATAATGAATTAAAATAACAACAATAAAACAAAACAAAACTTTACAAAAAATCGAATATGTTTCTGGGGAAAAAATATAATATTTTTTTTAATTAAATTTCTTACTTTTTTATTTACGAAAAGCTGAAGTTAATAATTTAAGTGAAGCACAGATAATCCATTTTTCCGAACTTTCACTACGAATTTTATCAAAGTCAATCAACCAATGGTTTTTTCTTGTTTTTTTTAGTTGAGAACTTAACAAAGAATTTAATTTAATCTAGCGTGAGGAATTTTAAAAGTGGTATTAGTTTGATACACCGATTAAGACTTTTTAAATAAATAAAGATCATAAAAGTTGTTTTGTATTTAGTCTACAAAAAAAAAATTTCTACATGTTTTTAAAGTTTTTTTTAGTTATATAACATAACAACAACTCTAAAGTTTACATCAACATCATAACTACAAAGAAAAAAAAGTCTTGAAAATACAAAACGTGTTTTCCAAAAATATAAAACAAAACATGTAAGGTCATTTTCATGATAAAATTCAATACCTATTTTCTTAACTGTCACGCTATGAAATGAAATCAATGAATTGTCAAAGCCTTTTCCCACAATCTATTTCTATTTATAGAAAGAAAAATCACTAAAAATAAATCCGTGTCCTGTATCATGTTGTAGTGTGAAAAAAGAGAGTTTATGGAGCGATACTTATAGGCTGAAAAACATAATAGTTAGCTACGCGTCAATTTTAAAAATTACATACTTATGGTTTGCTGAAAAGAACTTAAAAAAGCAGGTTTTTAGATTGATTAATCCTGAGATATCGATCTAGTTTTATTATTTTTTTTATGCATCCCTAATACGTGAATATTGTTTGCGTTGCATTCAAAACCTGCTTAATTCATTCTTAAATTAATTTTTTTTTTTTACTTTGTGATAATTTGTTGTCTCTAAGATGCTGCATAGTGTGGATTGCTGTTTTTAAGCTATATGAATGTGTCCAGCCTATGGCTATATTAAATGTTTTACTATCTTGGTGTCGTATCTATCTTCTGACATTCTGTGCTATGTCATCCTATTGTCATATAGTTTTGATGTCTTATCTATCTTCCTATATCCTATCCTATATTATCATATTATAATCTAGTTTTGATGTCTTATCTATCTTCCTATGTCATATCCTGTATTATCATACTGTCATATAGTTTTGATGTCTTATCTATTGTCCTATGTCATATCCTATATTATCATATTGTCATATAGTTTTGATGTCATATCGTCATATAGTTTTCCTATGTTCTATCCTATATTATCATATTGTCATATAGTTTCGATGTCTTATCTATCTTCCTATGTCTATATTATCCTATTTTATATTATCATATTTACTATCATTTTGCTTTCGCTGCTTTCCTATAGTACCGTAGAAACAGTAAACATCTTTTCATACTTTATTGAGTTGCTCTAACTGTACATAGTGCAAAATTATACATTCTAAATTACTTTTGGTCTTATGAACAAATTTTCAAGTACCAGTTAATAGTTCAAGGGAGTGACCTCGAACAAGCTAATCATTGATGCACACGATATTTTAAGAAATTAAATTAAACACAAAAGTGCACTTTCTCTGAATAAACACACCTTTTATTCGACGGATTTGGATTTCTGATTCCAAATATATAGGGGACCAAATATATCTATGATCCAAATATATAATGTGATTCCAAATATGAATAGTCAATAAGAGCTCAATGAATAGTCAATAAGAGCTTAAGGAATAAAATATTTTAGTCATAAGGTAATTAGAAGAATCAATGAATGGTCAATAAGAGCTTAAGGAATAAAATATTTCAGTCATAAGGTAATTAGAATAATCAATGAATGGTCAATAAGAGCTTAAGTACTAAAATATTTTAGTCATAAAATAATTAGAAGAATCGATGAATAGTCAATTAAAGTTTAAAGAATATAATATTTTAGCCATAAGGTAACATAAAGAGTCAATGAATACCCAATAAGAGTTTAAGGAATATAATATTTTAGTCATAAGGTAATTAGAGGATTCAATGAATAGTCAATAAGAGCTTAAGGAATAAAATATTTCAGTCATAAGGTAATTAGAAGAATCAATGAATGGCCAATAAGAGCTTAAGTACTAAAATATTTTAGTCATAAAATAATTAGAAGAATCGATGAATAGTCAATTAAAGTTTAAAGAATATAATATTTTAGCAATAAGGTAACATAAAGAATCAATGAATAGTCAATAAGAGTTTAAGGAATATAATATTTTAGTCATAAGGTAACATGAGGAATCAATGAATAGTCAATAAGAGCTTAAGGAATAAAATATTTTAGTCATAGGGTGATAAGAATCATTGCTTCCATGATAAATACATTAGACAGAGGAGAAGTCCAATTCACGCATGTAGTACTTATTCACTAAACTACAATTCACAAAATGAATCATTCTTCTCTAAACATCTTTACTGTAACAAAAGCATAAACATCAAGGACCACGATACATCCCAAAAGCTATGTTCGAATACATCATCAACCATAAACATCTTTTTCCACTTCCGTTTCTCCGTCTTGACCTTGGCGAAAAATTTTCAGATTCAAGTCCATGTTCTACAAGTGATTTACAACTCCCGCCTTTCATTCTAAAGATGCAGAGCGGCGAGATGTTATTTTTGGTCTTTATCTTCCGATTTGCTTAACTACCTAGAAAACGAATTGTTTCGGCGACGGAATTTCGTGTAAGCGAGATCGAGACCACACGCCAACCATTCTTTTGAAGAAAAAAACCCTTTATTCTTGGCGAAAGTCATTCTTGAAACTAATCACGTACTTAAAGCGCGTAAATTGGCAGCGGGCGCCAAACTCAAGTCGAGTGGAAAACTGTTTGAATAAAACTGTAGTTAGGTGACGACGGAATATACTGTTCTTTTTTTTTTTTTTTTTCTTTTTTAAAGTGTGATGGTGTATTTGAGAACACGATGAATGTTAGTTTAAAGAGTCACTTCTTAAAAGCGCTCACTCTGATTTACGCTTTTAAAATATCATCGGTATGTATTTAAAAGGCTTAAAGAGATGTTTCAATATGGATTCTTTAAATATAATTTTAAAAATAGTAATTTTATGCTGTTTTTTTTTTATTGTTGAAACATTGGTAAACTGAATGTTTAATCAGAAAACTTTCTTTATAATTATATTAAATTCCTTGCAATTGTATTAATTTTATGATTTTCTTTATCTTCCTGCATACATGTTTAATAATCTCTTTTGGGGAAAAGAAATGGTCTCGAATTCTAAATTCTAGAAAGACACTATTTTATTTTATAATCGTCGTTAAGCAGCCGACCCAATATTTGGTTTTTACGACAACTAACGTTCTTCAACCCCATAGCCTTGAAATTTTGAACCAAAATGGAAGACAAGGGAACTTCTGAATCAAGTATTGGGAGAAATTGGCCTACGTGGAGGACTTTTGGATGGAACTAACCCGAATTTGCATTACATGGAAAACCACGAAAACCTCCCATGGTAAGCCTGATGGCAAGGGAACTCTAACCCATGATCCGTCTACCACTGAGGATATTTTACGTCAGTACTGTGGTTGGTGTGAGCCGTGTGCGAAATTCGTATCGATCAGCCATCGCTGGGATTCGAACCCTGTTTACATCATTTGAAAACGGAACACTATTGAAGAATGTGAGACTGAAGCTTTCTAAAATTGGAAAATGCAGAAAGGAGTTGAAGTGGGATTTTTATAAACACGTCCACTTTGCTTCTGGCAATCAAATAGGTTTTGATGTTTTCAGTCTCAGCTTCCTCAGTGGTGATTTGTTAGGATTTAAAATAGATTTTCTAAGTATTAAACCGTGATGCTCAATCTATTAACTTATTATACTTCCTTTTGTCACATATTTCAAAACACATAGTGGGGGTGGATATTACGGAACTCCTTGATGGATAGATATATTTTATAAATAAACAAAATTCTCTTGGTACAAAAAAAAACATGTAAAACGTCTTTATTATTGTAGAATTTTACTTTTTTCTGTAAAGCTTTATAAAAACATTTTTAAGTAACAAAAAAAAGACTATTATTGAAATTGTACATTATGGACAATAAATTTCAGCTACTTTTTTGTCTTATGGGTGAATTTTAAAAAAAAATTTTAAACTAAGAAAAAATCTTATAAAAAGTACAATAAATTTAGACAAACGTATATTGTTTTCAATTAGATTAAATATAAGTTTTAACTAGGAAATGCATTTTCTAAAGATAAAATAGTATTTATTTTTTAGATTTCTTAAACCGATTTTGGAAAAAAATAAAGTTCTTGCTTCGAAAGCAACAAAAAACTTCCCAATTTAAAAACAAATCTTATAAATAGGTTCAATCTACGTAAAATATGTAATATTAAGAAGCCGGAAGTTAGTTGGGGCTAATTCCTAATCCCTGTATTTTAGAATCAGGCCCATACTAAACTAAGACAAATGTATATCGAATTCAATTGTAATTGGATATTGAAAGAAAAATGTATATTGAATTCAAATGTAATTGGATAGTGAAAAAAATGTATATGGAATTCAAATGTAATTGGATAGTGAAAGAAAAATATATATTGAATTCAAATGTAATTGAATAGTGAAAGAAAAATGTATATAGAATCCAAATGTAATTGGATAGTGAAAGAAAAACGTATAATGAGTTCAAATGTAATTGGATATTGAAAGACAGGTGTATATTGAATTCAAATTAAATGAACATAAATGCTTCAATTTAAAAATATTTTTAGCAAAGAAAGGATACTTTACTTTAAACAATTTCGTAAAAAGTAAAGTCCGATCTAGGAAAAGTAAGTAAAGGATTAAGTGCAAATGGCAAAAAACTTTTTTAAAAAAATCCTATAAATATGTCCAGTTTACTTAAAATATTTAGTATTATCTTGTAGGAAAATTTATTGAGCTTTCTACCAGGTCATTTTCAGTTAGTTGGGGCCAGTTCTAAATCCCTACAATTTTTAATCAGGCATAATTAAGACAAATAAATATTGATTTCAAATATAAATGAATATTGAAAGGCAAATATATATTGAATCCAAACTGAATGAATATAGTTTTAGTAATTACAAAACACGTTTGCAAGGAAAGAATAGTATTTATTTTCTTGATTTCTTAAACTAATTTAGGAAAAAGGAAATTTAGTGTTATGAAGACAAAACAAAAACTTTCTAATTGCTAAAATTCATATATATTCTCAATCCATTTAAAACATGTAATATTAACCTGTTAGAAAATATATTGAAATTTCAAACAAGTCATTTTCAGTTAGCTGGGCTTAATTGTAAATCCCTGTAATTTCTAAATGAGGAATGTTTTGGAAATGCATAGATGTGTACTTATTCGATTAACGGCTGAGCGGATGAGGAAATTTTAGACAGAACATTGAAATTAACTGCGCTGATCATCCATAAATCAGAAGCCAAACACAACGATCAAAACTTTCACAATTTCCTTAAATTAAATATTCACAAAACGTTGGAGTTTTTCATTTGGGACATTTTAGGTAATGAAAGTTATGGAAAGTAAGATATATAAGATAAATACGCTGGAATAAATATGAATTTGTATTTCGTAATTCTTTTTAAATATAACTATTTATCTATAGGGTAATTCCACTATTTGCGAATATTATATTAGCAGACCTTAAGAGCTCATAACTCAGTAAATAAAATTTTTACAATTCAAAAGATTTTGTCATTTAAATTCACTCTAATTTTTGAAAATATGAAAATTTTACAAAAATTGAATATTAACAAAATATTTAACATAATGTGTTCGTTTTTTTAATTACTTTTTAAAAGAAATTAAAAAATGTTACAAAGAATATATAGAAATTACCAAGACTCATTTTAACAGAAATGATTCAAACTGTTTGATTTTTTTAACTGAGTTGCAGGCTTTTAAAATCTACAAATGCTTTTTAAAATCTTAAATGATAGAATTACCATCGCATTAAAATGCCTAGTGAAGTATACCTATTTATCGAGCGAAAAATTGCAATTCATGAAATGTTCCATAGTATTTGTCGTTAATATGTATTTTTAGAATACTTATCGAAAATGAAAAGTATCGACATTTCAAATCACAAAATCATACTTGATGGAAGAAAAAAAAATGTATCGAAATCTTATGTATCAAGACTGTTTAAGGCGGGAGTGGCAACCCAATTACTTCATTTAACTAATGATTGATAATGTGTATACTTTTTTTTATTTATTTTATAAGGATTGGGAAAATCCTAGAGTGGCCAGTGTGGAATATCCTGTTTATTTTAATTACCCTTATTCACATTAATTAAAAATATTTAAGACGAGAAAATTTACTTATTACTTTTGTTCCTTATTAATTGGATAGTTAATAATTGGATATTTAATAATTGCTTGGTTACTTATTAATTGGTTCTCCGTTTAACCAGGATACTAATATCCAGATCCATGATATCGTGCAAATTCATTGCAACCTCCATTAGATGTTAAACTGAATCATATATTTCATTCATATATATATATATATATATATATATATATATATATATATATATATATATATATATTTCAATCATATAAGAGGTAAAAGTTATTGAAAAAGGGTCCAAAAATAACTGACGATTTGAAAAAAAAATTAAAAAAACATCGGAAAGTGATAGAAGTGTGAGGTTTGCTGCAATTTGCTTAGGAAACAAGTTTTTGAGACCAAATTTCAAAGTAAGTGATAAAATTCGTCACAAAAGGATGCTGCTGTTCGGAAGAACAATTAAAGAATAGTTCTGCTGCATATCAGACCATTCAAACTGAAATATTTGCAGGGATAACTGTAAATTTTTCCTCAGTTTAATAATTTTCAGTATACACACCGTTGTTGCTGTAAATGATGTTTATATTGAAAACTTCTTTTCATATGTCTTTTCAGTTACTATCCTTATCTGTTTATTAACTTTGTAATTAATTTGAAAACTTGGAGGGAGAATGAATTACTTCTAAGCAGACAGCAGCTAATTGTATTTCTCTGTCTTTTTCCATTTTCAATTTTCAAATCTTTAGTTGTTAAGATATACGTAGTATCGTATGATTAATTTTATGCAAAATTATGATTTTGAACTCCATTGTGGTTCAGCTTGGCTTCATAATTAGTTTAGATCAAATTTGCATCATATTATGGTTCTGCACATTGAAACTTGGATATGTTTTCCTTAAAAGTGTGCTTTCCTTGCAGATTTTTTCATCAAAGGTTTGTTTACCGTGCATATGTTTTTCTTATTTCATATTCTAGAAAAAATTTTCATTTAGCTTCATTAACGTGTTCTGGTGCATTTTTTTAAAATACCTTTGATGTAGCAGAAACTTTTTAATATGCCTGATAAAAAATTCTTTCAACTGCAGTTTTCCTTAACTCGGGAAGACGCGTGCCTTTTACACACAATTTACACAAGCACGCACGTGGTGTCCATATAAACTCCTACTAATTTTTGCTATCGATTTTTCCTCTTAAGTCCAAGTGTCTAATATATTGAACAGAAGTTAATAATATTTTATCGCTTCAAAAGTAATATTTTAAGACTATTTTTTGTTTGCATGCCTTTACAAAGCCTATGTAAAAATAGAATTAGATTTAGCCCGTGTCGGAGTTTTTAATTCCAACGAAAAACGTTTTTAAAAAAATTAGCAAATTTTATCTAAGTAACTTTTGGGGCAGTATTATGGCATCTTACCACTTGAGACTAGTAGATTTTTTCTCAAAACTTGGAAAAAATACACTATAAGATATCCTACAATATGCAAAAAAAAAATTATAATAATAGTTACATTTTATCATTTTAATATGAAATTATTAAAAATAACTTAAGTTTTAAGTTATATATATATATATATATATATATATATATATATATATATATATATATATATATATATATATATATATATATATATATAATCACATTTATTTAAAACTTGGATCTTCGAAGGGCGAATCCTTCCATATCTGGCTAAATCTTTTAATAATTATTACTTACTCTTTTTTTAAAGCTAGGAAATATGTTGGATAACAAATTTATCGTAAGTGATGTTAAGAATGGAATGAGATGTAACCATTTCAAATTTGAATGCAGTTGGTGTGGTAGAAAAGTCATAAAATGTTGTCATGTTGTGATTTCTGGTTTATACTTATTTCTTTTTAAATCGTCAGTCATGTGATCAGTTCACATTAAAGAAGGCAAAACTAAGCTGTTTTCTTTCTTTGGTATGTAGAAAGTTTCAGTTATGAAATGGCCACATGGGATCCAGTTATATCAAGAAACATGACTAACATTTTGATGCTTGGTAGGAGTTTAAAATTCGACAAAAAAAGGAGGAAGAATACGTCAAGGTTATTATCATTAAAGGTATTCTTCTATTTTTAAGCTTCATATTTAGGGATTCATGTGAATCCCTTGCTCGTTTTTCTCGTTTAATGAACGAGTTAGCAGGTTTTGGAAAGACTGTAAAAGAAAACAGTCCTCTTGAAAAAATATGTTTATTTTTTTTTAAATTCTATTTTAAAAGTGTTCCGCAGTAAACTGATCGTAAAACCATGGTTCCCAGTAGAACACCGAAGTCAAACATCACTGGTTGATCGGGTGGGTGACCACCTTGATCAGCCTGCGTAGGGACTGACGGTGAATGGTATCGGTACTCACTAAACTGTTCTACCGTAAAGTGCTCAACTTCGCGCACAGGTCGACGGGCTACAAAATTAGGAGAGCCATCCCCGCTGCAGAGGATCAAAATTGCAATAGTGTGTCTTCAGATCTTCCTCAGGATGTTTCCCAGACCATCGCCAAAAGCCCATTGGGCAATTCTAGTGTGACGTAAACAAAGTTCCTACCTATTTTAAAAATGGGAATGACCATTAAAGCATAAATGTTCAAATTCCATCTGTGTCTAGATTACTCCGACTTTGAGGCTTAAGAAAATATCCTCAGTGGTTGAGAGATCGTGAATAAGAATCCTCTTGCAATCATTTTGCAATATTGCAACCTCTTACCTTCCTTTATGGTGAGCTAACCTGATCTTTCAGCCTCAGCATTCTAGGCTACATACAGAAAAGACTCTTACATTCTCGTCTTCTCGGTGGGGTTCAATATTACTAGATTGTGTAGTTAAACTTAGCAGTACATCTGCTATGTTTACTGGATTTTAAATGCCAGGTAATAAAATCATAAAATCGTTATTGAACTTTATGAGGATATGACGAGAATTTTATTTTGGTTTTTAATTAACTAATTGAAATAAAGTACCTATAAAATAAGGAGTGAAGCTGTTACATTTTAAAATGGTAATTAGAGAGGTATAAAAATTATTTTTGCATCATTTCTTAATTATAAATCCGTTGAAACTTTTATGGCGGAAGTGGAAAAGATATTTTATCAAATTATATAGTCCGATAAAAGTAAAATTTGTTTCCTAATTACTGAAAGGTAATTGAAAACTTAGAAACAATATTCATTTGATACACTTTGTTTCGTTCACCTGCATTAATTGCTTTCTTGAAGTTTAATTTTCGTTTTGCAACTTTAATTCTAATTCTCGAATTTTCTTTTGTTCTTATTTATCTTCTCTTTTTCAGGTGTTTTTTACTTGATTTTATACTCAATAGCTTTTTAATATTTTTTTATTTCTCTTATTTCGTTTACTTATATATACAGTCCCCGCTATAGTAAACATGGATATAGTGAACGAAATGTTCGCTCCCTTGTCTTGCTATACGCAACACATGTAGTATTATTTTTTGTCGATATGGTTAACCAAAAGAAGAGAAGAAATTGGTTATTATGAACTATTTTTTCGTTTTCGAGTGATTTTTTTCTTTTCCATTTTATTAGTATTTTTGAAATTTCTACATAAAATACAAATACTGAATTTTAAAACCATCTATTAAGGGGAATGTAGACATAAGCATTTTTTCTTGTTTGCTTCTTCTATCTCAGTTTCCCTTCCCTAAATCAGGGCCATCCCTAAATTTTTTGAACGCAAGACGAAGAGTTATAAAAAATAAAAGTCAACACATTTTTTGTTACTACATAATGTTCAATAATTTTGTATTTTTTTATTGATCATTTCTTTAAATAATGTGTAATAAAAGGGGGCAGCTCGGAAAAACTATTTAAAGTTATTTGCAGTTCGGATATAGTGAACACCCGGTTATAGTGAATCAAAATTTCGGTCCTCTGAAGGTTCACTGTAACGGGGTTTGACTGTATTTTTATTTTATGCGTTGATATTTATTTTTTCTACTTTATTAATTAATATCGACTAATTTTATTTTCCTGTAGGAAAAGAATATTCAAATATCGTTAGAACAAATGATTAGCTTAATTTACTAAATTATTCTTAATTGCTTACTAAAAATGCTTAATTGCATTTTTGATAGTAAAGAATACTACATAAATATGTTCACCACAAAATGTTGAAATTTAACTTAAGTAATGGGGCACATATCCATTATAAATGCAAATTATTTCTGACGTTAAATCTGTTACGCTAAAAAAGAAAAATAGAGTCGAAAGTTAGACCACAAATAGAAACTCAATCAATCATTTATGTAGAAATCTAGTCTTACTTTAGATCGAAGATAAATTTACAAAATAGTTAAGCAGCGGCAAATAGTAGTTGTCTAGTTAAGAAATTGATGTATATTTTAAATTTCCCTGACAACAATTTACATCACATAGCCTAAATTATTTTAGAACAACTGAACCTTTCTCTGCCCATTAATAAAATTTGCCTATTCAGAATTATGATTATAAACTTTTTAATAATCAATTATTATGATTTATTTTTAATTTAAAACTGATTTAAAACTTTACGAATAAAATTTACAAAATTTAATGCTAATTAAAATACATCATATAAATTTATATTACAGTCCCTGGCCAAATTATTAGACGCACTATAAGATTCTATGTAAAATCTTAATTATCAGATAATATTATACAGCTTTATTGTTTTTACACGACTGAAAGCGATTTGCACTTGTCAACGTTCGTGTATCGATTGGTTAACATTGCTATGCAATACGTTAAAAATAAATACAAATAGGAAGTACATAAAAAATCTCCTGAATAAATACCCATTACATGTATGTTTAAGCATAAAAGTATTGCATATAAACTCGTGCAAAACATATTATTATTAAAACACTACAGTGCGTCGAATAATTTGGTCTAATTATTATGATATATCAATACAATACTTAATATAATAAATATTCTATATTTATATAATATATCGTCTAATTTATCCAATCGTCGAATCTATATTACATATCGTCTAATTTAACCAAATGATACACGAACGCAAACAAATGTAAACTGCTTTCCGTCGCGTAAAAAAAAATAAAGCTGTATAGTATCACCTGATAATTTATTAATGTTTAAGATTTTGTATATAATTTAAATCTTACGAATGACGGAGTCAGTTTTTGGAAGTAATAAAACATACTTTAATGGGCAAAATCTAAATCAGTTAAACGTGACTTGTTATTGTCTTGCCTGATTTACCGTTACTTAAACTTTATTCATTCTGTGCTATGTACAAAAATTCTAAGGAATAGTATTTTCACAATCACCCTCACCACGTTTTACATATTTGAGTTCTTAAAATATTATTACTGCAAATATAAAAGAGCATTTACTCTAAATGAATGAGAGTAATTTAGGAAATATTAGAAATTCATCTTTGCGGGGAAAGATAATTTTATTTTATATCCTTCGAGCTGTGTAATTTGCTAAACTGCACTTTTCCAGTTCTCAAACCCATCTCATATGACGTTACATTTCACAGAAACGTAAAATTGACAACGTTTCTAGAACCATTTAAACAACGTAATAAAATACTACTAAAGATTGATGTTTAGTAATAAAACATTACACCCCATAGATGAGATTCTTTCCTTTATTATTTTTGTGTCTGCTATGAATAATTTAAAGTCCATTCCCAGATTTAAACCTGAAATAAAACTGGAAAAATGAGTGTCCTGATAGAAACTGGGAAAAAAGGGGATATAGTCGACTCGTGTAGGTGGAGAGTTACATTAGCTGGGCAATAAAACTGAATGCTAATGTAGTCTTCGTCTAAATGGACTGAAATTCATGCCGAAGTTCACTTTAGAAGTTATGAGATGGCAAATGAAATTTCTTAGATTTCGGAGTTATGATGTAAATTAAATGTAAGATTATATGATTTAAAAAAATTCTGAATCGCTCATTAATAAAAATATGTGTGAAGACTTAAATAATATAACTATGGTTAAAAGTTTCAGTGAACTAGAAATATGAAAAAAAGCAAATTTCCGTCTTTTTTTAATTAAGTTCATTATTTTTGTTAATGGGTAATCAAAAGATTTAGAACAAAATACCAGTTTTTCCTGCCCTAAATTTTAGTTCATGTATAAATTTACTGTAATTCATGCCAAAAGTCACTTCAGAAGTTCATAAAAACGGAATGAAATTTCATGGATTTAAAAGTTATGCTTTAACACTATAACATTGCTGCAGATTGAAATGTGCAGTTTGGCCGTTCGCAGATTGTTCGTGCACAGATCATATACATATATATACATATATATATATATATATATATATATATATATATATATATATATATATATATATATATATATATATATATATATATATATATATATATATATATATATATATATATATATATATATATATATATATATATATATATATAAACTAGCAGTTTTATAAATGCGTGTGTGGGACTTGCGCAATGTTATGGGGTACCACAAAACTTTCGTTAATATTATGAAGTCCCTATATCAAAATGGCTTAAGAAACCTTGCTAAAGAGTACAGAATTATAACTGACATATTATATAAAATAAATATTTATTTTAATATATAATATCTGACTAAATGATATCTGACATACTCAACAGATTTTTAGTAATTATGCAGAATGACATAATATTGCAAATCTAGCACAGATAAATCAAGTAAATAAGTTTATATATTTCAACAACAATTCATAACTTTTCTCTGCTTTTGGATAAAAAAAAGCAATTTCATCCAAAATCAGAACGAAACAGTGTTCAAACAAACTGAATGTTTTGGTAGCCCCCGGGTGTCAGATTTCGAATATTCGAATGGAGTGTCGGATTGTTGTAGGCAGAGTTGCTATGGTCACTGCTTGAATTGTGTGTGCATGTCGCAATTTCGGTCGTGGTCACTCCCTCATGCTGACAATCTCTTCACGAGAAAGTTTAAATGGAACAGAAATACATTTATTTCACTTCCCCTTCCCGCCTCAATTAACGAAAGAGAAGGAAGGGGTAGGGAGAACGGGGGCAATTACCGAAAAATGAACATGGAACACTAATATTTATTTAGTGGAATGACTTACAAATAGAGTTAACTTGAAATAGTATCTTTCAACTAGCTAAATCTAAACTAAAAATATTTTTAACATTTATATTGGTTTTTTCTGTATTATTTATTACTAAAGTAAAGTCAACTTATTGTACTTTTTCGGCTGATATTTTATTTTTTGCATAATAGTTTCATTAAAATTTTGACATTTTATTTTTTTTAATTTCAATATTAATTCCTACTGTAAAGTTTCTTATTAAAATTTATTCATCGTTGATCCATAATAATGGTATTTTTAAACGCAATGCTTCGTAAACTTAATACAATAAGCAAAAAAATGTATGTCTAATCAGAAAATGAATCCAATTTACAAAAACCAAAAAAGGGACGAAGAAGTAAATTAGCAATTAAAACATTAAATCAAAAATAGAAAAGCACCTAAAATAAAGCAAATGTGGTTTTAGCTGCTAAAACCAAATTTGCTTTATTTTAATTTAGATATTCAAACAAACATTAATGCAGAAAAAAGAAGATATGTGTGTTTGTGTATATATGAAGTGCTGTCTTACAAACACGCTTATCTTCTATTTCTTTTTCCTGCTTTAATGTTTGTTTGACTAACTAAATCAAAAAGAAAATTATGATGATAGCTACCTGACTATGGTAAAATTTATCATGTTTCTGGCTCTATGAGAACACCGAAAAGCATGATAAATTTTACCGAATCGTTTTGGTTTACTTATGGCATAATTAAGAATAAAATATGGTATTATGGTTTGGTAGTAAACCATATGGTTTGATAGTAAACCAATAAGGTTTGGTAGTAAATAAGATAAAATTACATTATTCGGGTGCAAAATTTGATAATTTTACCATGATGCCTTAGAGCCTGTCATTAAAAACATTTCTTCGGTTAAATATACTTTTCAAATTTGTAGTTTTTACTAAATGAGTGGTAATACGAACTAAATTTTTAAAAATCTAAAAACCGTTGCCATACATGCCGAAAATAAACCAAATGAATGTATATTTTGACTCTTATTACCAGAATCGTGCTGTTTTTACCAGCAATGTCATTACCTTACAGTATAGTAATTTAACCAGAATTTTTTCTACGTGTGGAATATTGAATCATGCTTCTGTTCAAGATAAATAATAGTATTGTCTAATCTGGGGCATGCAAATTCATTATTACAGATAGTAATTGAACTAGCTTTTGTTTATGAAAAACATCAATAATTTTAACAATGTTAACAAGTGTAGCACGAAACCCCTCTTGGGAACAGAAACCACGAGATGTGGGAACTTAAAATAATCTTAGTTCAAAATAAAACTATCTTAATGTATCAATGTTTTCTGAAACAATAGATTCCTAGTGTAAAAAAGAGTGATACAGCGTTCTTTGTCTTAAAAGAAAAAATAATGCCGTCTCTTGATTTCAAAATACTTCCAAGCGCTGCTTAATTGAAACATGATAACTAACCCTTAACGATTTCAAACCCATAAATATTTCAAGTGTACTTCCTATTAAGTATAATAATTAGTTATGAGAAGCCGACTGGCCCGTGTAGGGGTCAGGAAACTGACCTTGCATCAGGAAGGTTCTGGGTTCGAATCCTGGGTAAGGCATGGATGTTCTTTCGTTCTCTGTTCTATCTGTCCTTACAGTGGGAGCAACGTTGGCCCACTTAATAGGATGCTCCTGGAAAAGTGACCAACATATCTGTCCTTCAGATGCCTGTATGACGTAGGTCAATCCCCAGACGAGAATTGAAGGAGAAAAAAGTTGTAATATTAATTATAATAATAATTAAAATTTAATTAATTACAAGTATAACAACAATAACTATGATTAAAATAATAAAATTATTTTTCCCACCATCCCATCCAGTAAGTAAAAGTGTCATACCGCTATTATGGCTACATAGGTCGGTTAAGAGTTAAAGCGTATATAATTTAATTCAAAACACAGTATTTTAAACCATAAAACTTACTCGCTAATCAGAATCGATATGATCATTAAATGCTGAAATTTGTTAGAATTAGACTTTATTATTTATTAAAATTCTAATTAAAATTATTAATAGACTTCATTATATTTCCATGAAGAAAGTAATCCGTAAAACTATTTTTAAAGACAGGTAGTTTAATAACACTGTACTAGAAAAGGAAATATATAATTTATAGAACAAGTGCAAGTATATCATATTTAAATGCTCTTGAAATGAGAATGTAGCATGTCATGTTTATTGACTAGAATAACTATCCATGGGGAATTTTAAAAAAATATTAAATTTAATTAATATGAAAAATATTTTAAATGTGATAGTTTTAATATTTTTAAAAATGGCAGCCAGAAAATAAATAAAATATTAGAGCTGCTACTATACATCTTACTCGACCACAATATAACATGTTTTCATTTTCCCTTGAAACCGATTGTAGTTGGTTTTTCCTTTCACACAATGCGATAAAGGAGAAACACTTATACAGAAATTTTAATACGATATGCTTAACTAACTATTTAATATCTATCATGTGGATAGAGTTTAATACGCTAATGCAAACTTTAAAGAGGAATCGTGAATTTCTAAAATTATATTGGAAAACTGTGAATATAATAGTATTACTCATCTTATTAGAAATGTGACAACCAATTTAGTGCGTTTTTCTTTCTTTCTTTTATCTAGTATGACAGTCTTAAGTTTTGTAACAATTGACTTAACAATTAACTTATATTTTTTTCTTCCAATTTTGAATATTAATAATAATATTGATTATAATATAATGAATATTAAAGTTAAAAAGTTTTAGTGAAAAAAGGGCATTGTTGGCATTTTTTTTTTTTTTTTTTTAATTTAGGACCATCAGCTTTAAAAAATTTCGCAACTGCCGAAATAACACCCTACAAAACGTTGTATCGATTGGTCGTATTTAGACCTTGAAAATTTTTGGCATCATTGTACATACCTCACAACCTGTCGGAGATCTTTTAATAAATATACTTCTTCGGAGAACTTTTAATAAATATACTTCGTCAACTACCGAAATAACACCCTACAAAACGTTGTATCGATTGGTCGTATTTTGACCTAGACAATTTTTGACATCACTGTACATACCTCATAACCTTTCGGAGATCTTTTAATAAATATACTTCGGCAACTACCGAAATAACACCCTACAAAACGTTGTATCGATTGGTCGTACTTTGACCTAGACAATTTCTGACATCACTGTACGTACCTCACAACCTTTCGAAGATCTTTTAATATACTTTTTACATTTTGAAATACAATAATATGCGCATTTCAAAACATTTCCAAACTACAGATCTTAAAATCTTTTTTCTTCTAACAGAAACTATTTTACAGAATTTTTGCAGTATCTGCCGGAATCTTTCTTACATTCTTATCGTCCGTCCTAGACCTTTCAAAAGTATTGATTCTTTAAAATACTTAGCACAAAACCATTGTATTGCATTTTCTTATATTTCAATCAAAACTAAAAATAAATCAATATCCATTTAAAAAAAAAGAGTTCTTTCAATTTCTCAACTTGCTCTGACACATTAAATATTCACTCAAACTTTAATAATCATACTTTTTAAATTCAAAATTCAGCTTCCGCAGAAAAAAAAATATTTAAAAGCAGAAAAAAAAAAACATTTATTCATTAGAAAGTGATGTTTATCTCAGTTAGTAAAGCGTGAAATATTTACTTAAAACTCTTTTTTAAAAATAAAAAAAAAAACTTTTCATTTCGCACACTTCAGTTAAACTTTTAAATTAATTCTATCGGTTCAAAGAAAAAAAATTTCACTCCGGAAACTAGATGACAGATTCGATTCGCTGTCGTATCCATCTTATTCCTCTTTTATATCTCGCTTTTACCTCATTTACAATATTCAGAAAGTTCTTCGACTGAAGCATGCAAAGTTACGACATCCATCATATCATGTCTAGAATTCCTTAACAACATTTTTTCTCCAAATCTCTGATCAAAATAACTGACATAAAAGATGGATGAACTTCCGCAAAAATCGAGCTTCTAAAATGTTAAGTTATATGCATTCGAATTATAAATTAATAAGATGCAAAAAAAACTTGGAAAGATGTAAAGTGAAGGCGTTTTTTAGCTAATTTTCTCCCTCTTTAAATAGCTTACAGTCCCTGACTAAATTATTAGACGCACTATAAGATTCTATGTAAAATCTTAATTACCAGGTGATGCGATACAGCTTTACTGTTTTTGCGTGACTGAAACCAGTTTGCACTTGTTTACGTTCGTGTACTCAATTGGTTAACATCGTAATACAATACGATAAAAATAAATACAAATAGGAAGTATATAAAAAATCTCTTGAATAAAGACCCATTACATGTATGTTTAAATATAAAAGTATTGCATACAAACTCAAGTAAAACAAGGAGTTATTAAAAAACGACAGTACGTCTCAAAATTTGGTCTAATTATTATAATATACTAATATAATGCTTGATATAATAAATATTCTATATTTATATAATACTAGGGTGCTAAGCCCCCTGTTCGCTGCCGCTCACCAACCCCGATGATTGCTTCGCAATAATTGTCTTTTCTTGGCAGAAAACAGTTTTTTTACATAAGTTAAAATAATTCACTTAACATATATATGTACTAAAAGGAATTCTGTTTGCTTACTCTTGTGCCTCTACTTCCCACGTCCAAATATTACTATTTATTAGTATTTTTAGTATTATTATTTAGTATTAGTATTAGTATTATTAGTAACATTTGGATCTCTAGGTGAACGGAAGTGATTTTTCGAAGTAATCATTTTTTAAAATAACATTTATATTATAACATTATATTGTTCAAACAAATTTGATGAGTTCACAACCATAATTTAATATTCTCGCTAATAATAGCAGTACTGGAAAATAAGTTTAAATTAGGGATACAAAAATTTCTAAAGAAAGACAATATCTTTAAGACTATTGTTAATTTTATGCTGATGACAACCAAAACAATATGGAAATGAATGAGGGTAAACTGGATCCTACCACGTGATTTTCCGGCCAATAAAAATGCGCGACAACAATGGAAAACTGCGACACCATCAATTGATTTTTATATATAGTAAGATATCGTCTACTTTATTCAATCGTCAAATTTATATTATATACCGTATAATTTAGCCAATTGATGCAGGGACGTAAACAAGTTCAAACCGGTTTCTGTAGCGTAAAAAAAATAAGGCTGTATAGTATCACCTGATATTTAAGATTTTACCTAGAATCTTTTACTGCGTCTTATAATTCGGTCAGGAACTGCACCTAAAATAAATGAATATAAATTCTCAAAGACATCAGAGTTAATGAGACACACTCAAAGTTTGTAACCTTTGAGTCATTGATTTTCTGGGTTATTGTAACTGGTACTGGTCTTATGAGGTGTGTCGGAACTATTATTTAATGGTGTTGAAAGTGATAATGGTGTGTTATAATTTTTAATGGAGAGTTTTAATTGTCAATAGTATGTTATAAGTGGTATCGATGATGTAGTTTATATTAATGTTGTGATTAATGACGTTTAGTAAAAGAGTTATAATTGTAAATACTAGAGGATAGTAAAGTAAATATTTTTATTTTATTGTAGAATGTTTTGTTGAGATTCTGTAATTGGTAATAATTAATATTCATAAGTTAAGAATAGTAATAATATTTTTGGCCTAGGATAAATGGTGGTGCATTTTAGTATTATTGTTTTTGGAGTATTACTATTATTCAAGATATTTTGAACAATGCTATTTTTGCAATATAAATTTTACAAACAATTTTGCAAATAATTAATTAATTCCTAATTACTGTTAACATGTACGATTGGTATGATTTTGACATATAGTATCCGTATTTTCAATCATGATATTGAGAAATTTCGTTACAACATTAATAATTAATAAATTCCTAATTAACTGTTAACATGTACGATTGGTATGATTTTGACATATAGTATCCGTATTATCAATCATGATATCGAGAAAATTCGTTTCAACATTAATAATTAATAAATTCCCAATTAACTGTCAACATGTACGATTGGTATGATTTTGACATATAGTATCCGTATTTTCAATCATGATATCGAGAAAATTCCTTTCAACATTAATAATTAATAAATTCCTAATTAACTGTTAACATGTACGATTGGTATGATTTTGACATATAGTATCCGTATTTTCAATCAGGATATCGAGAAAATTCGTTTCAACATTAATAATTAATAAATTCCCAATTAACTGTCAACATGTACGATTGGTATGATTTTGACATATAGTATCCGTATTTTCAATCATGATATCGAGAAAATTCCTTTCAACATTAATAATTAATAAATTCCTAATTAACTGTTAACATGTACGATTGGTATGATTTTGACATATAATATCCGTATTTTTCAATCATGATATCGAGAAAGTTCGTTGCAACATTAATAATTAATAAATTCCTAATTAACTGTTAACATGTACGATTTGTATGATTTTGACATATAGTATCCGTATTTTTACTCGTGATATCGAGAAAGTTTGTTGCAACATTAATAATTAATAAATTCCTAATTAACTGTTAACATGTACGATTGGTATGATTTTGACATATAGTATCCGTATTTTTACTCGTGATATCGAGAAAGTTTGTTGCAACATTAATAATTAATAAATTCCTAATTAACTGTTAACATGTACGATTGGTATGATTTTGACATATAGTATCCGTATTTTTACTCGTGATATCGAGAAAGTTTGTTGCAACATTAATAATTAATAAATTCCTAATTAACTGTTAACATGTACGATTGGTATGATTTTGACATATAGTATCCGTATTTTTACTCGTGATATCGAGAAAGTTTGTTGCAACATTAATAATTAATAAATTCCTAATTAACTGTTAAAATGTACGATTGGTATGATTTTGACATATAGTATCCGTATTTTTACTCGTGATATCGAGAAAGTTTGTTGCAACATTAATAATTAATAAATTCCTAATTAACTGTTAACATGTACGATTGGTATGATTTTGACATATAGTATCCGTATTTTCAATCTTGATATCGAGAAAATTCGTTACAACATTAAGCAGCTGTTAATGTGCATCATATTTTTGTTCAGGTTGAACTATAGTATCATGTAATAAAACTTAAAAGTTTCGATAATATAGATCAAATAATTACATATTCAGTTTATGTATGATTCTTAATTGAACCACATTAAAATTGGAGAAAATGTAAATGACTGTAATGTTTACATACCATATAATTTTTAACAGAGTAAACAATGGTTATTTTTAAATGTGTATAAGAAGTTTAAAAAAACAGATATATTGAATACATTTTGTTATATTTATTACTTCTTGCATTAGTGACTCAATAATAAAATCATTAGACAGTTAACCTTTGTTGAAATTATTAATTATCAGTTCACATTAGGTAAAATTAGGAGTCCTAATAGTATTAAAATTCATTTAAAGTTCTATAAGACAAAAAAAAATAGTTATTATAATGACTAATTATAACTTAAATAGCACAATGTTTAATTTTAGTTTGGAAGAATTTTGTTAACAGGAAGATAATTTACAAGAGTACCAAACAAATAAATAATATTTTCGATATTTAAAAAAAATATAAAATTATTAGAGTATAAGTGTGTTAAATAAAAATATTTTCAAAAAAAAAAAATTAAATTAATTTTACTTTTGTTTCATTTGTAAAATCTTGATAGCTTATCGTGATACTTAAGACTTCATGAACATTGAACACTACAAAATAAACAATGGGAGAGGAATTGCTTATTTCTGTAACCATAGCAATGCATAGTTTTAGCCTTATAAACCTGAATGCATTTTCCAAGGTAATACAAGTCTCTGAAATGAGATGGTTTGGTATATATACATTTTTTTTTTACTTTTTTTTTTAGGATTTAACATTCAAAATAAAAGAAATCAATATTTGATAAAGCATTTCAAAATGATCCAGTATTATT
The DNA here is from genome assembly GCA_949128135.1 of Parasteatoda lunata. Taxonomy (NCBI): domain Eukaryota; kingdom Metazoa; phylum Arthropoda; class Arachnida; order Araneae; family Theridiidae; genus Parasteatoda; species Parasteatoda lunata. Next base: position 27,635,197 of record OX421975.1, read on the forward strand.
TTGAATTATTTTTATACAGTGTTATTACATACTACACATATATACTTTAAAGTGTAATTTATTTTTTAAGACAACTTTGTGTTCTCAACTATATTCAACTATATAATTCTCTAAATCATTTTAGTAGTTTTAAATAAAAAATTAAAATCATATTTAAATTCAGTAAAAATTCAAAGTTTGAATATTTTAATTCAGTTTTTTCCTGTACGAATTTAACTGATAAATTTCCTAATGCAAGAAATCCATTACATCATATGCACATTTCTAACTTATTCACAGTAAAAAATTCCAGAAGCTTTTTGGTAAATATGACTGTAAAATGGAGTATGGAAATGTACAGCAAACGTTTATTGTAAAATATACAAATGTCAAATTGCAGCGCATCAGATTGGTTTTGCACCGTATAATTTTACAGTAAAAAGTACTGGCCTTAAGGGTGCCAACGCTTTTTACCTGAACTAATCACGAGTTTTTTTATGATGTAAAAATTAACAAGAACCAACATGAATTTAATTGATCTTCTCAACTAATAATTTAATTCTAAATGTGTCCAAAAAAAAGTTTTGAATTTTTTAAAGTGCATGTAATTTTTAAATTTTTTTTTTTTTTACTCTTGACCGTTTTACAATTTAATATGTTTACAAAAAATCTCACAAAACTTCTATAAATCATGCGAAAAATTTAAGTTTAATAACTTTAATATCTGTAATTTAATAATTTATTGCGTACATGTGAAAGTCGTACTTTATATCAGCATCTTTAAAATATTTATTTATTTATTTCATAAGAAATATCAATATCTTATTTTTGTCTAATCTTCAAATTCAAGCAATTACTAACTTAAAAGGGAATATTTTCAAAAGATGATTTTTAATATGACATTCCTAGTTCAAAATTTCTTTTATTCCATGTTTTTTTTCTACTATTGTAAATACATGAAATATTTCTATACTAAGGAAGTTGTTTTTAAGAAAAAAGGCAAAAGAATCTGTTCCATATCTCATTTTAAATTAAGAACTAAATTTTTTCGTAATTCGGTAGATCATGTTACTTAAATTATGAAATAATTAAATAATGAAGAATAAATAATAAGAATTAAATTATGAAATAATGTGTTCAAAATTTGTTTGGAAATTCGAATTTAGAGAATGACAAAGACAAATAAAGCGTTATTGAACGCATGGTAGATACCAATATCAAAGTTTTAATCGCGTTTTCAAAGATAAAAATAAAGTATAAGTCAAGGATAAAAGTATTTTGAAAAAAAAAATTTCTAATTTAAAAATTCATTCAAAAATAGGTCTTACATAATTAACAAAACGCGATTTTATTTTAGCACAATTCAATCAATTTACTATTCCAGATTTAGTTGAAAACTTTTTAAATCAAAACATGTATATTCAAAACATGTTAAAAATATGAAAAGTGTTTTTATTTGTGATTTAAGATAGAAAAAACATTTTCCTGCAAATGAAAAATATTATTGTTCATCATATTTTCAATGAGATAGAAATATATCCAATTTCTATTAATTGAGTTATAAGAGAAACTTAACTTCTTCATAATCGTGCTATAAAAAAACTCAAATTTTTGGCAAGAACACATTGCAAAAACATAAACTGAAGTCACGAAAAAAATCATTCAAACGACCAAGATGTTAATGTTTCTTTTTTCATTTATACGTAGATAATAAATAGCTGTGAATTGCAATACATTTTAAAAAAAGAAACGAAAATGAAATTACTTATTGAAAAATCAGAGTAAAACGTATGTCGTGAAAAAAAAATATTCGAAAAGCCCACAAACATATTTCCATATGCCATTAAGAAAACCTCAGCAATAATAGTTTTAAAGAAACTTTCCTTTCAACATACATTCGGCGATTTCTTGGCAAGTTAGCCAACTCAGGTCATTGCCTTACCTCATTAAGGAAAAACAACATCGACTAGTTATTAATTTCTAAGAAAAATGACAAAGAAAATTCGAAGAAAATTGGTTTGGGGTAGATTTATTTTCTACGAAGCGTTCCATGATGAAATATGACATTTTTAGCTAATGATTTTCTTAATGAATGTTTAGCAAAGAATTAGTAAATCTTTTGAAATTAAACTTTGGCAGCAATATTAATTTAATAATGCAAAGACATTTTTTAATAGCACTGGTCCGCAGAATTTTGTTCAAAAGAAAATTATAAGGATTTCTTATGTATTTTCCTAAAACTTAATAAGACCACAAAAGTTGCTCACCTGGATTGATTTCTTTTTTTACATTTTTCTAAATAGAAATATCGTTAACCTCTATGTTATTTCGTGTTCTAAATTTTACGTTAGATTTTGTTTTGCTCTGCGAAAACTGTAAGACTTAGAAACTTGAAATTACGAAGATGCGTAGAAAAATGGAGAGTGAGTTAATAAATAAAGATAAATATGATAATACAAGTAGCTATAATAACGTACTATAATTAGTTTCAGAATTATTAAGTATTAAATATTTAGTAAAACAATACCATGCGGATGTTCCTGCTAACCATGGAAATGTAACAACAGCACAATTATGAACTTAATATAAGTTTTGTTTTCCCGAATTCCGATTTGTTCAAAATATAATTTATTTTATAACCGTCGTTGAACAGCTGACCCAAATTTGAGTTTACGTTTATTAATGTTCAACCCCGGTAGCCTTGTAATTTTGAACCCAATCCAGAAGACAATGGAATTCCTAGATGGGAGAAATTGGCCTTCATGGAGGACTTCCTGATGGAACCAACCCGCATTTGCGTTACGTGGAGAGGAAGACCACGAGAATCTCCCACGGTTAGCCTGATGGCAAGGTGACTGTAACCCATGATCCGTCTATCACTGAGGATATTTCACGTCAGCACTGTTGTCGGTGCAAGCCGGATGTGGAATTCGTATCGACGAGTCATCGCTGGGATTCGAACCCGGTTCATCTCATTGGAAGGCAAACGCTTTATCACGATTGCAATTTAAAAACTGTTTTTTGAATTTTTGCCCTTTTCTTGCCTTAAATAATGACTATTAATCCATTGTTGAAGAAAGATTTATCGCTCTCGGTATGTTCATTTAATTAGATCATGTTTGACTTGTTGCGAGAAGTTATAAAAGAATGAGAAAATAAATATAATAACAAAAACATAAGTGAGTGAGAGATTTGATATTGCCCGATATAAAATATTAATATCTGTATCGAAATTTTAAAATAAACTAAATGGCCGAAGAGATAAAAACTGTTTCTAACTTGAACTTTTATATGATTGAAATTACTTCTCATTTATTGTGTCGCACATTCTGTATTCCTAAGTTCAAGTATTATTTTCAAATACAGTTGATTATTTTTAATTACAGTTGATATTTAATAAAGTTGATTATTTTTAAAAAAAATTCTGGTTAAATTACTGTATTTTATGGTAATAACAAGTCTGGAAAAACATGTAATTTTGGATAATTAGTTGATATAAGCAAAATATAAGGTATTTAAATCACTCATTTGGTAATTTTTCCTTACATACGGTAATGGTTTAGTAGAAATTATAGTTTTCAAAATTATTATTCTTATTGCAACACATTTAGTAAAAAAACGAAACTTTAAAGTAAATTTAAGCGAATGAATGGCTCTCATGCAATGCTGAAAGATTCCATGAAAAAATCACCAAATTTATTAATTATTATGAAACCATATTTAATGGTTAAATTTGCCATATTTTATTTATTAAAGAAGCGCTTTTTTAAAAAAGAACGAGATTTTAGGTGTTCTCGTAGGACTGAAACATGGTAAATTTTACCTTATTCTGGTAGTTTTGATCATATTTTTCATCTCAGTGTAGATATCCATTCATTTCAAAACAATTGACTGACTTATTAACAAATTGTGCTTACATAAAATTATATCAATTACAATTCCTAAACAAAATGAACTTTTTTATGGACTTTTAAAGAAAAAAATAATTAATGAGAAACAACAACGGTTCCTCATTTAATAAAAAAATATAAAAAATTTTATTGATATATTTTTATTTTGAATAACCATTTGAATTTCTCGAAAATAAGCGAAGATGATAGCTATGAAGAATCAGTTTCTGAGCTCTTTTTTCAGAAATTTAAAGCTCTAGAATGCAACCTTTCCTTAAAAATACCTTCTTTGGAATCACATTTGAACTTTTTTCCTTGAAAATCCCATCGCTGTGAGTGATAAAGACTGACAGCTATCCCACCAAGATATTTCAACATTGAGAAATCGTTCTCAAGGAAAAAGAAATCCATATATGTTTGTAGACTATTGCTGGACATTAAAAAGGTATATTCCCCAAGCCAAATGCAGTAAAAAATCTTTAAATATTACATTTTAATTAGGTTTAATGAATATGTTAGGGTCAATCTAAATATTCGGTAAATATTAATACCATCCGGCAAATATTAATAATAACCAAGTAAGCCAGTTAAAGTGAATAATTTAAGCGAATTTATCTCATGAACTGGTTATTTTTAATAATAACCAATGAAGTTTGGTCAGTGTCATTCTCAGGGGTGAAAGCGAGACGGAAAAAAGGAAAGGCTGGTAGTGAAACCTTTTCAGTTTTAGCTAGTTTTGGGGAGGAGTTTACTTATTCTTTTTTTAAATTATTCAGCAATATCTACTTTATCTTCGAAAAGAAGCAGTTTTATATATATGCTAAAATTTTATAAGAAATCTTGATAGTTACAGATGTTTTATTTTTTTCGTAAAAAATGCTGGAATGAAATGTCTTACGTACCAGGTTTTTCTCTTTTCCGTCTTGCTATATAAGGGCTTTCACCCATGGTCATTCTTTCGCTTTTTTATTTCTCACTTTGATCAAAAGAAGCGGTCATTTTTAATATTGACCAGTTAAACCGTTTAATCCCATTGACCAAATTTCATTGGTTATTATTAATAATAACCGGTTAAAGTGAATAATTTACGATATTTCTCACTTTGACCAAACAAAGCGGTTATTTTTAATATTGACCAGTTATTATTAATAATAACCGGAATTTAACCGTAACACATATCATCTTACTATTGTACGGAATCCTTAATTTTGTATTACAAAAATGTCCTTGGCAGTAATAAAAAAATCTCTCTCTATATATATATAACAAAATATCGGATTAAAATATTTCAGGCAAACATCCATGTGAACAAAAACAAAATTTCTATGCAATACATATATTAAACTTCTAATAGAAAGAGCAGTTTGGTTAAAGAAATTTTTAATAAACCAATTTGGAAAAAAAAAAACACTATTATTTGCTTTTTTGTCTTTTTTAAAGGAAGGAAGTGAAAGAGAATAAGTGATAAGTCAAAGGATCTTATAAATTGAAACGTGGAATATCAAGTTTCAAAACTTATGTCGATAAAGAAAAAAAACCGATTCAAATGCTTATATCTTTAAATTTTAAATGTCGATTACGTTTTGTCCATCAAAGTTTATGTCGACATTTGTTCATTTTTGCGTAAACTAGAATCAAACTCATAGCTTTGTCGATTAATTTTTAATCCTAATAAATGAAAAAATCAAACAATTAAAAATCAAACAATTCTACAAACATTTGAGAATGAATTTTTCCACATTTTGTTTTTTTATATCATTTAGTTTATACAGTAATTACACTGTATATTTAAAATTTGCACTATTTTTTTTCAATAAAAAATCAATAAAATTTGCACTATATTTATTCAATACTAATGCAGGTGAATATCAAAAATAAGGAGGGTAAAAAATAATTATACAATAACAATTTTACCAATGGGTAACCTGTGATCGCCGAAGAGCGATCACAACTTTTTTTATAAATATTGTTTATTTTAGTTTTATTCAGAAAATTATGTAATTTATTTTGAATTTGGAATTTTGTTATCCTTATCTTTCTAAATAAATATAAAGTTAATTATGTGAACTTAAATTATTATTATTAATAATAATAATAATAATATTTAAGACATGGGTCCGTTGTGCTCCTCAGAGGCGGCTCAGGAAATTATGGTAGACTATATTTATTGCTAAACCCCGCCCCGCCCCCATGGGGGCATCCGGGTATCAATAAAGACAAACAATCAGATTTTAACAATAAAGACAAACCGGGAAACAATAAAGACATCCGGAAAACAAAAAAGACAAACAATCAGATATAAACAGTTTGCAAGGATAAGTGCGATCTTAAACAGATGAAACGAAGTACTTCACTACATAATATTACCATTTAGAAAGTTCGTAAGTAGTTAGTTGAAGGGATCCTTTGAATAACAAAACCCTCAAAAGGGTGGTGTGCAAATAAACCATACAACTTTATAATATGAAAGAACAGATACACAAGTATATATGCACACAGTATGTATATGAATTAAAATGGTGAGTTAAATAACATGAAACTGAAAAGTGAAAGTGATGTCTGCGTGAAAATATTAACAGATGCATAGATGATTACTACTACAGTATGTCTTGTTAAACAGCTATACATACATCCCAGTACGAATCGAAAGAACAAGTGTGAATATCTAATATTCTAATCATACTGATGAAAATGATATACAGCAACAACGTTAAGTTACCCATGAAAAGATGATCCACAAATGGTAGACTATAAATAAGGAAACGTTGTATATTATTTTAATTACTCGAAATGTTTAAATTCTGCCTGTTCTTTAGTAATTAAAGAATGCTTCATCTTCGCACTTAAATGTTTTTTTAAAATTGTATAATGTGGTGCAATTGCCAAGTTAAATATTTTATGAAAAATTAGAAGTTAAAATTAAATCTAAAATATATTTTTCAAAGTGTAAAATAAACATTGTTTAATAGGATAAAAAGTTTTCACACAGTTTTGATAATTTTTTAGAAATTTGGTAAATAAAAAGTTAAGGTTTACATGATTTGCTTTGAAGTTTTACTTCATTAATGTAGATTAGATAAACTTAAAATGATCATCGAATTCAATATTTTTACATATCTTAATTTACATATCTTAAATAAGATACGTTAAACTACAGACCATAGAAAAATTTATATTATTAAACATATGATTACTATTGTTTTTTTTTATATTGAAACATGAAAAAGTATAAAAAAGTTTTGTTTATAAAGGAAAGACGCGACACAGATGTGTTCACACTTAATGTATAATAACATAACATTTCACAATATGCTAACCTTCCATATAATTTTCAATTTTTTATGATAATAATAATAATAATCACGTCAAATAAGACATTTTTAATTGTAACTTAATCATACTAATGATAATCAAAGTTTTAAGATACAAACATCACAAAAGATTTAAAAATCACACCGAAATCCTAAAAAGTGTTTAAGACATACTTTACTATTCTGCATAATTTTTTTTTCTGCTTGAATCTTTTATTATGACAACAAAGCGCTTTCAAAATTGAAATCGATTAAATAGTTATTTTTTTTGCTCATTTCATTTGTTGCGTTGATTAGATTTGGAAATTTTAGTACATAACAACGTAGAGACAGACAATAATAGAAACTACAAACTTGTTCAACTATTTTGCATAAGTCGATTTGTAAATCGCTATTTTGTTGTCAAACAAATAAGTCGGCAGAAAACATGGCTTAAAAATTATTTCGCCGTCTTCATTTATATTTAGAGAAGGATAAAATATTTTCTTCTGATTTATTTATAAACTTATCTTTTCGAAATACAAAGCCAAACAACTAATATTGTAAAAATTCATTTTTATAATTGAGTAAATCACATATTAATACTTAAAAGAAAAAGATTTATAGAGATCAACCGCGATATTAAATAAATTAAAACTTATTAAGGATGGACAAATTTATCGTTCGTAATAAAGTTTGTCAGAAAATATTTTTTAAAGGAAACATACGTGCAATAGAAAATATTAATTAACTTCAAATTCATAACTAAATCACATAATTAAACTACCCTTCGTGTTATATATAAGTCTTTTATGTCATTCTTTAATGCACGCATTAAATTTCACGGATTCTACTTCAGATATTATTTCGAATATTGTTTTTAGAATAAGATATACAAATAACATGTTAATCGAATTCAAATTCCTAATTAAATTACATAAATAAACTATCCGTCGATGAAAGTCTTTTGTGTCATTTTTCAATACACGTATTAAATTTCACAGATCATGCTTCAAATATTATTTTGAATATTGTTTTTTGAATAAGGTATACAAAATACATGTGTGTATACGTTGATTTAATTTGTGAGCTCTAAATCTAATTAATCAAAAATTTATAAATACTTTTTAAAAGCAGCGCAGTATGCTCTTTAGGTTCTAATTTTTATCGATGATTAAAAACCTAAGTATTTTAGAAGAAAGTCACAGAATATCTGTAGCAGGGAGAGGAGCAGGGTCTTGAGCCATGAAATAATATTTATAGAGGGTGGGCAACGCTATATATTCAATAAAACCTCAAATATTATTCGCAAAACTTTTAATCGAATTAATTTCTATTCCATATCATAATATGTATGCGGTTCACTTAAAAGCTTTTTATAAATCCTATGTTTGCCTTAAAACACGAACCAAAAAAAAATCGTCTGGTAACTATTTTTATTCTTGGCTTTTATTTTTTTATTAATTGAGCCACAATATTCTTCATCATCGCTTCGAAACAAAAACTTATTTTAATAAGTATTCAATAAAATCTTCAATATTATTTATGCAAATATTTATTTAACTAATTTCTATCTGGTATTAAATTATTTATGCGATACGACTTTCAGTTTTAGAAGTCAAGCGCATAATTTAAAAAACCAAACGATGTTATATAAAGATAAAGAAACTGTCTGCAAAGTTATTTTTTCTTTGCTTTTAGTCTCGATTTATTTAGTCTCAAATTCTTAATCTGCTCCACAAAAACTAGAGAATTCTTGTTTAATATTAGTTTATATATGTGATATATTTTTCTGCCTTAGAATTCTAACACAGAATAATGTCTAAAAAGTCGCTTTTAAAATTATTTATATTCTTTGCTTATATTTAATACTTATTCAGTCGCAGAATTCTCGTTTTATCGTTTCACAAACAAACTGGCGTATTCTAGTGGAATTTTCAATAAAAGCATCGATATTATTCGTCAAAATATTTATCTGTTTTGTTCTTGTTTAATAACAGATTTTATATGTGACACTCTTTACAGCTTTGGAAGTCTGACATACGTATTAAGACATTAAAACGATGTTTTAAAAAGCCGAAAAAATCGTCTGAAATTTTTTTTTATTCTTTGCTTTCATTTCCTACTTATTCAGCCACCAAAATCTTGATCAGTTTTTGGACTTAATCTTCTTGTAAATTCACAAGTTGTTAAAGCTTTCATCCTCCGACGACGTCTAATATTTAATTTATAAAAGCATTAGGATTTGAGGGGCAGGGGGGATGGGAAAGATAAAGCTGACGTCTTTTTCTTCCGCTCAATAGAAGGAAGGTAGCAGAGGGGGTAAGCAGTGGCTGAACTTTTCCCCCAACAATTTTCATTTTGTCATCTGGCAACACGCCACAGTTTCATATCAAGTGCCAATCGATTCAAAGAAACAAGATTATACTTTATTTTCATCAGTAAGGGTAACGCCATGATGAAAACTTTTGTTACATATTTCATGAGTTTTCCGTGTCATTTTAACTTTCAATTCTTTAGCCATAGAGTAAAAGCTCCGAGGAAAGAACATAAACGATTTTGCACTTATGGAACGAACAATAACGCAAAAATCAGTATATAAAATTTTATTTTCTTAAGCGGTTGTGGGAATAAATTTCGATAGATAGAATGTTTTAAAGCACGAAACATAAAAAACCTGAACTGGAATTTGTGGGCTGCAAAAAGTGGTTAAAACAGTTCAAATATAACCAAATACCTTGCATATTTACTCTATTTGTATCGAATGAAAACAGGTTATTTGAAACAGATTTATTGCCTATATATTTTCTCCCATTTTTCAAGTAGTAAGCAAACTGCACTTTCATTTGTTTCTATACGAAATGCGTTAAAATTTGCATTTAAATTTAAACTTTAACTTTAAAATTTTTGAAAAATATTATCTATTAAGTAGCTTCATATTTCTTATAGAATTTAATAACTAAATGTATATTTTAATAATAGAAAACGATATCAAAAATCTTTAATTTGTTACACCATTTATGCAGAAAAGTTTATTTATTTTCTTAGGTTAAATTTGCTTTTAAAAAAATAAAAGGTGGTTGGGTCGTTTTATTAAAACATTTTTCAAGTTCTGTTAAAAAGTAACAATAAAAAGAAAGTGAGGAAAGAATAACCATTTGACATTTAAATAGTTTAATATTTTTAATAAAATGAAAACTGAAAGCTCAGCATGATTTTACAGATGTTTAACAATTATTTTTTAGCAATTATAGGAGGATTACTGGGTAACTATAACTCATCTATAAAAAATAAATATGGAATTATTAACACTACGCAGTCATACACAGAACTAAAAAGCGTAAATCGCTAATTTTTTTTTTAGTATTATTAATTGTATTTCCCTGTGGATTTACATTATTTTATTAAGAAAAGACGTTCAACTGATCGAAAAGGAGAAAAGTAAACTATATACTATGTTCATGTGGTTCCAATATTGATGCTATTGATTGTGACCAACATGTTATAGTTAAGATTAATCACAATCAATGGATTTTTTTAACTTATTTCCACTTTGCTTATTTTGAGCCACAATGACTCAGTGGTTAAGGCACTGAACTATCACTGTAAAGGACTGGGATCGATCATCAACGATAGCTTTGGCGCTACCATGCTTTTGCATCGGTGGGTACTTGCCTGCTTGTACCCATCAGTTAAGCTGTAAGAAGATATCACGTGATTAGCTCTGGTGCAACAATCAAGTCGTTGGTCATGAAATTGTGGAGCCGTAACTTCCTTATCAATCTCACTGCCAGTTGAATAGGGGTTCTATTCCCAGCTTTGGCACCACAATTTTTCTTTCATTTCTTCAACAAAGAGTTTCCAGTGTCCTGCACTTCGTAATGACGACTCTGGACTATTAGAATACGAAACTTTTATATAAGCAAAGATGGCGCCACCAGAACTACTTATTACAAATGTTTAGTAGTTTCCATTATATCACGATAGCTGGCGCCACCAGATAAACTTATAAAACCACATTTAACTCGAATGCCCAAGTTAAAAATTTTACGGTTGAGAAACAATACTAGTTGTAAATGGCGACAAAATTGTAAAAGCAAAAGTATTCCTATTGACAGACTGCTGCCGGTCATTAAACCGTAATTTTGAAAGAAAATTTCAACAGTGGATACTTCCCAAATTTTTATAAAATTTATATATTATTCTTTATTTATTAAATATTTTTAATAAAAGTTTTAAACGTTTAATACAAAGCAAAATAAATAATACTTCAAAATTTAGCACCCCTTAAAAGCTACAAAAAGAATTATTAAAGTATAATTTTACTATAAGTTTGATGCAATAACACTTATAACTTAAGCTTGAAAGGTTAAAATTTGAAGCAATAAAGTGATACTTAAGGTTCAAATAGACTCCTTTACTTTTAATGAAAAATCAATCTCGAGAGCCAAAATTTGCTTTTTTTAACAATAAGAAATTGTTATTGTTTCACTAGTAACTGTAATTTAATATTGTATTAAAAAAAAGCGTTGTACATTGTTTTTGAAAATCAAAATTCATTTCAGAAGTTTAAGCATTTGTTATATGAACATTTTGAAACTTTGGGTTTTTTTTTGGAATTTATTTAAAAATAATCCAATCTTCAGTGGGTTTAAAAAAGCCTTTACACTTAAAAAATTACTAAAAAAATAGCAGAAATAATGTAATAATTAAAATATAAAATAAAGAATGAATTTTGTTTGGTGGTTTGTAGATAATATATGTGTTCTGAAAATCTTAAAACTGACTTTTCTTTACTATTACATATTTTCGTCATCTTGAAAATAATAATTATGATTTGGATAATAAAAAAAGGGATTTTTTTTTAAAGGGAAAATAATCTTTTTATTTCTTTTATAGGATATCAGATGGAGACATTATTTGTAATTGAGTTCACAGACTTGTTTTTGTAGTCGAACAAAACTTATTTCGGACGTAACAGGGACTTAATTAAGAACTTTTTGGCGCAAGAACTTGATTAAAATTTTAGAAAAATAAATAGAAATCTTAGAAGTTAGTTACTCTGCCGAGTATTTGAAAACTCTGAGGTAAATAGACTATTCCTTGTCTCTTGGGGAATTTTAGAAAAGGGAAAAAATGGATAAATGGGGAAATAGTGTTGTCATGGTAACGCGTAACTCCAACGTAACCATCATTCAGTGTAATTTTATTACAATAGACATGGGACTAACATTTCTCCGAGTTCGAATCATTCGATTCTTTTTTTTTTCGATTTCATTTGAGTGAGAAAATTGAATTTTTTCGAAGTATTTTATTCTAACCGTTCTAAAATCTTTTTTATTTATTAAGTCTTGTTATAACACGGCATCCTACTTCTTTGAGCAAGTTCTTAATTCCTTTAAAAGTATAGTGTCCCATTTTAGATAATTATATAAACTAGTTCTATTACATTCGTTAATATAAATAGCAATTTATGTTTGAAACTTAGGTGTTGAGAAACTACGAAAAAAGAGTATTATATTTAATTTAATAGACAATAAATATTTATTTTTAATTGAATTTAAAAAAAACAATGTCTGTTCATACTATTTAATCATTAGTTTGTTGATATATTTAACGAGTTTATTTTAATTTTATAGAAACTACAAATATTAAGAAACTACTTAGAATTGCAATCAGTTTTAAAATTAATGAATCTGTTTTTTAGTTAATTGAATAACTTCGAGTACTTTTATAAATTTCTCTTTTTTAAATTGCTTATAACTACCTTACTTTAATTTTACTGACACCAAAAAATTTATATTAGGGTATGAAACTCTTAAAGAAACTATTAATTTACTCAACTAGCATTGAATATGTTTCTGAGTTTATTGTTAAAACAGTTTTTTAAGTTATTTCAGAAGATTTTACATATTTCTCATTTATTAGTTTGTTTACATAAAAAAAATTACTTTTAATAAAAAAAACACTATAAAATAGAGATTTACAAAACTGCAAAGATCTCATTTAATTCAATATGTATATTTTCTTAGTTATTTATTTTGTAAATTCATACAATTTTATAAATGTTTCTTTATAAATTCGAAGATAATTACTAACAGTTTCATATTAGTTTATGAACATTTTATCGATATAAATCCTTAACTTAACCTGTTGAATCTGTTTTAAAGTTTATTTTAAAAACATGCATCTATCATTTCTTATGATACTATGAAATAACCTTGTGTCAGTTTAATAATAAAATCAAAAGAATTATTTAAATTTTCAGGCACACTACCCGGAGAAAAAATAGTTGGCATAATTATCACATTGTATGGTAATGACTATTTCGGTAAAAGAAAATAAATAAATAAATAACAGAAACATAATAAAACTAAAATATTATAAAAAACATAATAAAACCTAAATATTAAAATGGTTTAATTATGGTAATGGTACCGGTTTACAGATAATTCTGGTTTTCAAAATTATAGTTCTTATTACCACACAAAAGATACAAAACTGAAAAGTAAATTTAACTAAATATATGGTTTGTGCCATGCTCTAAGGTATTTTGATCATTTTTTCATTATTGTTTAAGAAAAATCACCTTTTATTGCTAATTTTACCATAATCAATACCAAATCGCTTCAATAAAAAAAACCGAACTTCTTGGTAATTTTTATTATATCTTGGTAGTTTCGATCTTACTTTTTTTTCTCAGTGTATAAACTACAATAGAATCACATATATAGCCGGGATAGCCTGGTTGGAAGAGCACTGAGCCTATGTCCAAGAGGTCTCGGGTTCAATTCCCGTCTGCCAAATACCCCCCCCCCCCCCCGTGTAGTAAACGGTGACTGTTTCACGCTAAATCTTTCGAGTCACAACGTCCTCCATGTCCCCATGATAAATCATACCTCTGAGGGTACTGATCCAGGAGTTTCCTTGTTTTCTGGACTGGTTAAAAATTACAAGGCTACGGAGTTTAACATTCGTGGTCGTAAACTCAAAATTGGGTCAGCTGTTCAATGACGGTTATAAAATAAAATAATAGTAAAATAGAATCATATAAAATTCATTGAGGATTGTTGATATTTTTTTATTAATTATATAATTTCACATGAATTTATAAATTTTCTTCATTATGTAGGAATTAATTTTCTTTTAGTTTTATGGCAGTAAAAAAATAACCATTGCGTGACTAAGGAAAAAATTTTATTTAATGAAATAAACACTAAAATTGTCTTTGATTTGATTGAAAAAATAAGAATGAATAAAAGAAAGAAAGAAAAGGAAAAAAAATTTGTCAATTTATATGATTACTTCAAATTTATCGTATATGTTTTGTAAAGCTTATTGTAATTGTATAAATATTCAAATTTTTATAATTTTTAAATATTTTTTTTGTTAAAAAAATTTCCGTTATCTTTTAGTTGTATAATTTGAACATTAAGAAAACTTTGCAAAATTTGTATTCGTTTGACACTTTGTTGCACACATATCATTGCAGTCATATCATTGCATTTGTAAAAGAAAAAAATCAAACAGGTTCAGTACAATTTGTTTTTGTAGAAAGTAATTCCAATCGCTAATTTTTATTCAAAAGAAAATTAAACTAAATGCTTAATTTACTTATGCTTAATTATTAATATTAAATAATTTTTTTGTCGTGGGTATTATATATTGGAGCATAAAACGGAAAAATTTAAAATTTTTAATTCAGTCAACGAAAACAATGTTGTCTAAGATATGATTATTCTGAAACACATTTTCAGGCATAAAATTTAAATTTGACCAAGACACAATAAAATCCTCTTACATTTGCTATCTATTTCTGCCAAATTTTATAAAACGTGATAAAATGAAGCTTTATTCTTGATATAGAAAACACAATAATTATTATTCACGTCATGCTGAATAATTTGATGGAACGATTCCCTTGTCAGCTTAAAAAAAATTTCCCAAATCACTCAAATTTGTTTTTGTTTTTTTCTTTTTGGAAAACTGCCTGTATTTTCCTTGGAACCAACTTCTTTGATTCTTACGTATTATTAACCTACTTTTTAGTCAATATTTCGCATAACTGGAAATTTCTCCTATATGAAAGGTGAATAAAAACTACTTAATCAAGGAAATCCTTGGCCAAATTATTAGACGCACTATAAGGTTCTATGTAAAATCTTAATTATCAAGCGATACTATACAACTTTATTGTTTTTACACGGCTTAAACCAGTTTGCAATTTTTTTATTTTCGCGTATTAATTAGTTAAAATAAATACAAATAGGAAGCATATAAAAAATCTCCTGAATACAAACCCATTACATGTATACTTAAATATAAAAGTGTCGAAGCTCATGCAAAACATAATTATTAAAAAACTACAGATCACCTAATAATTTGGTCTAATTATTATAATATACAAATATAATGCCTGAGATAATAAATATTCTTTATTTATACAATATATCGTCTGATTTATCTAAACGTCAAATTTATATTACATATTGTCTAATTTAACACATTGATACACGAACGCAAACAAGTACATACCGGTTTCAGTCGAGTGAAAGTTGTTTAGTATCGCCTGATAATTAAGAGTTCACTTAGAATCTTATAGAATAATGTGGCCAGGAAATGTAGTAATCCTTGAAAAATTCAAAAGAACATTTTATTTTTAAGGTAACCTTCTTGACTACATTGTTGGAAATTTTTGATTGGATAACCTTACTCGAATTCAATGAAATATACGGTGCAATGCTTAACCATACTATCTTTCAGATTAATCCTTTCTAAATTTTTCAAACCTGTGCGAATATTTGCCTTTCAATGATAGAGTACCTTTCAAAATTTTAACTAAAATTTCGACAAAATTTTAAAGCTTTATCATGTTCAAATTATTTAATATGCATTAATAAGAATAAAGTAATAAGAATAAAATAATAAGAATAATTTTTTAAACGTAAGAATAAATTAATGCTCATAATAAGTACGTTTTTTTAAATTTAAATTAAGCTCTACCATCCGTCATTAATTGTGACACTATTTGTGAGGGACAGTTGTGTAAGTAAAACTGCGCTGGAGGGCTTGAGGAATTATTTCAACCACCCAAAGTAGGAATTTTAAACTAATGCCAGCAAATTTCTGTATGGGTATTGTAAACTTATTTATGTCTGTGAAATAACAAAGACTATCCGCTGAATTTATGAATATTTTGAATTTTTTAAAGGTGCGCTGAAATATTTTTTTTATTTATTTATTACTTGAGGAATAATTTTTCCAATCAGTTTGATTAGAAAACAAAATCCTAATTTACTCCCATTTTAATACAGAACTATGGTATAAAAGTACCCAAATGACATTTTAAAAATAAAGTACTAATTTTTTAGGAAAAATAATTTATTTATGTTATTCCTAACAGAATATAGAAAATGAATTGTAAACAAATATCGGTATAATAGTATTGTATATTGGACAAGTAAAAATTTAATGAAAAAGGTCCAGTTAGCACAAATATATTTTGTGGAGATTTTGCCTCTTGCAATATTATTTGGTGTTAAGCTTATAGCTAACTGGATTTATTTTAGTTTTGAAAGAAAAATTAATATTATGCATGTTCACATTCAATCAGCTAACAAGTTTAGAACAAAATTCAAAAAATGTGTTTTCCAATTCGAAACATCCATTGGTTCAAGGTACGACACCATGTTGTAATTGAGAGTAATTTTTCTTTTATTTGATAAAAAAAAATAATGAATTATGTGATAGAATTCATTTACAAAAAAAATATATATATTAAAGCAAAAAAAAAGTGTAAATGTATTTCGTACAAAATGTCCAAGTTGTTTAAATAATTGCTATCTGTATTAAAGGATAAAACTTAAATATACGAACGAGGTGCAACGCTCTCTCCTTCTGGTTGTGTCCATTTTACTTATTCTCATCAACTATTATTTCAAGAAGCTATATTTATGAAAGTACGCTCTGTTAACTTCTGAACAGTTTTTTTTTTCTGGTTTTAATGTAATTCCATGTCCTTATACAAATTGAAATGCAATCTAATCTTTTAACTGAAATCTTCTTAGATTTAGATTTTTAATCACAATGTTAGAATTTAATTTGCAGAAAATTAGAGTACGGAATTACAACACAACATTAGCATTACTGTCTTCTATAAAACATGCTAACGAACTGGCAATTTTGTAGAATTTAAATTTAAATGAACACCATTTTAGTTAGATTTAATTTAAATAATTGAAACTTTTAAAACAAAAGAATATTATCACACTTATTATCATAATTTATTAAAATATTAAGATTTTTCATTTGTTATAAAAAATGTAACTAAAAAAAACTCAACATTTTAAACCTGTAATTTCATAATTCTATTTTCATAATTTTTAAAATATTTAATTGCAAAAGTAATTAATTTATCACTGGCAATATTAAGTACTACAACCTTTCTTTAATATATTTTTACTACTGCAACAAATTTGTATGACATTATGGTTCATTTTATCGACTATTCAAACTCAATTTCGAGAATTAGAAAAAAGTAATTAGAGTTAAACATTTAAAAACAAATTCGTCCATGGTTGCCTATTTGACCATAGGAAAAGCAGGAATTAGTAGTCTAGAAAATCATTTCAATGACAGAAAAATTAATTATTCTTTACATTTATTTTAAGAATTAAATTTTGGATAAAGATATCTTTAAAAATCTTACTCAATTCTTTAGAAATCTAAGAAATATTATCATTGCTCTTATTTAAACTCAAAGATGAAACATTAAAGCTAATTTAAAAAAGAACCGACTAACAATTTTAAAATAAATCAGAAATTGTATGAGATAAAAAAAAACATTGCATCAAATTATTTTTAAAAATTATTAATTTATTATTGGAAAAGTTACTTTTTACTTTCTTGGAGCTATTGACCTATTTGATTTCAATGCGGTTAAAAAAGCTCGACCGAGCAACAAAAAGTTTTCTTATTAGTTTATTTGAATAAGAAGTATATAGTTCTTTAATATTTTTTATGATTTAAAAAAGTAATACAATTTTAGCAAAAATAATAGAAATTTCAGATAAAAAATTGATACTAAGTTTGTTAGAAAATAATCTTTTTATTAAAAACCATTCTTTATCTGCATCCAGCTTAGTTAGTTTATCATAAACAATGTAAAAGTTTGCAAAACTTATTTCTTTCTTTATAAAAGTGACATTAATTAAAAGAACGCAGTTCGGAATATCAAGAAAAAAGTTACTTTAGTAATTAAAACTATGAAATTCAAGATTAAAAGTATTTTTTTTGCAAAAATATTTTTTATGGAAAAGAATCATGTATTTAACAGCTTTTTAATTCCCAAATACAATAGTTGAAATTTGGTTTAGTATAAAAAGCGGAATTTTGAAGCATATTAAACTTAAAAATTAATTTAATTACAGTTTCATTGGAAAAAGCGTATGTATTTATTATAACATTTAAAAAATATAATAAATATTTTCACAATTTTTTTAGTACTCTTACTTGCCTTATTATTAAATAATATGATACTTCAATAATTAGATGTTTCCTAGAATTTCATTATAGTTTATTTTTTTATCATTTTTATATCATTTTTATTTATTTTTTTATCATTTTAATATATAAATAGTTCAAAAACTAAAAAAGAGTAAACATTTTTTAATAAACATACATTTGACTACTATAATTTTTATTTAAAAATTCAAAAACTAAAATAAATTATTCATGTAGTAATTACTTTTGTAAATTTATTTTTCCTTATATCCTTATTCTTCATATTTATTGTGCTTTTATTTTTATTTTTAAATTTTCAAATGGATGCTTTAGCAAATCTTTAAAAAATTGTTTATTCACGGACTGATTACTTGGTAAATTTAGAATGTAACAAGTAGAGTCTCAAGTACGCACCTGAAGTAACAGATATATATATATATATATATTAAAAAAGATAAAAAAAAGATATATATAAAAATATATATTAAAAAAGATTTTTTTTCAAAAGTAACGAGTAAAAAGGAAGCGTTGGAAAAAGTAACGGCTAAAAACATTCACAATGAAAAAATAAATTTTAAGCATAATTTTGGCAAATTTAAATTACTAGAAGTAATTAAGCAAATTAATTCTAAACTATTTCGAAAAAGTACAATAACTTATTAAATCTTAACTTTAATTCAAAAATTAAGCAAAGCTTCAAATTTTCTTCCCTTCCTTTAAATAAAAATCTTAATAAGCTTGTTAAAAGTTATAATTAACAAATTATAACTAATATAGAAAATAATGTTAGAATTAATAATAATTTGTTTCAAATTTTTGTAGATAAATTATTATTACATAATATTATTTTATACACTTTTTAAACATTAAATGCTAAAAATATTTCCATTAGAAAAATCTTGTAGTAATATCTAATTTCAAAATGTAATATGTTTCTCCATTTGCTTGAATCTATTCAATTCTTTATGAGAAAAATTTTTCAACGAAGTTTTTTATTAATTCAGATTTTATAGAACTGAAAATGTTCTATTTTCGTTGAATTAAACAGATAGTTTTTTATTGTATATTATACATGAAGAGTGTATTATTAATTGCAAAGTATTTTAAAGCGAGAAACAAATAATTATAACTAATCGTAATTTAAAAGTGAAGAAAGCCTTACTTTACTTCATGTTTTACGTTTTTGATCTAAATATTTTTACTGGGTGCTCTAAAAACGAACAAACATTTTAAAAATTAATAAAAGAAGAAGACAGGAGTGAAACAGAAATATAAAATTCTCTATGGATTTTCTCATTTAACTAATAATAATTAACTTTCTCATTTAACAAATTGATTCTACCCATGTTTTTAAATAAGTTACAGTAATCACCAATAGATGAAGCTGCTGACTAAGGTAAACTACAAAATTGTGTTTTTAATATAACAAGATTATAACATATTAAACTGGATAACGAAAAAATGATGTAATAAAAGATTGCATTTTAAAAACAACGTTTAATTCAACGATTTTTATAGAAGTTATTGACATTTATTAAATAACATTTATTATAGAATGTTAGAGGAAGGTTTTGGTTAGATATAAAATCCCAAACCATTTGCACTATATCTAGGGTCACACTTTTAGCTCTATAGAAGCCCTTTTTAAAAAATTCCTGTGTAAAATGTGAAAGATTCAAGAAATGTAAACCTTAGAAACATAAATGGGAATTTTCAATACTTAATCATGCAAAATAAACTTGAGTCAAATCGCAACATTAATATTTTTTTCCTAAAGATGAAAAGATGATGTGATACGTTTTTTTTCTCCTTTAATCAGCGCAAACATTACCTTAACGAGAAGCGAATACGAAAGCATCTGGTACGCAAGAATATCTGCCTTACGTTTCGAATCATTTGATTTTTGAGTAGATATATATAAGAATGGATTAGGAGATATCGTTTGCTTAAGAAGTGAGATCTTTTAACATCACGTTCAAGCATTTGGAAAGAAACTCATTTATTTTTACCATTCATTCGAGTTCAGATTTTATTTTCTAAAAAAGAAAGATTCTGATAGGAATCCATTTATTTGAGACTATTTAATATATATATATATATATATATATGCTATTTCTGCAGAATGATAGAATGATCAGATTTTTATTACAAAAATTTTTTATCGCTTTTAGTGCTATGTAAAATAGTAATTTGTTTTCAAAAACGTGTAGAAAACGTAACGAGAAATGTTATTTAACAAATGACGTAAAATATCATATAATATCGTGAAAAAAATATCACGGTATATTGTTCAATTATATTGATGCTTTGAATATTAAATAATGTTAAATCCACGTTTCATTAATTTTTACTGTCTATTGTACAGTTCCTACATTGTAGCTACTTTTGGTGTATATCAACGCCAAAAATGGTGTCAACTACTTTAAACCGAAGTGGTGTATGGAAACATGATACATAAGTCTCGGATTTAGTGTTTCCGGAATAAAGGAGTTAGTACCTCGGAATAAAGTGTTCCTTCATAGAATTTTTGAGTTGTTAAAAATCGTATTGGGTGAGATGTTACACCATTGTTTTTACAGTGTATATGTTACTATAAATGACTGAAATTAGTGGTTGTTGACTTCGACCGATGAAAGTTGACAATCTCATAGTCTTTCAGGTAACAAAAATACAGACGAAAATGCCAGAATGTTCTGAATTTACCGTTCCGTTAAATTTCCTGACTTAATGGGAACACCAAAAACCACAGGAATTCTATCGAAGTACTTTGGTAATGGTTTTGATATAATTAACAGTAAAATATTGTTTTACAATATATATTAAAATTTGGGAAATGTGGTAAAATGTAGTAATTTTATCATAACTCAGATTGTGGCATAAAAACCATTTATTCGGTTAAATTTATTAATTATCGGTTAAAATATCAATATATTAAAACTCTAATGCTATTCATACCTACGCGTTTATTATGTTTAAAATGTAGTCCAATGCATATACAAATATATATGTCACTATAAGTGTTATAAATTATGCTGTTTAACTTATTAATTCACCTATTACACCTAATTTATTATTCGCATATTATTCTATTTGTCTATTATGCCGAGTAAGATTAAATCCCTTTTACTGATTGATAAAAAATATTGATTGTGGTCGATCATTTGACAAGCAGTTTCAATCTTCCTGACGGATTAATTTGACTAACTACTCACATAAACTGTTACAAAATGCATGTATGCTTTTAGTTGTATAATAAAGATATTTATTTTCTCATAATATTCGCATAAACCTATCGATTTTATAAAATATTTTTATAATATTTAACTTCTATTCACTTCGGTTTTGTTCGAATTCTTATTAATATTCTATCTGCGCTGTGTGTTTTATTTTAGATTAACAAACTAATTTAATTTTTAAGAAATATTACATATATGCATCCTAAATTTAGGATTCTTGCTTTCGATCGTATCGTGAAAGTAACTGTACGGATTCTTATGTGTATCATATCTTACAGTAGTTATTAATTTTAATGTTACAGAATAACAAGCATTGTGGATGCTTCTTTATATCAAGTAGCTCAAAGAAAAACTTTCTAAGTGTTTCATTACACCAGGAACTAACTTAATTTGAATTGGTGCAGTGGAACACTTAGTGTAACACTTATTGAAACGCCACTTTTAATGTAAAATAGTTGAAACCCTTTAACCCTTTTTGGTATTTAGTTACACCTTACCATATATATATATATATATATATATATATATATATATATATATATTTATAAGCAAAAAATTGAGAAAAAATGGAGGGGAAAAAATATATATATATTAAAAATCCGGAAAACAAAATAAAAAAAGGATATAATCTCTTCATCAGCTCACACGATTATATCCGCAAAAAGGAGTGCTTTCTAATATTGTATCAATATAGCCAAAGCAAAATATATCAATACAATAGTGTGAGAAACACTCAAAAAAATTAAAACGAAATTAGAACACATTAAGTAAAAAATAAACAAAAATATCAAGCAAAAAACAGAAAATAAAATTTAAAGAGATTATAGAACAGTACACGAGAGGAAATCTGCATAGTGAGGAGCGAATTTAAATGAACTTACACGTACCAATCTTTCATGAATGATTTAAAATATTTACGTTAATATAACTTATTAATTTTCTTCGTTTTTCTCTTTGTATTTTTGTGATATATATATATACATATATATATATATATATATATATATATATATATATATATATATATATATATATATATATATATATATATATATATATATATATATATATATATATATATATATATATATATATATATATATATATATATATATATATATATATTAAGAAATATAAAGGATATTAAAATGAAATTTAAAAGATTTATTAAAAAAAGGTAGAAAAAAATTTGCGCATTTTTTTAAATATATAATTGGGTGAGCTGATAACGAGTTTATATTTTTTCATTATTTTATTTACCAGCTTTTTAATATTTTCTTAAATAAAAAAATAAAATCTTTTTCAAAATATTTCATTTTAATTATTTTTCTTGATTTTCTTCGTTTTTCTTTTTATCTTTTTCTATCTTTAGTTACACCTATGTATATAAATACATATATAATGATAGTTTGAAATATTGCATACGTAGGCAAATAAAATATAAGCATTTATATAATTTCTCTATATTTTATTCATCGAAAAATAGCATTCAGATTTATTTATGAAATAATATATTTTTGGGGAAAAATTTGTATAAAATATATACCAGATAAAATTACATTTGAACTGATACTTTTTCAAATAACTTGCTTTGCGTGAGAAAAAAAAATAAAATTCCGATATCCAGAAAATATATAAAACGAGAGAAACATCAATTACGCAACTCAAAGTAATACTCAAAGTATATTTAAAAACGAAAAATTCCCTAAAAAACCGTGTCTGCAAATGTCTTTTATTGGTAAAAGATATTTCCTTTGGTTCCAAAATTTCTTAAGATCTATCACGTTTGGTAAAAAATGAAATTTTTTGATCGACGAGAAAAAGTATGAATAAATATCCATTGAAGCAGATCTATCACGAACTTCATATAGTTAAAACGTTATCATAACATATAGTTATTAATAACGACATTTATTTAGCGAAGCAAAAGCGCAGATTTCAATAACCTTAGTAAACCGAAGATATGAAAAACTGTTTCGTAATCTATTTTTCACTCTCAGAAAATAGGGTCTTTTTTATCGAATTTGTTGATCACGTGAGCATCTTTATGCGAACGAAACTGAGAATAATGTATAAAAATACCTTTTTTTATGATTGCAGTACCTATTAATATAAGGAGCAGCTTTTATTTTAATTTATGTTATTATACTTATTCTTTTTCATTTATTTATTTAGAAAATACTACTGAGTTAATGACCAAAGATTTTTTATTCAATGAATCAATTTTTCTAAAACACAAATTTTACTTTAACCAGTTTATTTAGCTATTTTTGACAATAACGAAATAGGTAAACTTCAGAGTCAGAAATACTGGGAATGCCACTTTCCTGCTATACTTCTTTACCATCAGTGCAGGAAATAACAGGTGATTACCCATGTGTCCATGTCTGTGAGCTATCCTAGAGTTATTCCTATGAGTTATCCTTATTATTATTACATGTTGATTACTAATAATTTAGGCGCTTTTTATTAAAGGTAACGAAATGAAATATAAACCTATTTTTTGCACCAAATAATTATTTTATTCTACTATTAATAAATCTTAATAACCTTAATTAAAAATATTTCACGCTTTGCCAATATTTTCATTTATGTATCATAATTACAACATATCAAATTTTCGGCAAGTTTCATTTACATCAAATTCTATTAGTTGCTTATGTAGTCATTATGAATTACTAAAAATTAGTTTATCGTAAATTAGATTCGATTGGATATTTTCGCTGTTTTTTTTTTTTTTTTCCTTTCAAACGTGGTTAATTTAGCAAATAAATAAAAAGCATGTTTTTGTTTATTTTTTAGAATGATACTTAATGTTTTTGACCAGAGGATCAAAAAATAATTAATCAAAACAATCCTAAAACTGTAAATTTATTTGATATAACCTTAATTTGTAAAGTTAACACACCATTATCAACATCATATTTAAGAATTATATATTTGTATTTGTAACAAGTAACATTAAGAACTGATTTTAAAATTACGAGACTGATCATTCACTGAATCAAACAAGCCTAAATCATAATAACACTAAATCAAAGTCACGAACTACAATACACATTTATAAAATGTGAAATCGAAAATTATAGCATTCAGACTACATATTACGAAATATTCTATGATAAAAAGCAAAGAATAACGCTGGATGAATACTATTCGGTCCATTTTGTCCTATTTTTAAAATAATTTCTTTTTTAAGTTTACAGATTTGAATTATTTATATTTTAAACTGGTCACTGAATTTCAGCACAAGGGCGAAAAATGTTATAAAGTATATACTACTGTATATGTTCTGCAACTGTTAACTATTAATAGCACTCTCATATGGTTATAAACTAATTTAGAAGCAAATTTGATCCAGAAAAAACCTAATACTTAATTTAAACGTTAATGGGAAATATAAACAAAATCTAAATAAAACAAATTAAATATTCAATTTATCTTTGTATTGTAAAAAAAAAAGTCTTTATGTTCTGAAATTAAATAAGTTGGCAAGTAAAACTCGGTAGGTGGGTTTAAACCAGTACAATGCGTCAAATCCTACAAATTTAGCATTTTTAATTCATAAAGTACAGTATGTTACATATGAATATTCAATACTGAAGATACAGGGTGCTCCGTAGCCATCTCCCTTTAAACATAATAATAGAATACTTGTTCAAAGTGGAAGAAAAATAGTATACACATAAGGAACAACGTATAAAAAAACACTAATAATGCCACATGCGCAGATATATTATCGTCTCGGTTCTACAGTATATTTGTAAATAGGCATACTATAATTTTGATGCTATATTTTTTGGGTTTACTTTTTAGGCAGGGATTTAAAAGATATTTAAGAGCGATAATCTGTACAAAACACAATGTATATCCCAAGTCAGCCTTGATGAGATGAATCATAAATGTCGGATTTAAACAGTAAAAATGAAATCAATGACTTTTAACCTTAGGTATTTTTGCATGGTAACTAAGTAATTCTTTTTTTACCTTATTTATAATGGATTCTAATGGATTGATTAACAGATTTAACTGATTTTTTTTTAATCAATGAGTACAAAGTAAAAAAATTGATTCTTTAAATGTTGATGCTCTCAAAACTTCTAAATCTCTCCAATTTTTTAAAAGGTCATAAAACTGAAGGAAAGGAAGTAAATGCTCTTAGTTTTTAAAAGCATTTAAAGACGCAATTTCATTCTTAACAGGTATTTTAAATATATTTATTTTATAAATATTTTTTTACATATATTTATTGTATATATATTTATTTTATTTATTCACGTGTCTTGATAGTCTAATGTTAAAGTATACATTTTACTACTTATTTAAATATTTAAGAAAATACTATAGGCTAAAAGCCTGCGAAGTTGACATATTTGTCAGATACAAAAGATTATTTCCTTTATCAATATTAATGAAAAAAAAATGTTTTTTTTTTTTTTTTTTTTTTTTTGTATTCGGATATTTAAGCAGATTTTAAAAACAACCTTTATAGTGCAACTAGCTTTTAATTGAAGGATTGTCTCTAACTTAAAACAACTATCCCATGAAGTACACAATAAATATTTTATACATACACAAAATTAAAAAATAAACTATACTATGAATCCCACTAAGGTATATTCACTTTATAAGATCTGTAAATTGTTATAAAATACGGGTACATATAAATAATTCCACTTATTAATATTCATAATTCAAGCTATAATTAAATATAAAATCAATTTTAAAGAATTCAAGAACGATAAACTAGTTTTAAAATAAATAGTATAAAGGGAAATAAAACCTTACCTGAAATCTTGCATTCTTTTTTTAACAACAATTAATACCACAAATGATTATTTTTTTAAATCAAAAAGGATATGGATTGGTCACTAATTTCAAACACCAATCTCTAGGATGTGACGTCTGTGACAAGCAAAACAACGTCACGGGACGGAAACTGGGATACGGAAGACTTTCGTCCAATCCCTCAGTAGATCCAAAACTATCTCTAGTGGGAGAATAACCCCTGGTACTTCTAGTGGAAGAAGTACAGCTTTCTGAATGGTGATGGTGACGGTGGTGGTCGCATGTCTCACAGCTACTTCTACTGGAGCTGCTATTGCAACTGCAGATTGAACCACGGCGGATGACTGCACCACCCACTACAATAGATCCCTCCAAATCGAGGGGTATGGTGGTTATATCATCCCTAAACGCATCATCGTCACCATCGCTGTACAAGTCGCGGTCATCGTTATCCGCCTCGTCATCCGCATCTTCATCCATGTCGTTCTCGTGAGTCGTGCAAGTTTCGAGATCGTAAGACGAGGATGGAGCGTCGACGACGTCTACGTATACTTCTGACATGTCGCGCTGTCCACCTGTCGGGTATTTGATACCCGGTGAACGTCTTCAGAAATTTTGTTCTAGAACACACGTTCTGGAGCGATCCCAGAGGTGTGTGTGCCGTCACCTGAGGGTGTGCCGGGGTTTCAACATGTTTCCCGTCTTACAATCTCATTTCAAAGCACTTCGTCGACAAAGTACATCCGGTTGCGGTCAATTTAGATGGCAACACTCGGGATTTTATCACTTGAAATATCAACTTAAAATATTTACTTATATTTTTTTAGAATAAAATATAAATATAAGTTTAAAATTTCAAATTTTTAATAAAATTCTTCTACTAACGATTTCTACAATATTGTTTCATGATTGCGATTTCATTCGTTTCTTCATATTGTACACCAAAATAACGCGGAATAATTTTTATACCCGCTTAAACTGTTATATCCATTCAGGGATTCAACTCGAACTCCATATTTAAAACTTTCTTTCATGACTCTTCCAAAAATATTATCAAACATACTTCCATGATTTCCACAGGTTTATCACAAACAAAAAGTAAAAACAACACACTTTTTTTTCACCTTCAGTATAAATAAATAAATTTTTAAGCTTCCTAAAAATCCACTTCGAAATTATATAACTTGAATAAATACTTATAAGACCGCGCGCACACTGTTTGTTAGGAGGGGGTGCTTAAATATATTCCAAAAAGAACAGAGAAGCGATATCAACTCCTCCAGAACTCGGAGGTGCAGACTGTAAGGTTTGAGATTTAGAGTGGCGGGGGTGGGTAGTGTGGGTTCGTGGACCACGTGTCTTTCTAGCCAATCAGGAGTCTCTTTGAGACGGATCATCGTCTCCCTCTACATTTTCCCTGTGTCTGCTCTTTCATATCTTCAACTGTCTGTCAAAAAAGAGAGAGAGAATTCATACTCATTCTGAAGATGATGCCAAGAATAATATGGAATGTGGAGAAGAAGAAAAAAAAGAAGAGGTAGAATGTTTTACCTGAAACACTTGTATAAACAATTTCTGCGAACTTATTGCGAGGGAGCGAATTTGTAGTTTGAACTAAACTGGGAAAACATACTTGAAACAAAAAGTTATAATAAGTTGCAGTTATCACTATAAGACTAATATAAAAGTATCTAAGAATATATTGTATGAGAATAAATATAATAAGAATGTAAGAATAAATATAATAAAAATATAAAAATAAATATAAGACAAATATTGAAGTATCTAAAAAATTAGTGAATATCTAAAAATATAATATATAAGAATAAATATAATAACAATATAAGAATATAAGACAAATATTGAAGTATCTAAAAAAACTATTTTTCTTTGTTTAGTTTAAGAAAAAAACATTTTATGTTTATTACAAATAAATAATAAAAATAGGGAATATTAAAAAGATATAAATAATAAGAAGGCACAAAACATTTATTTTCTTTTTGAAACTTTTGATAGTTTTTGCTACCATCATTCAACAAAGATTTTAAAAAATAGATTAAGGACAGTAATTACACAACACTCTATATTAATTTATATCATACTTTTATAATTGGTAAATGTCTGTAAACTCAATAAAAACTGAATTAAGTTTTGTAATTATAACTCACTTATAAATATATTTTACACTTTTAAAATTAGTAAATGCTTGTTTACTTAATAAAAATAAAATTCTGATTCCTGTATAAATTTAATCTGTGCTTTTATAATTCATTAACGGCTGCTAAGGTAATTCAAAAAGTACAAAATTGTATAATCATGGCTCTTGTGTAATTTTTTTTTTGCACTTTTTTAATCGGTAAATATTTGTTACTTCAGCCGACCGGACTATGTAGGGGTCAAAGACCTGACTTTGCATTCCGGACAAGGCATGGATGTTCTTACATTCTCTGTACCACCTGTCCTTACTGTGGGAGCGACGTTGGACCACCTAATATGGTGTCCCTGAAAGAGTAACTAACAAAGCTACTCTAATAAGCCTGAATTTATTAAATGTCCACACTGGTGGACATTGGAGAAAAAGAAAAAATTTATTCCATGGAAAATTATTTACGTTTTAATCATGATTCCGGTTTAAGTTTATTTGCCATTTTTATAATTTGAAAATATCTGTTTTTTCAAAGTAAAAGGAATCAAATTTTATAATCATGAATCTTGTACAAATTCATTTTACACTTTTATAATTGGTATAAAGTTGTTAATTCTATGCAAAATAAGTAAAATCTTATAATCACGGACCCACGAACAAAGTCCTCGCCTCAAAAGAAATTAAAGTAATTATTACATGTCAAGAAAAATCTCAGTTTTCTTTTTCTTGTAAAAGCATTTAAGCTTGGCGACATAAACTGCATATCCTGTGTTGTCTCCATGAGGGAAAGTTAATTCGCAAATTAAAATCATGCGCTGAAGCTCTTCTAAAAAGAAATGAGTTTCTTAAAAGCGAGGCATATCGTAAAGAAAGAAAAAAAAATTAAATAAAAGAGTTTTCTACAGATTTTTTTATTGGCTAAAAATATGTAAAAATGACTACCTCGCCAAGATTGTAGCATTTTCTTAGAATATTTTAAAGATTGCCTTTTTTATGTTCCAAAGCGGCACCGTCATTTTGTGTTTTAAAGCTTTGAAAATAAACCAGCTGTTAATCTTAGGAATACGTTCTAATCACGAAATTCATAAAAGTAAAAAACAAAAGAAGTTTTAATCAAATTCCTTAAGCTGAATTAAATAAAAGTTTCAGAAAAAATTGGAGAAAAAAAATTTGACACTTTAGTATGATTTCCAATAATTAAGTTAAATTTGCATAATATTCGTAATTTAATAAACAAACCTTTCTACATTTTTTATTTTAATTTTATTCTAGCAATTTTCCTCTTTTTTCCGATATTCATCAAAATTTATAATCCCTTATACACTTTTAAGTTACTACTTTTTTTAAACTGAAAGTTTCTTGAATATAGAACTTATTCACTGTACCAATTAGTTTTTTTAGCCTTTGTCTTATTTATTGAAAAAGAGAGTTTCATGAACCTATTTCTCGTTCAATTTAAGAAGATAAAATTTTGAACTCATAACATACAGAGGAAAGTAGTTTCTTGAATCTATAGCTTATTTAAGAAGAGAATTTCTTGAAACTACGTATTTATAATGAAGCATAGTTTTAAGAACATTATTTTATTAACATTTTTTGTGAGTTAATCTTATTTGTTTGCAAAAAAAGAGATCTTTTGTAAAGAGATTTATTAACCTATTTTTCATTCAATTAAAATATACAAATTTTCGAACTTATATGTCACTTTAGCTGCAATATCTCTAAAAGTTATTTTAAAAATTTCTTGTGAAAAGCTCTATAAAACGAGGTTTTTCTTAATATTTTTCGAATACTTCATACCTTGAAAAAACATTTCTAAAGCAAATATATGAATCACTGCTGTAAAAAATTTCTGAGGCTTATAATTTCTAAATAAACTTTCTAAATTATTAAACCAAATCTGTTACTAATGCTCAAAAAGTAACAATTTTATTGACCTTGTATTTAAAGTAACAAGCTCATCACACATTAGGTTATATTTTTAAAAAAATTATACAATTTAAATAAAAACAAATTTAAATTAATTTATGTAATATATATTTTTTTTTTGAAAATTAAACAACATAATAAAATTATAATTTATTTTATTTGCAACTGAGTCAATATAATAAAATTAAAATTTATTTTATTTGCAACTGAGTCAATATAATAAAATTATAATTTATTTTATTTGCAACTGAGTCAATATAATAAAACTATAATTTATTTTACTTGCAACTGAGTCAATATAATAAAATTAAAATTTATTTTACTTGCAACTGAGTCAATATAATAAAATTATAATTTATTTTACTTGCAACTGAGTCAATATAATAAAATTATAATTTATTTTACTTGCAACTGAGTCAATATAATAAAATTATAATTTATTTTATTTGCAACTGAGTCAATATAATAAAATTATAATTTATTTTATTTGCAACTGAGTCAATATAATAAAATTAAAATTTATTTTACTTGCAACTTAGTACGTGTAATAAAATTCATCATATCAGCCTATTAGGCTCTGTAATGACAGAAAAAAATATATGTTAAAGTTAGTTAAATGATTAGTTTTGCTTCCTTCACAAAAATGCTATATATCGAGATAAACTCTGAAGTTTAAGATGCTATATTTTATGATATATTAATTAATATAATTTGCATAACATGCGGTCTCTGTTTTTTTCTTTTTTTATTCTTCTTGCAGCATTCCTATAATTCTAATAATGTTTAGATTTCTTTCATAAAGGAATTGTTTGTGGAAAGTAGCGGAACAAAATAATTTAATTATTTGTAAAAATAAGATATTTGCGGTACATTGATTTTTTTTTCTTATTCTCCATTATCATTCAAAAAGAAATAAAAGCTAATTACTGAGAAAATCATGTTCCCCCAAACACTTGCAATAGTCAACGTATATGTAACATAAAAGATTAATTTCGTTATTCTTAGTAATTTGAATCCGCTCTGAAATTTTTTATTATGAATAGAGCACTTTACGTAGATTGAAGTTAATATTCTCTATTAATATAAATGGCTATATAAGTTTCTAGGAAATTTTTCGAGCTTAATTAAAACTTCTTCTTTAATTGTACATGCATGCATTTCAATAAATTTAATTGGTATCATTTTACTTGTTAAAGATATCTATCTTATCTATCAAAGATTTTTTTATTTTTACTAAAAGACAAATTTTTTATATTGAAAAATACTAAGACGTAAAATGGATTTATAAAAAGTAAGAACTTTGACTACATAAAATGTCTTTTTTTTATTATAAATAAAGACAGAATATAAAATACTTTTTCCTATTGGCAATAATTTAAAAATATCAAATATTTTAAATCAAAAAAATATCGAATATAAAATGCTTTCATTTAAGCAAAAGTAAGATTTTGCTATAATGTAAAGTATTAAGTAAAATATCCTCAGTGGTAGACGGATCATGGGATAGAGTCCCCTTGCCGTCAGGCTAACCTTGGGAGGTATTCGTCGCTTTCCTCTCCATGTAACGCAAATGTGGGTTAGTTCCATCAAAAAGCCCTCCACGAAGGCAAATTTCTCTCAGTACTTGACCCAGGAGATCCCTTGTCTTCTGGATAGGGTTCAAAATTACAAGGGTACGAAGTTGAATATCAGTAGTCGTAAACATAAAATTGGGTCGGCTGTTCAACGACGGTTATAAAATAAAATTTAAACTATGGAGCCATGAGGCCTCAGGAGAAAGAGCGTTCTCCTTCCAATGAGGTGAACCGGGTTCGAATCCCAACGATGGCTGGTCGATACGAATTTCCGCATCCGGCTGACACCCACCAGAATGCTGACGTAAAATATCCTCAGTGGTAGACGGATCGTGGGTTAGAGTCCCCTTCCCGTCAGGCTAACCGCGGGGAGGTTTCGTGGTTTTCCTCACCATGTAAAGCAAATTCGGATTAGTTTCATCAAAGAGTCCTCCACGATGGCAAATTTCTCCTAATACTTGTTCCAAGATTCTTCTTGTCTTCTGGATTGTGTTCAAAATTACAAGGATACGGAATTAAGCCCAAAAATCGGGTCAGCTGTTCAACGACGGTAATGAAATAAAATATAAAGTGGAAAATATTTTAATCAGCAAGAAATAAAATGTATATAAAAGAAATGCAAATATATATAAAAGAAAGTAAATGTATAAAAAGAAAGGCAAATATGTATAAAAGAAAGTAAATGTATAAAAAGAAATGCATACAAAAGAAAGAATGTATTTAAAAGTAAAAAAAAAAAAAAAAAAAAAAAAAAAAAAAAAAAAATGAAAAATGCTATTGAAAAAGGCTTTTATTAAAAAATCTAAGATTTTTTTTAATAATTTTCTTATTAAATGTTTTTGATAATTGGTAAAGTAAGAATATGAAGTGTGCTTTAAAAGCATAAAAATTAGATTATATATTGTAAAAAAAAATAGCAAAGTAAAAATTTTTTTTTTTTGTGGGCGAGATACTAAAAATGGGAAATATTTTTACGAGCAAGAAATCAAGAATTGGTTGAGTTTTCATAAGTGAGGAACTAAAAATATTAAATATTTTTCTCGATAGGGCACTGGACCCATGTCCAAGAGGTCGTGGGTTCGATCCTCGCCGGCCGAAGACTCCCCGTGTAGTAAATGGTGACTGATGCACGTTAAATCTGTCGAGTCTCAAAGTCCTCCATGTTCCCATAACAAATCAATACCTCTGGGGGTACTGATTCAGGAGTTTCCTTGTCTTCTGAATTAGTTCAAAATTACAAGGCTACGGAGTTGAACATCAGTTGTCGTAAACCCATGAAATTGGGTCGGCTGTTCAACGACGGTTATAAAATAAAAATATATTTTACTCGTAATAAAATAATACAAATACATAATCATGAACTTAAGTTCAATAAATGTTATTTAACCTTTTTCACGTATTTAAAAGAAACTAAAACAATTAGAAAAATCATGAATAATATTTGATCAACAACATAATGTTTTAGAGAAAAAAAAGTTTCAATCTGTTACTTTTTAATGAAGCGACTATTTTAAAACTGTCCTCGTAGATCATTGATCACGCTCGAAACCACAATTTAATTATTAATAATTATTTAAGTTTGCAATAAAATTGTTTACAGTTAAAACAACATTAAATATAATAAAACCTCACTATTGGGGATGCACTCGTTCTTTAAATAGAGGTTTTCGCTATTCAGATAGTACAGAAAAGCTAAAAAGTCATTGCTTTTCGTTTTTAGTCTAGTCTGTCTCATGCCGCATATCTACTGCTTTTTCTCCGCCATACAAACAGTCTTAAATATAAGATGCTTTTTCTTCAATTTATCTAACCAGCTGTTCAATGCTTTGAAGTTCTATAATTCCAGACTTTCCGCAACTCCTTACACCATTTCTAACAATAATACTCCACTTACAAGAATATTTCTTGTTCTGACAGAACAAAATCAAAATTAACACCCATGTATCAATTAAGTATGGTTTTTTAATTTGACAATATTGTTACGTTTATTTGAAATTAGTAAATAATATTCTTTTCAGTTTTTAAATCTATCCAATTCACCATACAAACAGTCTTAATAAGTAAACTTATGCTTTTGCTTAAATTTATCTAGCCAGCTATTCAATGCTTTGAAGTTCTATAGTTCCAGACTTTCCGAAACTTTCTTTCGCCTTTTCTAATAGTAATACTCCACTTTACAAAAATATTTCTTGCTCTTACAGAACAAAACTAACACTTATGTATCAATTAAGCCTGCTTAATTTTTTTTTTAAATTACACAGTATTGTTACGTTTATTGAAATCAGCTATTCACATATATTTCAGTTTTTTGTTTTTGTCTATCCAATATATTCATTGTCTACTTTGTTTTCCTTCATACCAAATTTCTGTCTTAAATATCTCAGAAAAAGCTTTTTTTAATTTCTGCTGTTGTTAATATCCTCCACTTTAAAGCAATAACATTTAGGCTGTGAAAATTACACAAGTAGAAAGCCATACACTTCTTCACAGAGCTCCACAACAATATAAAAAAACTAAAATAAACTTAGAATAATTTTGCATTCCATAAACAAAAATATTATTTAAAAAAAAGATATGGCTTAGCACTTTTCCATATGGTTTGAGTTTTATACACCATATTTAGTTGTTAAACAATCATTTTTTAAACACATAAAGAACTAAGAGAATGAAGTTGTTTATTGACATTTAAATGTATTTAAAAAATACAAACAAAAAATAATAATAAAACAGAATTTTTAAAAAGAAAGTTGTGTTTGCCTTATAACGATAACTGGTTACCCATTGGTCAAATGTTTTTTCTTTCTGGATTGACTCCGTTAAACGCCACAACATTTCAAATCATGGGTTGCAAAAACTGCCTCCATTGATGTTTGTTGTCGGGTTGGTTCTCAAAACCTGCCTATGTATACGTGTTTCAGGACGACACAAAATACTTTTCCTTCTTCAGCATTCTTATTTATATTAAAATCACCGTCAAGCTAGTAATTATAAGTTAAAAACAAAAAGAATATTAAAAAATACTTTAAATTATTGTTATGTAAATACATTAAAAATGTCTGCTCGTGAAAATAAAAGCAGACGTGCTTTTATTTTCACGAGCAGACATTTTAATAAGACATTTAATTAATTGGTGTGCGATAAGATTTTTGATTGGATAAGTATTTCTCAATATTTTTAACCATACCCACACTTTTTAGACACCCTACACAATGTATAAAATTATCTAGCAATTCTATATCAGCTATAATTATCACAGAAACATTCCTTCTTTTTAAATATTCCTTCATTTATGTGACATTAGGAACATTTTCATTTCATATAGAAACATTGAGATAAATTACATAAATAGATATATAAATATATCCTACTCCTTGATATACTTTTTTTTGGCATTCGAAGCAGCTTCCATACATTACCATAATAGAGATCAAGTCGTATGAGCAAACACTCATGTCAACATAATTATGCAACTATTCCACCAGAAAATGGAACCGTATCATATATTTCGATTTGGTAGGTTTTCAGGATTCATTTATGTCTTTATTTGTTTATATGATTTACTAATATTATGTTGATGCGGAAGACAAACTTTTCTCACAAGAGAGTAAAAGAAAAGTTTGGATGGATCGTTGTCTCGTATCAATATTCTTGAATATAAGTATATTTTATTGTGTGGTTTTTTATTTTTTTTACATCCGTTAAAAAAAATATGTATGCGAAGTTTAAAAATAGGATCGTTTTTCTTAAATTTGTAAATTATGGTAGGTAAAATTTGAAATTTTCTGTATGGTTAATTTTATTTCTGAATTAAATAATAGATTATTGTCTGAGAAAGTTATGTCTAAGACAAATGAAGTTTGTTTTTAAATGTTATCGAATAAACGGCGTCATATTCATTAGCGCAATGCATAGATTGTTTCTTTTTTTTTTTTTTTTTTTTTTTTGGATAAAATTATTGTGTTTTTTTACTGTTAGAACTAATTTGTGGCAGAATCCCTGTATATATACAGAGTGTACTTTAATAAACGCTGTAAACATAAATTTTTAGAACCATTCTCAAAAATTATAAATAACATTCATATTTTAACGAGGAAAAAAACATTAAAGATAAACCGAAATTTAACAAACAACTGATGAAGAAGGCGGGGCTAAGACATTCAAAACCTATTTGTTTCTTTTATTCTAAGCAATTTGACACAAAGTACGAGATAAAACTCAAGAAATTTCCGAAGTTAAAGCAAAAACACCGAGACCCAATCCCACAAATTAACTCACTTATTTTCACTTTTTTTAATTGAAAACATACTTTTTATTCTTCAATTTTTTGAGCTAGTGCAGCTTTGAAAAGAGCATATTTTACTGCCTCTTAAAAGTGGTTTCAAGTCTAACTTGATTTTTATGACTATTATCTTGGCTGTTATCTTAACTTATTACTGTTATCTTACAATTGTTATAGTGTACTTTTTCCTTCAGATTTTAGCTCTAAAGAAATTTAAAGCTTTAAAAAAATGTTCACATTTCACAAGAGTATTTTCATTTAAATAAGTGCTTTGTTAAACTCCTGTAATAAAATCAGAATTCTACGTTAAAATTTTAGGCAAGTTATTAAAAGTTGAAAAAAGAAATTGTACATTAATGCTTTCTTGATGAATTCAAAACCACCTAAACCTCTTAAATTTTTCTTTCTAATCACTAATGTGCATACATATTTAGATTTATATTTGGAAATGAATCCAATTTAAAAAACATATTTTAAGGGCGGTCATTACAAAACACTATTTATTTATTTATTTTGTGAGTACACAAGAGAAGTTTTATATTTTTCTAAATCAAATGAATATTTTTGTTGAAAAACATGTATTTTGTTTTGTCGAATTCAGTCTTTTGTGTTAAGGCAACTGCTTTACGCATAATTAAAAGGAATATTGAGATTAAAAACTAATAATTATTTAGTTAAAAAATTAAATGCTTTGTCTTTCATATTAAAAATGTATCATTTTCCAAAGGTGAAAATCTTATTGTTTTGAGGCAAAGTGACAGTGACTTTCATTCGAAGTAATAGTGATAAATGATTTTTTGTGTCTTTAGTTTTTTCTATTATTTATTGAAATACGTTTGTTTTTCAAACCTGACCAAAAATCACGTATTCAGAAACTCAGCTCCTCGGAGATCTTAAAATAATATTTGACTGAAAAAAGAACGTTGTAAAACTCATATCAATAATTATAAGTCTCAAAAAGAAAGGAAACTGTCAAAAAGGATTTTATTTTTCAAGTGAGGCTGAAATTTATTTGCGTTTGGTTGATTTGATTTTTTAACTGTCAATTATTGGCTCAGTTGTGTATGTTTTGAAAGAGACTGGGTAATCAATTAATTCATTTTTTTAAATTTGTTTTGGTGAAACTGAATCAGTTGTGTTCATTAAAATCTGTATTATATAAACTACTAAGGCGTATATTGTCACAAATCTGGTGACATTTCTTTTTTCATGTTGGCAACGAA
The DNA here is from genome assembly GCA_949128135.1 of Parasteatoda lunata. Classification (NCBI taxonomy): domain Eukaryota; kingdom Metazoa; phylum Arthropoda; class Arachnida; order Araneae; family Theridiidae; genus Parasteatoda; species Parasteatoda lunata. The sequence continues at coordinate 27,673,033 of OX421975.1, forward strand.
AACTTAAAACAAACTGAGCTATAAGTTGGGCCATAAATAATAGATCAAAATAATTTATCCAACTAAACAAACAGATTGATGTAGATTTCAGTTATAATGATGCTTATTAATTAACTCAGATTGAAATGCTTTTAAAAAACTGACATCAGCCGGAAATACTCTGCTAATTCGTTCAATCAAAATGTTTGTTTTAACCCTGCTTGATTAAAATCATTTTTAATATGCTTTGTTATTTTCTAATCTTTTTCCACGGTTTTTAATGCGTTTAAGATAAGGAATTTCTAACTTTTGTATCGCATAACAATGAAGTTTATAATTATGTTTATAAAGAAATTCCATCAATCTCTCGCTCAAAATTTAATTTTAAAGTAACATTGAAATATGTGTAAATTAAATCATAATCCATATAAACTGAATGGAGTTAATATAAATTAAATTTTTCACTGGTTGTATGCGCTACATATTATTAGAACTTTATTTTAAAAACAGTTCTAGCATAGCTGGACTAAAATACCTGGTATCAAAAGGCTAACCAAAGCAATCTCGAATTGCAAAAAAATCCGAAACTGGAGTCTGTCGAACGCGTTAAGCAAAGGTTAAGAGGCTCTGATGTATTTATAAAATAAGAGGTAGTAATGTGGGATAAACAATGTGTAGAAACGTGTGGTAAACAATGTGCTTATAATTCTTTTCCAAATTAACGGCTACAGATCCTTAGATTCTTTATGTCTTCTTTATTCGCCTCAATAATGATTCGCCAGAGTCTAAACTTTACAATGTGTCTAAACTTTCTAGTGCAAAAACGCGCTATATAATAAGCACGCAGGAAATAAAACATAATAAAATCAAAACTGATTACACTGTAAATGTTTCTTTAAAAAATGCTAGCATAAAAACTTCTCATAGAATATTCTAGAATCTTTTCTTGTTCTAAGGGAGACTTTTCAGTTTGGTAACTTTTATAAAACCTGTGAACTTCACTTTTTTTTAACTTTATGAAAAAGATAAACAAATAGAATGACAAAACAGCCTCTAGGCATGACTTATATTTCACTCCAGAGCGTGAGAAAACTGAATTCATCCAAAATAAGCGAACGAAAGAGAAAAAATACAAATAAATATTTTAGATTTTTTTTTCGGAAACAATTTAAGACCGGAGCATTTTCTTTTGTAAATGAATACTAAAGAAAGTGAAGAAAAAAATTGGTTTCTGAAAACGATTACTTCATCAAAAATCGAGACATAAAAAAATGAGAAAAAAAAAATTCGAAAGATTTAAAGGAGAGGCCAAGTTTTTCTTTTTATCGAAACACAAATTCAAAACTGGGAATAACTCGTTTGTGATTATCCGTAACATAGCTTGAGGGCGAACTTAAAAAGAATTCTTAAAGAAAAAAATTGCTGAAGGACGAAAAATCGTATTTAAAAAATCATTTAATAAGTTAGAATCATTACAACTTTTTTTACTATATCAACAAAAATATGCAGGTCGGGACAAAGTACTCTTTCTTTTGTTAATACCACATTTTCAGTTATATATTTTTATTTTTCATATTTTTGTGTTAAAAATTGAACATTTTTGCGCAAGGTAAAAAAAATAAAATTTTTTCATTACTTCTAGGAATTTAATAATAGGTTTCATAATTAATATCTTAATTATACTGGCTTTACTCAATTGAAGTTGTCTCAAAACACAGTTTAGTGTTTAAAGATATAATTCTAAAACATTTTTTCTTATATATCTAAAAATAGTAACAATTCATTTATATTAAAATTCATTTTTTGATTTTTCTAAACTGCCTTTAATTCTATGATATCACAGCATAGAAAATTACAATTTTATTAAAGAGATGGTTGACTGATATAAAGTTAAATTAAACAAAATAAATAAGGATTATTTCTGACTGAATTTGACATTTTTAATATTTAGAGTTTTTTTTAACCCCTAGGAGCTCTCTATTAGTTTCCGAAAAAAAAACATTTTAAATTGTACAGACTTTAATCTATTGCTTAAATAAGTGCAAAAATTTTATTTTTTTAAAAAGCAGTACAAAATTGAACGACTTTTTTACAAACTTATGTAAATAGGAAAGAAAAGATAAAATTTATCGTCAGAGATTTTTTTTCAAATATTTATTAATTAAAGTTTATTTTGTTAATGAATAGAGTATTTAGTATCGCCCTTAGCTTTATTTTTACTTAATTTGTAGGAGAGAGTATGCTTTTTTTATCAAGTACTATTTATACTATTTATACATAGAGCTCCCTAACACAACATTTTTTTCCATTCAACATAATTTCAATTTTTTGATTTAGCAAATTTTTAATTATTAAAAAAAATCCTTTTGTTCTAATATAAATCACAAGTTAAACCCAGGCCAAAAAACCATTTTGTGTAATTTTTGATCGAAAGATTAACTGTAAATACTTAACATTTTTTTATAAAATTTAATAAGAAAGAAAAAACAGACAGAATTAATCATCAGGGAACTCTTTTTTTGAAATATATTTTAATTAAAGTTAAGATATGATGAAGTAAGATATATTATTAATATCCTAATACCTTTAGTACCTATTACCACTCTTAATTAAGTATCCTTGGTGGCAATAAATTTTCACACCCATTCCCAAAAATACCGAATACCAGCTAAAAAAGACCAAATATAGAATAATTAGTAACATGAATAATTATGAATTAAAATAATAATTATAAAGAATATATAATATCTAGAAACAGAAAACTAACAATCGATAACTTTAATTGCGCAAGCACATCTAGATAATCGAGTTTAACCTCATTTAACAAAATAAAAGTTCCGTATTTAGTTCCGTATTTAGTTCCATATTTCGGAAACATTCACAATGCCTATACTTTCTACGGATATTTCTGATTGAGATTTTAATCTTAGAATTTCTCGATTAAAAAAAGCTGAAGATGGAGAAAAATTATCTCAAAAGCTCTTTTTGGAAGAAAAAAAATCTTCTATTAATGCAATGTTTTAAAAATCAATGGTAATATAATTTTAATTATTTTTTTACTAAATCTTTTATTACTATAATTTATTGTAATGAAACACAACTATTTTTTTTAAATTTTAAAAATATAATAAATTTAAAGAAATATTTTATTTTAAAATTAAAAACGAGTATGTAATACTTTCATCTATTGCGGAGACCTAACAAATAACTTGTACTCATTGTAGTTAAATTGATCGTAAAATAATAATTATCTTCTTTCTTATCCTTATTCTTCTTTTATCTTATTCTTCTTTCAGAAAATTTAGTTATTATTCTGAAATAATGTATGTATAACAACCTCTAGGTAGAACATATTCCATCTTTTGACTAAAACTGAATGAGTTTAGTTTAAAGCAAGTTGTTAAACTAAGAAAAACGTCTTATAAGCAGTTTTTCTTTATTCAGAGAAGATTAAAAAGATATGTATAGTCCTTTGTTAACATAGAAAAAAGAAAGAAAACTTGTAAGTCACATGGAAAATTAAAAAAAGAATTTAAGAAATACATAATAAAGAAGATTTATAAAGTTTTTTTATTTTTCTTCGGAAGAAAGGTATTGAAAGTAAGGGGAGTATGAAGGTCATAAATTCTTCTTTAAAATTACAAAATCACGGGTATAAGCATGTATATTCTTCAAAAGTCGAATTTGTAATTACTAGAGCCCGGATTTTGATGGCCTAAAAAATCTCAATTAATGCCCTTAATAAGTGCAAAAAATGCCCTTTAAAAGTGCAAAAAATGCCCTTAAAAATGCAAAAAATGCCCTTAAAATGCAAAAATTGCGCTAAAAACGCCTTATGACATGACTTAAATAAAGTAAAAATATTGAACTAAAACAATTTTTTACTCTTTAAAATTATTATGAGTCATTTCAAAAAATATAAAGCAATGCAATACTTGTTCTATGTTCATTAAAGTTTGAAAAATATGTTTTATATCTTAAAATAACAAAAAAAAGGAACATATATTGACTCCAAAACATTTTCATTTTGTATAGAAACTTTAATGAATATAACAACTTCCATCTCATAATATTACTAAATATCAGAATTACATTGGATTATTAATTTTTTTTTAATATTTTGAAATGTAAACGAGCGTTTCTTGTCTGAAAGTTAATTTTTATACCTGAAGAAGCTTCTTTCAACGTCTACTGATGTTATTGGTGCGTACTTAAAAAAGACGGTTTCACTTACTGACAATTCTTCTTCAATTTGAAAAGATGTTGCTTCACCTGTTAATATCCTAGAGACTTTCTTCATTGTTTGGAAGCCAGTGTAATAATGAAAAATGATAAAAAATAATAAAAATTGAAAAAAATTAACAAAAAATTTAAAAAATGCTTTAAAATGCGAAATATGCCCCAAAATTTAAAGAAAAATGCCCTATAAATCTAAAAAAATGCTCTAAAGGACAAAAAATGTCCAAAAATGAAAAAAATGCAAAAAAAAATGCAAATGTCATCAAAATCCGGGCCTTAGTAATTACATTTTTGTGTGTTTAGTAACCAAACTTGTGTTTACATTTTTTTGAAATCTTTTTTTTTTCTTCAACTGCCAGAAAGGTGTATACAAATTACCACCCAAGTTCATCAGGGCTTCATAAAATAAATTAAAATTTTCTAAATTTCTCACTAATATTCATTAAGTAAATTACTCTGCATTATTTCTTTACACAATAATTATCGAAATACTTTTTTTGCCTGAAATATTAGCAAATAGGAGAAAAATTTTAAAATTCAATCAAACCAGCAGTTTTTTGAAACCCGGAGCAAGTTGTGAGCCAAAAATCAAACATCAAAAGGAAATATTTTTTTACAGCTTATACAATAATTTATAGGCAATAGAACAGGTGATCCGTTTACCAACATTTGAAACTAAGTTATTTTTAATCAACTAGCAATAAGAGAACTGCGTTTCAAAAAATTAAGAGCTTACCAAAAGTTACTTGAAAAAAATTAACCCTTGAAGCTTTTTTTTTTTTTAAATTAACATGCAGCAAATAAAATCTACAGATATTTGAGGTCATTATTAATTTTTATTTCATTTACGGAATACATTTAAACATACAATTTTAACACAAATGTGATTCTGAAACAGAATAAAAAATTATGTCCAATGTCAGTCAAGGAGCAACAGTTTCACATTAACTTGCAAACCAACATTTTTCGTCGACATCGCAATGGCAGCTGCTTACATACTCTAATGATGAAAAAGATGCAATTCTTCCTACAACGAAGAATTTAAAAAAATAAAATACTTGTTAGGTAATAGTGAAAAAAGTAAACTCCTTCACATTGCTAAACTAGTGCTAACAAATTAATTTGTTAATTTAACAAGTAACTTAAATTGTTTTAACAAGTGCTAAACATGCACTTGTTAAAAGCAGATTAATTATTTCCTTTTGTATGAGTTAATTGCACAATCAAGTTTATTTTTCGTCATTTCGTGTAACTTAATCAATCACTACAAGTTTAATATAAAATATTAGTGAAAGTTAAGTCATCATCATCAATGGCTCGACAGCCCAAGATGGGGCTTGGCTTTCTCAAAAAGTTTTTTCCAGACTAAAAAAAGGATCTCCAGGAAAACGGTCAGCTTGGAAGAGAGCCTGGAAAGTTAAGTAGATCTATATTTTTTACGGGATCTGACAGTTGACGTCGTTAAATTTTAATTTTAATTTTTTTTTTAAAAAAAATAGGATAAGACTATATTTTAAAAAAATTCGCATATTTTTTTAAAGCAATAAAAAACTTCATTCCATTCCAACATTCTTAAAGTGACATTTTAAAGAAAAGGCAGAATAATGTCTGTTGCGAAAGTTGTTCTAGAGATTATTCATAACATGTATGCAGTTTAAGCTTTTTAAATATTAGAACTAAGTAAGTATCCATCTTAGAATAAAAATTGTCCAACAAACCTATTGTGTTACAATACAAGTAGATGTTCAGAGTAAAGAAAAATGTGGGTGAAGATTTCTCCCACTTAAGTTTACGATAATTTCTTAAACAAATATTTATTTTATTATATTTCTCTAAATTTTATATCTTCATCATAATTCAATAAACAAATATTGATAATCCTTCATTATAAAAATATTCAGTGCAAAAACACTATTAACTTAATTTCCAAATTTGAAATTAAGAAAATATACGCTGTGTCTTTAAAATTTTAGTATTTAACATTTAACCATAAGCATAATTAATTAATTATTTTAACTATTGATAATTAAATAACTCGTTTTTAAAATGATATTTTTCTTTTAAATAGCATCCAATACTTGGAAATCTTTCCATTTAAAAATATTCTGCGAAGAAATTTTATTTAAGTCCTTTAGATTGTTTTTTGAAAAAAAAGTTTCATTGTTTTCAGGTAGGCAAGTACTAATTTAGATGGATAAACAAATTCTGTCACAGTCACAGTGAAAATTAAGTTTCATTTCCTTTTTTATAATTTTTAATAAAAAAAGAGAGTTTGTTTAAAGAAAATACTTCAAGAGAAATGCTTCAAGGTATGATTTTTTTCAAGGTATGATCAAGATCTTCATGTAAATTTAAATACTGTCCATTTAACATCTTACTTTGATTTAATGTGCTTTTAATTGAAGCAAACCTCTTTATATAGTTTATTAGATCATCTTTAAGTTATCGTTATACTTTTAATTGATCAAGTAATTACCATTCTGCTTTTTTGCAACATTTTAATAAAATCACAATTCGCGATCGCAACGAACTATAGGGGGCGTTGTTGTATGTGCCGAATCCCTGCGATTTCCATATGAACAGTCATTCAGTTACACTGGTGACGTCTTTAATGTAGCATGCAGCATTGTAACGTTCCATCTTTATTGTGACTGATTAAATTTGAAAAATAAAAATGTTTGTTTTCTTTCTTATGCAAACGAAAACAAAATGGTATCTCTTTTTTTTTTAGAGAAGGAACATCCAGAACACATCGGAAAAATATTTGTAAATAAAGAGAAAAAAATAGGTATAATCTTATAAGAGTTCAAACCTAATGCCTGAGAAATAGTTTTACTAAATTTAATGATATAACATGAAAGGTCCATTTAAATTTTAACCTAAAATAAAGAATGCTTACGAAACAAAACAAAAAAAAAGAACCATTCTTTTTTTTGTCGCCATTTTTTAGTGTTACGAAAATGCGTCTTTGGGACTTGCCAAAAACAAAACTATATGCAATTTTATTTTTTTAGAAGCGAAATATTTTATGGAGTGAAATATAACGAAAATGTACCAATGTCCATAACATGAAACTTTATCTTAGTAAACGTCCGTTTTGGAAATGTTATTTCATTTTGAATCTTATTTATTAGAGTTCATAATGGCTATAGAATCAGGTGAGAGAAAAGTTTGTTTTGAATCTATGCTAAACTCTATATCGGCCCATTTTCCACCGAAATCCGATTGACTACTTTGATTTTAAACAAAGTGTTTCATTTTAAGATTTTTTCCAAAAAGTTTAAGTGTAGATTGGCGGCACTTAAAAATCTGCCAAATCTGTAGCTGTGGTTAATACGTAAGTACCGAATTTTTCTTCCATACTTTTCTGAATCATATTACTTCAAATATTAGAATATGCAAGGAGTATACATAAACACATAATTTAATACCATTTAATTTTTCAAAAAAGGTATTTTGACAACAATTTTATCAAAAAATTATAAACTAAAAAACGTAAAATAAAGAATTCTTAGGATAAAAACGATTTTAAAAATTCCTCATTTTTCAATAAAAACTTTCGTATTGTTTCTTTTTTTTAATTCTTATAGTATTTAATCAGACGTAAAAAAACCATTCTGTTGAGAACTATCATCAAGTAAGAAAAAAAATTATTTACAAGCAAATTTTTTATTATAAAAATCATAACACTTACCTGATTTATAAGTCCGGAGAATTCCAAAATGATATGCTCTTTGTTTGAAAACTTTATTCTCAAATAATATACACATAGTTTATCCCTTCATTACTTTTAGGTAACATACCACACATCAAAATTTTATAATTGTAAGATCTCGATATGAATTTTAATATGTAGCTTAAAAACAGAATAGCTGAATTCTAGTTGAAATTCTTTCAAAACTAAAAAACACTTACCAAGAAAACGATAAAAAATTTATTTATAATCAGCACAAAAGATACTTTTTCAAGTAATTCGGATTATTCTTTATTGTTGTTTTCTGAATTATGTAGATACAGAAATATATACTATTCTATGAAGAAGAAGAATATTCTATAACTATTACAGTTCTGTATGGAATTCATTGGAACACATTTATTCATTGGAATGACGAAAGCAATGTTGACTTCATTTTAACTTGTAATGAATTGAAGACAGAAAAATTATTTTATACACACATACGCAATACACACATCTGTAACAGCAAGTGATCATGAAATCATTTTATGTTGTTGGTAATAGAAAGGTAAAAATTATTGAGAAGTTGTTCTTCAAATGCTTGGCATGTTCTGCTTCAATGTTTGGCATGTTCTGGTTAGTTTTTTCCAAGTTCTTCTACCTTTTCCTTAGGGAAATGTTTCTTCTAAGAAAATGGCGTCCGTCATTGCCAAAGATTATGAGGGAACTAATGGTTACAGGCTCTCGCTAGAGGGCGTATCGACCGTTGCGATCGCGAATAAAATTGTGTCAAGAGAATTTGAAAAAAAAAACACACAAAATTATAAAATTAAATTTTTTGGACCGGGACCGGAATTCTGAAAAGAGAAATATATATATATATATATATATATATATATATATATATATATATATATATATATATATATATATATATATATATATATATATATATATATATATATATATATATATATATACAGGGTGTTTATAAAGTCCCGGACCCATTTAGATGTTTGATAACTCATGAAATAAGGAAGATATAAACAATTTATTGATGCATTTATTAAGCATTTATTGATGGAATAACTCATATATTTTCATTTTCCAGTCTAAATATCTGTACTTTTCTAAATATCGTCTGCTTATTAATTGCATTTTTCTCTCTTTTGTTTTTGGCAACTATTGCAATGTTATGTTTACTTTTCATGTGTTTGTTCTATGTAGTACTTTTCTATGTGATGTTTTATTCGAATGGATATTAAGGAGAATGAATACACCACAAGAGAAAGCACAGATTTTATGGTGGTTCATAGAAACGAAATCGATAGTGCAAGCACAGAGAAATTGCAGAAGAATTTACCAAAAAGATCCTCCATCCAAAAGCAGCATCTTGCGGTGGAAAAAGAATTTTCTAGAACCTGGAAGTATCGCAGATAAGAAACGTTCCGGACGTCTTCCGTAGTTCTTCCATTTTCCAGGAAGATGGATTGGGCGAGGAGATCCAATTCCTTGGCCACCCAGATCACCTGATATAACGCCGCTGAATTTTTTTCTTTGGGGATTTATAAAGAACAATGTTTACAGGAGGATCGTGTCGAACAATGATGGCCTAAAAGCCAGAATTACAACCGCAATACCCTCTGTGGATGCCGACATGCTTGCCGCTACCTGGCGTGAAATTGACTATCGACTTGATATTCTCCGTGCGACGAAGGGGGCACACGTGGAAGTTCATTGACAAGGGTCATGAAACTTTTTGAGTCCATCTAACCATTTATGTTATTAATTTTAATCTATCTTTATTATTTTATGAGTTATTAAACATCAAAATGGGTCTGGGACTTTATAAACACCCTATATATATATACTACTCTATCATATTAGAAGATTCTTTACTCTTTCTTTTAATTATAAAATAAAAACTTATAAAAAATTTTAATAAGTAACTGAACTTACATTTGAAACATTTGGCTCTTGCAATTATTAGTAATATCTAAAAAGAAAAATTTTTTCTAATCATTTATCAGAAAATATCTGTACTAAAAACTAAATGTAGCTATAAAAAAAACTAAAAGTTAAAAAAAAATATATGCCTTTTGATAACAATACTCTTTGAATTGTATACAAAAATAGCGAAATAATCTGCAACAACAGCCCACGTACGAATTAAAGTACAGCAATGAGAATAGAATCATTTTTAGATGTTTAAAATGCAAAAATATATCAAAGAATCAAAAAAAATCTTCTTTTTAAAAATAATGGAAATAAAATAAAACCACTTTTTAAATTTAAGAATAAAACATATATAATCACAATATTTAATAAACGATAATAATGGGTTTTGATTTTATAACTTATGTTTTGCTGAATCTCATTAAATATGAAAAGAAAGGTTTAAACGAGAAAAAGCTTGTTAATAACTTTCCTTTTTCTTATCCTAAAGTTCGTTTTATGAATGTAAGAATCGTAAAAAGAGATTGTGGAAAGAAAAATCAACCTTATTCAAGATACCGAGGACAGAGTACTACCCTACAGTTAAGAAAATCCCCATCTAATCTCGAGTTAATACAAATTCAGCTTTTTTTTATGATTTAAAGTTGAAGCACACGCTTATTTTGAGAATATACAGCTTTTTATTATTAATAAAGTTTCTGAGGAGTAAATAGTAAATCATCTTATTTGATTATGCTGAGTTTGGTTTCCATTTTCTTTGTATATATATATGTGTGTGTGTGTGTGTGTGTACAACTTTATTGCTGTTTCTCATCTCATTTAAAGTTTTTTATTTATAAATAAATTTATTTGTTCTTGTTTTTTTTTTTTTTTTTTTTTTTTTTTTTTTTTTTTTTCGGAACCAAAAAGTATTTTACTAATATATTACCCAACATAATTCTTGTTGTTCGAGTTAAAACCCTTTTTCTCTTTGAATAATCTTAGCAATAGGTCTTTGAAAGAGAAGCTATGAGAGAAATATGCAAAGATTAGAATACGTGTGGGTGTGCGAAATATAAAAAATGATAATTGAGTGGTTGCAGCTCGAAAAGAAATGAAGTGATTATGACTAACCATGTGATTTAAGTTATATTTAATTGGATACCTGTAAGCGAAGTCACGTGTATGTGTCGAACCTGATTGGCTTCTGAATCAACAAATGCTCTGATTTCCTACTATGACGTCACTATCCGGTATCCAATTCTGATAAGTACTGAAAATTAGAGCCTTGGTGTCTCAGGGGATAGAGCATTCGCCTTCCATTGATGTGAACCGGGTTCGAATCCCAGCTATGACTTGATCGATATGAATTCCGCTCCCGGCTCGCACCGAACACAGTGCTGAGGTTAAATATCCTCAGTGGTAGACGGATCCTGAGTTAGAGTCCCCTTGCCGTCAGGCTAACCATGAGAGACGTCGGGGTTTTCCTCTCCATGTAACGCAGATGCGGATAAATTTCATCAAAAAGTCCTCAATGAAGGTAATTTTCTCCCAATATTTGATCCAAAATTGAGTCGGTTGCTCAACGACGTTTATAAAATGAAAAATACGTGTCTTTGTTTTCCTGATATATCTCTTTAATGTTTTGAAACTCGGACAATATGTTAAAAAAATGTTTATTAGCATAGTTTCATCGATGACAAAACAAATATAAAAAGTTAAAAGAGAATTGAAAAAAGACTGATTTTAACTTATGGTAAGAACTATATTCTCGAAATTCATTATGAAAAAAATAAATAAACAGTGTTAAGTCCAAAGAAAGTTTTGAAATAGTATTTGGTCCAAAATCGTGACCTAGGGAAGTTAGATTTTACGAACGAATGCATCGTAAAAAAGGATAATAAAAACGAGCGGAAAGACGTTAAAAGTTCCTAAAATCAAATACTTTACGTTTTAAACAAAATAATTTTCGTAACATACAACATTTTAGGAGAGAAAACCAACCGCATGAGCCTTTTTTTTTTTTAATTAATTAAAGTCTCAGATTATATTTTTCATTCTTGAAAACGGGAATGTAACAAATCTTCAAGAACAAGTTCAGATGTATCTTTTTATTACTTTCTTTTATTTTAAAGGTCTTATAACATATCTTACTTACTTCCCTCAAATTGAAAGAAGCTTATCATTTTATGCCTTATATAGAACTTATATCATCGAATCTTGTTTCAAAAGTTACATCACAGTAAATAAAAACTGTATTTACTTTCAGAAATCTAAAGATAAAGGGAAAACAAACGAACAAAAACAAAATGAAGAGAAAGCATTTCCAGGGTTTAGTATTTTTCTTCAATTTCTAAAAGGAGCTAAACTAATTATAGGAAGCTGGTGTGATTAAAAAAAATGACTCTATCTTGAGTAAGTTCTTGTGAAACTTATTTTTTTCATCGTATAATCGATGTGTGTAACAGTGTGTATAAACAGTGTAAGTGTAAGTGTTTAGATGGTGTTCTTAAATGGATTTAATATCAAAAGATATAACTCATAGTTTTGGTGGAAATACATTCTTAAAAAACAAAGAATAAAAATTGCGACCTCCTGCTGGCATGGACATCCACAGGAAGGGGGAGGGTCAGGAGTGTGCGCTTAAACTTCTTTTTGAAAATTCATTAAACAAAATTTTTGCTCTTAAAAATGCCTTTAAATTCTTTTCTTTTTATTTTGAACAATCGCCAATAATGCTTAAATTTACTCCGATTTTTATGTACTCTTAAATTTGTAAAATTTTACTCTTAAATTTAATACTATAATAAACTAAAATTGTTTTTGCTAACTCGAAGATTTAGCTAGAAAAATAAGAATAATTGAAAAATTAAAAAAATAAAGCTCATTGTTTTTTTTTCTGTTGTGCTCTTACATTATTTATTTAAAAAATAAATTTTTTGTTCAATTTTTATGTATTAAAATTTAAATTTGAATGTAACTAATAAATATTAATAATATGTAATATATGTAATAAATAATATGTAATAAATTATTGAATGTAACTTGTAAAGATATTTTACTTGTAAAGACAATTTTTTAAATACTATGATGAATAGTTTATTACTTTATTTTAATTTATTATTTAAATTATTAATTTATTGTTTAAATTATCACTCTTCAACCTAAAGTTGACTTTGTTACTGTAAATTTGTCATAACTTAATGGCTTGTGAACTATATATTTTATAAATATGCCTCATGACAATTTCACGCTCTTGAGTTATGCTTACTCAGAATTTAAAGCATTTTCATAAATAAAGATAGTGAGTTTTGTACTTTGCGCGTAATACACATCTAAAAAATCGCACTCTGAAATTATCGTGTTTTTATTCTAAAATCTTAGGTAGACAAGCATTTTTATATTTTGTAATTGAGCCAACTCAAACATTTGTATAACTTTTTCTTCAACAGCCCTCCGTGGGCAAAGACTTTCTTTAAAATCTTTTCCCGTTCTCTCTTCCCCGCTGGAAGTTTAAGCAGTTCACTCTCAGTGCTTTGAAATTCTCATTACTGTAACTTTCAGGCCTTGATAGCCTGGTTGGTAGGGCACTGGGCCCATGTCCAAGAGGTCCTGGGCTCGATCGCCGCCGGGCGAAGACTGCCCGTGTGGCAGATGCATGTTAATTCTGTCTATTCACAAAGTCCTTTATGTTCCCATAACAAATCATACCTCTGAGAGTACTGATGCAAGACTTCCCTTGTGAAAATTAGAAGGCTACAGAGTTGAACATTAGTTTTCGTAAATCCGAAATTGGGGTCTGCTGTCCAACGACGGTTTTAAAATAGGAAAACAATATAATAATAAAATCTTTAATATTTCATAATTAAAGAGAAATCCACCAGGATTAAAATTCAAAAACGATATTCATCATCAAAAATTTAAAACTGTAAACAATTAGAAACTTCAAATTATGAATAATTTCAACTATTTTAACGTTTTTAACTGAAAAAAGCCACTTTGATTATAAAAATTTGTGTTCATTATTAAAAATTCAAAGCAATTATCCTAACGAAATTAAATATTTTTTCTTAATAAATTAATCATGACGAAAAATTCAAAACGAAATTCATTATTAAAAACTCTAAACAATTATCATTATTGAAAATTATAAGCGATATTTATTAGTAAAAATCCTAAATGATTTATCGTTTCAACTGAAAATTTATTTCGATTAAAATTTTGAAATTAATAGAAATTACAATTATTTTATACTCTTTTTACTTAGAAAGCCTTTTGAATACAACATTCAACACAATATTCATCTGTAGTGTATCTTTTTAAAGGATTTTCCGAAATTATACTACCCTATCAACAGAAGGAAAAAAACAGTTGAATTTTAACTGAAGCTAAATTCCAGAACAAACCACAAGACCCCTTGCAGCGATGGAATTTTTTCTTTTTAATTTAACTTCCGTTCTCTTTTAACTCATTCTTAACTTTCTTTACTCTCTGAAAAACATCCACTCATTCTTTTACTCGGAAAAACAAAACAAAAACAACGCGATAAGAACTGTTGCCACTTCGAAGCAACAAGTTTTATTGAGCCCAGACGAATCTTCATTCATAACGTTATTTGCTATCTTCGAAATATTGCTCCCAACATGTTACACTGGAGTCAGTAGTTCAGAATCTTTCCACGTCATAACCCAAGTTTCTATTTCTAGAAGATCTGATAGCGATCGGTTGGGTTATTAGCATTCCCCAACTTCGTAATGAATGAGGTGCTTAAAGAGTTCTCTGCTTAGTTAACGTCGCCATTTTGTTTGTTTTTATTCGGGAATATCACGTGATGACTTTTACTTCAGTTACAACTGCTGTTAAGATAGGAAAGTATTTGGTTCTTTTCTTTTTTTTTCATTTTCGTTGTGCTTGTATTCCCTTTACCCAAATATTCTTTTTCGATTCCTCTACTGCAATTACTTAAATAAAAACATTTTTTAAAAATTGTTGTTACTAGTTAGATTGATAGAAAAACTTATTTTTAACATATATTAGATTTTAAAACTACACTTATCTTACAGCAATGTTATAGCAATATGAACATGCATTTTATTTTCACTGCTTGTAGTAAAGTTATTTTTCAAACTGATAATGTTCAAAAAAAATCCTAATAATATGCATTTTTAAGTAAGTTATAATTAGTTTTAAATATTTAAATAATTTTCTACATGATTTAAATAAAATTAGAAATGTAATTTAAATACTATACAAAAATAATTGCTATATGAGTAAATAGCTTAACAAGAAATATATGTACAGTGCACATGAAAAAAGAAGAGAAAATGTGATTGTTGTTGATGATGATGATTTCGTTCGCACTAGATCTGCACAATGGGCTATTGGCTATGGTCTGGGAAACATCCCTGAGGATGATCGGAAGGCATGCCATCACAATTTTGATCCTCTGCAGAGGGGATGGCACCCCCGCTTCAATAACCCGACGACCTGCACTTGAAATCGAGCACTTTACGGTAGAACAGTTTAACGAGGACCAATACCGCGCACCCTCGGTCCCTATGTTGATTGATCCAAGTGGTCACCCACCCGTACACTGACTGCTGATAGTGATGCTTAACTTCGGTGATCTGCTGGGAACCGTGTCTTAACGACCAGTCCACTGCGGGACTCAAATATGATTCACACTGTATAACTTATGATCTAACGGATCTTCACGTACTAGGACTCAATCTTAATGGTTTGAGGGGGTTGATACAGATGATATTTTAAGTTACTAATAAGTTTAAACAGGTGATATTTTAAGTTACTAATAAGTTGATACAGATGATATTTTAAGTTACTAATAAGTTGATACAGATGATATTTCAAGTTACTAATAAGTTGATACAAATGATATTTTAAGTTACTAATAAGTTGATACAGATGATATTTTAAGTTACTAATAAGTTGATACAGATGATATTTTAAGTTACTAATAAGTTGATACAGATGATATTTCAAGTTACTAATAAGTTGATACAAATGATATTTTAAGTTACTAATAAGTTGATACAGATGATATTTTAAGTAACTAATAAGTTGATACAGATGATATTTTAAGTTACTAATGAGTTGATACAAATGATATTTGAAGTTACAAAATCAGACGCAAAAACGTACTTTCTCTGAATAAACATACCTTTTTTTACTATAGATTATGAATTCTGACCGGCAAAATATAGCCGCAATCTGAGAAATATGGTCACCATAGTTTGATCGGAAGCGTAGTCGAGAGTTGGGACCCCTTAATGTTTATTTTACTTTTTGTGCATTTCGTCATATCTCTAGAGTTTTTTAAGCGAATATATAAACTTTTGCACACAATTGATAAAATTTTTTTACCTATAGACAATCCCATGCAGAAAATATTTTTATTAATTATTTATATACCTATATATTTTTCTATAATGGTTGAAAACCTTTTGATTTATAAGGTATACAGTTCCTGGCCATATTATTAGACGCATTCTAACATTCTATGTAAAATCTTATACTTGTTTATATTCGTGTATCAATTAGTTAACATTGTAATGCAATACGTTAAAAAAATAATGTATTAATGCAAATAGGAAGTATATAAAAAATCTCCTGAATAAAAACCCATTACGTGTATGTTTAAATATAAAAGTATCGCATATAAACTCGAGTAAATCATGTCATTATTAAAAAACTACAGTGCGTCTAATAATTTGATCTAATAATAATAATATACTAACATAATGCTTGATATAATAAATATTCTATATTTATATAATATATCGTCTCATTTATTCAATCGTCAAATTTATATTATATATCGTCTAATTTAACCAATTGATATACGAACGTAAACAAGTGCAAACCGGTTTGAGTCGCGTAAAAACAATAATGCTGCATAGCATCATCTGATAATTAAGATTTTACATAGAATCTTAGAATGCTTCTAATAATTTGGGAAGGGACAGTTCAATTTCTCTCACGCTGCGTATTCAAAAAAATTTCTTTCCGTTGATTTTAATATATTTATCGTATTTACTGACCTAAAATAATAATTTTTCAGTGTTTCAGAACATTCCAACCCAAGTATTAAGTTACGAACGCTCTCTTATGAGTATCAATTTTAACTTCATTGTTTTACAAGGATTAATGGTGATCATCACAGAATACTTTGTAGGCAACGAGTTATTTTTAGTTAACGCTGCCTGTAAAATTTCGAACTAAACGTAACTTTCCCTGAGATCATTTAGCAAATTACTATCTTAAATACTTTTTCAGGGAAATTAAATCCTTTCATTTAGTTTGATGTGTTTTAACATTTCGCTGTTACAACCATTACATGTTCAGAACTTCCATCGAATTATGAATTTCCTCGAGAATTTCTCTCTTTATTTTTTTTATCTCTACTAAGATCTTTTATTTAATGACTTTAACGTAGAAGTATGGAATGCGTGGTATTGCTGGTACATTCTTTGGGCATATGAAAGTTCCAGAAGCTAGTAATGAACGTCCGGAAAAATTGTTGATAAAATAGATTTTCTGTTCTGTTGAACAAAGTGACGTGTAATTAATGTAAAAAGCTTCAGACAACAACTCAGTGCCCCTTCTATCATAGATCTAAAATTATTATTTTATTTCAAATGTAAACAATATTTTTTTTAAAAAAGTATTTTTTTCCATACTTACAAATTGTTTAAAGCGGGTTAATTATAAAAAAAATTGCGATAGCTTTATTACAATCTCTGGTTACCCATTGATCATATGATTTTTTTTTTCTGGTTTGACTCCGAACATTTCAAATCATGGGTTGCAAAAACTGTCTCAATTGATGTTTGTCGTCGGTTTAGTTTTCAAATCTCCTGGCTATACACGTGTTTCAAGACGTCACAAAATACTTTTCCTTCTTCAGTATTCATGTTTATATTGAAATCACCGTCAAAACAGTAATTATAAGTTAATAATAAAAAGAATGTAAAATACTTTAAATTATTATTATGCAAGTACATTAAGAATGACTGCTGGTGAAAAGAAAAAGAAAAAAAGAATTCTAAAAAAATTATCAAACAGTAGCGGTCGCCATAGCAAAGCATGCAATGACGAAGCATACGCACTGTTTACTATTACTCTTGGACACAGTTGAAAAGTGTGATGACGTCCAAATAAAGTGCGCACTCCATCAAACCCAAAACAAGACCCATTTTGCCTATGAGTAATAGCATTAAAAGCTAATTTCATTTTGTTTAAGTCACATCCTTAAAAGAATTTAAAAAAACGCTAAATTTGCATTATGGGAAAGAAAAGTCAAGGCGTGGCATGATTAAGTTTTAACAGTGGCAAACGAAGACCATGCCAAAAATTAAATAAATTGAAAAAAAAATGAGTAAACTGTTTTCTAAAACCTTATAGAAATCCGTGAAAACTTTTTTTACTCAAATCATATTATTAACCTTTTGCTTACGGCGCTTGGCATGATGAAGCCATTCTGGTCCACTTAGTGTACCAGACGTAAGCAAAAGTTTATTTTAAAAGTTTAAAGAATTTTTAAATTTAAAAAAAAAGATTCCAACAAGCAAGTTTCCGAATTTCCATGATTTCATGTTAGATATTGTTGTATATTTCGATCTACACACGTTTGTGAATAGTTTCTTTTTCTATTATAAATATAAGGAAATCAAAATTGGGTTAAATGTCATTTTCTTCCTTGTAAACAAACTAAATTTCATCATTCTTAAAAACCATATTTCTTATATTAATATGTGGAGTATTCTCTTAATTTCTTGTTAGTGGGGTCTTGCGTAGATAAGGCAAATTAAATGAGCATTCAATCTTTCACTTAACATGGAAGATTTTTTCAAAATCAGGTTACTAACGATTTTCTAGCATCCTATTTAGTTGGAAAACTCAAAATCAAAAGTTTGAGTTTCCTTCTGCTAAAACCATTTAACACTGTTTTACAGCCACTCACCATGATTTCTGGGAATTATTTCATATTTTGAATAATATTTTGCAATTAACATTTCTAGTGGGCCACCGATAGCCTGATTGCAGGGCACTGGACTCACGCCGTGAGAACGGGAGTTCGAATTTAGCCGGCCGAGGACTCGCCGTGCGTAAATTGGAATAGTACACGGTAAATCCATTGGATCACAAAGTCCAACATGTTCCTATAATAAAATATAACTCTGGGGGCGCTTAATTGTAGATTGATCATTCTCTGTTTCAGTTCATAATTACGATCTGTGGATGAATGAATGGATATATGAATGGGTCCGCCCTGTAAATGGGTTTGAGTCGTGAAGGCTCTGGGGGTAGAGAGTTCGCCTTCTAATGACATGAACCGGGTTTGAATCCCAGCGATGGCTAGAAGAAACGTATTCCGCATCAGGCGTGCACCGACTACAATGCTGATTTGCAATATCCTCAGTAGTAGACGGATCATGGTTTAGAGTCCTCTTGCCATCAGGCTAACCATGGGGGTTTCTGTGGTTTTCCTTTCGTGGTTCCATCAAAAAGTCCTCCGCGAAGGCAAATTTTTCCCAATACTTGATCCAGGAGTTCTCTTGTCTTCTCGATCGGGTTAAAAATTACAAGGCTACGGAGTTGAACATTAGTTGTCGTAAACCCAAAGAATAGCGTCTACTGCTCAACGACGGCTATAAAATAAAAATATAAACGGGTGTGACGTATGGGTGTGGCAGAAGTCAAATTCTTGGCCATAGATGGCACTGCTGGAAATCAAGAACAATCGCCTCTCTTGCCTTAATGGCCTACAACAACAACATTTCTAGTTTCCTTTTCTTTCATTTTTTTTTTCGTTCGGAAATACGTTTTAATGTAATGTCTACTTCGTCCACACCTGGGGTCCCCAACTGACCTGCACAACTATTTTGCATCTTCTCTGATTTGTTTGATTATCTTGTTCAAACTTGTTACCGATCAACTTTTAGTTAAACCACTTTTTTTGTGCAATTTTTCTTCGGTTTTTCTTCTCTAAATCTGGGCTTCGAAAGTGAGAAAGGTTTTTTGATTATAGATATGAAACTAAGTGCTAAGTGTTTGTGCATCTTTATTTGTGCTTTTTTAAGCACAAATAAAGATATGTAATACATTCTTTACATGTCACATTTTTATATAATAAAAATTAGCCATGTAGTGGAAAAAAAAGTGAAGATCACCATAAAAAAAACTTGATTGCATATCTAAAAAAATCAAACGTTTACGATTTTGTGATATTCTCAGCGTATCAGAAGAAACTGATAGAGATACGGTTACAATAACAAAGAAGAGTTTCGAAAGAAAGATATTTCGTGAGGAACAGAGAACAGCTTATGACAATGGAAAATTCTTCTGAAAAAAACATTCTTTGCTGTATAGTGTCTCACGAAGAATATTTTGAGACATTTTCACGCCCAACAGATGGAAAAAAAAGATATTCGATAAAAGAATCGAAGAAGAAAATTCACCTTCACGATGAGCATAGCGCAAATGGGAAGGGAAAATGAAAGATATCAGTGAATTTCTTTGCGATAACCAGGAAATTCTGATACTTTATTGGTAGATAAACATAATTTTAAAAAGAATGTTTATAATTAAACAAGCAGAATATGTTTTTAACAAGTAGATATTTTTTTAAAAAAATATATGGAATCAAACACACATTAAATGCATTTTTAACAATATAAATATCACACGCCGACACATTAATCCTGAAACCACCTATCATGGGAAATAGTTTTAAAAAAATAATTCTAAACATTTATTTATTTTTTTGTCAATTTTAAATAAAATCGGATATACTAGGGCAGCTTACAAAATTGTTGCTGTTCAACAATTCTAGCATATAAAGACGCTCCAGTGTGACGTCACAGCAACGCATATTTCAAAGTTTATCTTTACATCAGTCGCACTTGAGCCCCTGAGTACTTTAATAGGAAAGGTTCAGATTATACTGTAGATTTAAAGAGTAAACACTCTAAAATTTAATGACTCAATAATTTAATTCTGCTGTTTGATAAATTCTACAATAAGCAGCCGACAGAAAAACTTTATACTGTAGATTTAAAGAGTAAACACTCTAAAATATAATGACTCAATAATTTAATTCTCCTGTTTGATAAATTCTACAATAAGCAGTCTACAGAAAAACT
This sequence comes from Parasteatoda lunata, assembly GCA_949128135.1. Taxonomy (NCBI): domain Eukaryota; kingdom Metazoa; phylum Arthropoda; class Arachnida; order Araneae; family Theridiidae; genus Parasteatoda; species Parasteatoda lunata. The sequence continues at coordinate 27,694,024 of OX421975.1, forward strand.
TTTATAGTTTATTAAAAAGCATTTATGAAATAACTATAATAAATATACAAATCGTAATTCATTAAGTGAGCTAAGAAATATTTTATCTATAACAATACTCGAATGCCTCAAGAAAAAAAAACATAAGAGTATTTCATAGAATTTAGGTAAATTAAATAGCTTAACAATTAAAAAAAGTACATCATTATAATTCTAAATAATAAAAAGGAAATTATAATTGTGTTACTAGTACTTACTGCTATTACAATTACTAGTAATTACTGCTAGGCAATTTATATATTTTTGTTGCTTTTCAATTTGTTGTAAATAAAAGTCTCTATCATAATCACCAGTATTAAATGAGAAATTCTTTTATATTTTTCTGAAATTTCTATCATAGAATGTTATAAATAGAGCCTTTTGGAATCTTTTTTTTTTATTTTTTTTTATTTTTTTTATTTTTTTTTTTTTTTTGCATTCAATTTTAAAGGTTTATTTCGGCAAAACAATATGGCATACTAACGACAATTCTACAAAACTCTTGTTATTAAACATTTCTACCAAAGAATACTATAAATGGATTATTTTTTAAAATCGTTTCCTATTTTCTAATTTTAAATATTCGTATTCGAATAAAATATAATGTATGTATAAGATGTCTGTTCGGAATTGCGGATTTGTATAAGGTACATATATACATACACTCATGTAAATATTTTTCTTAATTTATGTAAATGGCTTTATTTAAGAATAAATTTTTAACTTTTCAATTTCGAAATGTTTCTTTTTGATAAAAATATGATATAAAGCAACTTACAAAACTACTATAGTTGAAAAATTTCTAGCATAAAATGCTATAAAAAGCTTTATGATGATTTAATTTTTAAATATTTACGTACGAATTAAAATACGATTTAGTAAGACAAATTGCATTATTTTTGCTTTAAAACAATATCCAGCATATAAAACTATGAATGACAAATTTTTCGATATTGTTTTTTATTTAATTCTATATTTTTTGTTCTTAAATATAATATGAAATACTAAAAGTACTGCAACAAAATAATCAACATTACCTGTAAAATTATTGTTGCAAAATAATCTAAAATATATACACTGATGCATTGTTTGAGTTAAAAATATTTGTATAACAATATTTTCTAATATCTAAATTTAATTGTTTTGTTATTGCATTAAAGAATGAAAAGTTTTCCAATGGTTTTGAATTATAAAAATGTTGTACTAAAACAGTCTTAGGCCCAAAAAGCATCCCTATAAATCTTAATGAAATATTCTTTAAAAAAAATTTTCGAAAAATTAAATTTGCACTAAATTTACATTTAATGTAGAAAAAAACTGATTTAGATTATGTAACACAAAATGTAAATTAATTCAATAAGAAAAACAATATAAACGGTGTCAATTCTTCAAAGGAATAATTTTTCAAATCAAAGATGTTTTTCTATTGGCTCATTTCGTCTAACAAAATAGGATGCGATTAATGAGCCAAAAAAGATCTATGTTGGCGACAAAGGCGAGATTCCTCTTCTTTTACTTCCTCCTCATCCTTCTTCTACATCAGACAATGATCAGAAAGGATATTAAGCATTCTTGTCTGGATAATGAATGAGGCGTTAGAAAAATTTAACAGCTAAATTCGTACCGTAAAAGTTGAAGAAAATCACGTGACTGCTTCTAAATTGGTTGGAATAAAAAATGCAGATAATTGGTTGCAACACTACTGATCAGAATTTGTAATTTCTCTTGCGTCATTCATTTAGACCGACAAAGGTGGCAAATAATAAAAATCAGAAGATTAATAACAAGAAAAGCTTTATGCATTAAATTCGGCTCAGACATATTTTACGACTATAACTTGTTTAGGTGAAAATTAAGAGGATAGCTTTATAAATTATTTGGGAAAAAAACTCGAATTAGAAGTTTATATTTTCAGAAAATTTTGCACTCTTCGCTAACAAAAAAAAATGGATTTGACTAACTCGATTACAAAATTATTTTTAATCCTATCCATCATATTAATAAATTGTACAGTGTACAAAATGAAAATCGAACAACTGAAGTACTCTAAATACAAATTTAATATTTTAAGAAATCATCAGGCTGAAGTGTGCAGAATAACTAGGGCAGACGATGTTTCGAGTTTCAGAACCATGCGTAATGGCGTACTTTTTCAGATTGAACTTTTCTCGTTTTTGTCGAATTCGGATTCCTTATTATGAAGATACAATGTATGTCTAAAATTATAGGAACGCCTACAGTCCCTGGCTAAATTATTAGACGCACTATAAGATTCTATGTAAAATCTTAAGTGTCGGGTGATACTATACAGCTTTATTGTTTTTACGCGGTTTGCACTTGTTTACGTTAATGTATCAATTGGTTAACATCGTAATACAATACATTAAAAATAAATACAAATAGGAAGTACATGAAAAATATTCTGAATAAAAACCCATTACATGTATGTTTAAATATAAAAGTATTGCTTATAAACTCGTGCAAAACATGTAATTATTGAAAAACTGCAGTGCGTCTAATAATTTGATCTAATTATTATAATATAATACCTGATATAATAAATATTCCATATTTATATAATATATCGTCTAATTTACCCAATCGGTGGCTGGGATAGCCTCGTTAGTAAAGATCTGGGTCCATGTCCAAGAGGTCGTGGGTTCGATCCTTGCCGGCCGAAGACTCCCCGTGTAGCAAATGGTGACTGATGCACGTTAAATCTGTCGAGTCGCAAAGTTCTCCATGGTTCCATAACAAATCAATACCTTCGGGGGTACTGATGCAGGAGTTTCCTTGTCTTCAGGATTAGTTCAAAATTGCAAAGCTACGGAGTTGAATATTAGTATTCGTAAACCCAAAATTGGGTCGGCTGTTCAACGACGGATATAAAATATAAAATAATTTACCCGATCGTCGAATTTATATTATAGTCTAATTTAACTATTTGATACACGAACGTAAACAAATGCAAACCAGTTTCAGTTGCTTAAAAACAATAAAGCTGTAATGTATCACCTGATAATTACGATTTTACTTAGAATCTCACAGTGCGTTTAATAATTTGGCCAGCTACTGTATCTAAATAGGATAGTGTGGGAGTGTTTTTCATGATTTGGCCTAGATCCCTTAGTTCCTGTTGTTGAAAATATGAACTCTAAGGTGTGTGCGGACATTCTGGGTAATGCTACTGTCCCAATTCTACTGCATCATTTGGAAGACCCATTTATATTCCAGAAGGAAAACTACATTCATACATCAAAACTGACCATGGTTTGACGAAATGGGCGTTCAAAAACTGGACTGGCCTCCTCAGAGTCCCGATCTAAATTCCATGGAACTCTTTTGGGAGGAATTAGAAAGCAGATCACGTAGCCAGTAAAATCGACCATCCTCACTCACTTTAACTGTGATGGACGTCTGAAAGTCAGTGCCTATAGCCATCTATCAAAAATATTGGTACGTCTTCTTAGATATGTACAATCATCATCAATTCAAAACGGGGACCAACATCATGTTGATATGTGACTCAGGATTCTCCGAATCCGTACCATGGTATACCTGTATACTTTTGTCCTGATAATGTGTGAAGTACTCCTCTTTGACGACTCAATCTGGAAAATATGGACCTAAAAGTTTGAATTTCAAAAAAGTCAGGTAATTAAAATCCGATTTCTTAGGAACTGTTTGACCGATTTCGCTCACATTTCGTATTCTGCCGTGTAAAATTACATTCTTTAAAATGATGCAAAAATGTTTATACCTTACAATTCAAAATTTGTTCGACCATTCTTAAATAAAAAATACTAAATAGTTTTTCAAAGTTACTTTTTACATGCAATTATCTTTGATTAAATAAATTTATAATAGTGTGTAAAAAATTTTCAATTCGCTTAAAAAGTTTTCGAGTTATAAGAAAATACGCAAAAAGTAAAATTAATATTATGTGGCCTAAACTTTCGGAGCACTCTCCTGAACAAACTATTAGCACATTATTTCCCAGTTGCGGCTACCCCTATATTTTGGGGGTCAAAAATCCTTAGTTAATTTTGGCAATAGGTACTAATTAAAATAAAAACACATGTTATGTACTTCAAAAGTGGTATAGACGGAGAATGGAACTAATTTGAGGAGAAATGTAAATTAATATACTATTATTGACATCATGGATGCTCAATTAATTTTGGTAATAGGCACTGCCGATAGCATTATGGTAATTGGAGCAGTTTTAGTAAGTTCCAAATATACTAATAGAAGTACAATTAGTGTATTTGATATCTACTGAAACTGCATCAATCATGTGTAGTTCTTATATGGATACAGTGAAAATAAAAAAAAATTTATAGATTCTCATGAAGAATAAGAGAAAATCGTTTGATTGTGGTAAATTTTCACCATCATGAGTTGACCTCGAGTAACAGCATATTGTCAAATGACACTGAATACAGTTAATCTTTATTTTGATATTATGAACTGCTAACGACGTCCTTTTTTTTTTTAAACTAATAACGGAAAGCCATCAGCAAGGACAGATAATAATAATATTTAAAAAAATGTGAATAATTTTAGATTTGTTAATTATGTAGGAATTTGAATTATCTTTAAATATTACGCATGATTTCGTAACATTGTTCATTGCTGATTTATTGATTATTTAATTCTTTTTTTTTCACCCCGTTGGAAGAACAGGTATTCAGTTAATTAAATAAAATAAAAGTGAATATGAAATAGTTGAATTTACTTGCATCGAGTTTATGGAGGCGGTGCTCATTATTCCACAGTCTTAGTGGAAGTTCAGGTATCTTTCATCAGGTATCATTGATTATTCCATACTTTTAGTGGTAGTTCAGGTATCATTCAGATCTTTCATCAGGTATCATTCATTATTCCGCACTTTTAGTGGTAGTTCAGGTCTTTTGGCCGTTAAAGATACATCTTAATTTGGACGTATTATACTGATAATTATCTCAGAGAAATGAATAAAATCGTTTAAGAAAATTTGATTTTTTAAATATTGAAAATGGCCATAATTCAACTTATGAAAATGAAGAAAGAACCCTTAAAGGGATCAAGAAAAATCATTCTCTTCGTATTGAGAATTTCTGTTAAGATGGATATTCAACGGTTGGGACTGGTTGGCCCTAAAGGGCACCCCCAATTGCCAAAAATTTAAAAGTGAAGGAATTGATCCCAACGGACAGATAGGAGCATGGGAAAAGATCCAAGGTTGGTGATTTATCGAAAGATAACATCGCCAAAAATAAAGCCAATCCCCCATAATGGATATTAGATTTGACAATACTTTGGCGATCGCGAATTGCCAAAAAGACTATGAGAATTAGAATAACCATGTAACTGAAACATATTTGTGGTAAGAAATAAAGAATTATAAATAGATTTTTGTTTTCGATTAGCCGTGACAGTGAATTAATAAGTCTTACATTGCTATTGAAATAAAAAATTAGTCGTTAGATTGATCGATAAGAAAAGAATAAAATATTTTATACTCGCTTTTTATAAATCGTTTTTTATTATTTATATGCCTATTGTGGCATCAAACGGCTAATGGAAAAAATCCACAATAATCATAGAACAAAATTTAAGAGTAACTAAATTCCAAACCATTTTTATCCTACTATTCAATCTTTTAAATCAGAACGTTTTGTTTTCATTGCTAAAATATTTTATCAAGAAAAAAATTATATTATTCAAGGATTTCATCTATACGCTACTTTCTTACATTGAAATCGTCTACAGTTACAAGAAAATATGAAAAGTAGTAAAATATATTTTTCATGAGTACTATTAAATTACTTGAATCAAAATAGGTATTGAATCGCCATTTTAAAAATTGAATTCATCTTGTTCCAGATAAAATTGACGTAAAAGAGCCAATGCCAATTATTTTTAAATCATTTCTTCCATTTAAATATTAGAAAGTATTGCATTTTGCATAAAAGCAAATTTGAAACTCTCTTAAAGTTACTGTTATACATGTCATTTAATTTTTCATTCCATTTTAGAACATGTTTCGAATACGGTTACAGACGATTTATTTATCTAATGTATATTTTTAATCAATTTTTTAATGCTTAACTTCCTTTTTTTACTCAGAACTGAAGTCTCTGATTACAATAAATCGGCGAAACATCTGACAAGGTCATAAAATCTAATTTCTTTTCCTTGAAAAGTGCCTGAAATTATAATACTTATCTGTCTTCATTATTATTTAATGCAAAACAATATTAATAAGTCAAATATAATCAAGAAAATAATTTACTTTTCTTCGATTTAGTTTGGTATAGAAATTGTCTATTTACCTTATCACTTGAAAAGCTGAAAAATAAGAAAAATGTCTCAGTGTAGCAAAATCTGTCCAAGTTTGTTAAAAAAGTAAAACTTTACTCAGAAATAATATTTTCCATCGAAATGAGTCAAACAAAATACAGCTGATCTTTAGAAATAATTAATAATTTAATTACAATTAGCCTTATTATAATTTCGATATAATAAGCATTAAGCACAGACTACGTAATGCGTATTCTAAACCTAATTTTAAGTTGCAAGTCATAAGCTAAGCTTGATTTAGGAGGTGTTCTGTACTTACCACTGTCAAACATATTATTAATAGGTATACATGTCAAAACATATTATTAATATACTTGTAGATAGTAGTGGCCTTCTAACATGCAGTGAAATCTATGCAAAAATAAAAGCCGACAATAATAGGACTTGGAAGATTCCACCTAGTCGTGGTTGGTATCAACAAAATAGTCCTGGTGCTGCCCTGGAGCTAAAGGGTGATAGAAAACTGCAGACAGCTATCACAAGACTAATCAGTGGTCATACCCGCGGGCTAACATTTGTTCAGGGTCAAAAGACTATCCCTGTATGCCTAAAATGAAATGCGCACCAGGCTACACCTGATCATTTGCTGTCCTGTATGGGACTAGAGAGGAATTTTATTTTGGAGGATCCGGCGATGGTATTTGATTTTCTGTCGGTGAACGGTCTTCTGGACTAGGACTAGCCTTGTTCTGGACCAAGTGGAATAAGTAACAGCAACAACAGTACTATTTATCGCATTAATATTGATTTGTGAATCTTAATGTGTAAAGAGATTAACTCGCAAAAGCTCATTATGGAACAGGGGGTCAAGGATTGTAAGACTAGACAAAGGCTTTTGACCAACGGCATGATTGTGGTAATGTGGTCAGCACACCGCTATAAAATTGCATTTACTTCCCTTACCGGCTGGTACCCATCGATTTAAGGTTGGGTGGGTATCAGACCATTACTGAGGAATAAACCCTATTCCTTAAAGGTAGCATCTTTGTACCTTTAACCACTAAGCCATTGCAACGTGACTAATAGTGTGTACAGTACGCAAAAGGAAAAACGGAGCACCCTGAATAACATTTGATCTTATGACCGGATTTTCAAGTTCTATGACTGACTCAATCTTAAAGGCTTGAGGGGGTAACCTCAAATATGTTAATTAATTAGTGCAGACGATATTTCAAGTTACGAAATCAGATGCAAAATCGTACTTTCCCTGAAAAAATATACTGTTTATTCCACGGATTCGAATTTCTGACCCCCAAAACATTTGAGGTAGACGCAATCTGGTAAATAGGGTCCTCATAGTTTGGTCAGGAAAACGGTCCAAAATCTTGACCTCTTAGTGTTAATTTTATTTTTTGCGTATTTCGCCATGTCTCGAGAAATTGTTAAGCGAATGGAAAAATTTATGCACACAACTATAATATTAACTTATTCCAAAATAATTTCATGCAACAGACAGTAACTTTTACATGGCAAAATAAAAAATTTGTCAAATAATTCTTTAGAAATTGAATTTTGAAAATACGGTTTCTTTAAAATTCGATTTCTCAGGAACTATTCAACCGATTTCGTTAATATTTTATCGTATTTTCCTTATTAAAATTACATTCCTTAAAATGATGTCAAAAATTTTATACTTTACAATTCAAAATATTTTCGATCATTAGTAAATAAAATAATAAAAAATAATAAATATTTACTAAACGCTATATTTTGCATATAATTATCTTTACATAAACGAATTTTATAGTTGTAGGCAAAAATATTTCAATTCGCTTAAAAAGTTCTCGAGATATGGAGCAATACTTGAAAAATAAAATTAACATTAAGGACTTTAAACTTTGAACCGCTCTCCTGACCAAAGTATGGGCACCATATTTTCCAGATTGCCTATATTTTGGAGGTCAGAAATCCGAATCCGCCCAAAAAAAGGTATGTTTATTCATAGAAAGTACGTTTTATGTCTGATTTCATGACTTAAAATATCGTTTGCGATCCAACTACGGCAGTGTTTCCCAAAGTGTGGTACGCGTACCCCCAGGGGTACGGGTACAGCTTAGCGGGGGTACGCGTTCTTATACGAAATATCTTGCAGCAAACGAAAATTTCAAAAAATTTTATTTGAAAATAAAGCTAGCCATGAAAACTTGCGAATACGTATTTTTCTATTGGCTATTTTTTTGCAGAGTTAACAGTTAATAATTAGTGGTATCAACAGCCAGTTGCGATTTTTAACTTTGCAAATTTTTTACAGTAAAAAATACATAAATTTTTTTATTAGTGGTACACAGCGTTTCGAAAAATTTGGAAAGGGTACACAAAAGTCATAAGTTTGGGAAACACTGAACTACGGGGTCAGAAATCAAAATCCTTCGGGTAAAAAAGGTATGTTTTTTCAGAAAAGTGCTTTTCGTGTCTTTCGTAACTTAAATTATCATCTGCAGTAATAAATTAGCACATTTGAGGTCAACTCCTTGATTCATTAAGATTGAGTACTAAAAGGAGAAAATGTGATTATTTGATCCAAAGTTATTCAGGGTGTAAAAGTTTTTTATTTTGTTCGCTGTACAATTTCTTTTACTTATTTTTTTATGAGAATTGTAAAAACATATAATAAAAACGGTCAGAACATCATCAATGATTGTTGAAAAGAAAGGAGAGAGAATGTTTATTTAATTTGCTTTTTATCAATCATCTAATCTATTTAATTTTAATTTTAGCACCAATAATATCAAATTTGTAATTAACTAACAATAAAAAAAATCGCAGTCTCGTTTAAAGCTTTTCAAAGTTTTATATAATGAAATGTTTATTGGAAAAATTTATTTTACGTAACAGTATTGAAATATTCCGAAGCTCCATTAACTCTTCCTCTCTTTGTTGATATGCGCTAATTGCACATTGACAGTTTCAGAGATTTCAAATTGTTCAGAAAGTTTCTTAATTTTTGTTACAACTTAATTCTAAACTCAATCTAAGCAATTTCTGAAGTTTGCTGCAACATTTGAAATACATTCGATCATTTAGTTAATTCATGATGGCGAATCATCAATTCTTAAATGAAATTGGAATTCAAAGAAGATGTTTAATTGCAAATTATTTCCATGTAAATAATAAAGAGAGGGAAGTGATCGCGCAATGAGAACAATTGAAACAATCTCTACAAAAAACAATTCTTAGCGCCAAGAGGGCTCAAGGGATAGAGTGTTCGTTGCCAATGACATGAGCCGGGTTCAAATCCCAGCGATGGTTGGTTGATAAGAATTCCGCATCCAGCTTTAACCGATCAGAGTGCTGACGTGAAATATCCTCAGTGGTAGACGGATCATAGGTTAGAGTCCCTTCGCCGACAGACTTACCGTGGGAGGTTCTCGTGGTTTTCTTCTCCGTATAACGCAAATGCGTGTTAGTTCCATCAGAAAAGTCCTCCGCGAAGACAGAATTTCTCCCAAAACTTGATCCAGAAGTTCTTTTGTCTTCTGGATTGGGTTCAAAATTATAAGGCTGCGTAGTTGATTATTAGTAGTAGTAAACCCGAAAATTTTGTCGGCTGTTCAATGATGGTTATAAAATCACTGATAAACTGACTGAGTTGTAAATGTTTAAATTTCTATAAAAAAAAAAAAAATTTTAAAAAAGTTGTCAATTAAAAAACTAGACGTTTTAACTAGCATCTAAAACAATTCATTTCCTAAAATATTTTTAAACGAACACTATAAATAGTTGTTATACTATTACGTATTGTTTCATTCTTGTTTGACAAATAAAATTTGCAAGATATTGAAGGAAAATAAACGATTCTTTTGTTAAAAAAAATCGCTATTACACTTAAACTCAATTTGTAAAACATTATTTGGATCATGTATTTTAAAGCTTTTCGACGTAAGTGAACAGTATTTTTCAATGCTATAAGTGGCTGAAAGCGAAGCTCCAACTCACACTGTAAAATGGCTTTGGTGGCTGAAAAGCGAACATACATGACCGCGAAAATTTAATTAAAATGTTGTAAGCATTTATCAATTTCCTGAGCATTAAATTGATAACTTAGATGATAATATACATATATATATATATATATATATATATACCTTTTTTTATCAATTTTCGCTGGTTACGGTTTGACGTGCCAAAATTTGGCGACAAACTTTAAGTGTTTGCAAACGTCAATATTCACGAAAAATATCATTCAAGAATATATCATTCATGACAGTACAGCTCAGCTACTAAATTATGTTTTTAGTGATTTTCAGTTTTTTTTTTTTTTTTTAACAGAATTTTTTTTAAACAGAACATATTAAAAAAAAAATAAAGAGCATGTTAAACACTCTAAGCGACACTCATGAAAAAGTTCTTGGATTGAAGTAAGAAATGAAAGCCAAAAGCAAGTTACTCGCGATCAAAACTGTACGTATTTTAAAGTTAGTAATGCATAGTTTTTCCTGTAATTTTATTAGAATTAATTTTCGCTTATTATGTTATATATTTATAAGAAAAGTTTGAAGACATATAGGTTAATGATTCCTGAGATTCACCCATATATACAGTCCCTAGCCAAATTATTAGACGCACTATAAGATTCTATGTAAAATCTTAATTATCAAATAGGATACAGATAGGAAGTATATAAAAAGTCTCCTGAATAAAAACCCATTACATGTATGTTTAAATATAAAAGTATTGCATATAATTTCGTGTAACACATGTAATTATTAAAAAAACTACAGTGTGTCTAATAATGTGGTCTAATTATTATAATATACTAATATAATAACTGATATAGCAAATGTTCTAATTTATACAATATATCGTCTAATTTATCCAATCGTCGAATTTATATTACATATCGTCGAATTTAACCAATTGATGCACGAGCGATAACAAGTACAAACCTGTTTCAGTTTCGTAAAAACAGTACAGCTGTATATTATCACCTAATGATTAAGATTTTGCATAAAATCTTATAGTGCGTCTAATAAATTGGCCAGGGACTCTATGAACATAACATATAATAACCTAATATAATATATGTATGTGTGTATTTAAGAAATAATAGGTGATTAAAACATTACGTAAGAGGTTTGAGATTTACTTATTTTTGCTAACAAGTAGAAAAAGATGGTAGAAGCAGTTCTTACGTAGATTTTTAAAATCCCCTTATTTTTAATATTTTTTTCAAACAAATTTAAAAAAATTTAAAAATTAGGAAAATTTCGGATATTACAATTAAATGTGAAAAAAGGAGAAATTGAAAAGAAATTTTTTCAAGCAGTTTCAGAAGTCAAGAATTTTTTTCTACAGAAAATAAAACATAAAAGGTTCATAAGAATATTTTACTAAAAGATTTTATAAAATGAATTAAAACGTAAATGTTGTTTCATTCAAAATTATAATTTGAATTTGAATTTGATCTTTGAAATTAGATAAACAAGGGCATGCTGCATCTTGACTTGGCATATTTAGCATGTGAAGGGATTAACGATCTGCTCCTCCCTGTTAGAGAAAAGTCACACAAAAAAAAAAATAATAATATAAAAGTTTTTTTTTTTTTTTTGTTTTCTTCAAGTTTTAACAATGATAAAGAAAAATTTCTCCAAACATTATTTACTCGGTAGAACTCACTAAATAATAAGCATTAGATCAGAAAAATTTTAAACAAATCCATATTTTAATAAAAAATAAAATAAAAATCTTTATTTCGACGCTTTGAAATTTTCAGGATTAACTTTTTCAGCGATTTACGTACTTAGCATATTTAAAAAAGTCTAGAATCCCGAAATGAGCTCAACTGAAGACAAAAATAGAAATTCATTTTAACAATAAGAAGACTCTCACGTTTTGCTCAAAAAAGAATGAAAACAATCACCTAATAAATCTCAGATTCAAGAATGCTTTGTAATTATTAAAACCTATTTTTTTTAATAAAAAAAAGGATTTTATTTTTAATCTTTATAGAGAAAAATCGGGTCTTAAGTAAAGATCTTAAGCTCAACTTCGAATGGCATTATATATTCTTTTCTTATACGAAAAAACGCAAAATATTATTATTTTTTTCAAAATGTGATCTTCTTAATACATATTAATATTAAAATATTTTTCGAATAAAAATATTCTCTCTTTAAAAGGCCCTGTTTTCTAGGTACCAAAATATTCATTATAAACTGATAATTATTTAAGAACTTCAAAAAGTTTGTTCTTTTGAAAATAAATTCATATGAATTTTACTTTAACTAATTTTAAGCGGTAAAAATCAATTAATTCCGAATTTGAACCGCTGATCCATTTATCGCAATTCGTTCCTCAATGTAATTTCGATTAATATATTTCGATTTATTATAAAAATAATTGTTATATAATTGTTAATATAATTGTTAATATAATTGCTATAATTAATAATAATTATTAATATAATTTCAATTTCATTCCATATACATCTGAATTTTTGGGGGTAATATTTTTATCTGTAGTGATGAATTAACGAGAAAATTTGTACCACACATACAATTCGTATAGAAATTTATACAAACTTTAGATCAAAATCATTTTATGATCTGGCCTGTAATATATTTGTTTATATTATTTATTTATTGTATTTGGTGGGGAACTATAGTTCGTGAGCACAGGAATTCGAATCCAGCCAGCCGAAGACTCTTCGTGTAGCAAATGGTGACTGGAGCACGTTAAATCTGTCAGGTCACAAAGTCCTCCATTGCTCCAATAACAAATTATACCTCGGAGGTATACTGAATTCGAGATTGATCGTTTTCTGGTTAAGGTCAAAATTACGATCCGTGGATGAAGGAATGGATGTATGAATGGGTCTGCCCTATAAACGGGTGTGACGGATGAGTGTGGCAGAGGTCGAATTCTTCGCTCTAGATGGCGCCACTGCAAAACCAGAACAATCGCACCCTTGCCTAAATGGCCTAACGATAACAACAACAATATCATTTGTAGCATTAGTCAAAATTATTTTAATCCTAATACATGAAACTATAAATACATTACTTTTGAGTCGCGGTGGCTGAAGGGAACAGAGCGCTCTCTGTTCAATGAGGTACTTGGTTCGAATCCCAGCGATGGCTGATCGATATGATTTCTGCAACTAACTCACACCAACTATAGTGCTCATGTAATATGTCCTTAGTGGTAAACGGATTATGAGTTAAGGGCCCCTTGCCATCAGGATAACCGTGGGAGGTTTTCGTGATTTTTCTCTCCATGTAGCGCAAACGTTGGTTAGTAGATTAAAAAGTCTTCCACGAAGGTGAAATTTCTCCCAATTCGTCATTCAGGAGTCTCCTTGTCTTCTGAATTAGATTCAAAATTCCAAGACTTCGGAGTTGAGCATTGGTAGTCGGTAAGACAAAATTGGATCGGATGTTCAACCACCGTAATAAAATACATTACCCAGCACTACAGCCAGAAAAAATACTTTCTGAAACTACGGAAATTTAGTTGTAGTTGGAGGGTATGCCATAGTAAGTTCGAGCTTAACTAATAAGACAATTTAATCAGAACGAGCTTGTTTTCGCAGTAACATTTATTAGTAAAGTTTTCCGATATTTATGAATCATGGAGAAAACATTTCTGGTTGAAATCGAATACCATTATAAATTGTTTACATTTTATCTAGATGGATCAGCTTATGAATAATGTACTGATAAAGTTAAGAGAGAGTAATAATGGCTCAGACGCCAACCTCGTCTCCTAGCTGAGTTCAAAATCACATGGTGTATTTTTCTTTGTCAAGCCAACAGACTGTGTCTCAAAAACAAATTTGCTCTTATTCTTTTAAAGATTCTAAAAACTCAATTTGTTAACATTTTGTAGTTTGTGTATCAGTTCAATTCAAATTACTTAAATGATATGGGTTGAATTTTGTTTTTATTTATTTTACTATATATTAAATTCTTCATGCAATACCGTGAATTTCGATGTCTAACTTATTTTACCAGCAGTTATTTTTTTTTGTTTCTTTTATTTTCTCGTTTCCCTTTTCAACGTAAAAAAAAAATATCAGAACTTTCTTACAAAAATATTAGTCTAGTATTTATGGGACGAGTCACGTGTCACCGTCGGAAAGCTAAATAGAAAAATTACCAGAGCACGTCATTTCTCCATTGAAGGGTTTGCAATTTACTGCCGTTAATACTTAAGCAGCAACAGGAAAACTGCCATCTGTAGTGAGCAACTATTAGGCATTCCTTTGCAACTAACATTAGGGCCATCCACCGTTGCAGCTGCTCGATGTTGTTTTGGGAGGCCATTTTTTTTTAACGATTAAACGATGTAGATTCCTGAGCTAACGACTTCATGTTTGTTGCCGTATTTCCTTAGAAAAGTATTTCGATTTAACAAATGAATAGAAGTGGTTAGTTATGAGTGTTTAAGAATTCACGAGGTCTGATTTGTAATTGTACTTATGAATAATGACACTAATAAGTAAAAAATGAATATGGGTTTGGTCACGAAGTAACGTTGTTTATAATAACTTTGTAATTAAAGAGTTCAATTGCCGATTGTCTCAAAAAGTACAAATTTAAGGGAATTATGAATAAAATATGACACTATTTGGTCATAAATCAATTTTAAAAAATCAGTCCACTCCCCAAAATAAGTAAATAATTGAATAAAAACATAATTTTAGACAGGTAGGTATTTACGTCGTACTAGCGCTGCACAATATATATATATATATATATACACGTCTGGCCACCGTAAATGCAACACCCTGAAGGCTGAAGGAAGCCTGCAAATAACATGAAATTTACAACATGCATTAGCGAAGGTGAGATATACAAATGGTTAGAATTTCAACGCAGGCGCACATTACGCGCGCCTGTGACGCAACTTCGAAGCGCTATTTAAGACTTGGAGATTTCGACGATTTCAAGTTCGGCAATTGTGTTTTTCTTGTGGTTTTTTCAAAAAACGATCAGCTATGCCTCGTAGAAAACAGCGATCATCTTTTGATCAAGTATCCGAGTTCGACAGAGGAAGGATAGTGGCCTACCGAGATTGCGGATTATCTTTCAGGGAAATCAGTAGTCGTGTTGGACGAAACCTGTAATGCGGATACGTGATCGTTGGATGCAGGAGGTACAACGGACCGACGTGTTCGATTGCATTCACCTCAGTGCACCACTTCACGTGATGACGGGCGAATTGTGCGCATGGCAGTGACTGATCACTCAGTTACATCACAAACCATAGCACAGCAGATTCAGTCTGTAACGCGTACCATTCGACGGCCGTTTGCAGCAGAGTGGTCTGTTCGCAAGACATCCATTGCTTCGTCTACCCTTGACGCAGAACCATAGACGTCTCCGCCACCAATGGTGCGATGAAAGAAGGATGTGGACGACAGAATGGAATAAAATTGTCTTTACTGACGAGTCACGCTTCTGTCTGCAACACCATGATGGTCGCATTCGAGTCTGGAGACACAGTGCTGAACAGCTGCGTTATGCACCGCCACACTGGTCCTGCACCGAGTATTATGGTATGGGGCGGTCACTCTCGCACTCCTCTAGAACGCATTGCCTGTACTTTAAACAGCCAGCGCTACATCTCCGAGGTGCTGGAGCCAGTTGTCCTTCCTTACCTTCAGATCTTGCCCACAGCCATATTTCAACAGGATAATGCGCGACCACATGTGGCAAGCATTGTTAAAGGGTTCTTCGTCAATCGCCAGATTGAATTCCTTCCCCGGTCAGCTCCCTCTCCGGATCTTTCGCTGATAAAAAACATGTGGTCCATGATTGCTCAACGATTTACCCAGTTGCAACACCAGATAAACTTAGGCAACGTGTGGAAGCTGCTTGGTTTGCTGTACCCCAAGAACACATCCAAAGTCTCTTTCAATCAATGCCGAGGCGTGTGGCAGCGGTGATCTCCAACAATGGTGGCTACTCTGGCTACTGATTTTGGCAGAAACCACACTTCACAGATATCTATAAATTTAATCATTTGATACTTGTTATCTACAAAACAAATGTTATATATATATATATATATATATATATATATATATATATATATATATATATATATATATATATATATATATATATATATATATATATATATATATATATATTATTCGCAAAATATATACTAGGTCTAGTTAAGTGCCACTGTTCAATATGCCAGTATGCATTTAACCGGTATTTCGAACACTAATGTTTCTCCTAATCTATGCTCAGCTGATATTAAAACATCGAATATATATATATATATATATATATATATATATATATATATATATATATATATATATATATATATATACTAGAGGGCTCCGCCCAATGCTCGCTACCGCTCGCCAGCCCCCGATAATTGCCGCGCAATTACATTTCTGTTCGCTTCGAGAACTAACTTAAAGTCGTTTTTCTGGAGATTAGCTAGCAATTCTTCTGCACCAACATCACATAGAGAGAATATGATAGGATTGTAAAATCTCATAGGTGCTTATTATCAGGATTATAAACTTATATAAAGCAATTTTAATACAAACAATATTATAAACTTATATACAACGAGGAAACAATATTATTTAACACATTACTATAGAGCATTAGTGGGAGATTAATCTCCGTATCCGAAGCACGCATGGAACTCAAATCATTTTTGATCTTATAGGAGGCCGGACGCTCCCTATACGGTACTTCATCCCCCCCCCCAGCCCTAGAAATTTAAATTTTAAACTGAAAACAATTAAAACCTGATGAAAAAACTTTAAAATATGGCAAACAAATTAAAACATGTAATATTAATAAGTTGATGCTAAGTAATATTTCAAAAGCAAATACCATTGCAATTAATTGCCCAATTAACTTCAATACTGTTGACTGACAAAATATTTTAGTTTCTATCAGACAAAAAGCATATTATATAATACAAGCATATGTAACTGAAATTCGACAAATTAAATTAAGCAATTTAATTTTTTGGGTAGACTATATCGGAGGGTGCCCCTTGATTCTCGCCAAGTTGTGATCGCGGTTGATCGCCAAGCTGGGCGATGTTGAAACCCAATCGTGATTCTGATTGGTTTAGATTTTAGCGTTAATTTTAAATGTTCAATGGTATATGTAATTTTAGAGGTCCGTTAGTTCCACGTTGGATACCGGCTGGTAAGGTTACATTTGCTTCTGGTCACTAAGATCGAGGGTATGTGGGCAGTCATAAAAAGGGACTTTAGAAAAAATTTTCACCGCCAGTCCGGTACCACAGACGCCTTTTTCGATTCGTATTTCGCCGAATTTGTGTGGCGAAGGAGGTACACATGATAAATGTCTATTCTATTCATGATAAATTTAGACAGCATCTAACTGCTGTAAGAGAATTCTGTGCACCTAAATCTGAGGATATTCGAGCTTAATGAAGAAGTGAATTGTTGTTTTTTTTTTTTTTTTTTTTTTTTTTTTTTTCCCCTTTCTGTGCTTACTCCATTAATTTTTGTTTCGACTCAAAATGCATTTTATTTGGTTTATTAATTTTGCTTATATTGGGTTCATTGCAGTTTTATACAGTTTTGACCGATGTTTTGTTGAAATTTTCCAATGTTTTATTGAAATTACATCATGCTTTGGCAGACATTCCTGTTACCACAGTGTTTCACGCAAACAGGAATGGTACCAAACATAAGTCGCCAATTTCGCCAAAGAGCATCCTCAAGTATTCCTGTTATCACGGTGTACCAATTTTTTTTTTTTTTTTTTTTTTTTTTTTTTTTTTTTTTTTTTTAGTCATACTGAATACTAATAAAAACACAAATATAAAGTAAAATAACTACAACATCAATGATCAATAAATATTTTTGTCAGAATTTGTTTTAAAAAATAAGGTGAAAACAATAACATTAAAAACTATTTAAAATAGATCTCTGAATATTCCCAAAACCTAGCTATGTACATTTTTCATTGATTTTTATTTTTTGCATCATTTTGCGTACGAATGATTTGCACTTTTATGCATTATTTAAGAAATATCTCAAACAAATATGAACTGTTAATTAATATTTCTGGCTGAACAATTTTTTGAAAGTAAGTAAAAAAAAAAAACAATTAAAAGTAGGTAAAAGATATTCATGGCGATCCATTTTGTTTAACAAAGATATAAGTATTTTAAAGTATACTCTGATCAATATATTTCACACATTCGATACAAATAAAAATCGCAACAAGCTTTAGCTGGTACGTTTAGTTGTAACATTTCTGCAGGCAGCAGTATTAAAAATTATTACCTTTTCCACACACATGCGTTCTCAATTTTGATTGGCTGTTTTGTGCGTTACTAACCAGAAGTCTTCTGTGATTGGCTATGTGTTATCATTCCACTCTCTTTTTATATTATATATATATATATATATATATATATATATATATATATATGATAAATGTTCTAAAATACTCTTTCCTTTAAAAGTACAGTTTCAAATATTTTTAGGCAATAGTATTACAAATATGTCGCCTCTATATCTTAAAATTTATGCAATCGTAATATGACTGTTAGTTTCGAAGCTATTCACGTCAGTCCCGCATACATTTCGAACAACTGTTGATATAGAATTATTCGAACCGTAATAGCTACTCTATCATTACATATTCTAAACACGATATTTCACCATTCCATTCAACTGGCGCGAAATGGTGGTTCGAAACGTACTTAAATGGGAAATACGAACAAGATAAAAAAAAATTAAGTAAATCCCGTCCTCTGTTGGCGGTATGAAAGAGAATATTTTGCAACATTTTCACGCCAAAAGAAAAGATAGAATATATTCGATAAAAAAATCAAAATTGGAAGCTCAGATAATGTGAGAAATGGAAAATATAGAAAGTAGAAACTGTTAGAATTCTTGGAGTAAAAATTGTGGACCTTCTGAAGACAGTTTTTAGATAAAAGATAACGTATTTATAGATAGAAAAGACATTATAAGAAATCCGAAGAAAGGTTATTTTTTAAGGTGTAGATCTTTACACTACTACTCATACTAAATGGTTTTGTAGTTAACAAACAAAAATAGGAAAAATCTCAATAAATCTTATATCAGTAAATAAATATGCAAATTATTATTTTTTTTTAAATAAAAATACATAAAAATCAATTAAAAATGAAAATTGGATTATGTTTTTTTGGACAGAAAAAAATTTAGTTTTGGACAGATACTGGATCATTTGGTATGATCCAGTTTTCTAACATGAAGATCAAGATTTTTCAGTTGCCAACAACTTAAAATTAATACATATAATAAAGGTATTGTCAACCTTCAAAATATTTATATATCCGTCATTTAAAGTTATTTACCTACAATGTTTATCTATCATCCTTTTTTTTTTTTTTTTTTTTTGTATTTTCTGCTTACATTTTACACTTTTATTATTATTCAAAGACAAAAATTAAAAGAGGTATTTCTTGTTTATAAAATAATCCTATAATATTACCTAATTACACAACATTTTATGGCAAACCTATTTAAATGGGATTTTTTCAACTATTTCACTATCATTAAATAATAATATTTACTTTTATCATAAGTTTTGTGTAAAATTGTGTTTAGTCAACATGTGCAATCAATATAATGAATGAATATTAAAATATAAAATAGTATTAGGAACGATATAATATTACTGAATAATATTTTGGACAAAAAAGATTTCACGAACTTTTAGAGTAAACAAAAAATTAAATATTAATTCAAATATTAAAATCACAACTGAATTCGCAATATTAGCAGACATGGCTGTTAATTTTGTAAAAAAAGTATAAATGGTCATTAATTAAAAAATATGAAACATTTGTGATTTAGCATTTAAAATTGCATAAATTTTCAAATCGTTAGGAATTTCGAAAAAAAAAATTCTGATAAGTTTAGCGAGTCAAATTTCAACTTACATTTCAACGGACGTGAAGTGGTCTACAAAATATTTTTACGACTAGTTCAAAATATAATAATTTTCGAACTAATTATAAAACTATAAATTTTTTACTTCACCCTATTCCCTATACATTTTTTACACACGTTCGTAATTTCAGATTTCCAAGTCTTGGAGCTTTTGCGCAGTAAAACAAAATGTAAAGCAAAGTTGAGCGTCCAAAACAGCTGAAGCTCTTTCGTTTTGATTTTAATATAGAGAAAGTTTAATTGTTTTTAAGTGTTAGAAATAGCTTATATAACAACCGGGATTTCTTTATTTTGAATTTGTATTAGTTTGGAACAATATAACTAATTCAAGCTGTCGTATGATGAAACTCAATCCATTCTAAGCTAATCTCTTTTGTTTTCTAAATCACACTTACCATGTTTTTTACTATTTCAGTCACTATTGTAGAAAATGAATTTAATTTGACGAAGAATACAATTATACATTTATATTGAATGCAATTAACTAAGCAAAGTTGAATAAAAAAATACATTTTTAAGTATCTTACTGCAGTTTTCAGAAACTTTTCCCAAATTCGAAAGCAATTCTTTCTATAGAATAACTATTCTTGTATTCTAATAAATAAATTCTAACGTTATCCTATCGTTATTCTAGTATTCGCTCTATCTGGAATTTTTGTTTTTTTTCATACGTTTTTATACACTCGTTTCATGGTAGGCACAAAGATTTGTCCAGAAAAATGCTATCCAGAAAAAGATACGCTCCTTGTATTCGATAAAAAGAACACATTCGTGTATTTTCTAAAATTTGAGAAATTCGCAACTTCTAACCTCGAACTTATTTTTCCTGAATAAAATATCAGATTGGCTATTTTTATTTTCTTTTTAGCGTTCAACTTCTGTTATAGCAAAGGAAAATAAATCTATGTGACAGAATGGCTAAAACAAAACTGCATTATTATTTTTGGTTGGTTGATTAAAATTTATTGCTACGAGAGCCAGAAGTGGCTATACTGCGTCAATTGCTAAGTTAAAGAGTTACCCTTTTTTTAATCAATTAATTTAGTCCTGCTGTTTTTTATTGATTTTTGTTGATTAACTTTTGATTTCATGATCGAATTATCACGTACTAGAATTTCTATCTTAATGATACGAGAGTCTATGCTAATAAATAAGTGTAGAAGATATTTTAAGTTGCAAAGTCTAAAACAAAAATGTCCTTTCTCTAAAACGAAACTGCATTATTAATTTTTGGTTGTATGATTAAAATTCATTGTCACACGAGCCTGAAGTGGCTATACGGCGTCAATCACCAAGCTAAAGGTTTACCCTTTTTTTAATTAATTAATTTAGTCCTGTTGTTTTTGATAAACTATAAAAGATTTTGGTGGATAGGATCCCTGAATAAAGAATTCAAAGCCAGGATAAAAGCTGCAAAACGTTTGTTCTTCAAATGTTCGAATCGTCTACTGTCAACTAAATTACGTTTAACAGTAATGTCGACTTGATATTGAGAACAACTAGTTGCAGCTACGGTTTTCAGTAAATGCATATGGGTCTAGCGAGATTGAACAATAAGTAGTGTATTGATTACAAACTGGGTTTTGCGATCGGCGGGTATTATTTTACAATTATCAAGGGTAAGGTAAATTCATGTAATTTAATAATTTATTAATTCATTAATTTGTTTACTCAATTGTTCTCCCAAGTCGACTGTACTGAAGAATTAAAAATTCGTTTAAAGTGAATTGTGCCTTTGCATTTTGGGTAATTTTTTTCCCTCTAACTATTCCATACAATTCTGTCAAAAAACTTTATATTTTACGAACCACTGGGTTACGCTAAAAAATTTCGAATTAATTAGAATCTATTAAATGTAGCCTATTAATTTTTTTAATATAATAAAAATTATAGTTAGACCTACTCTACCTTTTTAGAAATTTTATAAAAGTATAGCAATTGTAACGTATGTTCAATGCAAAAAAAGTTTCTAAATGCCTCAAAAACGATATTATTTAATGAAAAAATCATAAAAAGAATCCCCTCTTCAGAAACAATCAGAAACACTTTATATGATTTTTAATTAATTTTATTTCCAAAAAAAAATCATCCATATTTTAAGCATCGAAACATCATATTTTCCACGTAGCAAAATAAAATTTAATATTAAGTCAAACACCCTAAGGAACTACTTTTTTTTCAATCAAGTTAGAAAATATACTGGAGTTATGTTTAAACAGTGAATAAGTTATTACTACTTCTGTATATAAGAAAGTAACAAATCTATATTAAACATAAAGATGCTCTTCATTATGCCATGTGAAAAGTATAAAAGAAAACTGCTTATTCTTTAATATTTTAGCATTTTGCTGAAATATTTATCGAATTAATGTAACCTGCTTGGCGCAAATTTCTCTTAAGTTGTTCTTCTAATCTCGTCTTCGCATTCGGAGTAGTGAAGCATAACGACAGGTAAATCCGCCAAACGTGCCGTCTCTTCCACTTCGAATAACTTCCATTACCAAACACACATCTTTCATCAAATCTAAATAATCGATTACCTTTCATTACATATTGAGTAATTTATGAATCATACTTTATTAGAGATTCATGGTGAATCATCTAAGAGAATAAAAAACCAAAATGTATTAAAACTAAAGATAATTTAAATTTTAAAACAAGTTATTTCAGTTTTGAATAAACTCTAAATATGTAATTAAATCCATAATTTAAACAGATTTCGTTAATAGAAGAAATATTAATAAATGGTGGGTTTTTTTAGATATTTTTTCAAGTTAGACGATTCAATTGAAAGAAATTGAACCACATTTTTAGTATTAATGTATAAATAAAATTTATTTTGGAGAAAAAAAATATTACCTAACTCTAACCAATCTTTTTAAAGACAATAAGAGCAAGAGAGTTATTAAAATCATTTTAAACTAATTTGCTTGAGTATATTTCCAGGTTTTTCTAATGATAAACCTACACATTACAGAACCAACACTGGAAAATCTTATAAAAGCAAAGGAGCAATTAAAATCATTTAAAACCAATTTATTTGAGGAGGAAATTTAAAAGGTCCTGATCAGTCCTTACAAAGTCAATAAAAGAAAGGAATTTGTCAAATCATCTGAAACCAATTTGTTTTAGAATTAAGTTTAAAATATTTCTTCAAATGAAAGACGAACACACATTTGAGTACTAAATCTTATAAGAGCAAAGGAGCAGTTAAAATTTTTTAAAACCATTTATTTGTGGAGAAAATTTAAAAGATTCTGGTCAATATTTTAGAAGTCAATAAGAGCAAGGAAATGGCTTAAATAATCTGAAACTAATTTGTTTGAGAATAAAGTTTAAAGGTCTCTTCATATGAAAGACGAACACAAATTTGAGTATGTACTAAATTTTATAAGAGCAAAGGAGCAGTTAAAATTATTTAAAACCATTTATTTGTGGAGAAAATTTAAAGGATTCTGGTCAATATTTTAGAAGTCAGTAAGAGAAAGAAATTGATCAAAACCATCTGAAACCACTTTGCTTGAGAATGAAGTTTAAAACGCTTCTTCAGATGAAAAACGAACACAAATTCGAGTACTAAATCTGACCAATATTTGAGAATTCAATAAGAACGGGGAAGAGATTGAAATCAGCGAAATTTTAGTTTTCTTGAAAAGATAGTTAGAAGATTTTTCTGATGAAAAATGAACACACATTTCTGATGAACAATGAGTACTAACTCTGAGCAGTCTTTTACAAGTCAATAAGAACAAGTTTGGAATTAAAAACATTCAACTCCAATTTGTTAGATGATGTAAGTTAAAAGTTTTTAAAAAAAAAAAAAAAAAAAAAAAACACTGTACTCACTAGAGTAAATGAATGAATATATATCACTAAATGAATATATATAAATGTTTTAAATAAATAATAAAGGTTTTGCATTAATTTAGTTCAAGTGAAGATGTTGTCGTGTACCATGCGCTAAACGTTCCGATTAAATAATGCCATGCATCATAAATGCATTAGAATTACTGCAAAGTCATACGATCATATTTAACTGTCATTTCCTGTGAATACTATCATTAATTTTCATTTTGCTGAAAGAAAACCCTTGCTTAGTCTAGAATATCGATTAGATAATTTCTGTTTAACTCCGTTAGTTAGAGTAATCGACTTGAAGGTTACAGACTTTTGGACTTACTGAACAATTTTTCAATCTTACTAGTACTTTTATAAATTTTATTAGCTTGGGAATTCAGATTAATATCGCAAAATTCTGCATAATGTTTTCCCAGTCAAGGACGGTTGCTTCGATGAGTTGCATCCATTATTTTGTAAATGTTGACTGTTTTCTGTTGATTGTTTAGTATACTTTATGATTTGATCTCATCAAAGTCCGAACACGATCATTGTACAAGAATATAAGACTTTTATACTTTTCATTATATTTTTTTTAGAAATAAGCAATTAGAATAGTGTTTTAATTGTTAGGGACGATTATTAAAATTGTGTTTAATCAGCGTTATTTTACTATATTAACAATAGCAGCAACGGTCTTACAGCAGCTACTGGCCCTCCAACACAAATTTAAAAATGCAGTCCTCTTCTCGGACTCACAAGCAGCCAATTAGCTCACATGAACGTCCCCTGACATCTGAGATTTCCCGATGTCAAGACCTCTTGAGATCTTTATTTTTGAAGGGAAAACGAATAGTCCTCCAGTGCGTTCCAGCCCATTGTGGTGTTTGGGGCAATGAGCAGGCAGATTTACTTGCCAAAAAAGGTGCCAATTTGCGACAACAACCAAATACGGGAACAGTTTGAGCTTCCTTTTGGAAAATCAAACTGTTTCTTAAAAATTCATGTAAAACCAACTCATTGCGAGACCTTCAGACTCGCATAGCTTTGAAAAGTTGGAGAAATGTAATGGAAAATGTAACAGTTTGAGCTTCCTTTTGGAAAATCAAACTGTTTCTTAAAAATTCATGTAAAACCAACTCATTGCGAGACCTTCAGACTTGCATAGCGTTGAAAAGTTGGAGAAATGTAATGGAAAATGTAACAGTTTGAGCTTCCTTTTGGAAAATCAAACTGTTCCTTAAAAATTTATGTAGAACCAACTCATCGCGAGACCTTCAGACGCGCACAGCTTTGAAAAGTTGGAGAAATGTAAACTCTTCTTTTAATTCCCGACAAACCAAGACGTGATGCAGTTGCGGCCTTCCGCTTATATTCAGGCCACGATTGTCTTTCTGCTCACTTATACCGCATAGGCCTTTCCACCACGCCTTTTTGTCCACTTTATAAATCTAGAGAGAAATTGGACAGGGACCACCTGCTTCTATGTGGAGCCCTTCATGGACACACTGAGTCCTCAAGATATTGGGAAGCAAGAAAACTTTTAATGCAATGACTTCGGTCTTCTTTCTTTGTTATCCTACGTACATTTGTATTCGTTATTTATTTCATCTTTCTATTTGTACCTTTTGCCTTGTCATTGGAAATAAAATAAAAAAAACAATAGCAGCATGTTTTTCTTTAATCAAATTCAAGGACACATTACATACAAACTGCTAGTTATCTACAATTAAAAGCTTAGAGATGTGGTGGTTTAAAGGATAGAACGTTCGCCTTCCAATGAAGTGACACGGGTTCGAATTCCTTCGATGGCTGATCGATCTGAATTCCGCCCCTAGCTCTCACCGACCACAGTGCCAACGAAAATCAACCTCAGTGGTTGACGATTCATGTGGTTTGAGTACTCTTGTCGTGAGGCTAATCGTGGGAGGTTTTCATGATTTTCCTCTGCATGTAACGTAAATGTGGTTAGTTCCATCAAATAGTCCTCGAGGAAGGCAAATTTCCCCACAATACTTGAGTGAGGAATTTCCTTGTCTTCTAGATCATGTTCAAAATTACATGGCTACAGATTTGAACATTAGCAATCGTTAAGCCAAAAAATTGGGTCGGCTGTTCAACGACGGCTATAAAATAAAATGAAAAGCCTTGAGCCGTGGTGGCTTAAAGGATAGAGCTTTCGCTTTCCAATGAGGTGACACGGGCTCGAATTCCTGCGATGGCTGATTGATATGAATTCTGCCCTTAGCACTCACCGACCACAGTGCCGACGTAAACTATCCTCAGTGGTAGACGAATCATGGGTTTGAGTACTCTTGCTGTGAGGCTAACCGAGGGAGGTTTTCGTGGCTTCCCACTCCATATAACGTAAGTGTGGTTAGTTCCGTCAAAAAGTTCTCCACGAAGGCAAATTTCTCCTAGTACTTGAACAAGGAGTTTCCTTGTCTTCTGGATAGGGTTCAAATTACATGGCTTCAGATTTGAACTATAGTAGTGATATAGCCAAAAAATTGGATCGGCGGTTATAAAATAAAATAAAATGACCAGCTAGCCTTAGTTGCTGTGAATGGGCTAGTTACACCACTGAAGAAATTTCATACAGTCTTACATTTTGTAAACTTTTTCGAAAAATTATAAATAAAAAAGGAAGCCCTCATTAAATGTTGATTTCATGATCGAATTTTCACGTACTAAAGTTCTATTTTAATGATTTGAGTGCCTATGCTAATTAATTAATGCAAAAGATATTTTGAGTTGCAAAGTCTAAAGTACAAATGTCCTTTCTCTAAGTACACGTATCAATTGTTTGACAGATTTGGTTTCTTGTCTCTCAAAATTTGGGGAATAGCCGTAATTTAAAAAATATGGTTAAAATGGACCGTATTTAACAGAATTCAAAAAGCAGGAAAGAGTTTGAAAGTTTGGATCCTTTAATGTTACTCTTACTTTTTTGCATATTTCGCCATTTCTCTGGAAATTTTTAAACGAATCGAAAAGTTTTTCTCACAATTATTAGATTCATTAATCCAAAGAAAATTTCACGCAAAAATAATTTCAATAGTTATTTATTTATTATTATTTTAATTAATAATATTCGAAAAATTTTAATTTTAAGGAACAGAAATTTTTTCATCATATTGAGAGAAAGTTATTTTAAATGACGAGATACAAAATTTTAATGAAATCGGTCAAATAGTTATTGAGAAATCAAATTTTTAATCTACGACCTTTATAAAATTTAATAGCATTTTATTGACTTGAATTAAGGTGATTCTGTATTAAAAATCAATTTTAAAAAAATAAAACAGCTGCCGGCTTTGAAATGGAAAAACTCTGGCCCAAAGAAAGTAACCGGTGTTCTTCATTAGGCCTACAGCATTTATCTTAACAAATTCAACCGAATTTTTTTTTATCATTATTATCTTGTCAATCATCTTTTATCTCATATTTGTTTTAGTTTCAATTCCATATCAGATTACAACGTCATTAAAGTTTGTTTAAATTCCATTGAAACTAAGACAAATAAGCATTGACTATATCTACAAATTTATTCATTGCAGTTAAACTAAAGCAAATACCTTCAAAATATTTTATTACTACTTATATAATCCAGTTGCACTAAAACTAGAACACAATTATAGCATTAAAACAGGGCCCCTTTAGTATAAATACGCTTTTATCTTAATTTAATATTTTTGAATTAAATAGCAAACACGTTTAAAATGTTCTATAACTCCATTGGTGGTCAAAATATATTTAATATCGAACCAATTTTGTACTTGCACTTCAAGAAGAAGACTTTTCATACCCACACATCTGATGTATGACGTGAGCACCAGCTAATCTTTATCAGCAAAATGACGTATTAAAGATGAGCTAAGTTTCCCTACATAAGTTAGAATATTAATTAACGAAAAGTTAATTAAATACAGGGCCGTATCGCACTTTGAATTAGTTGGAATATAATTCTTTCTCGTCTAATTCTTTCACTTAACTTAGATTTATTATTTATTTATGCATTTTATTGTAACAGTGATATATTTTTGTTTTGTGTTTTGTGTATCTGGCAACTTCGATGCATATTTAGTTTGTTTATGTTCCAAATGGCTTCGTGTTAAGTCTCTATGTAAATATATGGTGAAAAAAATTGACATTTTTGAGAAAGAATCTTTGTGAAAGAATTTAGAATGTTCACTTAGGAAAATTGATTCTTGCCGGGCTTGGCTTACTAGAAATAGAATGGAAAGAACAGTTGCTAACGTAAACGAATGCCACGTTTCAACAACCAATCAGGATCGAGATACCCATACTACGTCACTTGCAGATATCCCATTAGTGTTAACTAAGATATGTACTTGAAAAGGAGAATTTCTTAATTCTGTTACCTTATAGGTTCCCTACCTTTACCGCCCACTTTACAAGGTAAACAACTTTTAACACGCATTTTCAAAAAAGAAAATAAATAAATAAATGAAATAAAATAAATAATGTTTTGAGTATATAGTGGAAATGATTTTTATAACAATTCTGGTGAAATTAACTCACGTGAAAAATTTTCTGGTGCGTGCTAACATCTAAATTTAGCAGGTCATTTTGCAGTTCAGATTAAGTACTTGATAAAATATTTTATTTTTCTTAAAAATGGTGTCATTTATGAACGTAAACTAGGTGAACTTGCAATCCATCGCCTGCGATTTTTAGAACAGTTAATGCTAATGACATAAAAATTTCAAAATCAGTTATATTTTTATAAGTTGATAATAGGGAATCTGAAAATAAATATATTTCGGTAATATTCTTTTCAATTGTTTATCAAGAGAAAAAACACATAAGTATATAAAGCTTCTGATAAAACAAATTAAAAGTGAAAAAAAAAGGAAACAAAAATGAAAATAGTATAAATTTCTCATATAATGAATTTTTGAACTTTTAAAAAAAAAAATAATGTTTAATTAAGTTAAAGATTATATTAGTCGTTATGGAAAAATTTGAGAAAGCCACGGCGGTACAAAAGTCCTAAGTAAAAAAGAAGTACTTGCATTCATGCCAAGAATATGGATCGTTATAAATATTGATCCTTATATCGATCGTTAAAAAAGTTAAGAAATTAAAAAAAGTTTTAAAAAAAGTTTAAAAATTAAAACAAATAAAAAAAGGCATTCTATGATGAATTAGAAATGTAAACAATTCTTCGATGCCAAATAAAACAACTTAGGACTTTTAATGTGTAATACTCATTAAAAGTTCTAAGTATAGTTTAGTTAAATAACGACCCTCCAGAAATCCCTAACAACCCTCAAAAATTCCTAGGCTCGCGCTCCCCTAAAAGTCTTCACCGCCCACATTGGGAACCTATGTTCTTTATGAATTGAGTATTTCAATATTGTTACTCCTCTTAATCTGTTAACAGTGTGTGACAGATTAAGAAGCTACATCGTAACAATTGTATCGCGGAATTTAAACGAACGTAATTACAAAGACATCTTACATATGGTGTTAACTTTATAGCGTTGACTGCGTTAACATCTCAATTCAATACATCAAAGCTAAAAGAAACGTTAATGAATGTTCGGTAACTGACCTTTCCCCGGTTTAATTTAAATATTGAATCGACAGGAATACAATTTAGTAACGGAGCAATGGCTTGTTACTGCTGGGATCACCCACGCAAGTGATTACGCAAATTGCTAAAAGTTGGCGAAGTAGGATCTTATTTTTGGCGAAAAAGAACTGGGGATGACTTCAAACAGTCGATAGTGAGAAAGATAACGAGTGTAAAACGGTTATTTATGGTTACTCGTAGGTGGAATCGTACAAATCGTGAGTGACAGAGCAAACGATTATTTTTCTACCTTTTCTTTTCTTTTTTTTTTTTAGGAAAAACTAAAATAAATTCCCAAATTATAAGAGTGCTTGCACTTTTAAGCCTTCTGCAGTATTTTGGAAGGAATGGGGAAATTTAATGTTTTGAGTAAGAATCATTAAAAGACTTGAAAATTAAATACAAATAAAGTCATTTAAGTTGCAATTATTTTAGTTTCGGCGTAAATAATGTGTAGGAGAAACCATGCATGTTCTTTTTTTTAACTATTTGCTTCTTTTCTTAATTACATTAAAATGCTGCAGCTGGTTAAACAGCTTAAATACAAACTATTGTTTAAAAAAACATAATTATGCCTTCTTGAATTTGCAGGAACTAACATTATTTGTACTATATTACATATAACAAATAATACATAAAAAGCTTTTCTGTCAAGTAAAGGTGGTTGATACGCACTGTGGACCGTTTTGCCTGCATTGTGTTCTATTCATTTATCTCCATGAACACCTTGGTGAACAACTTACTGTTATATCTTACTTACTGCTTATTTTTTTACATATATCTGATACGGAGACACGATAGCTCAAGGAAATAAAAGTAGACATGTTTGGAGCGTTCAAAAATAGGCGCCCATTCTCAAAACTCGCCAAGCCATGGCTTGTGACGTTAATTATTGGAATCTCAAAACATGTTTACTTTTATTATCATCTATAATTTTTTAAATCAGTTTTTATCTTTTCGATTCAATTTCGTGGGATTATTCATTTAGTAACGCGGTTTATTAAATTACTTCACGTGATATTAAAATAAGTTTTATATAAGATAAAGGCTTAGGTTCTTAGATTGAAAGCATAATAATTAGTCACAACTTTCGAAAAATATCAATGAAGTACTATTTTGTTTTTACTGCTAGTCTTAATAACACTTTTTAACGTCATAAAAAAATTCCGTTTACAATCAATTTTCAAAGGTCGAATGTGAAAATGGAATATCCTCTAGTACCAGAAATCAAAATGAAATAGTAGCATGGGCAGGCATTTCAGACAAGTTAACGTTTCCGTTCTACTAAAAGTTGTTAGAAAATCTTATTTTTTTTATCGATTCCAAAATTATTCTAGATATATTTTATGGTATACTTTAGTCGTACTTCAATCTAATTTATTTTTACACCCTTATTTGCTTAAAATTATTGAATAATTTGCTTAAAATAAATTATTCAAGCTGTATGATTTAATACATTTTTAATATAATAATAAAAGGAGCTTCCATCCCATATCCTCTTAACCATGATATCGCTATCATTAAATTAATGGAATAAGCTTAGATAAATAATAATAGTTTTTAAAAAAATTCTCGTTTTAGCTTCAAGGCAATAATATATTTCGTCCAATCAGATTTCAATTCTGGAAATAACAAAATTATTGAGTAGGTTTTTTGGAGCAATATCATTCTTATCTTCTTATGTCGAAGTATACGATGAATTGATATTCAGAGTTTCGGTAAAAAGCATGTTAACCTTCTCGCTGAATATATTTTTTTTATCAAAATAAGTTCAACAATTGTGTATTTTTTACTACATTTTTAAAACCAGATGATGGTTCTAAAATTGACACGACTTCGGATCTTGGTAATCGTTTTGTAAATTTCAATTTTTAGTATTTCCCGTTTAATTAAGTAAGACATTTTCTTAATTACAAATTATGCTACAATAATATCGTGGGAATTGTGCCAAAGTTGACAAAACTATTTTATCAAAAGTAAATTTTATCAACATTTTTTTTAAAAGAACTTCTTTCTTAAAGTTAACGGTATAGCATTTAAGTTTAAACATCTAAATAAAATTGCAGTTAAAATTTGTTCTTTTAAAAAAACAAAGCAAAAATCTAATGAAATAACTAATTGAATAGTTTTGTAAATCACACGTGACTAAGTAATTAAAATTTTTATTTCAAAATTAAGATGTTAGGATGACATATAAAATACTGAGATATTTTATGGTGCTTAAAAATTTTGGTATTCTACGTATTCGACAGCTCTTTATGTTCGGTATCTTTATACTCCTTGTAGTGACTTATAAGACATCAACACGATTTTAGATAATCTATGTAGAAGTCGCATTAAACAATAAAAAAGGACAATCAATCATTTATCTTCATTATTCGAAAAAAATAGTATGCTTAGTAAATAGTCAGTTGTTTTGCACTGAATAATTTTACGCAGCAGAATGTTTTTAATTTCTTAACAATATATAACATTTATTATCAAATAACTTTAGGAATACTAATTTGGTGACGTAGTCAGTTGATACGAGCATACTCATGCTGATTATTGAGTTCAACTGACATAACAAATAAAAAATAATTAAATATTAAAGAATGTGCAAAAAAATAATTTTTTTTAATGACAGCTAGCTTTTTAATGATAGGCAACTCTAGTGGGAGAAATTAAGAAAATTTGCAGACTTCGTCGATTATCTTTAGAACTACAAGACCGATTTTAATGGAATTTGACATGCACACACATTGATACAGTACAAAACAAATAACCATTCAACAATTGTAATACACACACGTAACACTCATTGGTGTCGGATAGTATGAAACAGCGGTTGCAGCATAACCAAAAAAAATGAGTTAATAGGGAGTATGGTCCCCTCTTACAGATATGCAGGCCTTGCAGCGGGATTTCATACTTGGAATAAGGCAGTTTATCATTTCCTGTGGCAATTGCCCTGAATTGTTCTGTGGCAATTTCATACTTTCTGACTCCAACGAGTGTTGCGCACGATCATGCGTGTGTATTACAATTATTGAATGGTTATTTGTTTTGTATTTTATCAATGTATCCATGTATCGAATTTCATTAAAATCGATCCAGTAGTTCTAGAGATAATCGACAAAGTCTGCAAATTCTCTTAATTTCTTACACCAGTCTAGTTTGAGTATGCTAGAATAAATGGTTCTGGAATTGTAAGAGAGGCACACAGACAGATTAACAAACAGACTCTTCATTTTATTATCATAGATTAATTTAATCGTAGCACTCAGCAAACTGTGGTAAAATAAATCTGATTTAAAAAGCTTTTCTTATTTCCATTTGATTGAGCTCGAATTTAGTGGTACGGAACTAAGATTATGTGAAAATATGATATTACATGCAATCGGAATAGACAGCAAATCGGGCGAAGGGCAGGCGAAACCTTTGGGCCCCGACGATCAAGGGGGCCCCGAAATAAGATAGACACATTTTTTCAAAATTAGGATAATTTAAAATAATAATTCGCTTTTTTTTAAAAATAATTCACTTTTTTTTAAAAAAAAGTTAAAAAGAAATCGAATGAAGATACTGCTAAAAAGAATTTTTTTAAATTTGTAGTCATAAGTTTAGTTCCCTCGTCCCTTGAAATAAAAAGAATGCGAATAAGGTTGAGAATGATGTTAGCAAAATCCCCATGATGGTTGGTTGGTGTCGTGTCATGGATAGAAAATAATTTTAAATGTGACCAAAGGTCCTATATACACCATCTGCAATTTGAAGGTGATTTTCTTCAAATAAGTCCGCCCACGGATTGTCACTGATTTGCTGCAATTGCGCCAGAATAGCGGGACAGTAAAAAATCATTCAATCAAATTCCCTTGATCGTTGTGAAAAATAAAAGTATTAAATAATTGTGTGAAATAAAAGTATTTTTAATTGAATTTCAGTAATACACTCGCTTTTTTGTAGCTCGACGAACTGCGAAGGAACCGAGGGGGCGTGGGTATCTGTCCTTGTTAAACTGTTCAAACATAAAGTGCACGACTTCACACAGGACGTCGGGCTACCAAAGCAGGGTCATCCTCCCCGCGGAAGAACAAAATTAGAACGGCTTGTCTTCTGATTATTCTCGGAGATGTTTCCCAGACCGTCGTCAATAGTCAAATGTGCACCTCTAGTACAACGTAAAGGAAGTATATTACTACGACTACTTCTTTGCATGCGAATTCGAAGAATCGAACGAGTACCCGATTGGCGTGTAGTTCACGGGTGAACATATTTCACCGATTAGGTTGTTCTTTGCATCTTCTAATTCACACCCGCGAATTTTTGGTAATAGGGGGTTGTCCGTAGAAAAGCATTCTCATCGCACTTCGAGAAGGAAAAAAAAAGGGAGTCGGAGGGAGATATTCAGTTGACAACAACTATGACAAACTCAAACAAAACATTTATTTCCAACTGAAACATAACAAGATAAAAAACAAAAAAATAAAAGTGTGAGAGTGTGCACAGAGCAAAGTTCGAAGCTTCTTATATACTGAAAAGTACAAGGTTGCCGATCTTGTGTCCGTCATCCTTTGGCGACTACGCGCAATGCTGCCGCCACAAAATAAATAAAGTGTAAGGTTTGTCATCCCTTATTTAGCTTTGAGGGGGATAGAATCAAATCATGCTTGTAGAATATTCCAAAATCATTTGTCGTTTGTTTCATTGATATTTATTTCGAAAAACGCGTTATTTTAAGCACTATAAATGTAATAATTCGCGATCGCAACACTCGAATACTCCATCTGGGGAAAAGACCGGTTCCATGCCTTTGCCCCTTTTCCTCTCCTCCTCTTTTCAGTTGTATAGGAATATTCTACGATATTTTACCCCTTCTTAATATTTTTCGTATTTAATTGTCACAAATATTTTTGTTAAATTTCCAAACCACTCTCTATTAGAGCTATGTTCTATGTAGTTTTCAGTTCCGTATAGTTTCCTAACTTGAAAGTTATTAATCTATTTGGATATCAAAAGAGAAACTGACGTACTTCCTTCTCCAATGACTCTCCCCATGCTAATGGTGAAAGCATGCAAAGTGCTGCCATAGGTAGAGAGTTCTGCTCTACTCCACCTATAGCCCATTTCATTCGCCAACATTGGAAGACGAGTTTTTTCATGCTCAGGTGTAAAAATCAATCGAAACGAAAGTAGTGATCCGGAGGTCTTATGACAAATTTTAACCACTAGCGTCGTCTGTGCTTATCTTTACGCTGTCAACCATCCATAATATGCTTACATTGATGGATGGTTGACGGAATGTAAACAATAATAAAAAATTTGGAAAACTTCCAATGCATTTCTCCACTTATGTTATGCTTACGAGGCGATGTGGGCACAGGCTTAATATTCTAGGATGTTTTATTATTGTAATTTCTGTTCTAATTCCGAAAATTTACATTCATAAGAGTTTCCTGCAATTTATAAATTCTTACAGATCGCGCTCGCGATTTAACAAAACTAATATCAAAGCATAAATTGAGTGTAAGGTTGCCATGTTTTGTTATCTCTTATTTGACTACATTTGTGTAAAATAACACAGCTTGTTTTTTTGCGTAGCATCATAACAAACTTGTGGAGTCATCTGAATTCATTTGTTGTTTGGTTCGTTGAAAGTTACATTAAAAGAACGTGTTATATTGAAAACGCTACAAGCATAATATTATTGGATAGCGCGTTTTTTCAAGCTTAGGCTTAAAAATCAGTAAACTCCCGGAAGTCTTATGGTGATTTTTAACACCCAGTGCCATTTGCGCTTACTACAGCAGATTTCAGTTAAGAAATTATGTAATTTGTTTCTTTTTCAAAAAAAAATTATTTGTTTGAAAATATCGCTTTGCAGAATGAGTTGCAGTGAGCAGCTGTATACTTTTTAACCTGAAGTAAAGCAAGTCAAGAGCTCGTGCGTCTGACGCTCCAAAAATTACAAAAAGAAAAGTATCATTCCTATCTCCGAAATCACATACAGTGAGAATTGCCTTTAAGTAGGTTAACCAGATCAGGTGGAAGTTTTAGAAGCTTGTATAGATATTTTTGGTTTATAATTGAAGCTTTTACATACTTTAGATTAACAAAAACAAAAAGCCATAAGCGTTATTGGATAAAATTGCTACTTTTCGAGTTTATACCGTTTGTTCCGATTGCGTTCTTATGTAATCTAAAAATGTAGAAAAATCAAACTGAAACCGTTCATTCAGTGGACTAAGTCGTAAAATTTTAGTTTATGTACCCAAAGCGAAACCATGTGTTTTAAACAGAACTTGTTTACATTGATTAAGTAACTAGACGATTGCTAAGTTGTAGTTTGTAAAATATTTGCGAAATTTGGACTTATTATTGAAACTTATTTTCTTTTCTTTTAAATAAACATTTTCTCTTGTTAATGTTTACGTTTCTTGTCCTATACTAATCAGATTTAGTTTATTTAAAACTAGAGGGATTAAGATCATCTGGAAAAACTATTTATCTTTACTTTTGAAGATATTATTACCCAGGTAAGCTACTTAAGACTTAAAATATTTTTCTACTCAAAATGAAAGAGAATACTTTAATATATGATAATCAGATTGTGTATATAATGCCAGTATTATGTTGTTTATGCACATGCGCGGTGGGACAAACATAGCATTTTTATAAACATGATAAGATTTGCATCTAAATATGGAAAGATTTTTAACATAAAAAGATTTACCTATGGTACTTACGCCATAAGGGGTGCAAGGTTTTGTTGTAGTTTTTCTTTTAGTATTATGTGTGTACTGATTAATTAATTTTACTGAATAATCAGGTAAATACCTGAACTTTGTTAAGATAAATTGAGGGGTAAAGATTTGCTTCTAGGTATCGTTTCTTTTTTTACTTTGATTGACTTTTTATTCTTCAAACAAAGGATGTATTTGTATGAAATAACTGATAACCGAAATTTTAAAAGAATCTGAATAAATGAATATTACAAGTTAGAATATTACCTAATATTAGAAATATTTTTTTTTCCTGATGAAAAATTACTTGTTTTAAAGAAAGCGGTAAAACTTTTTAACAAATCATCTTGTGCATAAATGAAATCTTTGCTGATGAATATTTCATATCTTCTCATCCAAACTTTTTAAAAATTTCTGAAAACGTTAAAATTTTTCTGTAACTCTTTCTCACATAAATTCTGTACAAATATCTGAAATTTATTTTTTGATATACTAGTTTTGAAGTTGATATACTAGTTTTTCTATTAGAGTTAATATATTGATATAGTTTATGAATTGCTTCAGTTGTGGCGTAACTACCACTATATTAAATACCAATTCACTAGTATATAAAAAAAGTTAAATTGATTCTATCTAGAGGTACCTTTTGATAGATGAAGGTCGACATAGTCGATAACTACACTCAATGGTGACCTGTAGACGTGGTATGAACTTGCTAACATCGATGGATGGTACACATTAAACAGTTGATTTGCTTTAAATATATGCCCAAGAGAAAAGGTGAAGTAAATAAAAGTCTCCCAAAACTGAAATTAAGAAAAAATATAATGAGCAAAATTATATTAAATAATAATCATAATTGAACAAATTAAAAAACAGCATAAGTCAACTAGTGTTATTCGTTCATCGAATTCTATCACAGATAAAATCCTGAAAGGGGAGTTATATGACGTAACTACCACTATAAATATGAAATACCAATTAACTAGTATTTAAGACATCTTAACTTGATTCTATCTAGAGGTACCTTTTTCATAAATGAAGGTTATCATGGTCGCTAATTATATCCCCTCACAGTTACTGTCCTATCCTCATAAATATCAGATCAAGAGGATATATAGATCAAGAGGATGATAAATACTAAATTGAATTCACTAAAATTGTTAATTTTAAAACAATCACGTAGAATATGTTTGATCGTGCGAACAAGACTTAGGAAAAATCCTGTCTTCCCTGAGGAAAATTTTGGTGGTTAATTTATAAAAAAATCTCTGCAAAATTTTTATTGTGAAAAAGAAACTATGTAGCTTCATAAAAAAAAGAATTTTATGTAGTCTGTTAAAAAAAGAAATAAAGCGAATGAAATAAATAAAATCTTGATATTTTTAATATAATATTAATGCATGAAAGTTACCGCTGATTTAAGTAATGACACATTTAATTGTATTATAATTGTTTAGCAATAGTTTACTTATGATTTTTAATTTATATGGAGTTTGGTTTATATTATTGAGAATCACTTCACCAACAAATCATATTTCTGGCCCATTCTCATTTCCCTGACATGATGATTTCGTCTATATGATCATATCACTGACACCTAGTTTCACCCATACATATACTGATTACTACATTGACAGTTTAATTATTAAAACGTGACAGCATATTAAACTTTAATATGCTGTCACATTTTTAAAATAATTAAAGGCATGCTAAACGACAATCTCTGCGCATAAATGTTTTTCAAAAATTTTACACTAAAAAAATTTTTTATTGATAAACAACTTGAAAGTTTTTTTCTTTAATTTATACTGAAATTTATGAGAAAATAAACAATTAAATAAGAATTTTTTTAAGGTAATTTTTTTAAAAATAATTTTAAAATTTAAAATCACTTACAAATTTTATTAACATACCAAGCCCTAAAAAAAGTGATACTCTAAAAAATTTAACCAGAATTCAACCTCTAAACACAGATAATTTTACCAGTGTGTGTTTATTATTTAAATACTTAAATAATTCGTTTCAAAATGGAATATGTATAAAAAGGCAGGCCGTGTTTTTACAAAAGGATCAAAATTATTTTGTCCAATTTTATTATGTAATGCACTGCACCTATTTTAATCAAGAAAATAGAATTTTTCAATAAAATGTGAATTTTTTTTTTCCTTTGTTTAATTTTTTCTATGAAATATAACATGATTTACAATATTTTTGAACCATTTTGTTCTGGTATTAATAATTTATGAAGAATGAGTATCGGTGTTTGTTTAGTATTGTAATATATTTTATTTTATATATTTTTAAAAAATCCATAAAATTCCCTAGAAATTAGATGCTATGAAAATAATATGCTTTTCCTCGAGTTTAATTTCTATTGTGTCATGGAATCTACTGGGTTTTTTCACTTCATGTTGGCAGGCCTGTATTTTGTGTTTCAATTTAAAATGAAGTGTGAATTTTATATTTTAACATAAACTTTTACCTTGTTGTTATTCTTAAGTTGAAAAAAATTTTCTTTTTCAGATTGTAGTATAAAATGACTGCCGCTGCTCAAAGGACTCCTGTTAGTCTTCTCTTTTCTATGTGCATTCAACATGGTTGGACTGCTGAATATGAATTGACTTCAGTTGAAGGAGCAAGTCATGACCCCACGTTTACCTACGAAGTCAAAGTTCATGATGTTACTGCCCAAGCTTCTGGTCAGAGTAAGAGAAAGGCTAAGCATTCTGCTGCAAAACTTGCTTTAGAACAACTTCTCTCTCGTCCAGATATTGCTGAAAAGGGTTTCTTGTTTGAGAGTACTTCTGTTACTGCTGGAAATCTGGATGAAATTATTATGTATGTATGACTTTTGATATATTATTGATATTTTTCATTTAGGATTCATATATAGTATAACTCCTAAGATCCAGACTTCTTAAAAGCAGAAGCTTCCAAAGATTGAATAGTTTTTCTTTTTTAAATCATAATAAAGGAAAACACTAGTTAAATCGGTTTTAAACTAAAATGTTAATAAGCAAAAGCATGTGTGTTTAATAATATTGTATTTAAAAATCTAGATTTTAAAACTCACATGCAAATCCAAAACTTTAACTGTTTAAAAGTGAATAATAAGACTGTGAATTTACTATTGAATTATCTCAAATCAGTAGTGTTGCCACAAGGTGATTGAAATGCCACTTTTTTTTTTACGCCATACTATTTTTTCACATCATAAAATAATCCTTTGAACTCATAAATGTGCAGTTTTAGGCTCATACTATTCCATTGAAAATATCACAGAGATTATTGTTCTCCAGAAAAAGCAATCCAGAAATCCAAGGTCCAGAAGTTTCAAGAAGTCATCAATCACATTTATGTATAAAAATTTTTGTATATTTTATTTAAAAATATTAGAACTAGAATTTATACTTGGCATCTCTTTCATTTGTAAATATATTTTCTGGTAGAATAAACAATGTGATTAGAGATAAAAAATAAACTTATACATAATTATTAATATAAATTATGCTGCATATAATTTATTTAGAATTTCATGTTGTAAAAATATCAATGATTTAAATTTATGAAGATATTATTTTTTGAAATGTGTCATTAATGATTTAATTCAAGAAATTTTCAGGATTTTTGAGTTGGCGTCACAATTACCCCTGATGTCAGGTTGTGGAAAAGATAACTTCAAAAAACTATGTCGATTTACAATGAGTCATATACGATTTTTTATATTCAGCCCTTAACTTTGTAATATCCATTGATTTAAGAAAGACATCTATAATTAGGAAATTGCCTAATTCAGAATCATTTAAATTTATAGGCTTGCTGAAGTATTCACGATTCCAGATACGGCACTCTTCCCTGTATCACATAAGACATTCTATTTTGCTTGTAATTAAATTTAATTTGTTTGTTAATCCAGCATCTCATTAAATGCAAGCTCATTACAAATGGATTCTACTGTATTAAACTGTGAAACTTTGTTTGAACCAAAACAATACAGAGCAAAATTGCAGATGTATAGCTTTTTTTTTTTTATCTATATATAAGGCTTTTCTTTTTTGAAGGAACAATCCAGCAACATCTAAAAAGATTTACTTACATTGAAAAACAAAACAAAAATGACACTGTTTAAAAACGACTACAGAAGTATGCAAGAGTTTTTAATTATACTAATTTTTTCAAAAATGCTTTCTATTTTCTGTTTAATTTCAAAGTTCCCTAATAAAATTGCCTAAAAATTGTTTATAATGAGAAAATTACCAAATAATAATCTTGTATACCTATTTTTCCTGTGATTTGAAATTTCAAGTCAATCTGTGTAAGATTGGTTAGACTTATGCGTTTAGCTAATTTAAAAAATGTAGCTTGAAAATTACTTTTTATTAAAGATTATTTGATGTGTAGTATGATCTAAGAACTGCTTCTCAAAAATAATTCACTATTCAGGAACTTCAATATTTTTGTTCCTGTTTTTATAATTTTAGATTTATCATTTTAAGGTATTAAGGCACCTCTTCAGGGAAAAAAAGAGACTTTTTTTCATCTAAATCTGACTAAATTTCTTTATTTTTACTCTTTCATCATCTGTATTATTGTCTTATTGCTAAAGAGTCAGCATTGTTTTCATTAAAGGCATAGTTGGGTTTTTTTTCACCGGTGATTATGATTTATCCGTTATCTAAAAGTTATGAAATTTTTTTGTTTTAAACTGAACGAGGATAAATTTTTTTTTTTGCTCATTAAACAGTTCTAGAAACAAGATTTTTTTTTTTTAAAAATAAAGATATATCATCTTTCCCTCTTCCAACATGCTATTCTAAAACTTAATGTATCCCCATAACAAGAAACTTAATATATCCTCATAGATATTTTATTATATGAGGAGCATTCAAATGAAACCTAGTCACTAGTGCCTAGTCAAAAATAGTCGCCAAAACTGGTGGCACATTTATCCCATTGCGACACTAGCCTGTCGATTCCATCTTTGAAGATGCTAGTAGGCTGATGTCGGATCCAGGCCTGGACACACATTGTGGTCCATTGTGAATAGATGTCCACAAATAGCCGGTTTTAAAGGTCCAAAAACATGAAAGTCGCACAGTGAAAGGTCTAGACTGTACAGTGGGTGTTTCAGTGTTTCCCACCAAAAGTGCTGCAATTCCGGTGTGATGACACAATGAGCCTGTCCAAGACGAGTATCATCTTCCAGTGACTCGCGCCCCTCAAGGAATTTTTTGCGCCATTCCACAACACTTGAATGACTCAGACTGTATTCACTGTACACGACCTTCATTGATCGATACATTTCACATCCTCCATTTCCCTCCGCCGCTAAGAATCGAATCACTCCTCGTTATTCCTGCTTTCTCGCCTGCGTGTTCTGTATTGGACGATAACTTATGTGACCACCTTCTCTTCGGCATGCAACCACCCTGTCGCTGTGCGACGTCAGACATTGTGCATGCGTCAGTCTCTCTACCAACAGGTGGGGCCGCCGTACACACAGTTATGTGACGCTCCATTAGGTCTAATGCAAAGTTAGGCGCACTGACCAGGTTTTGTTTGAATGACCCTCATATCTTCATAAACATTGACTCAAAATTAAATTTCATTAAAGCTAACTGTGTATACTGTTTCTGTTTTTTGTTTTAATTAATTAACTATGGTTGATTATTTTCAGGGAACCTGTATCAGAGACAGCTCCTGTTGGTGGAGATACCAAGAATTCTATTGGTATGTTGCAGGAATATTGCACAAAACATGATAAGATGCCACCTTATTATGAAACAATTAATGAGTCTGGGCCACCGCATGACAAGATATTCCTTGTGCAATGCATGGTTGGACAGTTTACTACTGAAGGTATTTTTATTAATTTTAGAATTAGTTGAACTTCTTTAAAATACATTGAATTAAACAATTGTAGTTACAATAATTAAAAGGAAAATAATTATTCTCTAAAGTAATTTTGAAATCCTTTATAGCTGAGCAAAAATAGCTGTTTTATTATTACAAATAAATTGAAACCGAAGAATTTAACCAATCAAAATATTCTTAAAAATTTTAAAGTATAAGGTGGAATTAAAATGTGTTAAACTAATAACCTTATATTTAAATTCTCTTCTTTTATCGTATAATCTAATTTAAAAAATTTTTTATGAAGTTTAATATCAAGATCTAACAAATAGGTGCTTTTAACATCTCAATTAGTCTTTATTAAGTTAAGTTCTTTAGGATAAATGTCTTTAATTAAATTTTTCTTTAAATTGTTTACATAAAACAAATTTGGTTTCAGCACTTTTACGTTTTGACTTTTCATATTAAAATTTTTATTTCTTAATAATTGCATAAATTAACTTCATACTTTGGATAAAACTGAACAACATTTATAAAGCTGAAATAATGCCAAAGAAAAGATATACTGTATTTTTGATTCTGTAATCAATAACCTTCTTCCCTGTAAAAACACAAATTTATAGAAGAAAACACAGAAATTCAGCTTTTCTGTGTTTTGGCATTAAGAAAAGTTCTGGATTATAGCACTGAACTATATTAAGTATGTTTTTGTGGAATAATTTGTGCATTATTGACCTTGTTTAGTTTTATTCATATATAGACAAGTATACCCTTCCTTCATCTGTGTAAATAAATGGCAGTTGATAATTATATATTTCTACTTTTTATGCATGATAAGAATTAAAGTAATTTACTAGTAAAGTTCCAAATTATTATTTTTTTTTTTTCATAAACAGTTGAAGTAATAAATTTTAACAAATATATTTTAGCAAAGTATTACAATGTCTGGCAGGTATGTTTGCACTTATATAAACATCTTTTTACAAGAAGATTTTTTGTGAATGTTAAAACATAAAACATGTTCAAATATATAAAAAAATTAATTCTGTGGTAAGTTGCAATTTAAATAATTATCATAATAATTATTCGATTTATATCTAGTTTGTGTAATTTTATATATTTGTCTAAATAACTTTCATAAGATGAAACCCATCTTTTAAATTATGGGATCT
The DNA here is from genome assembly GCA_949128135.1 of Parasteatoda lunata. NCBI lineage: Eukaryota > Metazoa > Arthropoda > Arachnida > Araneae > Theridiidae > Parasteatoda > Parasteatoda lunata. The sequence continues at coordinate 27,737,482 of OX421975.1, forward strand.
AACCTTTAACTATTTAGAATCGAGCAACCCATTAATTGCTCAGACTTGATGAATATAAATGTTTTTTCTGAAATTTGAAACTTGCCCAAAAAAAAAAATAATAATTTATTGGGAGTACAAATTAGTTCAATCCGTTTTCAAAAGATGGCTCTGGCTATTATGAATGTTTCATAGTGACAGCTGGTTTCGGTGGCTTTAGAGAGGTTAGACATCTGTAAATAATAATCAGTTTATATCGCTTTTAGTTTCATACAAAAACCCTGTTGTTTTTTTTGTTGAATATGTCAAATTTTGTGGTAACTAAGCAATATTTGCGGGAGGTTTTATGTTCTTGCTTTAATTGGAAGAAAAATGCAGCTGAAGCACATCGAATGCTTGTAGAAGTTTATGGTGAAAATGCTCCCACTGATAAATCATGTAGGGAATGGTTTTGACATTTCAAGAATGGTGAATGGTGTTGTATACTATGAGCTGCTACAACCTGGCGATTCCATTACGGATGATCGGTGTAGGCTACAATTGATTCGTTTGAGCCATGAATTATGAGAAAAACAATGAACAATGCTTTGATTAATCTGTTCATTCATTTTGTTCTGAAATAAATGCATTTTTGACCACAAAAATAACAAACTGAACTAATTTGTACTCCTAATATATATATATGTTATAGTTGGGCAAATTGCGTCATCCGTCATCATTTAAACCACCTACTTCCTCATTGAAAGGCGCCAGTCTGGCCAGAAGGGGAAGTCTCAAATTAATTAATAACGCTTACTTTTATCTACAGAACAATCTAATTTAGCATTCATTCTTGATCCTGCAACACTGTGTGTAGGCAGCTCTCACCGTTTATGATATCGCTGTTAAACATATTTCCTTTGTTAAGTTTCCTTATTAAACTATTGTCTTTTTTTCCTCCCTTACTCCACAAACCCTAACATAAAAAGATCAATTGAAGCTTTTTATGTTACACACACATATATATATATATTATAATATATATAGTGAGAGAGACAATTTTATCAGCCCCCTTTCAGTCTGCTGTTGTCTATAGAAGACATTTTTGGCAGAAATTACCAAAACAAGTTTTAAAATTTTTTGTTTTAACGGGGAAACAAATTCAATTGTTTATTTATTTATATTTTAAATTAGGTTAGAAAATTATTTGTGCTGCATAAAAAATTTTTGTCACATTAAAAAATTAAGAAGAGTGGATTTATTGACTATAATTTCAACTGTATTTTCAAAATTTCTTCAGAAGTAATAAAAAGTACTCCAAACTCTAAACACCCTTACACGTCAGTGAATAGTGGTTCTTACAGTAATCTCTGCTATGTTACAGAGCAATTCCACCATTCATGAATTCCTTATTTGCAAACTGAAAGCATATAACTCAATTAAATAAAAGTTCAGCAATTCTAATAAATTTTGTTCTGGAAGTTCATGTCTTGGTGACAGTTTATACTTATACCCCAATTTTTAGTAACTTTCATAAGTTTAAGAAATTTTTGAAAATTTAAAACTGGATCCTATGGATGTAATACAATGTGTTAACCTCCGTAACTTAAATCAAGACATATTTTCAAAAAAATTGTTTGAAAGGCTTGAATTTTTTCGCTGAGTTATATTCTTTTAAAACCTGCAAATGTGATATTTATAGATCGTCGATTTGTTCTTTACTTTTTATAATAAGAAATATAAATGATTTTATGTCACTTAAAAAAGAGATATGTTTGGCAGCATTTTATTTTATTGACATATTTTTTAATGAATGCATTTAAGAAATAAATTTAAAATTTTCAAAAAATAAAAACTATTTGGGAAATCAATTCAACATTTTTATCTTAATTATATTTTTCTAAAAAGAAAGAAATTATCAGCAATTTGGGGAAGTTTTATTACAGAGTATAAAACTTCCATGCACTGTAATTACATGTACAATAGTACACAGCTTTTTATATATTTTTTTATTGGAATTTGTTTTTCATATATGCTGTGGTTGATTTTCTGTTAAAGTGTAAGTAAATTAATTTTAAATTTAATATGGGGTATTAATTCATAAGCTATTTAAATAGTAATTCCAAACAAAGTATACTGATTAAGTATATGATTCATCCCAGGTGAAGCGAAGACTAAACGACTTGGTAAACGAATTGCAGCTGAATTGATGTTGGAACAATTAAAAAAGTGTGAAAATAATGCAAATAAAGAATCAAAAGATAATAAAACTCCAAAGGTAAGTTTTAGATTGATTATACATTTGTGAAGTAATGAGAGGATATGGGCAACTAATAATGTGTTGGAGGTGCTAAGATTATTGTTGATTGCTTATCATTTACCACAGCTCTTATGCAATTATTTTTTTTAATAATTTTTTTAGTTAACCCACTGACGGTTTGGCAAGTAAAAAATCATATTTTAATCTGCAGTCTTCTCCGCATAGCTAAACTGATTTTTCAACGTTATTAGATAGGGAAATAAAGTATTGGGGAGAAACATTCTCTCAATTTTGCCCATGTGCTAAACTGCCTGTGGGTTAAAAAATAAAATTGAACATGATATTACAGGAATGGACAAATCCAATAGCTCTTAGAATCTGTAATGCTGTATAAATTTTTTATTCTCTCATCTTCCTTCACGTTTATTTCATAAATAGAAATAGTATGGTGGAACAAATTTTTCTTTTTTTTTTAAATCAAATATGCATATGGTGTGAAGAGTTGTTTATTGGAACTAAATATTCATAAAAAAAATATTTTTTTATTATCTTTAAGTCCCCTACCGGGCCTCTAAAATTCGCCATTATCTTTTTATACTTTTTTTTATCGCTGTTGAGAAAATAGTTGCATTATATGAATCTTCATTAATTAAAAAAATAAATAAGTTATGTAAGAATTCTCCACTGGGCTGAATTTAATTTCTCTAATTTTATTATGCCATTTTTATTTATTATTTAAATTTTTTTGTGTTTAAAAATGTTTACCATCTGCAGTAGAAAGAGTTGCAGAATAAAACTCTTTCCTTGTGAGAAAAAAAATATTATTAAGTCATATTATATATACCATCCGTGTCAGGCCCTTTAACTTTGACTAATCGGTTATTTTGTTTTGCTATTTCTGTTTAGTTTTGAGTATTACTACAAGATATCGATGGATACTGACTTAAAATGTTTTTATCAAATATGTGAAACGATATGTTCTAGAAATTGTAAAAAAAAAACATTATCCATCAAATCGCCTGGAAAGCTCTTTCACTCCAGGTGGCTTTCTACAGCAAATAGAGCTACAAATGAGCTGGATTTTTTCATTGTATTATATTTTCTTCTGAAATTGAATTTTATAAATTACTCTATTTTTTAATATTAGGGATATTACGAATATTTGGCGAAGTATAATTTTAATCAGGAAAGTCACTTTCGTCGTTTTATCATTGACACTTTTTGTTTAAAAAAGAGTGAAATGTTTGCAGTTTTTTTTTTTTATTTTTTTATTTTTTATAGCGTGGCATTTTAACAGTGTTCCTGATATATTTTATCTCCACTTTTTCTTTTAAAGTTATACAGATAACCGGTAAAATTGTATAAAATAATATTAGATAACCGGTAAAATTGAAACTTTATTTTCTACGTTGCAAGTTTTGTTTTAGAATTTAGGAAAATTTTCTGTTTCTCTTTTGCTTTTTTGATTAATTTTTTTATTATTATTATTATTTTGATAGCATATTTTAAAGAGCCTTCTTTTTCGTCATTTTAAACGTTAAGTTTTTCTTAATTGAAAACGGTTTTTTTTGTTTTTATCTCTGTTTTGCTTTCCCATTTAAAAAAAAAAAAACCAAGAACTTTTGTTCTTGTTATGATGCAGCAATTTTAACGAGCACTATTCTTAGACATTTTTAAATGGATATATCGCATATTATCGATTTTTTATCAAACTATCGGCAGGCCGATATAATTACTTTTATTTTAGGCTATGTGTCAGGAATCTGATCTAAGACGACGCTCGCAGTTTAACTTGCGAGGGTTCTTGTATATGCTAACACTATCACCGCGCTGACGAAGACTATTTTGATTTCGTTTAGCTGCGAAGATGTTGATTACATTTTTAGCTATGAAATATACAATGCGATGCATAGTTTCTTTATGTGCCATTTTTGACCTTGAGATTTTTACGATTTTTGAAGGTTATTTTCAACAGGACTTATTTTGTGAATGCTGGGCGTTTTATTTCGACGGGATATAACGTTTCAAGTAAATTATTTTCAGTGAAACTTTTGCTGCTTAGCGATCGTTGCACATTATTTCGTCACTTTTTTTTTTTTTTTTTTTTTTTGTCAAGATTTAATGTTGTGAATTATTTTCAGCAGACCTACCGTTACTTGGCGATCGCTGTGCAATCGCTGTTATCTTAAATTTTCGTTAGTATATTAATGAAAAGAAATCATGAATTAAAAAAAAGATTCTTTATTGATTTTGTTAAAAAGGGATACAATTTAATATTTTATATATTTTGTATTTAAGTAATTTATACTTTGTCATAAAAAGTTAGTTTTTTTTTAATTTGTTTAATATAATAATTTGATAGAATTTGATTAGTTTTTAAACCAATAAATTTTCACACGCTTTTAGTTTTAAAAAAATTAAAACAAAGCCTACATTTAAATGATTTGCTTTTATTTTTGAGGAAATTAAAACAAAGTTTGCGTTCTTTCTTTCTTTTTTTTTTTTAAAAAAAAATTTGGCTGTTAGTTAAAATGACTAAATTTTTTAAAGTTAAATAAAAAGTTAAGCAATATTTTAACGCTTTTCAATAATTTAACACTAGTACTCTTAAATATAGAATATTTTTTTAAAAATTCCTTCAATATGTGTTCGTTTAATAATTTGTTAGATAGTCAGTATTATTTTTAAACATTTAAATCTTTAGTGTATTTTATTTTCAAAAAGGAAAATAATAATAAATAAATAAATAAATTTACATTTATTTTTACATTAAAACCATTTGACCATTAGTCAATACAACTTTATTATTTTAAATAAGTAATTAACAAAAGCCTAACGTTGTTTCAAAAGCACATTTTTTTTTCAACAAATAATTTAAAAAATGTTTTATTTAAGTGGACATTTCTTTTTTTTTTTTTTTTTAATGTATGTAAAATATTTTGTAACAGTTTTATTATTATTTTTAAAAAATCTAAGTCATTTTTAATTTTAAAAAAAAGTTAAAATAAAGCTTGTGTTTGTTTTTACTTTAAGACAAGTCAATCTTTAAGACAGTCTTAAGTCAATCCATCTTTATTTTAATTCAAAAAATTAAGAAATGCTATTGATGTTATAAAAATAATTTTTTTTTGAATTAACATTTTCTTTTGTCTTAGATTTATTTCTTTTATTTATTTTTGATTGATTTAAAGATTTATGATTGATAAATTTCATGCATATGTTAAATCGCGATGTCTGATTGATGATTTATTACGATATAAAATTTCTTACAACGCCCAGGCCTATTTTTACATAAACAGCAATAATTCTCGAGGATTTTTTTTTTTTTAAATGTTGTTTGATCACTGGGTAGGCAGCCGATTTATTTTTCCGGATATTTGACTATTCGACAAAATCACTATTCATTATTCCCTATTTTATAATAATAGTAATATATATATAAATCCATATTTGCATCCAATTTTCATTACCTTTGATTTATATGACAAATTATTGTTTTATAATTTCAGACAATACTTAAATTATTAAGAACAAAATTTTTTATGGTCTATTATTTTAGTTCCTTTAGTATCTATACGAGACACAATACTTTTTAATAGAATAAATTCTAATTCCTCAGAGGTGCAGTATTACCCATCAATGTAAGCATACAATTTTTTATAACTAAAAGCAGACTATTTTATAAAGATTTTTATCTCTTTTTATAAATGATATGTTTCTGATTTCACTACGTTTTGTTGTTTTTTTCCCTTCATTCACAATAAATTTTGTACTTACTTAATTATTTCATTTCGTTTTCAATTTTTAGATATGGAATTTTTTCATTTTTATTTCAATTGATCATTTCATCCTGCCTTGTCCTGTGTTTCAATATTTATGTTAGCACTTATTTTAACTATCAATTCTGTTTCTCAGTTCTTAATTTTAATTAATAAGTTTCCTTTGTAGTTTATTTATTTCTTTTTTCCTGATTGTTAGGTACTAAGTATATTCCGATTTTAGTCATTAAATTTTTTATATTTTGTGATTTTAATAAATCTTTAGTTTATTGTAATTAGGTTTTACTTAGTCTAAAATAATTGTCTTAACTTCAATAAACTTATATTTGTTAGTTTCTTTTTCTCTTGGTTTAGTGTTAGTCACTCAAAATAATATTTTTATTAATTTAATGAATTTATATATTTCTATCTGTTTACTCAGTTTTTTTCTATTTTTAAAATAGAAAATCTTAATGTTTAATCTGCATTCTTTGAGTTTTTCTTTTTTTCGTTATATTCTTAAAAGCTTATGTGAGGTGATTAAATGCAATTTAATTTTAATTAAATACAGATTATTTGTATTAAGCATTTCTTTCTTTATTTTTTTTTTTTTAATTTTTTTTTTAAAGGATGACTGATTTGAAGAAAAACTATTCCATTTTTTTTATCTATTATTATTAATCTATGATGTTTTATTTGATGATAAATCATCATTATGCCATTTTTAAGGTCCTTAATTTCTAGAAAGAAAAGCCCTTAATTTTTTGATAAAAGTCCATAAAAGTGCTTAATTTTTTCTTTCATAAAAGAGTGGGAACCCTGTTATAAATATTTACAACATGGGTCTTAATATGATTTTTGGCTTATTCGCCACACTAAAGCATGTAAGCGTAATTAATAAACTTTTTTATGAAGCTATACTCTCTTAGAAAATGTTGTTGCTCTGAATATTTTTCAGATATAACACATAAATATTTTATGTAATATTATTATTCTATGATTCTAAAATTATTTTATTTACTTTTCTAGGATGAGTGTGAAGATATTACAATGGTATGCATAAATATTTCATTATTTTATATAATATTATTATTCTATGATTCAAAAACTATTTTATTTACTTTTTCTGGGATGAGCGTGAAGATAGTACAATTATGCATAAATATTTTATTTTATGTAATATTATTATTCTATGATTAAAAAATTATTTTATTTACTTTTCTAGGCTGAGTGTGAGGATAGTACAATTTCAGAATTGAGTAAAGGAATATCCTCTTGTACATTGTCTGATTCTGGCACTAAGTCTACCTCCGAAGAGAACAATTTAGTGAATACTGATTTCATTGTTGAAAATCAGCAATGATAAATACTAATTTAATCTTCTAAATCTGTGATGCTTATTATCCTATGATTGTTTGTCTCTGTGTGTGTGTGTTTTTTTATTATTAATATTATTGACACAATATTAATCAGTTTTATGCAACTTTGAAACTGATGTTATTCATTTACCTATTATTGTATATTTTAAGCATTTAATTTACAAAACTAAAATAGCTCTGTAGTCAATGTTTGCTGTTCCAAAAGTGACGACCATTTAGAAAATTGTGAATCATGATTAGTGTTAAAATTTTTTAAATAACACGTGTATGTCCTTAACCCTTTATTTACTCAAATCTTTTCAGCATCTGGTTATTTTAAAAACTCAACAAAAAAAATAAATAAATAAATAAATTACTACTTATGAACATAACAAACAATTTTTCTGTGAATAAGGAAAATGAAAAATTTCTATGCTAAGCATAGTTTCACCATTATATAACATTAAGGGTGCACATTGTTTTTTGAAGAATGGCTGCAAAAAAAATTTGGTTTTTAAGGGCCACAACGCATAAAAGTTTTGTATCAACGTAAAAAAAACCTAATTATTTTATTGTGTTGTAAGTACAATATCAATTAATCATAATTAAAAAAACAAATTGTATGTTTAATAATCTTGAATTGTAAAGACCTTTGAAGTTTTGTGTGCTTTGCCTTCTTCAATAAAATTAATTCATGGCAAGTTTTCATCTGTCTTTGTTAAGAAATTAATTTTAATTTTTAATGTTTTCTTGCTTATATTTTACAAGGTGCATAGCATTTTTATATAGTGCTTAAAGGTACTTATATTTGATTTACTTTTTTTTTAAAGTGCTTTTTTATCAGGGGTTTGTAAAAAGTGCTTAATTATCTATCTTTTAAAAAGAGATTTTTTTCTTTGACATGTCGATTAATGTTCTAAATTACAAAAAATGTATGATTTTTCCAAATTCTCTCTGCAATATTTATCAGAAACTAGTTATTTTATCATGATTATGAAAAGTCTTTGAATTTTATTGATTTTATATTTATGAATTAAGAACTTTAAACAATAGGGAAAAAAATTTATTACTGCACAGATCCTAATTATGATTTTTTTTTTTATTTGAAGGTGATTACAGATATTTTTTGAGCTTAAAAAATACTTAAAAGTTGCTTATTTTTTGTTGAAAAATCTAGCTGCGCACCCTGTTTTAAATTATCAATGAATAATTTTTAATTTTAATGAACATTTGCTTTGAACATATTTTAATTAAAGGAAATTCTGTTTTGAAAGATTTAATTTTGAATTAGCTATTTATGCTGGAATTACTGTGAATTAGCTTAACTTTGAATTATTTACTGCATTTTTAGATTCAATGTCATAATTCCAATGCTTTTTTTTTTCCCTATTTTTATAGAAATTAAATTAAAAAATTATTAAATGTCTTATAATAGTTATGTTTTTTTTTTTTTCTATTTTAATAATTTTACAAGGCAGGCAGGGAGCAGCATTTGATACTCAAGCCACAGGTTGTACGCTCCTAAATGACATGATAAAAACTGATTCCCAGTAACAAGAAGAATCCTGTTCCTCCCCAACTCTAAAACAACAAAGGATAAAAAAATTTATGGATAAAATTGACCGTCATCCATTGAAATGTTGCTTGTATCAATAAAATTATGATATTTGGACATAATCTTACAAATTTATCACTAATCAAACTTTATTTACAATTTATAAACAGGGTATCCGCGCACCTGGAAAGTCATGAATTTCGGTATTGAACAAAATTTGTCATGAAATGTCATGATTTTAACTATTTTTTTAAAAAAAATCACGAAAAGTCATTGATTTAGGTTGCCAAAAAATCTAATTTTTAAAATAGAATTTACCCCCCAATTTCATGGTGTTCCGAATATCTGAATTTGTAACATCTTCACTCACAGTCATATTTGATTAAAATATAAAATATTTTTATCGTGTTCTTTAAAAATTATGGTGTTCTTTCAAAAAATGAAAGAAAAAACATAATTTCTAAAGCTAATTATCTTTTTAAACTTTTGTGATTTCAGAATTTTTGTTATTATTTATTTTTTTTATTTTATCAATTTAAAAATCTAGCGGAAGCAAGCCAGTCATTGGCGAATTTTTTTATTTCAAAATGAGAACAGAAAAAACAGGAGTATTTCTTTCCTTTCCAATGAACAAGAAAAGTATCTTTAGAATGTAATTCTGCTGAAAAAAAGAAAAAAATAATAATTTTCTTTTGTATTTTTTTCAGCTATTTTATTGCTTCAACTCTTTTTTTTTTTACACTGTTTCTTAAATTTAAAATCTATAAATATGAAGATGCGGAGTATAACAGTTTTTGGTTATACCTATCATTTCAATGAATGTTATTGTAATGCTTTTTTAACCCACTGGCGGTTAAGGGAATGGCCAAAATTGGGAGAATGTTTCTTCCCTATACACTATTCCCCTATCCATTAACATGGAAAAACCGGTTTTGCTATGCAAAGAAGACCTCAGGGTAAAAAGCAGCTTTCTATGTGCAGAACCATCAGTGGGTTAAATTTATTGTTGTGTTTTTGTTAGAGAAAATAGTAACTTTGTTAAGTCATGTAAAATTCTTGGAATTAGTCATAAAAAGTCATGAATTTGAAAATCTAAAATGTAGCAGATACCCTGTATAAATTATGTATATTGTAATTGTATGTGTATATTGTATTTGTGTATTTATAAAACTAGGTGTTACTAGATGAAATTGTTTATTTGAAAAGTATAATGAGTGTAACCTACTTTACATATTAAAATATTTCCTTTATAAAATATGAAGCAAATAACTTTTTTTTTACATAGAACTTATATAAAAATAAATTTAGTGATTTGCACCTTATACAATTAGATTTTAATTGGAAAATTCATTATATATTAAAACTTGTCAAATTTTGCACCTATTTATCCTGTATGCACAAGAAATAGATTTATTCTTTGTAAATGAAAATTTTTTAAAAAAAGCATTTAAATGTAAACTGACCATTAAAATGTAAACAAATGTTGCTGGGAAACGTGCATTTAGAATTAAGCATGAGATTCTAAATTCTATAATATTGAATTTAGCATTTTATGCTTAATATATATATTCTATTATATAAATATTGAAATGAATATGTTATTTTTTATTGCATATTGAGAAAAATAATCAAAACTTGTTTTTTTTCTGCTAATTACTTTAAGAAATTAGTTATATAAAGTAACTAATATGTCATTACCATTAATTAAATATATAATTTTTTTTTTAGTTTAATTTTATGTTTGTTGAAAAAAAATTAATTTCTTAAGCAGTGCGAAACAAAGTGAGCATATAATTGCTATTTTAACCACTTTCCTGATTATCCCGAGTTGACTCGGGTATGTATATATTGCAAATATTTATTATCCCGAGTAAAAATCCAGTCCGGGCATAGCAGAATTCGTCAATACGTTTTATTTTATCACGTTTTTATTCGGCCGGAAGCAAAACAAAAAATAATAATAATCTGCTGTGATTGGAAGTTTGCTATTTGTGGGGCTGAAGACATGTTTTGTACAATTGTATATACGATGGTTGATGAATTTATGTAGAAAAATAGTTTAAAAAATGCAGATGATTTTTTAGATTATGAAGATGTGAACATATATGAAGACTAATATTTAACTTTTTTCATTTGCCAGAGATAATTTGGGATAGGAAACTGATTGTAAATTAAATATTTTTTACACATAAAAAACATTTAAATTTCAACTTAGTACTTGTGTATTATTGTTTGTTTTAGTCCCTTGTTAATGAAATAAAAAAAATATGTTGATTTTTTGCTTTTTTTTTTTTTTTTTCTTCAAGAAAATTGGTAAGGGAATGGTTAAAGTAATATTAAAAAATGAAACAAACCTGTATATTGATAATGAGAATTAACTTTTGGTATGAGATATGAAAAAACAATTAACGAACATTCTTCTTAAAGTTGACCATTGTAGTCTCACAAAGCAAATTGACAAATTCACTATGTTATTTATATTTACCACAATTTAAAATCTTAATCTAAACTAACAAATTGCATACATTAGCCATAGTGCACTGTGAAATTCTATTTTTAGGTTCTTTCAAGTCCAAAAATGGGGTTCATATATTGTAGTTGAAGGAATTAACACCAATATCATTAATAAAATATGCAATTTTCTTTCTTTTTTTTTTAACTAATTGATTTTTACTATAAACTTAAGTGAGTTTTACTTCTGAAGAAGAATTCCATAGTATTAGGCCCTGGAGTGGACCTAAAAATTGGCAGGACTTTAAATCCTATGTGATATCCTGAAAGGATAGTTTTATGAAGATAAATTACAAGTTAAATGGAGATAAATTACATTATATAAAATTCAAAACTCTACAGAATAGACTGTTCGTTAATTGTTAAAAAGCCATTTTAATAAAATAGGGGAAAAAATCTTTTATCTTTAAATCATCAAGATAAGACAAAAAAATTTTGTTTGTATTTCAGACAATCTTTGAGCATTTGATAGAAAAGTAAAATTTCATTGTTTTTATTTTTTTATCCTTAAAATAATTTGCACTTTTAATATTTGATTTTCTCATAAATTTCACACTAACAAGAGTTGCTAATTCAAAATTCATCAAGGCATTATTGAATTAATTGTAGCACACTGTGTATATTTAATTAATGTTTTTATGCTTATTTAATTAATACTTTTATGTTTATTTAATTGCAAAGTAAAAATGTTTTGTTCAGGGTGGCCACCCACCTGGAAAACCTGGAATTATCAGGGAATTTTTCTTATACGGGAAAAAACCTGGAAATATCAGGGAAATTTGGATAAAAACCTGGACAAATCAGGAAATTTTAAAGAAAAGCTGGAAATTTTTTCTTTGATAATTTTTTTAATTTCATTAATTTAAATTATTTACTAATTTTCTTAATTTAAATTATTTAATCTATTATACCCTCTTCTTTTAGACGGAAATGTATCGCCAAACAGTTGAAATATCATCAACTTAGCGATACTTTGCTTGCATCAAAATTTGCTCCATTACAGCTCTGTTAAACTAGAATGCCACATAAAATTCTCCCACGGTTGCTAAACGAATGTAGAAACCTTTGACCGCTATGGGGCTGTGCAATTTAGGAAAGATTCTGGTGGAGGTGGAAGAAGGGATTGGGATATTACCTTCTGTTTTTAAATTCTGTCCTTCGGCTGAATTCATTTATGGCTCAAGTTTGTTCCGATGCTTTGGTAGTAATTTTTTTCTATTTTGACAAAATGTTTTTGTATTTTTAATTTTCTAAAATTCTCCAAAAATTAGTTGGTTATAATTTAATAATAATAGATTTCATATTGCACTCTTTTTCTGAAAGCTTTTCTACTCCCATTCAAAGAAATCTGTGAATTATTTTTTCTCAGCAAACCAACCAATCACACATTTTTTTACAATCACTAACAGCAATGTTTGTCGACAAATTGTTACAACTGTTGCATAATGCTAATTTTTTCTATTTCATTTTAACCTTTTATAACATATTTTAATTTATAAAAAAAAAGGTTTTTTTTTAAGAACTAACTATATATTAATATTTAATTTTACTGTTTTGTTGGTCAATATATGATTTTTGATTCAAAATTTTGTACCAAAGCATTAAAAAATAAATAAAAATTCTTGCCAAATTGTCAAAATAAATTATTTTTTTCAAGATGATATGTTAAAAAAATAACATTTTGAATGAATAAGATATTTTATAATGTAGAGACTTTTCTTGTACACATCCTACACTTAATAAGAAAAAAGAAACAATAACCTGGAAATTTTAAGATTTTTATCTGGAAAAATCAGGGAAATTTGAAATCTGATTTGAGTGGCCGCCCTGTTTGTTTTGTACTAAATTAGAAATAACTTTATGGAAAATATTGTTTTTATCTTTCAAATTTCTATTTGCATACAGTCTATATAATTTCATGTTATGCATCTACTTTTTTTTATAAATCTAGCCTAATGTGAAATCACCCATTTTAAATATTTCTTTTAAATCCAATACATAAATATGGTTACTATGCATGAATGTTTTCTTTACAGTTTTAATTTCTTCATGTAGTTTTTTTTTTTTTAATTAGTCAAAATCACTCTGTGCTAGTCTTTTTCTTTTTTTTTTCCTATTTTTTATTGTAAATCATAAAAATATATTTATATAATTATTGATGCTTTTAGTTTAACTATTGCAAAAACCTCATTACACTTGTATCATACAACTTATTAAACATAATTTCTTGAACTATATTTGTTTGTTCTTAATCATGAATAGAAAATATGAGTTGTCTTTAGCTTACATACATTTTATGTTATACTTATGTTTTATGGCCTCATTTTAATATTTTCAAGTTAAAAGTGTTAAAATTAGTAACAACAGTTAAAATTTTTACAATTTATAAAAATTAAAGGGTGTTCTCATGATAAAATATTTATGCATTTTACTTCTATTTTATGTTTTATCATAATTAATTTGAAGAATATTGTTTTACATCTTACATAACTGCCAACTCTACTTGATTTCCCAGTAGACTGCTGGATTTTGCCGGTTTCTCTTAATCTATTATTTTAATAAAAATTCTCCTGGATTTTTGGACATTTTAGAAGATTCCCAAAAATTGAGTGAGTTTTTTAAAAAAATTCCCTATTGAAATAGAATTTTTGCACAGATTATTTCTTGTTTGAATATTTAAATAAGTATAGCTAATACGTAATGAAGCTAGCCTTATTTAAAGAAATCAGTTTAAAACTTTTTTTTTTTTTTTTTTGTTCTAAAATGTTCAGTTTATTTTTATTCAGACCTCTCTTTTATATTATAATTAAAAAATAGTTTAACTATCGTTGATGAATTAAATGCCTAATACTATTCAAACTTATGAGTAAACATAATACATAACATTTAAAATATATTTAATGTCAGTCATAACTGAAAAAATTGCATTTTTTTTGTTGTTAATTTCGATGACTATAAAAACCCCTAAAATTCCCTACATGTTAAATATTTAGTACATTATGCAACAATTGTCATGAAATTTTTATTATTTTGTACAATCTGCTTTATAATCTTTTCCTATCCATGTTGGCAGCTATGATATTATGAATGTAGGTTTTGTATTTGAGACATATTTTACATTAGTTTGAAGAAAATTTTTCAAAAAATAATAATTTTAAGGTTTGTAAACATAAACTGAACATGTTTATTAGTTTCCTATAAAATGTATTAACTAGCATTCAGTAAGTTAGGAGCAATCGCTGGAAGATGATAGAGAAAGAAAGTGGGAAAAATTTAAAAACACAAATTTATGAAATACACAGGGTTTTGTAATTGTGACAAAATTTAGAATTTGTATTTGTGGTATAAAGTAGTAACATTGAACTGAACTTGATGACTGACTTTGTTAAACATTAAATGAAGGAAGTACAATTGTCGAAAATTGTTTGATATAATTTAAGAATATTAATTTTAATATACACTAAATTAAGTATATAGATTTAACTATATATGATTTATATATTCAGACTTTTCTTATAATATACAGTTGAACCCTGCTATAGTGAACAGTCTGTGGACTCAGTAATGAGTCCACTATAAACGATGGTTCACTATATCCAAATTTTTTGTAGAATATTTTTTGCATTAAGACTGAAAATTGGGTTTGCAATTTTACATAAGTTATTAAAAAATTATTAGCTAATTAACAGATAATAAAGCAAAAATTAATGAAAAAAGTATGTAGCTAAAAATTAATTTTAATTTCACTTTTTATGAAACAAATTTGTGATTTTTGATTGAACATAATTTGATTTTAAATAGAGTTCACCAATTTTCTTGTCTACAATGTGCAAAGAATGCAAGATTTTTTGATCTACATTTTCTGTAGAAAAAAACATATTAAGGACATATGTGGCTGATTTTACTTCAGCTATAGATAGGAATGCATTCATTTTCAGTCCCAACACCTGCAAGCTTAAAGATGGAAGACTGAAAAAGATATTTAGTGAAATGAAATTTGAGTCTACTATAACCGAATTTCCAAGTTTTCAGCTGTTCACAATTAAAACCTAACATTAAAATAACGTTTGAATAGGAATACGAACGAGACCATTAAAAAAGTTCACTACATCCGAGTGTTTACTATATCCCAGGTTCACTATAGCGGGGTTCAACTGTATTTTTATCTTTTTTCGTTAATTTAAAGAAACAATATTGATTTCTATTTTTTGAAATTATTTTTGCTGTTATATTTAACATAAGATTAAGGAATGTAAAAAGAAATATTAATTTTAAAACTAATCTTAAGGTACACTTTTCCAATAGATCTCACAATACCCATATCAACTTGTTATTCCTCCCCCTCTAAACACTAATTTCTAAACATTTATTATTGCTTATATCTTTATCACCATTCACTCAAAATTTATGGATTCTATGCCGTTTTTTCCCTTAGAAACAATTATTTAAAAAAGCTAATTGAAGTTTTTACCTAAATGGAATATTATTTTACTAAAATTTTTCATTACAGACCGACTTCGGATTTCAAAAACTTTTAACAAAATTTAAATTTTAAAATTGTTTGCAGAAGTTGGGGATTTCAAAAATGTATCTATATAACGTCGTTGTCGAAAGGAAGGATAAAAACAGGTCTTAGGCAGGGTGAGAGGGCATAATATTTATTTAATAATTATTTGAGAGAGGACAATAATTCAAGTGACACAAAATCGTTGTTCTCCTCAATAAAAATTGGGGGAAATCTTGCGAAGTAAATCCTTAAAATGTTTCGTTTTAGGGAATAAGGGAAATCTTAGTAATTATAATTGGTCTATTAAATAGGTCCAGGGAAAAAGTCTTTCCCACGAATTAGCTTGAGGGATGATCTTTAAAATGTTAATTAATGCATACTTGAACTAGATTAAAAGACAGGATGCGAATATTAAAATGTGAGAAAGAGCCTTTCGTTTTGAATAATAAATTGAGAAGAAAGATTTACAGAAAAGGAATAACATAAAAAGTTTAGTTGAAGTTTTTTCTGTCACATATATTGGTCAAAAAAATTGGAATTAAAAGAATATATCGTTAGAAAGTATGTTGAAAAGTTATGATAAAATTTTATGAAATGACCTCTTCTTCCATTGTCAGCAGAAAATTAATTTCATCAAAACTAGCTAAAACTTTCTCCTAATGAAGTGGAGTCCCATTTCATCATAAGTTTCAATAAGCAAGATATAAATAAATTTTTTTTTTTATCGATACAATGACTTGAAATTCAGAATATTTGCTTTATTTATAAAATTGTTATTTTTTTTTTTTTTTTATCAACTCACATGTGGAGGATGTTTATAAAATTGTTGATCTCTTCTTATTTTTCACTCTGATTTTTTACCTAGATGGACCTGTAGTAATTTTTATTTATTTAAAAAACGGAAGTATTAAAACCTGTAGCTATAAATTTTCTTCAATATTTTTTTTCAAAAAGTAATCTGTTCTGAAAAGTGTTTTTTAATGATTTTCTACATGATCTACCTTTCCCTATGAAGTTTCTGAAATTTTTTTTTCAAACTCCAAAACTATTCTTTTTTATTTTAAACATTTATTTCCAAATTTTTGCTTCAAATTAATTTATAGGGTATTTTATAACCGTCGTTGAACAGCCGACTCAATTTAGTTCAGACTCAGTTTTTTTTTTTTTTTTTTTTTTTTTCAGTAATATATTTATATATTAGTATAATATATCAGTCAACTATTAAAATATGTTTGCATGAAATTAAATTCTTTTAAATTTTTAACGTAGATTGACGATACAAATCGGTATAAATAAAGCACATCAAAGGTGATAATTAAAATGACTGATTCGAAAGTCGCAAGTTATTATAGCACCGGATTAAAAATATTTAGACTTTCAAAACCTTATGGACAGACATAGTAATAACTATTGAAAGAAAGATTTAAAAATAAAAACTCTTAGATTTTCGCTTAAATAAGCTAAAAAAAAGCGCCCTTTGGAAATGCCCGACTTGAGTGTCGTATCAATACACATTTAAAAAATATCGGAATTTTCAAATTCATGTAGAAATATGTAATGCGAACAAAACAAAGGAAAATATCCTTTATTTATGTTAAAATTCAAACAATTAAGGCACGTCAAAAATCATTACTATTTTCGAATTCGAGTCGTTAGAATATCGTATCGAGGTCTTGAGAACACCGACGATAAGCATCACTGGCTGCGGTCAGTAAGCAGGTGGTTGACAACTTTGATCAGCCTGCGTAGGAACAACCGAGGGTACGCGGTATCCTCGTTAACTGTTCTACAGTAAAGTGCTCAACTTCGTGAGAAGGTAATCGGGTTACCAAAGCAGGGGAGCCATCTCCTTTGCAGATGATCAAAATTACGAAAGCATGTCTTCGGATCATCCTCAGGGATGTTTCAAAGACCATCGCCAGTAGCTCATTGCCCAGCAGTATAGTGCGACGTAAATAAAACACCTACCAAAATAAATTTTAATAGTTTATTTATTACTATTATTTTCATGTTTATGTGTGACCGTGTGCCGAATATCAAGAGCTGCCTTGTTGCGCACCCGTATCCTATAGTGTTTTATTTTGTGAATGGTGCTTCCTCAAGCCTCTTGTGCCGCCCCTCACACCCTGGGAGTTGCGAGGATGTTATTTAAGCCACTAAAGCATCTGACTACGACAACGGTGGTCCCTGTTTGAAGACCCTGCTTGTAAGTCAACGGATATCTCTTTTTCTCTTCCACCTACTCTATGTTTATTGATATACAAAATACATTTGTAGGCTTGTGTGCTCAATTAAGGCTTATAAACTTTTGTAGAAGAACCGACAGCACGATATAGAGAAGGACATTACAAAGAATACATCCAGGGTTACGGCCGACCTCCGAGCTTAACAGAGCGTTTGACGGACGATACCGCTCGGCCAGGGAGGCCCAACCTACTCTAAGCAGCAACGAAATTAGGATAAGATGTGTACAATTTAATTCTTTTTGTTTCTTTAGTTCTCTGTGTCTGTTCTATTTTAATTTTTCAGAAAAAAGTAATAAAAAAGTGGTTGCAAATTATGCTTGTAGCTTGCATATATACTAATATCGAAACTAGGAATTAATTACTGTACAACTAAACTTCCAACATTATTAACTATGGCGGTCTGCTTCGCGCGTGGAATATTTAAACAATCATCAATGTAAGTCGCACATTTGTTATTAATTTATGATTTCAGTCTAGTAAAGATTTTTTGTAGAAATAAAACCTTTTGTAAATTTTGAGAGGTATGTAGTTGAATATGAGGTTATTATCAATTAACTATTTCCGTAAATGTCTATGAAAATGGAATTTTAAATTTTTTTTTGGTGTTGCCGGATCGATGTAATCAGAGCCACTGTGCCAAGGCTAAATATCGCTAATTTTAGGTTTTGCTCTGTTAAGCTGCTGGTTTCAATGTTTGCAATTATTCGTGTTGTTCTTTACTCCTCAAATTTACGCACTGGGGATATTTCCGTATCGTGATCTGTGACGCCAACAAGATTCGCCAAGGCGCGATTGAACCCAGGTGATGCGGGAAGCACATAGAAAAACAAATTTGTTTACAGGGATGAGGCGGAGCTTCACAAAGGAGGCAGATCGCGAGTCTCGTGTCACGTGATTCTACTTTAAATTCTGACGGCGTTGCTCAAGCGTCATATATCACGTGACTCTTAACATAACACTTTACATTTACAATGGTTTAAACTTATTTCATTACTTATTTATTTATTTTTCTTAGTAATATTTTCTTTTTAAATCAATCTTAAAAAGAATACATTTAATAATTATATTCAAATAAATTTTTAAATTACTTACAAAAAATATTTAAATTCATAATTAAATTAATTATAAATAGCTTAATGATGTTCCATTAAATTTTTCAATTTCTTAATAACGAAAAAATAATAAAACTATTTATATATATATATAATATAATATATGTATATATATATATATATATATATATATATATATATATATATATATATATATATATATATATATATATATATATATATATATATATATATATATATATAATCTAAGTATATATATACACCGCTAGGCTAACAGTGATGGATTTCGCGGTCTTCCTCTCCATGTAACGCAAATTTCATAAAATATTCAAATTCTTTCTTTATTTCACCATTATGTATCAATATATATCATATATGTATATATATAATATATGTACATATATAATGTATGTATATACATAATGTATGTATATATATAATGTATGTATATATATAATATATGTATATATATAATGTAAGTATATATATAATATATGCATATATATATAATCTAAATATATATATATGCACCGCTAGGCTAACAGTGGAGGTTTTCGCGGTCTTCCTCTCCATGTAACGCAAATTTCATAAAATAGTCAAATTCTTTCTTTATTTCACCAATATATATATATATATATAATATATCTAAATATACCGCTAGGTTAACAGTGGAGGTTTTCGTGGTCTTCCTCTCCATGTAACACAAATTTCATAAAATATTCAAATGGTCTCTTTATTTCACCAATATATATATATATATATATATAATACATGTAAATAAACCGCTAGGCTAACAGTGGAGGTTTTAGTGGTTTTCCTCTCCATGTAACACAAATTTCATAAAATATTCAAATGCTCTCTTTATTTCACCAATATGTATATATGTCATATATGTATAAATATATAATATGTATATACATAATGTATGTATATATATATAATATATGTATATATAATATATGTAAATATACCGCTAGGCTAACAGTGGATGTTTTCATGGTCTTCCTCTTCATGTAACGCAAATTTCATAAAATATTCAAATCCTCTCTTTATTTACCCAATATATATATATATATATTTATATATAATACATGTAAATATACCGCTAGGCTAACAGTGGAGGTTTTAGTGGTCTTCCTCTCCACGTAAAACAAATTTCATAAAATATTCAAATGCTCTCTTTATTTCACCAATATGTATAAATATATATATATATATATATATATATATATATATATACACCATATATATATATATATATATATACACCACTAGGCTAACAGTGGAGGTTTTCGTGGTCTTCCTCTCCAAGTAACGCAAATTACATAAAATATTCAAATTCTTTCTTTATTTTACCAATATGTATATATATATAATATATGTATATACATATAATATATGTATATACATATGTATATACATATATTACATATATATATATATATATATATATATATATATATATATATATATATATATATATATACATATAATATATGTATATACATATGTATATACATATATTACATATATATATATATATATATATATATATATATATATAATACATGTATATATATGTATATATATATATAATCTAAGTATATATATATACACCGCTAGGCTAACAGTGGAGGTTTTCGTGGTCTTCCTCTCCATGTAACGTAAATTTCATAAAATATTCAAACTCTCTCTTTATTTCACCAATATGTATATATATATATGTCATATATATATATATATATATATCTATATATCTATATATCTATATATATATATATATATATATATATATACATATATTATATAAATACATACATTATGTATATACATATTATATATATATACATATTGGTAAAATAAAGAAAGAATTTGAATATTTTATGAAATTTGTGTTACACGGAGAGGAAGACCACGAAAACCTCCAATGTTAGCCTAGCGGTTTATATATATATATATATATATATATATATACACATTAAGTATATACATATTGGTGAAATAAAGAGAGCATTTGAATATTTTATGAAATTTGTGTTACACGGAGAGGAAGACCAAGAAAACCTCCACTGTTAACCTAGTGGTGTATATATATATACTTAGATTATATATATATACATATATTATATATATACTTACATTATACATATATTATATATATACATACATTATATATATACATATATTATATACATATATGATATATATACATATTGGTGAAATAAACAGAGCATTTGAATATTTCATGAAATTTGCGTTACATGGAGAGGAAAACCACGAAAACCTCCACTGAATGATGCTCATTTGCGTGGTAGAAGAAAAACAGCTAGTGTTCGAGGTTGTTTCCAAAACCGACATGGTCTACAAATCGAAACAATTTTACAGTGAATGGATTATAGAATTAAGGAATCACTGAACTAATCGATAAATGTTGAATCAACAAAGTGAAAGAAAAAAATCAACGAATCAGATAAATTAATAAATCAGCGAAACAAGAATTCAAAATAACAGTGATCATTTAAACCAAAGAACAGCGAATTTATTATTTAGCCACTCAATACATTAGCAAATCAATGTATGAGTGAATAAAGGAATCAGTGAATTATAAATTAGAGAATCGGTAAATTGAAGAAACAATGAGAGATTCAGCTTTTTAACAACTGAGCGAACTTGTCAATGAGGGAATCAATCAAACATCTATGTTGAATTGAATCTATCAATTAATAACAGATTAGTTAATGATCAATTAATTCATAAATGAGAGAATTAATGAGTTATTAAATTAATAAAAATTAAAGAATATTGGATTAATGAATCATGAGAGAATTGATGATATAGTTAATTAAAATAACCAGAAAACCCATCATTTTCTCATTTATTGACTAACAAAATAATTTATAAAGAGAATAATTCTTTGACCTGGTTATTTATTTATTTTTTTCAGTAATTTATCGTTGATTAAGTTAATTTCTTATTCATGTACCAGCTGATAATCATCGTGAAAACATACATAATAAGGGTGGTCATCTTGAAACCCCTCTGTAATATTGTCAATTAATTTTAGTGATCTCAAGTTTCACTTTTTCCTCAGTACTATTTTCTTTTTTAATGTGCACTTGGTTCAATAGGACGTTTTAATATATATATATATAAATAATATATATAAATAATATATATAAATATATATTTAATATATATAAATATATATATATATATTTATACATATATTATATATATATATATATATATATATATATATATATATATTATATATATATATATTATATATATATTATATATATATATATATATATATATTATATATATATATATATATATATATATATATGTATATATATTATATATATATATAATAAAAAATATTAAAAATTAACTTAATTAATTAACACGAAAATATTTGGAATTAATTTATAGATACCATTAGCATTACTAAAATGCTAAAAAATATTAACTAAATTTATTTTAACTTTTTAAACTAGACGTGAATAATTATGCATGAATAAAAATTATCAATTCCTGTATTAGTGTTAATAGTATAGTAAGAATAGAATTTGAAATGAAAATCTAAAAAAAAAATTAATAAAAACATCAGCCATGTTTAAATTCAATTTCGCGGCATTTTTTTGCACACGGTACCTTCTTTTTTGGTATATAATATGATATACGAAAAACAAAGGTGTAGCGTGAGGGGGGAGCACGGTCTTTGTTTTTTGAAAACTGTTCCTTTATTTTAAGATATATATATGCATTTATTAATAGATATACATTCATATAAATAATTAATATGCATATCTACAAAAAATTAAAATAAAAAAACAGTTTTCTATGGAAAAAAAAGCATGCCCCCCTCCCTCACGCTACGCATATGGAGACACGTGAACGACCGTCATCTTGTTCAACAATTTGGCGGGCAATTCAGTTTTGCTTTAATGTTGACAAGGCATGTTCACTTTTCCCCATGTCATAACGTTTGGCATTTTTAAATACATTTTATTAATTCAATTTTCGAATTTTAATTTCCACAGTGCTAATAGTTTTAATTTCATGTTTTAGAAATAACTCTACTGCCTAAATAAAAGCATAATTATTATTTTATTAAATGAAATCAATGCCGAGCAAAGGATTAACAGTTTTTTTAAAAACTGGATTCTTCAAATATTTTATAAATTATTTATAATCAACTTAATTTGTGATCCGATAATCGAAAATCAAGAATGCCTACTTCCCCCGGGATATTTTTATTTGTATTTCCTCCAGTTTCCGTGATTTATTTATATATCTAAGGATAATTTCATTGAAAGAGCTGGTAAGTAATTTTACAATAAGTAATTAATAATGACATTAAGTATTTTTTAGTTCAATTAACTCGTGATTTGTTTTTTTCATTCTATTTCCTATTTTAGAAAAAATTTCTCCAATTTAGAATAATATTTAACAAGAATTTATTTTAAAAATAATAATTACTTCTTCTTTAATGTTTAATTACAATAATTTTTTGTCAGAACAGTGTTGCATGAGTTAGAATAAATGTTTTGTTTTAAACGTATTTTGATAATCAATAATTAGCAACTTATATATTCATTTAAAAGATTGTTCTTTTCCTAAATTTAAACTAAGTCTCTTTGTTTTTATATTTGTATAGTTTCCACTTCCAGTAATTTCCAGTTTCGTAATTCAAACAGCTCCTACATCATGAAGCCCATCCCACTCCCGACGATTTGCGAAAACGTCATTTTTGACGTTTTTGGCCACGCCCCCTCAAAAAACTCCCCGCAGGCACTCGTAGGGATCTCGCCAAATTTTGGCGCCAATTTTGGCTTAGATCACGATACGGAAATCATCCCTGTAAGCATTTAATTTCGTTGTATGTCTGTATTTTATACGAATTTGATAATTTTGGAATTTTTTTGATGCATTGAAATAAGTAAAGTGGATGTTATGAGTAATAATATAGGTAACGTATTTAATATTGAGCAATATATGTATAAATGCGTAATGTACTGCTGTCGCACTTGCTATAATCGTCAAGGGGCCTAAACTTGCAATTAAGAAAATACATTTTTTATTATTTATTTATTATACAATTGTCGTTGAACAGCCGACCTAATTGTAGGTTTACGACTACTAATGTTCAACTCTGCAGCCTTGAAATTTTGAACCAATCCAGAAGACAAGGGAAATCCTCTATCAGTACCACCAGAGGTATAATTTGTTATGGAGGACTTTGTGGCCCTAAAGATTTCACCTGCATCAGTCACCATTTACTACACAGTCTTCAGCCGGTGGGGATTGAACCCATGATTTCTTGGACATGGGCTCAGTGCCCTACCAACCAGGCTACCCCGGCTATGTTGATGTTTGCCCCTGAGAGGTGGCGGGTTATACCTTTCGAGTTGGTCCCTCTCTGTGATGTTTCTTTTTTAAGCTTCTTGCTGGCCGCTGCTAAGACTTAACGATTAATTCTGACACAGATCATGATATAGAAATCTTCCAAGGGTTCTCGTGTATTATTTGCTTTTTTTATAAAGAAAATTTTGTATAATCCTTGTGCCTGAAAGTTCAAATTTTGATGATTAGATTCTTATGATGAAAGTGGTTAATTTTAATGGAAGTATCAATGCTGTATGATATGAAATTTGATTTATGTGCATATCAATATTTGGAGATAACAATTTTTGTCAAATTATAATTTGGAAAATAGGTTTCAGACTTTTTTTTGTTTTTGTTGGGAAGACTTTGTCATTGCATGAAATCGTGTTTTGCAAATAATATGCTGTTGCTGATGTTTGGTTATGATCTTTCGTGTTAACTACCATTGCCAATGTGCAATTTTAAAGAAAAAAGCTTGTAGATGTTTGCCTGAGGGTGGTTACGAGTTATGCAAGTGTTGGTCCCTTTCTGTGATTTTTTTTTTTTTAGTTTCTCGTGGACTACTGTCAGGGAATTGCCAAGAGTTGGCAATTATTTTGCCACAGATTGCGATATGGAAATCTCATAAGCTATTCTCATTAGGTTGCTCAAAGCTCGCCAGTCAATCTGTTACGATATTTTGTTTTAATTCGGTTTTGGGTGCTAAGTGACTTTGCAACAGATGCTGAACTATTCGGAATCACTAATTAAGTTTGTAGCATTGTGCACACACTTTCCTATCCTCTACATCTGCCAGCATAGGCTTTTGAATTATTTCTGCTATAATGATGTTCTTTGAAGTTATTTCCATGTTCATACTTGTTAGGTTTTCCAGCATAGTTTTCACAGATTTCAACTTTTACAAATTGCTGTAAATTGTTGATGAGGAAGTTTGGTAATTCATTAACAGCTAAAAATAGAGCTAACTTGAAACAGCTTATTAGACAGGACACATTTTTATTTCTCAACACTTGTCGTAGCTGTTTTCATGTCTTTCAAAATGGCGGAAGACAAAATTTTTTCCAAAATTCGAGAGATTCGTGCATTTTAAAATTGATTAATAGAGTGCGCAAACTTCTCGCATTAATCATTTTTTAATGCGAGAAAAGAAAAAAATATGCAAGATTCTCGCGCTGTAGTGAAAACACTGCCTCTATGCTTATTTTGAGATTGATGCAAATTCTTATCAACCTTATTCACTGGATATTAATAACCATAGTAATATAATAAAGAAAACAAAGTATCTGCAATCTCATAATATTTTAATTTAGATGAAATTCCAGCATTAAAACAAAAATTAAAGTGGAATAAATAAGCTGCATTATGTAACATAAATAGCCTAAAATTAAATTATCCTGAAGATGTAAATGGGCCATTCTCCTGTTATGCACGGGACATTTGCAGGCTTTTGAAGTATATAAGAATAGTAAAATAATGAGGTAATTAATTTTTTTATAACAATTCACTTCAAAACAGGTCTGTTTCTGAAAGATTGTATAGAAAACAAATCAAAAATTAAAGTTACTTAATAATACTTGAAAAGGGATTTAATATAGTCGTTATGCACAGGACTCAGAAAAAATATTAATTTCTACCCTGACTTCTATTTTTCATTAACTCTGTGAATTTAGGACTTGTATATTGTCATTATATTTTTTTCTTAGCTGTTAAATATTATTTCTATTAAATTATGCTACATGTTTTCCAAATACATCATTTGATAAAATTCTAAATTTAATTTATTTGTGTTATGCACGGGACATGTCTGCAATTTATTACACACGGAAGCATACACTTGATTTAATTATGTATATTTTGATGTGGCAACACTAATTCATATTTTTAATTTAGTTTGTGATCTGGATTAGAAGCTTTATAAATCATTATAAAGGATAATTACAACTGTATCACCAATGAAAGAAAACAGAGTTTAGGAATAATACACCATCAAGAAGCCAAATTGAAAATACCAACAAGATTTTTCAAGCTTTAGGAAAAGCAATGAGAAAATCATTAAAATCTTTACCTAAATCTCCAAAAAAAAAAAAAAAAAAAAAAAGCAGTTTTAGTCAGTTTAAGACAATAAAGCCCACATGTCCTGTTAGAACCAGTTTAGGACGTTCAAAACTAAGCCCCTGTGAAGCATATTCAGTTTTTAAGGATGAATACCCAAATTGTTCCATCAGCTTTTCCACATTTTGCAAGTTAAAACCAGAAAATGTTTTTCTGCTGCATCAAACACCAGGAGATCAGTATGTGAAAACTTCTTTCTTCAGCTTAAAGCACTAAAAGTTCCATATGATTCAAAACTATTTTGGAAAGAAACACTTTGTAATGATTCGATAAACTCTTCATGTTGGCAAGGATTTTGTAAAAATTGCTGCTATGGGCAAAAATTAAAATGTAATGAAGATCTTTCTCATAATTGTTTGTTGGAAAAAATGGGGGGAAAGTGAAGAGGCAAAATTATATTGCCAAGTGAAGCAGACGTGCATTGGATAAGTTTTGGAATGTATGCGCGATAATTTTTCATCAATAAGGTTTCATATTAACGCAAAAAGAATTAAATTCCAAGAATTCCAAAATGATACAAGTTCACCTGAAAAAAGAATTTTGCAGCTGGATTTTGCTATGAACTATAGCTGTTCATGTGAAGATGAAGTACGGAGTGTACTTTGGACTCAAAAAAGTATAACTTTATTTACAGCTGCAGTATTCTTGCACGAAGAATGCAGTACTTACCTAATATGTTCCGACATTTGTGAGAAAGAAAAAGAAAATACTGTCAAAGCTTTCATTGAAAAATTTATAAAAAAATCAAGCCAAATGATGAAGAAAACAAATTTCTTGAAGAGGTAATCTGGACAGATAAACCTTCATCAAAGTTCAAAAATAGGTTCATGATCTTGCTGCTACAAGACCATAGAAATTCAAAAAGACTTTCTACTGGAAATATTTTGCAACTGTCCATGGCAAAGGTGTGGTGGATGGAATTGGCGGTGAGGCAAAACGCTGTTAGGTCAAAAAAATCTACAGCTCCAATTGTGCAGTCTGTGGAAGATTTTGTAAATGTTGTAAAAAAAGCTATGCATCTACTTCAGTGATGCTATATTTAGATAAAGATATAAACAGAGATAATAATATGTGAACCAACGCAAGAGTAATACTTTACCATGAATTTCTAAAATGCATGGAATTACATATTTACCTTCTGGTTTAAAATTTTATAAAAATGCTGCAGCACCAATAAAAGGAGATCTTAATACCAGGGCAATTAACACCACAAAAAGTATTGGTGGAAATTGGGTTCTTGTGAAATATGATTACAGTTTATATGCTAGAGAAGTTAAGCAAGTGCTGGGAAATGATATTGAAGTTTCTGCCATGGTAAAGCCTGGAAAATATTGGAAATGGCCTAAACGGGAGAAAAAGTGTTTTACAACAAGAGGAAGTTGTTAAAGTTATTCAGCCACCTATAGTTATAAATGCTCTTGGAGTTTTTGATTTACCCAATTTTTAGAGAAATCTAAGTTATGTACGGGACATGAAAATAAGTGCTAATTTTTTTATCTAATATTAAACTTAGAGGAACTTCCTTTGTAATATAAGTCGGTACTAAGAGAAAGAAAGTAAAATTGAAGCAGTTTCTGTTTTGCCCTAAAAATAAATGAGAAAAATAAAAATTATCATGTTTTTGTGTTATGCACGGGACAACCAATTTCTGCTCAAAATTTTTTTTATTTTTTACATAATTTTAATAAGATTTTTAAAAGAGTATATAGATATACTTAAAAAAAAGAAGAAAATTGAAATGCTATAATATTTTTTCAGCTAAAGAAATAAATGTAAATATGTTGATTATAACATGAAAATTTAAAAAGTGCAATGCTAAATTTTACGAATTGATTCCATAATAAAAATTTAAATATAACTATTATTGTATCTCACTTTTTAAGATTTAACCTATGTACTTTATCATTCAATAAATAAAAAATATGTACAAGTAAGATAAAAATTGAGGTTTAGAGTGTTTACAGTAGAGAATGGCCCTAATATACAAAATTGTTAATTAAAATATACATATATAAATGCACCTGAAAAATCATGAGTTTGGGTATTGAACAAAATTTGTCAATACCGAAATCCATGATAAGTCATGGATTTATAGTATAAAATGTTTTTATCATGTTCTTTAAAAATTATGGTGTTCTTTCAAAAAATGAAAGGAAAAACATTTCAGGATCTTGTAAACGTCTGTGATTTCAGAATTTTTGTTATTATTTTTTTTTATCAATTTCAAATTCTAGCTGAAGCAAGCCAGTGAATTGGTGAATTTTTGTGTATTCCTAAATGAGAATAGAAAAATTCGGAGTATTTCTTTCCTTAATGATAAATAAGAAAAGAAGAAAAAATTTGCTTTTGTATTTTTCAGCTATTTTATTGCTTTAACTCTTTCATTACTTTATTTTTTAAATTTAAAATCTATGAATATGAAGATGTAGGGTATCATTTCAATTAATGTTATTGTAATGCTTTTTTAAATTTATTGTTGAGTTTTTTTTTTTCCGGAGAAAAGAGTAATTTTGTTAAGTCATGAAAAATTCTAGGAATTAGTCATGAATTTGAAAATCTGAAATGTAGCAGATACTCTGAATATTTTTGAATGTATTATGTTATGAAAAGTTCACATTTAACCTTATTCCCAGATAATTATATGTAAGTGTTATATGTAGTATAAATATTTGCTCGATTTATTCAAATTATTATGTATTTTTAAATAGTTTTTGATGATATATAAACCAATATATGGCATTTGTCTCATCAAAATCCTATATATATATTTTTTTTAAGCAAACTGTTTTAATTTGATAATTTTTCTAATTAATTCTTACTGTTTTCAGGTCAAATATGATTTCATCAAATTTATATTTCTTCCAAGATAATAATCAGGCTTATATATTCCTCAATATGTTGGATTTTTATA